>CM065590.1:54585041-55785041 GCA_033119425.1 Bufotes viridis | reverse complement strand
CACGCTACTAGACCCCGGTATAAGCAGAAAGTGGCAGAAATGTTACCAAATTACCGAAAGTCGGAAAGGATGCAACAGTTCAAAACCAAACTAAAAATATGCTTTACACAGCTTATAAGGGGGATGTCACAGCACAACGGGAATCTAACAGGGGAAGAGGTGAGTGTAATCCTCCTCCTACCACGGCGGCAAGGACTGGACGATTTACAGATGTGTTGTTGATGGAGGACATGCGGAGCTTTTTCAGTCCTACTCATCGCCACAGCCCTTCGGGATCCAGCCTTAGAGAACGACTCGACCGACAGGTAGCAGACTACCTCGCCTTAACAGCAGATATCGACACTCTGAGGAGCAATGAACCCTTCACTACTGGGTGTGCAGGCTTGACCTGTGGCCTGAGCTATCCCAGTTTGCGATAGAACTTCTGGCCTGCCCTGCTTCAAGTGTCCTGTCAGAAAGGACCTTCAGTGCAGCAGGAGGCATTGTCACTGACAAGAGAAGTCGCCTCGGTCAAAAAGTGTTGATTACCTCACCTTCATAAAGATGAATGAGGCATGGATCCCGAAGGGACTGACAGTGGGGGATACGCTTGACTAACAAAAGGCCTGATTACATGCCATGGCCTTAAAATGGTCCCCATGCTGCTGTATTTAATGTCTGCATACCGGATGACTTTCGTGAATTCTCCACCACCAACTAGGGTTCAAGCCGCAATGTTTTAGTCACTTTTCTGCCTGGAAAACATAAATTTTTCCGGCCGCTGCTACAATAGCGGCTGCAACAGTGCCATTATTTTTCAGGCATGTGTACATGCCTAATTTTTTCTGGTGCAGCACTGTGGCTGCAAAAACAAACCAAAAAAAGGCACATACAAGTGTCAATTCCCTTCGTGATCGTTACCTTGTTGTGGTGAAGGGGCTTATGTATCACAATGAAGCAATCATCATCACCTCTATAAGTGTGTTGGCAATGTTGCCACACCCCAGATGATAAGGCCGTTGCTTCATTATGATCAGACCAAAAGCGATCGGGTGGCCACGCTACTAGACCCCGGTATAAGCAGAAAGTGGCAGAAATGTTACCAAATTACCGAAAGTCGGAAAGGATGCAGCAGTTCAAAACCAAACTAAAAATATGCTTTACACAGCTTATAAGGGGATGTCAATGGGGATTCGACAATGGTTAATCAATTCGACCGGATAGGGTCCGTAACAGGGATTAAACTGATAGCAATAGTACTAGTTAAGACACCACTCATATAGGGTGTCACAGCACATTGCTCTGTGCACGCGCAGTGCCCCAATTTGGGAGTAAGAGGACCGACCAAGCTGCTTTTTCCATCTCCCGGTTCCTGAAATCAATTCAGTTTAGTGTACGAGAGTTTGGTCTGTCACTGTGAAGGCAGTCGAAGGTACCCGGCCTAAATTTTTTTCACAAAAGGCAATCCCTGATATGGGACGTAACAGGGATTAAACTGATGAGAATAATACTACAGAAAATACCACTCATATCAGTGGAGGGAGCCAGCGTTTTTTAACCATCTCCCTGCTCAAAAAATCTATTTAATAAATGGCCCCCAGATTGGGGAGTCGGGGACGTTAGAGGGATTAAACTGATGAGAATAGTACTACAGAAAATACCACTCATATCGGGTGTGACAGTAAATTGCACGGCGCAGACGCAGTGACCGTGGTTTAAAACAGAGTGGAGGGAGCCAGCGTTTTTTAACCATCTCCCCGCTCGAAAAATCTATTCAATAAATGGCCCCCAGATTGGGGACGTTAGAGGGATTAAACTGATGAGAATAGTACTACAGAAAATACCACTCATATCGGGTGTGACAGTAATTTGCACGGCGCAGACGCAGTCACCGTGGTTTAAAACAGAGTGGAGGGAGCCAGCGTTTTTTAACCATCTCCCGCTCGAAAAATCTATTCAATAAATGGCACCCAGATTGGGGACGTTAGAGGGATTAAACTGATGAGAATAGTACTACAGAAAATACCACTCATATCGGGTGTGACAGTAATTTGCACGGCGCAGACGCAGTCACCGTGGTTTAAAACAGAGTGGAGGGAGCCAGCGTTTTTTAACCATCTCCCGCTCGAAAAATCTATTCAATAAATGGCACCCAGATTGGGGACGTTAGAGGGATTAAACTGATGAGAATAGTACTACAGAAAATACCACTCATATCGGGTGTGACAGTAAATTGCACGGCGCAGACGCAGTGACCGTGGTTTAAAACAGAGTGGAGGGAGCCAGCGTTTTTTAACCATCTCCCGCTCGAAAAATCTATTCAATAAATGGCACCCAGATTGGGGACGTTAGAGGGATTAAACTGATGAGAATAGTACTACAGAAAATACCACTCATATCGGGTGTGACAGTAAATTGCACGGCGCAGACGCAGTCACCGTGGTTTAAAACAGAGTGGAGGGAGCCAGCGTTTTTTAACCATCTCCCGTTCGAAAAATCTATTCAATAAATGGCACCCAGATTGGGGACGTTAGAGGGATTAAACTGATGAGAATAGTACTACAGAAAATACCACTCATATCGGGTGTGACAGTAAATTGCACGGCGCAGACGCAGTGACCGTGGTTTAAAACAGAGTGGAGGGAGCCAGCGTTTTTTAACCATCTCACCGTTCGAAAAATCTATTCAATTCATCTTTTGGGGACCCTTGGTGTTGTACGTGGCTGGGTGGAGGAAGAAACCTTCAATGACATCACCGGACGTGGCTAGCTTGGTATCCAACCTTGTGCAAATGGGGAGTTTGCGGTTGTGCAAATGAACTGTTTGCGGTGCATTAAAAGGGAGTTTGGTCTGTCAATGTCAGTGAAGCGGGCGTAACCCTTACACTACCTGATCGATACAACATCATACCTGATCGTATACACAAACTGGATGTTTTAAAGCACGTTATTCCAAACAATTTAGGAATGTTAGTTGATTTATGCCGTTTATGGATTAAAACCCGACTCTGCGTCCACTACGTAATTTTCCATGGGAGTTTTGCCATAGATCCCCCTCCGGCATGCCACAGTCCAGGTGTTAGACCCCTTGAAACAACTTTCTCATCACTATTGTGGCCAGAAAGAGTCCCTGTGGGTTTTAAAATTCGCCTGCCAATTGAAGTCTATGGCGGTTCGCCCGGTTCGCCCGTTCGCGAACATTTGCAGAAGTTCGCGTTCGCTGTTCGCGAACTGAAAATTTTATGTTCGCGACATCACTACTGGTATGATAGAAATGGGACACCCCCCATACTGGAGGGGGTCCTCTGGCTGACAAATACTCGGAGGTGCTTTTGATATGCGGCACTCTGAGTCTTTCTCCGCGAAAGGACTGCCCCCCCCCCCTCTTTTTTCCATATAAGAGGATGCACCTACTCCCCCACATAAGAGAATTCACCCATCTAGAAAGGACATTTCAAGAATGTCCACACAAAAGGACCGTCCAAAATAAATTTACAGACATGACTTTCCCAAATAAATTCTAGAGAGAAGAAGAATAAAGGGACTTTTCTCCCCCTATATATAGATTTTACTGTGTAATACATGTATTTAACATATAATCAATATATATATATATATATATATATATATATATATAATTATCGATTCTTTCTTTCTGAATGTTTTTATACATTTTATGTCATATATTTTATTGAATAACGATTGTCACACAATCCAGAAATCCACTCCAGCTATTATACCAACCCCAAAGCGATACCCTATTTAAAGAGGATCAGTTCCACTGCATGTTAGACCACTGAGGAAGGAGCCGGGAAAGGCTTTGAAACGCATTTGGTATCTAACAGGCAAAGGACCCGTGTGGATTAAATAATTGTGATCCCTAACAAGGGCAACTCGAGAACTTAATATATATAACTCCCACCTATATAGTGGAAAAGACCACTCTGCTAAGCAGTAATCACCATGCCGCGGACTGAGAAGAGAAAAGGGAGTCGAAATCACGTGACCGGAACTTAGTCACGTGAGACGCCACACGAGGAGAGCCGGCAACAGGCTCAGCGTGGATGCGAGACACCGCACACAAACAACCTCCGGGACCGTGAGTAAAAACTAAAACCTCACTATAAATATACAGCATACCCGCTAAGAAAACACACAAAACTGTGAACTGAAAACCAACAGGAGATAAAAACAAAACTTTACCGGGAACTGAAAGACTCTTTCAAATTACAGACCGGTACAGAGGATCACCTATGGTATTGATACATATATGGGGGATAACCCGTTGTATCACACTAACATAAACGGTGTAAAGTTTTAAGTTTTTATATTACCTTATTGATGAACCAAGGTTTTATATTGTTATCAGCTGATCGCGACACCTCCATATTGCGATACCTCCACATTTGATGTAATATCCCCATATTGGATACAATTTAGCTGCGTCCAGGAATACTGTCATATTGGATACAATTAAACTACATCCAGTGTACGAGCAATCGCAAATTGGAACCTAGATCCAACCTATGATGAAATATGTTGTATATGAATCTAGATGAAATGTAATGTATATATACTGGAACATAAGTGACACTGGGAGCACGGTTTTTAACATTATAATATTTTATTAATAAATTTGTTTGATACATGAAACCATAGTTCTGTGTGCCTACCCAAACTAACCAAATATTTGCAATTGTTACTATTTTCTGGTGGGGTGAACCAGTATATTGGGGTAAGAGCACCAGGTATCCATAGTAACCAGTTGGTGAGCCACCTTACAGATCAATATCTATTTGTACTAAATACTTGAGAGACACCACCGACTTTCGAGAAGGTCGCTTGTTTGATTATAAGGTGAGATCAGCAAAGAGCCTGGAAGCTAAGACTGAACCCTCCTCCTCTGAAGGGGAAGCTGAAGTCGATTCCACCCAACAATCTAGGCGTCAGAAGTTCCCTGGTAGACCTGGAGGCTATCAGGGAAGGGGGAACCAGAGGCGAGGTAGAGGGGGCCGTTCTAGTGGTAATTTTTTATGCCAGAACAATCCCATTTCTACATACCTACTGAGGGAGAGAAAAGATTAGTAGATATGTGTCCTATATTGCCGTCATCAGAGTTGTCCCACACCACTAATAATCAATCTGATGAGTTGCAGTTTATGATGTTCAATATTTCTTTATTAAGAATTTTCAAAGGAAAAAGCACAAGAAACAGAAGCGCAACAAGCGCTATCAATAGTGCAAGACAAGTGATTCACTGTAGTGCAAATAATAAAGGCGTACACAAGAGAGAAATATAGGATACATGCTGAGTATATATGAGTTGCAGTTTATAAACTTATCGGATAGAATTCTCACAGCAGCTGAGTGTGACATCCTTAAAAAGGGCCTGTCCTTTGTCCCCACTCCAACCTTCAACTTATTTGGCTGGGTCAAAGACCTGAACTTGTTTGCCAGAAAAATCAAATGGAAAAAGTTCTTTAAGTGTCATGACCGGCGCCAGTGCGCCGAGATGGGGGTTGATATATTAGAGTTGGGGGACATCAGAAATCTGGTAGATTTGATGCGGGAGGGTGAGCAAAACCCCGGAGAGGGTCCCTTTACGCAAATGAGAAATCGCTTGCAAGCAAGTCCTCCCATAAGTGATGCGAAACCTGTCGATGTTTTTCTTAACCTAGTCATCGACGAGTTGAGACAATTGGAAGGGGGAAAATATAAACTGAATACCACAAGGGAAAAGCTCAGTGGGCTGTTATCATTAGAGAATGACCCATCCATTGTCATAAAAACAGCAGACAAGGGGGGCAACAGAGTGGTATTAGGACAAGATCAGTATAAGAAAATGTGTTTGGATATCTTGAAGAATAAGGATTGTTTTGAGATGCTAACCACTAACCCAACGAAAATCGAGCTACAGGGTATCCTCACTACAGCACTCTCCTCCAAACTAATTAATAAGGTGGAATATGAGGCCCTACTACCAAAGCACCCACAATTGGCCTGCTTCTATAGTCTTCCTAAAGTGCATAAGGGGTTAGTTCCCCTTAGAGGCAGGCCAATTGTTTTGGGTACTAATAGCCTTACACAGGAGGCAAGCAATTATGTGGAGATCATATTAAAGCCTTTTGTACAGTCCCTGCCTTCCCATGTGAGAGATTCTATGGAGATAGCCAACAAATTGGATGGCCTCCATGTCGATGGTATGGTGTTGCTGGCCAGCCTTGATGTGGAGGCCTTGTATAGCTCCATTCCACATGAGGGGGGCATCAATGCGGTGCGTTACTTCTTACAGCAGAGGGGTAGCGATTTTGGTCCCCACAATGAGTTTGTGATTGAACTCCTGAACTTCGTCTTGTGCCACAATGTGTTCACATTTAACCGTCGCCTCTACCGCCAGCTCAGGGGGGTGGTCATGGGTAGTCCCTGTGCGCCATCCTATGCCAACCTTTACCTAGGCTGGTGGGAGAGGGAGATTGTATTTGGTGAGCAAAACCAAAGGTGGTTTTCATGTGTCACATTGTGGCTAAGATTCATAGACGACATTCTGATCTTCTGGTCAGGTTCAGAACTTGAATTCAGGGAATTCGTAGGATCCCTAAATGTAAAATTGTGGTTTGCATTTTACGTATGAGATCAGCCCGAGCAAAACACCTTCCTGGACCTGGTGATCTCGAAAACCAGTGAGGGGCAGATAACCACTAGCTTGCATCGGAAGTCAACTGCAACCAACAGGCTACTTCACTGGGACAGTTGGCACCCAGCCCCTTTGAAGCGGGGAATACCGAGGGGGCAATATCTTTGCGTCAGGAGAAATTGTTCCTCTCTGTCTGACTTCCGATGCAAATGCAGAGATCTCCAAGATAGATTCCTAAGACGTGGCTCTACCCAGGACATCTTGGCACCGACATGCCACTACTTGTACAAGAGAATCCCTACTCAACCCAAGGGAAAAAGCTGGGGACGATGACTTTATTCGCCTCATCGCTACATTCGATGGGGCCAATACTCAAGTCATCCGCATTTTACGAAGGTACTGGGGCATCTTAAAAATGGACCCAGATGTGGCGGAATACATCACGGACAAGCCATCAGTGACTTATCGTAGAGGGAGGAATCTGAAGGACCGGTTGGTCCATAGCCTCTTTCAGGAGAATGTAACTACCACCTGGCTTGTCAACCCCAGCAGAGGCACCTTCTATTGCAGTGGATGTGTTGCCTGTCGTTCCATCAGGACGGGCAGCACCTTCACTAGCACGGTTACATCTAAATCATATCAGATACGGTGCTTCATAAATTGCAGATCCTTGGGGTTGGTCTATCTTGCGACATGCACGTGTGGTCTACAGTGTGCGGGCAAACCCACGCGTGAGTTTCGTCAGAGGATAGGGGAACATTTGGCGGACATCCACAAAGGGGAAGATACAAATGCAGCGAGGCATGTGAATCTCTGCCATGCAGGAGAGATGAGGTCAATTACTTTTCAGGGTATTGAGATTGTAAGACCATCACCGAGAGGTGGAGACTTTGATCAGAGGGTGCTCCGTAAAGAGGCAGAGTGGACCTTCAGGCTAGGGACGGTCCAACCTGGTGGTTTGAATGACCGGATCTCTTATGCCTGTTTCATTGATTAAGGATTTCTATCCATCAATTGGGGTCCTCTATAAACCTTGTGGCCCCTTCTCCACATTCTCCCCCTGTGGATTATGAGGTTATAAATAATATCTTAATTATCCATCTAGGGTCTCCATTCTCTCCATATACTCGTTGTTCGGACACGGCTCCTATGGCTCCATAATTTCATGTCCCCTTATATCATCTGGATGGGGCTTATTCTTGAATGGAATGGTAGGAAACGGGGATCCCTTGGAGAGACATGTTTATATCTTCCTTTGAGTCCTAATTTGTTTGGGACATTTAGTGGCACCTGTGTGTTCCCCTTGACATATACCGTCTGTACTGTCTGTTAATTTAATGCATAACACCCCAGTTTCTGCGGATGTGGTAGACTGTCCCCATTCAGTATTTCTACAAGCAGATCGGTTCTGTACATAATATAATTAACATATGCATTCTTACGTTGAACTTCCAAGTGCTCGTTGGCATCATACAGGCGGATATAGTTGCGGCCCTACAGCGCCCAGCAGCACCTCCGGTCTTGGATCTGAATTTATTTAAGTGATGTACCGAATTGTCCTCATACATTGCGCGACCAGGGTGGATGGTATTACCTGGGAATATTTAGCAGACACTGGCATCAGATTGGATGATGTGGAACTACAGCGCTCAGCATGCCCTCCGGTCCGCGCCTGCATTTAAGGTATATTGCATAGTAAACTTGTGCACTAGATTGCTACTCAACTTCCCTGCCCTTCCTCGAAATGATGCCCCAATTGGCAGCCTGCCATAATGTATCCCAGTGAAATATACAGGAGCGGTGCTCTATGCTGCGGCAGGAGGCGTCCCGCGTTACCGTGGTGGCGACGCTTGTATGGGCTCCTATTGGCGGAGCTTTGCTCCTTCGATCTTCCCATGGGGGTGTGTTTTTAGCTATTTGAAGCGGTGTTCGGCGCGGCCGCTTCACGGCCGTCACAGCGCCGGATGACGCCGCCACAGAATGTTAGTGTGGCAGCGTCTAGGCAGGAATCTCCGCCATTTTGACTTATATCCGCCAAAATGACTTATATCCGTAATCTGCCCTACTGGCGGGATACTGGATGTGACTTTGAATGTGTGCTATGTAGATCCCTTGTGATGTGTAGGACGGAACGAGTTAGTCCAATTGTGTGCACACAAACGCTACACTGAGATCACCGTCTGATGTGGGATTCGCATACACTGATGAAGTTATGAACTATAGCACCCATGCTTTTAGTCCAAATTAATAAAAGTTACGTTTTAGCGTCTTTGAGATTTTTCAGTGATAGGCAACAAAACCAGTTTTCCTTTACACCACATTTGATAAATCTACCCTGAGCGCTGGCCAATCGCAGTGCTCAGCTCATATCCCAGGAGGTTGCAGGATATGAGCTGAGCGCTGCGATTGGCCAGCGCATCAGCCTGGGAGAAGGAGAAGCCCAGGGCAAAAGAGGATGTCTCCGCCCAAGGCAAAATTAGCAGCAGCACGTGCGCCGGTACCGGGGGCTACAGCGGGTGAACGGAGCAGCACCCAGGGATACAAGTAAGTGCAGGGACATCCCTGGGTGCCGCTCTGCATGTACACACCTTTCACTAACAAACTTTGGACAGGTGAAAGGTCCTCTTTAAGATAACTTCTTTATTAACTTCAACTTTTCTTCATATATAACACTGCCACCTCCGCAGCAGATAGTCCATGTACAAAACATGTGTTGAATAAAGTATCACAAAATGGCGGTTCAACTGTTAAATCTTGTCATTCAATGGATATATTTCTCTCTTGAGTGCAATTTGGTGGAACTGTAAGTAAACATACATAACTAGTTCAGTATACAGTTCTGAACACAATACTAACAATAGGAACATCATATAACAGTTCTAAATACCTATTTTGGCCTCTTTGCTTCCATAAAACTCACCTCTTAGTGGAGTAAATGTCTGTTCAGCTCCTCTCCTGGTCTATACTGATTCTAGCAGCTTCTGCTAGGGAGATTTCCCACACAGGCTGGGTTTAAGATTTGCTGAGATTGGCCAAGACTCCCGCTTAGTGTGAGGCTGGCTGTGATTGGTTAAGACTCCTATGCAGTAACAACAGTTTAACTCTATGCTTTCTGTTGTTAATTCTGCTGTGTCATTGAGCTTACCTTACATTCATTTTACTGAATCTTAAAGGCATATTAACTTTTCTGCTTCTGTGAACACAATATATAACTGTTATATGACATCTAAAAACATGAAGGAGGACAAATTCATATACAAATCGGCTCATTTTGGGGGGGCCCGGTGTTGGGGCACCCCAGAGGAATTGCACCTGTTCCATCAAGACCTCAATAAGATGGTTCCCGGATTAGAATTTACGGTCACATGTTCTCCCTCTGAGTTGCAATTTCTTGATGTGATGGTGCATATATCAGATAGTAAGGTGTGGATGGACATCTACCATAACCCGACGGATAGGAATAACCTTTTAAGGTTTGATAGTAACCACCCGCGACGTATGGTACAGTCCCTACCCTGGAGTCAGTTATTGAGGGTTAGACGAGTCGTGTCAGATGATGATCATTTGGCAAGAAGAGTAGATGAGATGGGAAAGAAATTCCTAGATAGGGGTTATCCCCGGAAATTGATGAATAAAATGAAGCAGAAGGTAACAGTGGTTGACCGTGAGTGCACGCTTCAAACCAATGTGAAAAGGAGGGAGAATAAGCAGATCCCCTTTATTTCAGTTTTTGGCCCATACAGTGGGGAAATCACACAGATTTTACATAAAGAATGGCATATTCTACAAAAAGGTATACCTACAATACAGGAATTTGAGGATTTTCCGATGATGGCATATAAAAGAAGTGTCAACCTAAGAGACAAATTGGTGTCGACAGAAAGTGGGGAGGCCCGGGGTGATGGACAGAGGTATCTAGCACCAAGAAAGTTGGGTTGTTACCCCTGTCTTGGGTGCTGCAACTGTGGCAATATGGTGAAGGGGGATACCTTTGCCCATCCCTATAGTGGCAAATCCTACAAAATTAAGGATTTCTACACCTGCAGGTCACGTAATGTCATCTATATGATCACGTGCCCCTGTGGCCTCATCTACATAGGTGAGACCACTATGGAGGCACGTGAGCGCATTAATTCCCATAAAAGCAACATCAGGAAGGGACTTTTAGATAAACCTGTAGCGAAACATTTTGTGGAGCGTGCACACTCGGTGAACCAACTGCGTTTCAGAATCATAGATTCAGTAGGTGAATTGAGACAGGGAGGTGACAAAGATCGGATTCTGCGTAAAAAAGAGTTGAAATGGATCTTCGAATTGAAGGCACTCCATCCCTACGGGATGAATATTGAATTTAATGTGGGTAGTATTTGATTTGTTGAAGTAATGAATATCTGTTTCTCTGTGTTGTGATACTTATATGTTTTTGTTTTTATTCTTCACTTTTTAGCACATGCCAATATGTTGAACCCTGATGATTCCAGCCCTGCGGATTTTTTTTGCGAAGAATTTTTTTGCGAAGGAATTTTTGGCAAAAGGATTTTTTTGCGATTTTTTTGTGAAATTTTGTTAGCAATTTTTTGCTAATTTTTTAGCGATTTTTTTTTTTTGCAAATTTTTTTTCCCCGAATAGTGCGGACGAGCAGCGATCTTTTTGAGATTGCAATTCTTCGCTTTTATGGAGAGGACGAATGAGAGATGTGGATATATGCGCATGAGTCTTTAGAGGCTGAGCAAGCGCAGTACGCAGATGAATGAATCGCATAATGGGTCATATGATCACATTGACGAGTGAGTCAGCGGTCATGTGACGCGCATTTGCAGATAGCGATACATACTCCTTCTTTGTGATCATGCACATTGGTTACCGAGGGATGCGCATTAGGACGGGATCGCAGTGGCTTGACTCATCGGCATGATTGGGTGAGATTTTTGTACACTTATGCACTGTCTATTTGAGATCACATTGATTATCCGTGATTCATATTGAACCACATTGTGTTAAAGTGAATTTGTGTCTTGATTGGCCACCCTCACTGTGTGGGGGCGTGTCATACACTATTTAAACCTGAACATGTGAGAGTCACACTATGCTTGACAAAGGCTTGGATATAGCCAAAACGTAGCATTTTTTTCACGTTTGCACATGTAAGCTTTTCCCAATAAAGGGATTATCACTGGACATGCTGCCTATGCTTTCATTTTTTGGATTGGACATAAGGGATGTTCTACGGATCTAGGACTCCAGGTGGGCTGCTGCATTCCGTGAGACCAAAGAGATCTGGTGGGTGCTGCTCTACAATTTTGCACAAAGGATCTAAAAACATGAAGTCACTGTAAATAACTCTCTTTCTGTCTTAAACATATGAACGGTATGAAGGGTATTGGCAACTCTAGCTGTATTAGCAACCTAGGACAGGTCTTAGCTGGCCAGCTACAAGCCCCTCTGACATGAGCATCGGAGCATTTCATGCGCTGTATCATGCAGGGCAAAAACTTTTTCTTAAGATCCAGTGACGTACTGGGCTATGCTAGGTGAAGGCTTCAGCCTAGCAGTGAGTCCGGTGATGTCACCAGAACTAATGGGCGGGCGCTGCCCTAGACTGTAATACAGCCTAGCAGAGTAAAAATATGAACAAACAGCCCGTCGATTCAGCTCAGGGCAAGGAGAGCATTGGAGCAAGAAATGCTCTGATGCTCAAAACAGAGGGGCTGTGTGGGTGAAGAAGAGGCTATGTCTGGGGTCAGCTCTGAACCCGGACAACCTATTTAAAAAATAAGTAAGTCGGAAACAGGCTTTTTACTCATGAAAACAGGTGCAGATACTTGGGCACATTTACTAAACTGTTTGTGCCTGTTTTTAGTCTAAAAAATGCTGTTTTAGCCAGTCTTATGTTTTTAGTTGCTACGGAAATTGCACCTGTTTTGGAAGCTTTTACATCTTGTTTGACTATTTTGATTTTTTTAAACTAATTCACAAATTTCTGGGGGAGATTTATCAAAACTGGTGTAAAAGAAAACTGGCTTAGTTGCCCATAGCAACCAATCACATTCCACCTTTTATTTTGCTCCTCTGGAAAATGAAAGGTGGAACCTGATTGGTTGCTATTTGCAACTAAGCCATTTCTACTTTACACCAGTTTTGATAAATCTCCCTCTCTAACTTTTGCGACTTTTTTACGATCTATTTATATAGGAGCGCCTGTTTTTTGCAAAAACAGTCTATTTTTTTACTCCACCCCAGGGCTGGCTTACTTTTCTTCATCTGTTTTGAGTAGTGAAGTGCGATTTATTTTAATTTTTTTGCCATAAGTCGCACCTTCCGTGAGACTCGCAACTTTTCTCCACCACGCAACTGCCATTTTTCAAGGGCAAATTAGACCAGTCTAAGCGAATATGAGCCTGTCGTACTAAAAAACAACCACCAGAGGTCAGACTAATACCAGTACGCCTAGTCTAATTCATCAACGACCGTGTGTCTGTTAACCACTTCAGGACCCTGCCATTTTTCGCCTTAAGGACCAGGCCGTTTTTTGGAAATTTGACATGTGTCACTTTATGTGGTATTAACTTTGGAACGCTTTTACTTATCCAAGCCATTCTGCGATTGGTTTCTCGTGACACATTGTACTTCATGATAGTGGTAAATTTCAGTCAATATTTTTCATTTATTTAAAGGCAGTCTGTTACCTCCATACGGCCATATAGAGCACTTACCTGGCTCTGTAGCACATCTATACAGGATTGTAACGGTACCTTTGTTCTTTTCTTTAGACTTGCACAAGCAGGAAAAACTGAGTTTTATTCATATGCAAATGAGCACTTGCAAGTGCCCAGGGGCGACGTTCCCTGTGTAGGAGCCCAGGCTGCTCTGCCTTCTTTTCACTTTACTCCTCCCCAGCCACTGCCTTTTCCCGCCCTCCTAGTCCCTTGCGTCATCGCTTCGCCGGACCTAGCAATGAAGCAAGGGACTTGGAGGGCGGACTGTCTGTGAACTAAAGGCTGGTTTCACATAAGCATGTTCAATGCGATGAACTCGCAGCGTGTGTCCGTGAGAGGTCCCGTCCTGACCTATGTAGCCCTGATAGGATCGCATAGCATTATATTGATACATGATGCTATGTAACCCTTAGCGTTTTGGAACATATTGGATAACACTGACATATGCTGTCAGTGTAGGATAGCCATTAGTATTAGGGTGGTGGGGGTTGGCACCCCCGCTGATCAGCTGTCTATACAAGCCACGGCGCTCCAGTCAGCTCTGCAGCCTCTTCAATGCTCCGTACAGTAAGAATAAGCTTATTTTAATGTTCAAGGCGGGAAGTGAGCCATGAAAGACATGATTCTTAAAAATTCTCTCTCTCAGATACACCACCATGTCATGGTCACTATCTTCATCTAATTCTTTTTCATTTAGTTCTTAAAGGATGGGAACATTACTCCAGCTCAAGGTTGACTTACGCTTCAACATTATTTTTCACCAAAAAACTGTTCCACTCCATAATTCGATCTGGTACATTTTATACATCTACCTGGCCACAACCCATTTTCTAGACTCTTTATAAAGTGTCTTGTGAGGAGCAGGAAAGCATCTAAAACCATGAATAATGTGGCGCCCATGGAATAGTGGAGGAAGAGTAAAACCGCCTTTAATAATTCATGTGAATGTGACATTTACCACCTACCTAAACATTGTTGCTGACTAAGTACCCTTAGCTTCAGACTGGCCCACCAGATTAGAAAATAGTAGAAAAACGGCTCCAGAAAGCAATTTTCGTCCTCATAATATTCAACAGCAGATACAGTCACTTCATATGCAGCGCTCGTTTACGCGTTTCAGACAATACGTCCTTAATCGTAACATGGTATCATGGTGGAAAGCATGGTTTAAATGTTACACTTGTCCCACCTCCCTGTCCCACCAGATTACCAGAGGATCCTCTGTTGGGTACAAGCTCTGATACCATCGTGGAGCCCCAAAAAACATTTGGAGCCAATAACTTGCCACTACACTCTACTTCATTGAATTAAAGCCTTTTAGGCTTTATTGTTGATATGGCGTTTGGGCCCTGAGAATATTTACCTCTGGTGGGCCCAATAGACCACAGTCTGACCCTGAGTACCCCTCTTCATGGCAGAAGAATTCTCAAATTATTTATCCCACTTTCAGCAGGCTACACTGCTAGAACAGTTCAGGAATGGTTTAAGGAACATAACAAAGAGGTCAAGGTGTTGACTTGGCCTCCAGGTCTCCCAAATCTCAATCCAGCTGAGGCCCTGTGTGATGTGCTGGGAAAACAAGTCCAATCCATGGAGGCCGCTCTTGGAAACTTACAGGACTTAAGGGATCCACTGCTAAAGTGTCTGAGCCAGATACCACAGGTCACCTTCGGAGATCTTACAGAGCCCATGCCTCTAAGGGCCGTAGCTGTTTCGGCCACATGAGGAGGACCCTACACAGAATTAGTCATGTGGTTTTAATGACTTAGCTGACTGGTCTATATGACTTCTACTGGGGATATCGGACAGAACTGCAGTGATGTGACCTTCACATATCTTACTGCAGATTTCTATTTAATGTGTTACGGGAAGGAAAGGGTTTTATAGACAAGACAGTGACTTGTTACTAATCTCCATCAGAACATTTGGGGCTTTTGTGCAGGGATTTACGCCGCAACGCACAGCCACATTGCTAATGCACTGAGTAGCAGGTGAGTTAAACCCTTTGGAAATATGTAATTATTCACAGAAATTAATTTTGCTAACAAAGCTTTTATTTGCTCCGCTCCCCAGTGAAGCATGTTTATTTGTTACCTTGTAAAACAGATTAAAGCTAACTCAACAAGCAATAAAGACAAGCCAGTCAGCCATGTAATCCTTCTGTTTAACCATTACTGAGGAGACACATTGCTTTATTTGTGGCTAATCACTGTGGATATTAGCCGCTGCTCAAGATGTCCACTGTCGTCATATTACCGGGCACCATCTGCAAGCTGTCACATCACAGTACATCTGTATATATGACTGCTCGGCTCTTTACATATATATCACATTGCCAAATCACTAGCGATGAGTATGTATTGGATCTCCAGGAGAAGCTGCTGTCACCCATATATCATATTGAAAGTTGTAGTGCCACCAAATGGAGGTAGCTACCCAAGACTTAAAGGGGGATTCCAGTTGTTTATCTGCAGGTTAGGGGATAACTATTAGATTGGTGATCTCTGGGATCCCCTGTGCTGACAAGAACGAGTACCCGACCCTTTGTTGCCTCCCGAAATAAATGAAGTAGAAGGTTGAGCATGCACACTGCCGCTTCATTAATCTGTATGAGGGTTCCCCAGACAGCCGAGTATGGTGCTCGGCTATTTCCAAAACTTCCATGGAGAAGAATAAGGGTCCATTCACACATCCGCAAGTGTTTTGCGGTCCACAAATTGCAGATCCGCAAAACACGGGCAATGGAACGGAACAACGGATGCGGACAGCACACGGTATGCTGTTTACATCTTTTGTGGCCCCATCTAAATGAATAGGCCCGCATCCGTTCCACAAAATTCATAAGGACGTGTGAATGGACCCTAAAGTGACTGTTCGCCTGACCTGCTGCTCTGTTCAGTTCCGGAGCTCCGAGGCATGCAGGGTACATGTTCTAGTGATCGGTGTGGGTCCCAGTGGTAGGACTGCCACCAGTCTAATAGTTATCCCCTGTCTTATGGATAAGGAATAACCGGGATACACCTTTAACAGCCAAACTTTTTAACAGGCATTGTAACATAACTAAAGATAACAACTCAACCAAGAGCTTCTCCAAAAATAAAAAGATCCATCTGCATTCAGTTGTTTTGAGGGTTTCGGCCTTGATGAGAACAGACAGTAGAATACTTAGGTGGTTGGGTGAGAGGCCTTTGTTGTAGGTTTCTAGTGGTACTATTTCTCTTTATAGGCCATGAGGCAACCTACTGGAGGTAGCTACCACAAGGAGAAAAAGTACCTTCAAGACCTATGACAAATGCTTTTCACCAAGCCACTGATTTAGGGCAGGAACCCAGAAGCAGCCGTCTTGGCCATAGACCCTACAGGGAAATTCCCAGTGGGCCTATGCCCAGGGGGCTACCTCAGCCCTCCTCATGGCCGCCAGCTGAAAAAATAAGGATCTGATGCATTTAGGTCCTAAGGGCCCTTTAACACTAGCGTTTTCAGGATCCGGCATAAAGTTCCATCGTCGGGGCTCTATGCCGGATGAATACCGATCAGTCACATTCCCATGCATTCTGAATGGAGAGAAATCCGTTCAGGATGCATCAGGATGTCTTCAGTTCAGTCACTGAACGTTTTTTGGACGGAAAAAATACTGCAGCATGCTGCGGTATTCTTTCCGTTCTGGGATGCGGAGCAAAACGGATCTGTCATGACCCCCAATGCAAGTCAATGGGGACGGATCCGTTTTCTCTGGCACAATCTGCCACAATAGAAAACGGATCCGTCCTTCATTGACTTTCAGTGGAGTTCATGACGGATCCGTCTTGGCAATGTTAAAAAAAAGTTAAAGTTAATACAACCGGATCCGTTCAAACGGATGCATGCGGTTGTATTATCTGTAACTGAAGCGTTTCTTTCCGGCATAGAGCCCCGACGACGGAACTCTATGTCGGATCTTCTAAACGCAAGTGTGAAAGGGGCCTAAGCATTAATTAATGCAAAGACCATCAGGCACTTATGCACCTGACCAACGTCTGCAGGTGCCTTCCTGAACTCAACTGTATCACCGTCCTCAGGATGGTGATACAGTTGAATTCTCTAGCGAGGGAGGCAGTACTATGTGCTTCACTGCGGTATTTGGTTCTGCTAAAGCAGTATTTTGTGCTGCACTACAGTATTGCAGGCCTGGTCTACTTCTGTTGTCTCTGCTTACTTGTGTTGGCCCTTCCTTCTTATGTTGCCCCACTTTATGTCAGTTTGGACCCGCTTACAAGATGGGGCCACTTTTATTTTTATTTTTTTACCAGGGCCACTTTATGTTCAGGACTTTACTACCAGATCTTGTCTCAGTTCTGCAGGGCAACCCAAACTCACTTTTACTATTTCGAAGGCCCACAAGGACCAGGAGCTCCCTTATTTTCCCAACAGGAGCCTCCCCTGGATCTGACCACAGTACAGCTCACCCCACCAATCCCTTACCACAGTCCTAGCAGACTCTATCGACCTAACCATTTGCATACCTTTTCCCTGGGAACACTGCCTTTAATACTTCCTATGCCAGCAGGTGGCCACAGCATGAGAAACAGTGTTTCCCCCAAAACTAGCAACACTAATGACATTTTACAAGCCCTTCTGTACTTTCTTCATGTCATGTTCCATTTGCCCACTAGAGGGTGCTGCAGAATCAAGATAAATGTATATACAGTAAATATGTATCTGGCCTGAATCTACACAGACATGATGTCATACATCTAATAAATAAGAAATTGGGCACATTGTAAAGTATAATAAACAAAACCACATTTAATGCATGCATGATGTGCTTTATAATGTACACCAACTGCAGAAGCATGACTTGTAGTTGGTGGACCCCAATGCAAAATCATCAACAGGACCCTCGCCTATCATGCTTCAAGTACTGGTCTCCTCACATGGAAAGGGAGGTCTTATGGATCTCCTGGGACTGAGTACAACGGCCCTGTTTGCACGCCCCAAAGTTACGCCGCTAACCAAGTGCCTACTAATGATACTTAATGATTACTATAAATGTATTTTTTTGGGCTGGTTACAGGCAGAGTCATAGCTATAGGTGGTGCAGAGGTAGCACTTACACCCAAGCCCCAGTGCCTGATAAGACCCAAGGGTTCTCTAAGATAAGAATAAGAATATACCAGTATTATTAATGGCACGTGGTAGGTGGTCTGTTAAGGCAGTCTGGTAAGGATACCGCCACATGGCGTGGCCGTGCAGCGACTGAGACGCAGTCATGGTGTAGCTTGAACCTCAAGGCCATGCAAGCCTCAGCAATATTCAACCAACTCTTTACAAACTGATGTTTCTTCACTGTTCCTTGTTACTGGCTGTGTCGTTTTGCGGCTTGCTGTACAGACACTGCTGCTGGTGAGGGAAAACAGGTCAGACACCCATCACCAAGAACACCCACCAGTCCAGACTAACTTCAAGCCTGAATCTCACAGTAGACACCTTTATTCACAAGTGCCTACGAGTGCCATTTAATTGCCACACATCCAGCTACCGTACCTCCTCGTTGGGTGCCAGAAACTGCACTTTGTACTTAATACTGCTGGATGTACCACAAGTTATATTTTGCAAAGTAAAGAGAGACTTTTAAACATTTAGGCTGGGTTCAGACTTGCGCGTATTTGATACCGCGTTTTACGCTCGTTTCTGTCGCTCATATTGCAGCGCGTTTTTGGAAATAGGAAACGTGCGTCTAACGCACGTTCATGTGATTGACCAATACGCGCGACAAACTGCCCCAAAGAAGCTCAAGAACTTTTTTGAGCGTAGGGCGTTTTTCAGCGCGTTCAAACGTGCTGTAAAACGCTCAAGTGAGAACCAGGGCCATAGGGAAGCATTGGTTTTCATGTGTTGAGCGCTTTACAGCGCGTTTGAACGCGCTGTAAAACGCGCAAGTCTGAACCCAGCCTTACTTCTGGCCCGATCCTTCAAACTACATTTTCACTTCACAGATTCCCCAAGGAGCAACGGCCTGGGGAGTACACGGGACACAACTACTCCCACCCTCTGCGCCGTCTCTTTAGGAGCTCGCTACACATCCATTAACACTAACATGCAAATATAGAAAGGAGTTGCAAATTGGGAAATTATTATAACAAATGTTTAAAAGTAAAACCGTTAGTCTTTTCTATAACATCCAATCACAGCACAGCTTTCATTTTATCGGAGCAGAATAGAAAATGAAAGATAAGCTCTGATTGGTTGCTATGGGCCACAGTTTTTAGTCAGTTTAAAAAATGAGGCCCACATTTACTAATATGAGTGCACCTAGAGCAGGCATCCTCAAACTGCGGCCCTCCAGCTGTTGCAAAACTACAACTCCCAGCATGCCCAAACATCCTACAGGTATCAGCCTACAGCAGGGCATTGTGGGAGTTGTAGTTTACAACAGCTGGGGGGCCGCAGTTTTAGGATGCCTGACCTAGAGCCTGGCCTAAATTGCACCAACAGGTGGAACAGTTTGGCACATCTAGGTTTACAGAATTTATCTCACTTACCCTGGGTTCAGACCTGAGCGTTCTAAAAACGCGCGTTATACGTGCGTTTTTGTCGCGCGTATTTCAGCGCGTTTTTGCAAATAGCAACGCGTAGAAGCTGATTCTTGTGATTGACTACTGTGGTGTCAATCACAAAGCGCCGTCAAACGCGCCCAAAAGAAGCTCAAGTACTTGTTTATCGTTGGGCGTTTTACAGCTGAGTTCAAGCAGCTGCTAAACGCTCAAGTGTGAACCACTCCCATAGGGATGCATTGGTTTTAATCTGTTGAGCGTTTTACAGCGCGTTTGAGCGCGCTGTAAAACGCTCAGGTGTGAACCCAGGGTTAGGCCTCATGCACACAAACGTTGTTTGGTTCTGCATCTGGGCCGCATTGTTTGCGGCTTGGATGCGGACCCATTCACTTCAATGGGGCCGCAAAAGATGGGAACAGTACTCCGTGTGTTGTCCGCATCCGTTACTCCGTTCCATGGGGCCCCGCCAAAAAAATTGAATGTGTCTTGTTCTTGTCCATTTTGCTGACAAGAATAAGCATTTCTATTATAGGTGACCGTTTCCACGGTCGGCATCCGTGTTTTGCGGGCCGCAAAACATGGCACGGTCTTGTGCATGAGCCCAAAGTTGGAAAAGGGAGTGTGGCTTCACAATCAAGGGACTTGGTCTAATAATGCGCCATTTAGCCCCAAAATGGCAGCACAATTCTGGCATAAAATTTTGTGCTGTCCGCATCTGCACTTCTGTTCCACGGCCCCGCCCCAAAAAAATAGAGCATGTCCTATTCTTGTCCACAACAAAGGAGATGGGTAGGAATTTCTATGATAGTGCCGGTCATGTGCAGTCCGCAAAATGAGGAACGCACATGTCCGGTTTCTGTGTTTTGCTGATCCGCAATTTGCGGACTGCAAAACAGTTGAGGACGTGTAAATAAACCCTAAGGCCTCTTTCAGACGGGCGTCGCGGGTGAGGGCCAGATGCGATGCGGGCGCATTGTGGGAAACTTGCGCGAGTAGGGACGCAAATTCAGTCCATTTTGACTGCGATTGCGTTCCGTTTTGCACGCGCGTGAGAAAAACTGAATGTGGTACCCTGACCCGAACTTCTTCACTGAAGTTTGGGTTTGGGTTAGGTGTTGTGCAGATTTTATTATTTCCATTATGACATGGTTAGAAAGGAAAATTATAGCATTCTTAATACAGAATGCTTACTTAAATGTGGCTTAAGGGGTTAAAAAATAACAGCAGGACCTGCACTGACGTCACCGCACTCACCAAGTGGTGAGCGCAATTATGTCATCAAAGGTCCTTTTGCAGGTCCTCAAAGAAGAAAAAAGAAGATGATGCCTGGCTGCGCAATCAATTGGATGAGGTGAGTTATTTTTTTATTTTTTTTAACCCCTTAGGGTACTTTCACACTTGCGTTCTGAGGATCCGGCAGGCACTTCCGTCCCGCCGAATCCGTCAGAACACAAGTCGCCTGAAGCATTAGAAGACTGATCAGGATCCTGATCAGTCTTCGAAATGCTTTCAGGTTTCTATAGCAGCCAGGACGCTATTAAAGTCCTGGTTGCCATAGTAGTAGTGGGGAGCGGGGAGCGGTATACTTACAGTTCGTGCGGCTCCCGGGGCGCTCCTGAATGACGTCAGAGCGCCCCATGCGCATGGATCACGTGATCCATGCGTGTAGGATGCCTTGACGTCACTCTGAGCGCCCGGGAGCCGCACGGATGGTAAGTATACTGCTCCCCTGCTCCCCACTACATTTTACCATGGCAACCAGGACTTTAGCGCCTTGGCTGCCATGGTAACAATTGAGAAAAGCTGAGCGTCGGATCCGTAATGCGCCGAAGCGGCGTTTAGCTTAGGCCGGATCGGATTAATGCCTTTCAATGGGCATTAATTCGGATCGACCTGCAGCAAGTGTTCCGGATTTTTGGACGGAACAAAAAGCGCAGCATGCTGCGGTATTTGCTGCATCCAAAAAACGTTCCGGTCCTGAACTGAAGACATCCTGATGCATCCTGAACGGATTTCTCTCCATTCAGAATGCATGGGGATAAAACTGATCAGGATTTTTCCGGCATAGAGCGCCGAGGACGGAACTCTATGCCGGAAAACTAAAACGCAAGTGTGAAAGAGCCCTAAAGCCACATTTTAGGAAGCATTCTGTATTAAGAATGTAATTATTTTCCTTTATAACCATGTTATAATGGAAGATAATACAGTAAATTGACTTTTATCAATTTACTTACGTCTTCTTCTAGCAACCATGCGTGAAAATTGCTTTGCATCCACACTTGCTTGCGGATGATTGCGATTTTCACGCAGCCCCATTTATTTCTATGGGGCCTGCATTGTGTGAAAAACACACAGTATAGAACATGCAATTTTCACACAATGCACAAGTGATGCGTGAAAATCACCACTGATCTGCACAGCCTCACGTATTGCACCCGCGTGAAATTCTCGCCCGTGTAAAAGGGCCTAAGGCTACATTCACATGAACGTATTTTGTTTCCGTGTCCATTACGCTTGTTTTGTGGATTGGCTGAGGACCCATTTATTTCAATGGGTCGGCAAAAATGCAGCCAGCATACCTTGTGCTGTCCGCATCCGTATGTTCGTTCCATAGCCCTGCAAAAAAATATAGATCATTTCTTATTCTTGTCCGTTTTGCAGACAACAATAGGCATTGTTACAATAGATCCGCTAAAGAAATGGAAGCAACACGGATGTCACATGGACACAATCCGTATTTTTTGCGGATCCGCATTTTGCGGACCGCAAAATACATACGGTTATGTGAATGTAGCCTAAGCCAACCAATCATTGTAAGTATGGAGTTAGAGAAGTTGTCTGTCCCTGCACCACATTTCTCATCCAGCCTGAGTAGATCTGGTGCAGGTCTAGACAGGTCTAAGGGGTTAATGTACCAACATGCGACTTTTCTGTCTTTTATTTTTTTTTGCAGTGTCTGCTTGATTTGAAACAATTTTATATGTCAACTTTAAAAAATGTTGCATGTTATTTGTTAGATTTGTTGCACAAAATACCTATAAATGTTTCATCTTATTTATTACAACTGTTCTGTCAGTTTTCACGCCACCAGGGGACTGGAATAACTTGAAACTTTTTTGCAACTTTTTGTAAAAAGTCGCAGTGATAAATGTGTCTAAAATGTAGCTCTGCCCACAAAACATCTGACCGTCCCTTAGTAAATGTAAACTGCCGGCATGGCGCAAACCCCTATAAAAATGGAGCAAATGTCAGATTTGGTGCAAATGCCTAACTGACCGACCAAACAGGCAAAATCACTCTACTATTCTGGTGCCATCTACAGGCATAGTAAATCTGCCCCATCACATTTTATATTTCTTCATCCCTTATTGGGGACATTGTGACTGGGACTCTGGTTTTTCATACTTTTATAATATATCCTCAAAGCCAAGACCAGTGGAGATATCAGTCTTAGGCCTCATGCACACGACCGTATGAGTTTTTTCGGTCCGCAAATTGCGGATCCGCAAAAAAAACAGATGACGTTCCGTATGGCATCCGTTATTTTTGCGGATCCATTGTAATAATGCCTATCCTTGTCCGCAAACTAGAAAAAATAGGACATGCTCTATTTTTTTGCGTAATGGAAAAACGGACACACGGAAACGGAATGCACACGGAGTACCATCCGTTTTTTTGCGGACCCATTAAAATTAATGGTTCCGCATATGGTCCGCAAAAAAACCGGAACGGACACGGAAAGAAAATACGTTCGTGTGCATGAGGCCTTAGGCCTAATTCACACGTCCGTAGTGTGTTTTGCGGAAACACGGATCCGCAAAACACGGACGGCTGCAATGTGCATTCCGCATTTTGCGGACCGCACATTGCTGGCACTATATAGAGAATGCCTTTTCTTGTCCACAATTGCGGACAAGAATAGGACATGTTCTATTTTTTTACGGAAACACGGATGCGGAAACACGGATGCGGACATCACATAGTGTGCTGTCCACATCCATTCCTGCCCCTTTGAAATGAATGGGTCTGCAACCCTTCCGCAAAATTGCGGATGGGATGCGGATCCATTTTGCGGACGTGTGAATTAGGCCTTAGGCTCCATTCACACGTCCGCAATTGCGGACAAGAAAAGGCATTTTCTATGAGAGTGTCGGCGATGTGTCCGTGTCTGTGGATCCGCAAAACACACACGGACGTCTGAATGGACCCTAAGGCCTATTGCACACGAACGTTTATTCTATCAGTTTACAGGCCGTTTTTAGCATTCCGTATACGGAACCATTTATTTCCATGGGTCTACAAAAAAAAAATTGAATGTTCTCCGCATGCATTCCGTTTCCGTATTTCTATTTTTCCATTCCGTTCAAAGATAGAACATGTCCTATTATTGTCCGCATAACGGACAAGGATAGTACTGTTCTATCGGGGGCCAGCTGTTCCGTTCCGGAAAAAAAGGAATGCACACAGACGTCATCCGTATTTTTTGCGGATCCGTTTTTGCGGACCGCAAAATACTGAAGAAGCCAAACGGTCGTGTGCAATAGGCCTAAGTAGAAGATAACATTCTCCACACATGGTAATATTTTTGCTATCACTTTAGTCAATTAGGGCAAAGTGAGTGACCTGCTCCTCCGTGGGCTCAACATATCTGGTTACAGTCACTTCACATTAATTAGGACTTAATCCACTATTGTAGAAACTAGGTCAAGCAGTGACCCCTGGTCATTCACGTCTCATTCTTTGCCCTTATAATGAAGGCAGACGTTGGACTAGGTTCAGGGGTTATTTGATATGGGTAAAACCAAATTGCTTACTGATTTGATGAAAATAAGTGAGTAGATGTCTGGGTCTCCTAATCTTTTTGTTTTGTTATTCAATGCAGGGTCAGACTGGCCCACCAGAGTACCAGAAGATCCCAAGGCCCAAGCTCTGACACAGTAAGTGGCCCCTTATAATGCATGGCCTCTGAGGTCTAGCAGAAGATGGAGTAATTTGGAACTGACCTTGAAACCAATAACCAACAGATATTCTATCAAAACTTATAGACAAGGATGGACTTGCCATAGACCCTACAGGGAAATATTCCTGGTGGGCCGATGCCCAGGGGTCTGCCTGAGCCCTCCTCACAGCCGCAAGCCGGGTACATAACACTCTGATCCTCTCAGCATTAATTAATGCTAGGTGCATCAGATACTTATACACCAGGCCTGGGGCCACAGGACAGTAATGCAGCTGAATACGGTGGCGGGCAGTATTTCGTGGTAGTTGGTTCCGCTGGGGAGGTATTTTGTGCTGCACTATGGTATTGCTGGCCCTACCTACTTCTGTTTTCCTGCCTACTTGTGTTGCCCCGCCTTCTGTCAATTTGGACCCGCCTACAACATGGGGCAACTTTTAGTTTTTTTTTTTGTTGCAGAAATGAAAATGAATTTGGCAGAAGTCCTGCCCTTTATAAACCCTTCTAGTATATATATAAGTTGTCCTAACGGCTATCACAGATTTCTCACATGCATAATGAAAAGTTCTCTGACTTTCTAATAAACTTTGGGGAGAATTTATTATGTAACTTGCGCAGCTTTCCGGCATAAAAAAAAAACATTGCAAATCTTGGAACATGCTGTTTTTTTTTTTATATTTTATGGCACATTCTTGCAACTTTTCAAAAAAGTCGGCCAGGCACAGAGAAAGAGGGAGGCAGGGGCGTAACGATCGCGGTCGCAGAGTGTGCGACCGCGACCGGGCCCGGCGGTGGAGGGGGCCCGCTGCAGGCGGCGGTGAGCAGGCCCTCCCCCTCTCCTCATCTTTCATTCAAAGCGGCCGCGGCGTGCTGGGGGAAGGAGCCGCAGGACTAAGGAGGCGGAGGCGGAGGCGGAGCTGTAGGAAGTGCGGGCGCGCGGCTGGTCCGGCGCGCGCCTTGCACCATCTGCTGCAGGAGAGAGGAAGAGGACAGGAGACTCACGTGTGGCAGCCGCAGAGCGAGCCCAGGCCGGCCGGAGCGAGTCCTCCTCTGACCCGCCCGCCATGAGCTGCCCGAGCCCGACATGTTCGCCGACGCCAGCCGCCCCCCTCGCTCCCCCCTCCCAGTCAGCCACCCGGGCCCCGACCAGTGCGGCCACCACATTTAAATTACATCCCATTCTGAAGCTGCAGCGCCTGAGATTCTGGGGAGACAAGGGGAGGGAGGGTGGAAGAGGGGGCAGACAGTCAGGGAGAGCAGCAGAGAGGCCACAGAGAGGGGACAGAGAGAGCCACAGAGGGGACAGAGAGAGCCACAGAGAGCGACAGAGGGGACAGAGAGATCACAGAGAGCTACAGAGGGTAAAGAGAGAGCCACAGAGGGGATAGAGAGAGCCACAGAGAGGGGACAAAGAGAGCCACAGAGAGACCACAGAGGGGACAGAGAGAGCCGCAGAGGGGACAGAGAGAGCCACAGAGAGGGGATAAAGAGAGCCACAGAGGGGACAGAGAGACACCACAGAGGGGACAGAGAGAGCCACAGAGGGGGGACAAAGAGAGCCACAGAGAGAGCCAAAGAGGGAACAGAGAAAGCCACAGAGAGACCACAGAGTGACCACAGAGAGGGGACTGAGTGACCACAGAGAGGGGACTGAGTGACCACAGAGAGGGGACTGAGTGACCACAGAGAGGGGATAGAGTGACCACAGAGAGACCACAGAGAGCAGCAGAGCGGAGAGAGAGCGCCGCAGAGAGGAGAGAGAACGCCGCAGAGAGGAGAAAAAGCCGCAGAGAGGAGAGCCGTGCCGTTAGAATATGGTAAAAAAAAATTAAACCCCTACCTCTTCTATTTTATATTTCACCTCAAACACATTCACACCGATAGTAGGCGGGGTCTTGGTAGTGGGCGGGGTTTTGCTAGGGGGGGCCCCAATCCAAAGTTTGCCCTGGGGCCCATAGAACTCTAGTTACGCCACTGGAGGGAGGGGACTCAGCAACAGATTATATACCATGGTATAAACCAAGGCCAGCTCATCGATTTGAAGGAGCACTCCCACAAATTTTTTTATTCTTCGTCCCATTAGAAAATTACATGATGTAGACTGCAGTGAAGGTCAGCTTCTTACAGCCTGGTGACTGTATTTGTGAGTTATAACCTCCCTTCTGATCCTCAGAGATGTCATGTGACCAACACTCTGATCTGCAATTGACACAGCATCTTATGTGTGGACAGGAAGTCAGTTTCTCTATTCATTCCTATGTGACCGACATTAAGACTGTTATAGAAATTAATAGAGAGACTGACTTCCTGTCCAAACATAAGATTGTTGGAGATCAGAGTGTTGATCACATGACACAGCTGAGAATCAGAAGGGAGGTTATAACGCACAAATTACCTTCATTACAATTTACATCATGTACCTTTCTAACAGGCCAGAGAATAAAAAAATTTGTGGGAGTGCTACTTTAGGAGGCCTGACTCGTGGTTCAATTCCTCAACATTTTCAAGATCTCTGTTTCCTGCCAGTGAATAAAAACATTCTAGTTTATGTCCAGAGGCTGAAAACTAGTATAGACTTGAGGCATTATTGAACTCATAATGACCCTTAGGCCCCTTTCACACGGGTGTGATTTCCGTGCGGGTGTAATGCGTGAGGTGAACGCCTTGCACCCGCACTGAATCCGGACCCATTCATTTCTATGGGGCTATGCACATGAGCGGTGATTTTCACGCATCGCTTCTGCGTTGTGTGAAGATCGCAGCATGCTCTATATTCTGCGTTTTTCACGCAACACAGGCCCCATAGAAGTAAATGGGGCTGCAGGAAAATCGCAAGCATCTGCAAGCAAGTGCGGATGCAGTGCGATTTTCCCGCAAGGTTGCTAAGAGACGGGACCCGATCTTTATTATTTTCCCTTATAACATGGTTATAAGGGAAAATAATAGCATTCTCAATACCGAATGCTTAGTAAAATGTGGATTAAGGGGTTAAAAATTAAAAAACTTAACTCACCTTATCCACTTGATCGCGTAGTTGGGATCTCTTCTGTCTTCTTCAAGCATTAGCTGCCATCTAAAGGACCGGTGGTGACGTCACATCACATGGTCCATCACCATGGTGATGGACCATGTTATTGGACCATGTGATGAGCTCGGTGACGTCATCACAGGTCCTTTAGCTGGCAGCTAATGCTTGAAGAAGACAGATGAGATCGCAACTACACGATCAAGTGGATAAGGTGAGTTAATTTTTTTATTTTTAACCCCTTAATCCACATTTTACTAAGCATTCTGTATTGAGAATGCTATTATTTTCCCTTATAACCATGTTATAAGGGAAAATAATAAAATCTACAGAATACTCAACCCGAAACCGGACTTCAGTAATGAAGTCCGGCTTCAGGTCTGGGTACCAAACATGTCGATTTTTCCTACGCGCGTGCAAAACGCATTAAAACTCTTTGCACTCACGCGGAAAAATTGCACATTTTCCCGCAACGCACCCGCCTCTTATCCGGGCGTCAAACGTGACGCCTGTGTGAAAGAGGCCTTACACACATGCTGCATTAAAAAAAAGCTAGCTAATTAACAAAAACACCAGTGTAAAGAAATCATTTGGAGTTTTCACCTACAAAAAAATCACCAAAAACAGTAGGTGCTAAAGATGCTACTAAAACCGCTAAAAGGCAGAAACACCACTAAAAACCTACCCCAATGGAGACATGACAGCCATGCTGTATTAATTTTCAAAAATACCAGAGCCCCTGATGATGGAAACTTAAAACGACTAATGTGAACAGCGTATATTAGGTTCCGTTCACATGAGACACCAAAGATTTGTGGCAATCCTTTCTTTGTGCTTTGGCAGCTATACACCTCTGGCCGCATGAACCCTCACATGGCCTCCTATTGAAAACAATGGGAGGCGGATTCCGCACGGCTAACGCTGGCTTTTTGGCACAGATTCTGCACCAAATTTCCAGTGTCAAAAGATGGCGTGTGAATGAGGCCTAATACTTCTCGTAGTTCGTCACTTTTATTAAAGAGGGGTAAATAATTGCATCTCCATGAAATTTCAATTCTCGAGCATGTTTTTTTTTTAGACCTCTGCATTGTGCTGTTCCTCTATTATTCATACTAGAACTTTATGAATAAATAGGCAACTGGATGTTACTAGTTGGGGGGGGGGTGTCCTCAAACACCCTAACACTGTCCAATCAATGGGATCAGCACTGCAGTAACAAGCTGTCTCCAATACAAGGTTAATATGATAGCGCTGTGGTTCTGGCAACAACTTCTGGCAAGGGAGCTACACCTGAACCCTCAGTTCACACTTGCCCGTTTCACAGCGCGTTCGAACGCGCTGTAAAACGCTCAACAGGAGACAACTCATGTTTCCCTATGGGCATGGTACTCACCTGAGCGTTTTACAGCGCGTTTGAACGCGCTGTAAAACGCCCTACGCTCAAAGAAGTTCTTGAGCTTCTTTGGGGCGTTTTGTCGTGCGTTTGCACCCATAGACTTCAATGGGAACACGCGTTAAAGTGTAGATATGCCTTTTTCAATTGGTCTCCAGAGTCACGAACGCGCGTATGACGCGCGTTTCCTATTTGCAAAAAAACGTAAACGCGCGTCTCAGAAACGCTCAGGTGTGAACCCAGGGGAAGAGTTGATCAGAGGGGGTGCAGGGTATCGGACTCCCTCCAATCAGTTAGTGATGGCCTGTCCTTAGTAAAGGCTGGACAACTCCTTTGAAGGGGTTCTCCAGCAGCACTGTAGCTTGTACACTTCTGATCTCCTTTAAACTCTATTTGCTGCATTGTTATCTGACTGGTTCGGAATCTGTGCTGCCAATACATTGAGAACACTAGATCATATATTTTACTCTTGTGGCTCCAATTTTCTACGCTGCGTGCTCTGGTACCTGGGCTTTAGCCCTGACACCTGGTTTCTGCACACATATACACACACTGGAGCAGTATTCCCTGCCTACATCCTGTCCAGGCTGATCCTCTTTCCCTGGCTGTCCTGACCAAGGATTTGGTTGCAGTGTCCCAGGGGGTCAGTAGTGTAGCTTTAGGTATGCTGGGCTTTGTAGTGCAGGGCAACCCACTAACCTGGGACCGACTGTCGTCTTCAATCAGGTCAGCACTGGAACAGGCAGGTGATGAATGTCGTGACGCCAGTGCCAATTGAACGGTGGCACACCGTGTAGTGACAGGTGGAATAATTGAGGAATCTTTATATACTTGAATAACAGGATAACTTTACTGAACGTAGTTGAAGATAGATGAACAGTCAGTAAGTACAGTTCCAGAATATTCCACACGTTACAATACAGTCCCAGCAGTGGTTCAGATTATTAATCACAGTCCCAAAAGGCTATCTTCAAGACAGGCCTCCTAAGATCGGGGCTTTCATCTTACTCTGAATGCAGCAATACACTTCAGGCAACTGTTCTCTCTCTCCAGGGATACTTGTCCTGTATGCAGCTTGACTAAGGAGGCAACACTTCTCCACTAGTCCTAGGGTCTGGACTGCTCCTCCTAGGGAATGAATCTTCCTAGGCTGGACCCTCTCAGGCTATGGGGCCTGGGCTGACTTCAGCAGGTACAAGGCCTGGGCCTTGCCTTCACAGGTTCATGGCCTGGACTAGACTAGACTCTCACAGGCTCAAGGCCTGAGCTAGACTGCCTTTCCTTCCCCTGACTGGGCCTATATATAAACTAGGGCTCCCTAGCTCCCTCTAGCGTCTTAGAGCTGGAATGACACCCCTAGCAGGCCTGCACATGGCAAATATCACAGTAACAGGGAAATACACAGCATTGCATTACATGAAGATGTTTTACACCAACCTCCCCATAACTGAGGGGAACGACCGCACACAAGTGACCCTTCTGTAGTGACGGGCATTACAGCTCCCGTACACTACATGGTGCCCTCTGCTGGAGTTAAAATATCACAGCAGTGTTTCTGTGTATTACATACCAGGTAGCAAAAAAAAAAAACTGATTTCCCTAGCTTATTATTTTTTGGAAACTGCTGAAACAAATGTAAATCAAAAACTTTCACAGTTTATAGATTGTTTTAAATGGGTACTGACATTGCGACACAGCAGGAAATGGCTATGAACAACCCTGAACTAGTCGCCAACTGCAGAAATGATCCGCCCAGTCATTTCCTTCCATGTCAAGTAGGGTGGCCACCTTTCCCAACAAAAAATACCGTCCAAGTTAAGCCACATCCCACAGAGGGCATAATTGTGTGGGCGATCAAATGGATGAGGTGAGTAAAGGGGGCGGGAGGTAAAGTCTGTACTAATGAGCGCTCCACAATGGAAGCGCTCATTAGTGACAGCCCATAGAGGAAAATACCAGCAATTATTATTGCCAGTAAAAAAAAATTACTGACGCCATCAGGGGCACTAAATACTGGCTTGGCCGGTGAGATAGTGGCCGGGTGGCAACCCTAATGTCAAGGCAGGAGCAGAAAGTGCAGTGCAGCGAGCACCCCAGCACCATCAGAACGGCGGCAGTCGGGAATCAGTCAGGTGGGTATAGGTTCTGTTATTTTTTTTCCCACAATGTGCAGCCCTGGAAAAAGTTTTTTCTTTGCACTGGAATATCCCTTTAATAAACCGTCAGCAAGGAAACTGAATAATCTCACTATCCTAATATGGAGTAGACCACAGCCCTGACTGCTGATTTTCTGCTTTGTATCCTGTTTGTTTGACCCGGCCATTTGTGCCTGGATTTTTAGTGTTTGGCTATTTCCTCCTAGTTGAAGTTAAGCAGTCAGTGTCATTTTCACTTTTAGTAAATGTGGCTGTCGGATGCTTCGTACACAAGACATATCGATTAGATCTAATGGGTGGTTTGTGAATCATCCCATAAGAAATAAGGTGCTCATACCACTATAGATAGCGTTTGGGCGACAGCTATTCCTCCCGAGTCTCTCATACACATGCAAACTCAGCCAGGCGTTCCCAGCAGAAGAGGCGAATAAGCAGGCTTCTCTCGCTTCAGAACAAAAAAGGATAGGACATGCTGAAATTCAACATTATTGACCCCTTTTTTAATCTGGCATCAGCCATCATGGAAAGTTAGGAGGGCACCATAAACATTAAGGGGATCATTTCTTAAGACCGGCATTTTAGACATCTACATAACAGCGTCGGCCTCTACATAACTTTGGCACATCCACCGCCGGTCTAAATCTACGCCAGCTTACTTGTTGGCTTAAATTTAGACCATTTTCTATGCCTAAAACAGGTGTAGAAAATGATTAATGAGACAGGCCGCCGGGCCGTCTCCTTCCCCACCCACCCCACGCCCCCCTTTTTAGACCTGGCGTGAGCGGAGAAAATTTGCAGATTGCGGCACCAGAAATACGCCAATTAACATTCAACATTCATCCAGTACATATGACTTCCACTCAGGGGCACAGATCTCATAGGGCCCCATAGCAAAACTTAGTACGGTCAGGCCTGCCCTCCCAGTTCCCGATTATACCTGTGACAGTCACTCCCAGGCAATGCAGAACGCAGAGTGCAACACCCTAGATTTCTGATGAATGCCTCCTTTTTTCATGAAAGAAGAAATTTTAATTAAATATGAACGGTAATAAAAACAATGGCTTTGGCCTCAACCACTTTATCTGACTCTTATGTTAGAAAAAATAGAACAGGTGCTTCGAAATCATGATGCTTATTCTGAACATCATATTTCTCAATGTATTTACACCAGAAAACTGGCAAAATACGTCTGCTTCCCTTCTATTAGAAAGCTGTTTGCCTGCAGCCACCACTAGGGGGAGCTCAGTAGATAGTTATTCATGTAATTACCAGGGAACCTGTAATAATCTCTTTGCATTGACCACCCCCTAGTGGCGGCAGTCTGATAATACAGTGTTTTTAAGTGGGGAAGAGAAGTAGTTCAGTGCCAAGCCCCCCTTTTTCCTGGGCCCTGTAGCCGCGTGGTCTGCTTACATTGCAGGTACGCCCACCTCTGATAGATCCTTGTGACAAGTCATTGACTAATGTTTTGGTTGAGCAGTGCATATATTGAGGTTCATTTATTATGACCCCCAAACTAGAAATGGGGATAAAAAGTTGCAAGCCCTCGTCATAGAGTTAAGTGTTTCCTCTAGCAGCGTAAAACTTTGATTTTTTATAAATAAGCCCCATTATGTATAGAATGAGATAGACATAAAGTATATTATACATCTCTCTGAATCACTAACCTTCATCAAGGAGGTGCTGTTTTTTTACTTGAGGAGGGTGAGCCTAAGGCCCCTTTCACATCCGCGTTGTGAAGATCCGGCGTGCACTTCCGTCGCCGGAAATGGCCGCAGGATTCGTCACAACGCAAGACAACTGAAAGCATTTGAAGACTGATCAGTCTTCAATATGCTTTCAGGTTACCATGGCAGCCAGGACGCTATAGCTATGTGAACCATGTGATGCAGGGACCCGGTGATGTCATCGAGGAGCTCCCAAGCCGCCGCACGGAAGGTAAGTAGCTTCTCCCGCGGCTCCCCGCTGCTTTTCCATGGCAGTCAGGACTTTAGTAGCGTCCTGGCTGCCATGGTTACCATTCTTAAAAGCTAAATGTCGGATACGGCGATGCGCCAAAACAAAGTTTAGCTTAAAGTCGGATCCGGATTAATGTTTTTCAATGGGCATTAATTCTGGATCCGTCCTTGCAGCATGTCTTCAGGATTTTTGGCCGGAGGAAAATCCGCAGAATGCTGAGGATTTTGCTACGGTCAAAAAACGTGTCAGTACTGAACTGAAGACATCCTGATGCATCCTGAACGTAATGCTCTCCATTCAGAATGCATTGGGATAATCCTGATCAGTATCTTTCCGTCCTAGAGCCCCGAGGACAGAACTCTAAGAGGGAAAGGAAAAACGCAGATGTGAAAGGGGCCTTAGGCCTCTTTCCATCGAGAAGAAAACGCACAGCATCTGGACTGAATCCTGACTCATTAATTTTAATGGGTCTGTGCACATGTTTTTCACGCATCATTTCCGCGTTCAGGAAAAATCGCAGCCTGTTCTATATTCTGCGTTTTTCACGCAGCTCTGGTTCCATAGAAGTGAATTACATTTATGACAAAAAAAGAAAACAAAAACAACAGCAACAAAACCTGCTTGCATTTGGTCCAGGGAGAGTACCTTCACATGTTGCGGATTTTGTTGCAGAATTTTCTGCAGCTGAATATCAGTTCTATCCACCTGAATGTGGCTTGCATAAATCCATGTGCTTGCCTCCCCATTCAAATGAATAGAACGGATTTTAGTCACGGAAAATTCTGCAACAGGCACCCTTAGGGTACTTTCACACTTGCAGCATAGTGATCTGCCTGAACTGCCTGTCTGAACAGGCAATCTGCATGCAAACGGAAAGCATTTGAAGACGGATCCGGCTACGGATCCGTCTTACAAATGCATTGCAAGAACGGATCCGTCTCTCTGCTTGTCATGCGGAGAGACGGATCCGGCACTAATACATTCCAATGGGAAAAAATGTGTTCCGGAATTTTGGACAGAGATAATACCGCAGCATGCTGCGGTATTATCTCCGTCCTGAAATGTCAAAAAGACTGAACTGAAGACATCCTGATGCATCCTGAACAGATTTCTCTCCATTCAGAATGCATGAAGATAAAACTGATCGGTTCTTTTCCGGTATAGAGCTCCGACGACGGAACTCTATGCTGGAAAAGAATAACGCTAGTGTGAAAATAGCCTTAGCTGACACAGGCGATGCACGAAATCTAGCTCATCCAAGTACGGTATAGAAAACCATGCGCCCACAAATAATGAATGATGTAGCTGTGCGGTGAACGGCGCTATGGTAGGTTTTGGTGTAAAAAGTTGCAAGGACCATTTTTGGGACTTTTAAACAACCATGTCACAGTCACACGGGTGTTTTTGCGCAACGTTGGACACTTGGGAATGGTAGGGGACGGAACATCAGCTCCGACAAATTTACCAACATTAAATTTAGGCCTGGAAACAAGCAAATTTAGGGGCTGAAGTAGTTTTTTTTCCTGCCAGAGGTACGTCTAATTTATGATGAGGCGCCTGCATCGTCATAAATTATGTGCGTCCTCTGCCAGGGCAAAGGTCACCACCTCTGATAGATCCTTGTGACAAGTCATTGGCATTGGGAAACAAAAACCCTACGTAAAAAGACAGCCTTTGTAAATGACCCCCAATGGCACTTTGCACTCATACAGGACTGGATCATACATGTATATGGAGGGGTCAGACGCTGTGCAGCTTCTTGTGCACAATGCATACTTTGTTCTACATCTAGCACACATCTCCATTTAGCTCATTTCACATGAGCGATATGGAATGAGTCAGCGTCTGTTCGGGGAAAGTCTTATAGTTTTCCATGCAAATTCAGTCAGTTTTGTCTGCGACCACATTCAGTATTCCAGTTTTTTCCATGCGGATGCAATCAGTTTTTGATGCGTTTTTCACTCGCATGATGAAAACTATTTACATCTCCTAGTAACCATCAGTGAAAATCACATTGCATCCAGATGCCTTTCGTTTTTCACACAGCCCCATTAACTTCTATGGAATCAGAGCTACATGAAGAACACACAATATAGAACAGGCTGCGATTTTTCCTGAACGGTGCATGAAAAACGATGCTCATGTACACAGGGCAATTGAAATGAATGGGTCAGGATTAAGTCGGGATGCTATGCGTTTGCTACACACATCGAATCCGGAGAGAAGACTCGCTCATGTGAAAGAGGCCTAAGACAATGGGGCACATATACTAAGGGCCGTGCGACAATATTTGAGTCGTGTCTGCCAGTTGGGCGGGATGGAGGTAGAGTGTGGCCGAGACTCCAACCCCAGCAAATTTACTAACATTAACGCCTGGAAACAGGTGCAAATGTTAGAGAAAAACTACGCCAGCCAGGGTTTGTCTACGTTTTTACACCAGGCGCAAGGACTGCCGCCACAGATGAGCCTCGTCATAAATTAGACTGAATCTAATGACAGAGCAAAGTGGAAAACTAAGACCAGTGTTAAAAGCTGGTCCAATATGTCAGGGAACTGCACAAACACCAACGCAGAATATAACCGTATTTGAGTGCTTTCACATTCCGGTGTTTTCCCCCCCAAAAATTATTATTTTTATTAAATACTATTATTTTGTCAGATTTTTCTATTTTTGGAAGCAAAAAAAAAAATCCCATGGCCATGTTACAAGTTTGCATAGGTTTTTTTGTAGTGGCATTTGTAGTGTATGACAGTTTCCTTGTGTTTTTTGACCCCTTGTTTGGCACACAAAAAAACTTGTATAAAACCCATGAATTTCACATTGCATAATGTTTGATAAATTTGGCGCCCTTTTTAAAAAAAAACTTTTTTCTATGCCACCCCTCTTCCTCAATAAACAAATAAATTAACATACTTAACCACGCCCACTTTCTCATCCACTTTGTTTTCACGTTTTGCATCGCCATCTTCTAACACCCATAGCTTTTTTGTATTCCTGTCTACAGAGCTGTGTGAGGGCTTTTTCTTTTTTTTTCTTTTTTTCTGGAGAGAAGCTGTAGTTTTTGTTGGTACAATTTTGGCAATTTTGGGACACATACAACTTTTTGATCACTTTTTATTCCCCATCCACTTTGGGGTTGGGGCAAAGTGACCAAAAAACACGCACGATAAGTATTCTTCAGCCACCTTTTCAGACGCTGCAATACCAATTATGTTCAATTTATTATTGTTTATTTGTATATGCAAAATTGTGAAAGGGGTAAATGTTTTAATTTTTTTGTTATATTTTATATTTTTAAATATATTTTACAAATGTGGTCTATGTGGTTTTCTCAGGCATCCTATTGCAGCGAGCCGCAGGGCAGTTATGCAGGATGGGAGTGATTGTTATGGCTCTGAGAGTGATGGTAATACTCACTGTTCGTGGTGGCAACCTCCTCCCTAGTGCCACGTGGCGCACCCTGGTATTGGGGCTTCTGCCTGGTGGTAGTTGAGGTGCCCTTGATGGTAGATGGTTTGGCAGGGTTAGGTAGGAGGTCAGACGCAGAGGACTGGCTGATGTATGGTGGAGTCAATAACTAGGCCACAGGTTGTAATAAATAAAGTCTTTCTTTACTGTGGTGAAGATGGAAGTAATAGTACATACGGCAGTAAAATGTACAGTTCAAAGATATATCACAGACTCCTGGGGCTGATCGGCAATAACACTGATTGCAGACATTTACCACTCAGATGCTGTGGGCAAATGTGACCATGACATCTTAGGCTACTTTTACACTAGCGTTTTAGTTTTCCGGTATTGAGATCCGTCATAGGGGCTCAATACCGGAAAAGAACGCTTCCGTTTTGTCCCTAATCATTGTCAATGGGGACAAAACTGAACTGAACAGAACTGAATGCTCCAAAATGCATTCCGCTCCGTTTAGTTGCATTCCCATACCGGAGAGCAAACCGCAACATGTTGTAGTTTGCTTTCCGTCCTGGGATGCAGAGCAAAACGGATCCGGCATGACCCCCAATGCAAGTCAATGGGGATGGATCCTTTTACTCTGCCACAATAGAAAACAGATCCGTCTTCCATTGACTTTCAATGGAGTTCATGACGGATCCATCTTGGCTATGTTAAAGATAATATAGCCGGATCCGTTCATAACAGATGCAGATGGTTGTATTATCAGTAACAGAAGCGTCTTTGCTGAACCCTGCCGGATCCAATAAAAGCTAGTGTGAAAGTAGCCTTACTGGTGAAAATGGTAGAGCACTGCACTCCCGTGCTGGTAACAGCTTCCCCCTACTGAGATCGGGGAAGCTGTTGCCTGGTTGTTGATAGTCTGGAGCCTGCTGGAGGCTTCGATGCCTATCACAGGTATATTCCAATACATACCTCCTGAAAAAGTGAAGAGCGAAAAGTGTTGAGGTTCTCCTAGGTCCACATTACTATTTAGCATGTCCCAGCCTAGTCGGTATTCTCTTATTCAATTATTGCATATGTACTTTATTGGTGTTTATATACTATAGCAGACATTTTTTGATTGTTTACTTTTTGTATGTTCACTTATTGGAAAATAATTTAGCACTAGCACTTTATTATTATCTTGTATTTAAAACTTTTTATTTACCATAATTATACTTCTCTTGGCACCTTTTGTTGCACAGTTTCACTGCTATAATTCAGCATAGAATATAATCATGGCATAGGACATTCATTAACTTTTTTTTTTTTTTACTATAGTGGCCCTTTTATGAATTTTATTACATGTAATTTGGAATATTGTGGAATTAAATTTTATTATTGTATAATCATATTAAAATAATATTGTAAGTAATAATTGGTGTATATTATTTTTAATAATATAGGGAACACCGTAAAAACAAAACCCATAAAACTATGGTGGAATTGTGTTTTTTTTTTCAATTCCTCCTCATATTGATATTTTTTCTAGTTCCCCACTACTTTGTATGCAACAATAAATGGTGCCATTAAAAAGTACAAGTACAACTTGCCCCACAAAAAAATAATCTCTTATATGACTTGCCCCACAAAAAAAATATCTCTTATATGTGCATGGAAAAATATGTAGTTCTACAGTAATGACATCACGTCGACAACACATGACATCACTGCTGCAGCCAATCAGTGGCCTCTTTTGTGCACTGCTGAGGCCAGTAAGTGGCTGCAGGAGTCATATGTGTTCTACATGACATCACTACTGCAGTGAGTCGCTGAGGCCAGTGATTGGCTGTAAAGTTCAAATGTTGTCAACGTGACAATGGTATTGGTTAGACCGCTTGGGTCTCACCAACCCTCCACCTTATTAAATAAAGATCAGACAACAGTTCGGATTTAATCGGCCACAGCAGCCGTTTTATTAAATAACGAATAAATAACAGTTAATTATCCAACATAAATAACAACCTGCCGAAACCTGAGTAAATGACGAGGGAGGTCCTATAAGTCCCGATAACACCACTGCACCCAAATAAACAAGCAACTCCATCTTGCCCCCAGCCGATGAATGCCAGCTCGGAGGCACCAACTGATGGACACCTAATTCTTACACTCCAGATAAACCATGAGAGTCCAGCCCCACCTGTGGGGCCCTCCCATTCTCAACTACCACTATATTCACCAACTTCGAGGACCTCCCCACCGTCAACAACGCACAACTTGACCCACTTGAGTTTGCGCGTCCCTCCACATTCTCAGAGCTGTTTCGATTCCTCCCTGAATCCCTAGGGACCACAAATCAATCCCTACTGCGCTGAGGTGTACCCCAGCCGCCCTCCAAAATTCACCCACTCCCGCCTCCAATTCCGAATGCCGAACCGCAACCGCCCCATTCCTTGCCACAAATCTACCCACTGCCCGATTCACCTTAATCCGAGCCTTATTAAGTCGCTTGACCGACCTGGCCCCTCTCCAGCACTGTTTCGGCACTACATCTGACCACACCGTGATCATCTTTTGGAATAGCGCCCATAACCCAAGCAAATTAAATTTAACGTCCCTGATTAGCTCCCGAAATGGCCGAGCTCCCAAATCGTTACCCCCAACATGTAACTCTAAAATATCTGGAGGACGATCCAACCTGACAAAGCGGTGTACCTCCTGCAACACCCCGCCCCATAACATAGCTCTGATGCCCAGCCACCGCAACACTGTCAGCCCTTATCGCCCCCCAGAACACGAAGGAATGTCCTAGGATCCAAACCAACGTCGCTTGTAAACCTAAAACAGCAAAAGAAACACAAAAACATTAACCATTAAACTGATTGTCGCTCAGAATCTACTGAATCTCACATATGACCAAAATCAAATTGATTCCTACCGACCTATTCCTGGACGAGCAACCGGACACGTCGACCACCACCCATTCCAAGAATGAACTAAAAGTCTCGAAATAGGCACAGGATAACGAGCACCCCATAGGCAGACATCTGTCAACAAAATAACCCCCATCCCAAAAACAACCTAACAGGGTCGTCTTTAATATTGATTGGACCCTGGGCAAGAATTTACTTGGGCCCCCTGGATCCCGCCTTCCCACACCCTAGCATGCGATGCGCTGAGGCGCGAAACAGCCGTCGCCACGATCCTTGTTGCCTTCGCTATGTCAAGTCCGCCCCATGTCTCCAACAATAATGTTTGATGTCTGCAATAATGATGTCTGAATAAAGAAGCTAATTTTTTGGAGAATGCCACCCACATTTGTTTTCTCCTTCGTGACATAAGTTGTGATTTGGAGGCAGAGCACCATCTGTAGTGAGGAAAACCTGAAATCGGAGGTTTTTTGTGTCTTGAGAGAAAGTTTTGGACAGTGCCACCCCGTTGTGATCTTTAGAAAATTTGACTTTCTGAATTCAGATATTAGTGTCGGCCGCACCACAGATCATCCAACTCCAGCCCCCAACCCCCCCCCCCCCCCAGCACCCCCATGTATGAAGCCGGTGTGTGCACTATCCATTCTTTCTGAATTCAGTGTTACTGCCGGCCGTACCACAGGTCCCCCAATCATCGCACCCCCCTTGAGGTGAAGCCGGTGTGTGCATACATTGACAAAAAAAAGGCCTCATGGGATTGCGCAACAAACTCACGCCTGGGCAGCCCCCAAGTACGGAGCGGAAGAAGTAGTTAGAGGTAGTTAAGTAGGTTTGCTAACATTGAGCACAGCGAAGCCGCACTTAACATATAGGGAGGGCCCACCGCCGCACTTAAATAAAGCACTTGCGGGGCTGCGGGCCCTCCCCCTCGCCGGTTGCGCAGTGGCCAGCGGGGCTCAAGAAGCAGCTGCCTTGGGCCCCCAGGAGCAACTGGGCCCAGGGCAGCTGCCCCTTTTGCCCTGCGTTAAAGACGGCCCTGAACCTTACAAATGCAAACTATCCCCATGAACCGGTTACAAGCAAAACGCCGCCTCGATGTCTATTTTTGCTAAAAACGTCCCTGGCCCCAACTTCCTTACCCAAGCCACAGCCGCATCAAATGACATAAAAACAGGGCTCGAGTCCAGGGGGAACGGTGTTCCTGCACTTTTTTCACAGCAGGAACGCCGTTCCCGTTCAGGGCAAAAGGACCAGAAAGCAGTGAAGGGTTTGTACTCACCCCTTCCTGGTCCTCAGCTGTCGGCTCTGCAGCCTGCGCACAGGAGTGAGTCACTCTGTGACGTCACGCCGTGCGCAGCCTTCACAGCCGACAGCAGCAGAAGAGGAGCGGCGGCGGCCAGGAGCAGGAGAGGGTAAGTGTTTTTTTATATTTTATGGACTGGTGAGAGGCACTGACTGGGGGCTGGTGAAAGTCACTGTGGGCTAATGAAGAGGCACTGTGGGCTAATGGGGAAGCACTGTGGGATAATGGAGAGGCACTGTGGGCTAATGGAGAGGCACTGGGGGCTAATTGAGAGGCACTGGGGGGCTAATGGAGAGGCACTGGGGGCTAATGGAGAGGCACTGGGGGCTAATGAGATGCACTGGGGGCTAATGAAGAGGCACTGGGGGCTAATGGAGAGGCACTAGGAGGCTGTGAGAGGCACTGGGGGCTGATGAGAGGCACTGGGGGGCTGATGGAGAGGCACTGGGGGGCTGATGGAGAGACACTGGGGGGCTGATGGAGAGGCACTGGTGGCTGATGAAAGGCACTGGGGGGGCTGATTGAGAGGCACTGGGGGGCTGATGAAAGGCACTGGGGGGCTGATGAAAGGCTCTGGGGGGCTGATGAAAGGCTCTGGGGGGCGGATGAAAGGCTCTGGGGGGCTGATGAAAGGCTCTGGGGGGCGGATGAAAGGCTCTGGGGGGCTGATGAAAGGCACTGGGGGGCTGATGGAGAGGAACCTTGGGGCTGCTATGAGGCTACTGGGGGCTTCTATGAGGCATGGAGATCTTATCTGAGGTCTGATTGGGGGTCATTCATATTGGGCTCTGATCTGAGGTCTCATTGGGGTCTTATTAACATTGGGGATCTTATTGGGGCTGTTAGCTGAGGTCTTAACATTGGGGGTCTGATTGGTGGTCTGACCTGAGGTGTAATGAAAAATATTTTTTTCTTATTGTCCCTCTCTAAAACCTAGGTGCATCTTATAGGGCGAAAAATACGGTATTTGCTTGCTCCTTCCGACCTTCCCTGCCCTTTGCGTACGCCGCACACTGTGACGTCACGCGGAGACACTTGGGTGAGTTCCCACACTTTTTTTCCCAGGACTTGACCCCTGCATATAAACCACTAAACATAATTCAGGATCTATGCCATCATTGACTGACGCTCTTTTTGGGAAGGACAGATGGTGAATGAGACGAAATTTATTCAGCTCCTTCTTGGGCATTCCCCTAACGGTGAAACCCTCAAATTGACCAATGACCGCGCCTGAAATGGACCCGCCATTCGTCCCAGTATTACTTCCCTAGCTAATTTCTCTGAGACTACCTCGGGGTGTTCTAACGCCGACCTCAGATTCTTATGAACTAGGGGCCCCACCGATAAAAACGGTGGGATGTGAAATTCCCACCTAAAACCATTTTCCAACAAACCTCTGGCTGACGCCGCCGCAAAATTTCCTTGCCCTGACCCTCCAACCTCCCACCGAAAGGGCTGCCCCGACCTTGTCGGTGCTGTGACTCTTAGCCAAAGCCCAATGTCCTTGTGATCCCACCGCATATTTGTCCGCAACGCCTTTCTCTGTCTAAATTGCTCGTCGTAACGGAGCCAACACGTCGACTATCACGTCCAACTAACAAAACAACGCGGAACAACATTCTGGCATCTTTTCCCCAATGACACTTGCTAGAATCGCAAACGCCTGCAGCCAATTGGAAAAAATGCGCAGAATCAATCGATACCGGCGCTTTTCCTCCTCCTCCTTTTTTCCTTCATCTTTTTCCCCCATCCAAATTAAATCTCTTTAGGGGAAGCAAGGAAAAAATCTCTACATACTCCCCTGTCCAAATTCACTCCCTGACCTCTTGCTTTAAATGAGCCCCCAACGGGCCTTCAAAACACACATTTACCTGGCCTATTGCCCCATCATCCACCGAGGCCTATCCTCTCACCCATCAACGTGCGTCTGCACCACCATGGACACCCCTGCACTATTAACTTGCCGCCCCAGAGTCACTCTGCTCACAGGCCCTGCTCCCAAAGCCTGCAGCGGCGACCCTCCACTAACCCCTAGGCCCGCCAACCATCCCGCCAGACCCCCCAAAAGTTGGTCTCCCCTGGATGTGCCCCTCCCCCGACGCCCCCAGGACCCCATTATATCTCACCAGGCTGCACGGGCGCTGTGAAACCCGCCGCCGTAGGTCCTGAATCCCGCCACTCCTGGTCACTTGGTCACCATCGTCACTTCTCTTGGATGTTGTTGCCAGGTCGCCCCTGATGTCAGGAATCCTAGAATCGTCTCTGCTGGAAGTGCTTGATCTTCTCCCCAAAATGGCCCCGTGGCCACGTGGTGGGCGTGTCCTTCTTTCTCTTCAACAGCCACCTCGCTAGGCCTGTGTATCTCTCCTGCCAGCTCCGGCACAGCCCGTACCCCACAGATTTGTTGCCCACGCCGAGTGGACCTCCAGGAGGGGGGAAGCCTGGGCAGGTCCACAGATCAAACTTGAGTTCGCCTGGCTGATCTCCCAAAATGGCGCTTCTTTACTCCCCCTACCCCCCTTTTAAAACCCTTCAACCCCTCCCCTGTTACCTTAGCAACCTCCTCCCCTTTGCTACCTCCAGGCCTGATTAACCCTCTAACTACCTCCCCTCCCTGACCAAACCATCGTCATGATGGCCTCCCCTTATGTCTTCGCCCTAGTCCGGCCACACTTGACATCACCGCTGCAGCCAATCACTGGCCTCTTTTGTGCACCGCTGACGCCAATGACTGGCTGCAGTGGTCATACGTTGTCGACGTGACATCACCAATGCAACTGGGAAAACAGAGTCTGGCTGGCAGAACCAGAGCACCAGTGTGGGATTTGTGAGGTAAGTAACAATCTATTCTTTATTGCAGGCGGATCAAATGTATTCTCCGGTTTCCTCCTGAAACTGGACAAACCCTTTAAGCAGAGATTTAGATGAATAAAGTACAAGTTTTACTGAATCTATTCCCATAAAACCATATATCAATCTGCTCAGCTCCTTCTGCTCTATAACCTTCTGCCTGCAGATCAGGCACCATAGAAAATGTGAAAGGTTCCCCTAAATAACTGCACTGTTCTAATAACCTGGAATTAGATTGTAAGCTCTTTAGAACAGAGGTCCCTGAAGGTCCAGTGCTTCTAACATGCGGAGAAATCACAGAATAAACTACACCTTGTTTGATTGTCAGATGGATGAGCGCTTTCTGATTCTGTCACTGAGAGACGCTGTTTATCCTAATAGGTCTAGTGCTGATCTGCCCTGCGGGGAAAACTGACAGACTTCTGCCGGGGGGCGATGTGCGCTGACGGGATGAGCACAGTAACTGGTCACTGTCACCAGCCACCATATCTATGTGCCTGGGGGCAGAGAATGATTACCCCTGTCCTCATTCTCTCTCAGCTTCTTCCCCCGCCCTCAGCCGTGTCTCCTGTAATTCCTATTCTTTTTCTTAGCCAAACCCTGCACTAAACTTTCCAGTCTTCTCCTTACACCCCTATTGTTATACAGCTCAGGCCCAGGGGGCGGTGTGGTGGGATGTGTGTGTGTCACTATGTCGACCTCTGCAGGAGGCACATGTGCTCCATTACAATAAGCTTTTTTTCTGTTTCAGCAAGCATTGCCCAACCTGGCAGAGACAAAGGGAACAAATAAACTCTCTGTGAGCAGGAAATATTAACCGATCCTCTGATACATTGTTAAATCAGCTGAATAAATAGAAAATGTATTCCACATATGAGCCCTGCATGCAGCGATCCATCTACACAGCACAGGTGATGTTGGCACGCTCTTCTGGGCATCCTCCAGGGCACTTCAATGTCCTCAGACGGTAGAGAAGCATACTGGCAGGTGTGCAGAATTTTCACAGTGAAGGCCGAATCTAAAACTAAAATCAGAAGTAATATTACAAAATAATAGGCAATGTATTTATGCTGAACGGCATCTTTAAAGGGGCTTTCCAGAATTAACATTTTGATTACTTATCCTCAGGATCATGGGGGTCCGACTCCCGTTGATCTGCTGTTAGAAGGGGCCGCAGCGCTCTGGCAAGTGTTGCATCCTCCTTATGCTATACCAAGCCAAGCGCCATACATTTATAGCGGCTGCGCTTAGTACTGCAGCTTACTCCCATTTACTTGAATGGGACTTGACGTCAGAGGCCTAGGTAAAGGACAGAACAATTGCTCATGTACCAAGGCCCATTCCAGCAGGTGATCGAGTGGGGTGCCAGGAGATGTATCCCCACAGTCATGAGGCCTCATGCGGGCACCGGCCGTGTGCTCACCGCATCACAGATGTGGACCCATTCACTTGAATGGGTCCGCAATCCGGAAGGTGTGGTGCGGAACCGAGGCACGGAACCCCATGAAAGCACTATGGAGTGCTTCTGTAGGGTTTCTCTCCATGCCTCCGCACTGTAAAAAAATAGAACTTGTTCTATGTTTTTTGCAGTGTGGCCGGATCACGGACCCATTCAAGTTGAATGGGTCTAGATCCGTCGCGGCAGCCGCACAAATAGAGTGCCCGTGGAAATTCTGGCCCGTGTGGGTGAGGCCTCACTACAATGGTACGGAATGCTGGGGTATAGACTTGTAGCTATTGTCAGGGTGCGGCAAGATTTCACAGCCGCATCTCAGCTGCTGCACAGCCATGCAAGCTATGGAAGTATTTAACAAACTCATTCCAAACTGATTGCTTCTTCGCTGTTGATTCTTAATTGTGGGTTGGTGGGTTATCGCATGACCATTAGTGAAACAGTGAAAATAAATTATTATATGAATTCTGCCGTTGTTTGCATGGCCATGTGATATGCTGCATCTCAGTCACTGCACACCAACACCATGTGGCCATACCATGCAGTTTAAGGCAGGGCTGTGGAGTTGGTGCCAGTTTTGGGTGGAGCCGGTGTAGAAATATATTTGGTATATGAAATATTATCTGCTATTAATATTGTATGATTCGTTAAAGGGGTTTTGCTGTATTTTAATATTGATGACCTATCCGCAGGAGGGGACTGACACCCGGCAATCCTGCCTATAAGCTAGCTGAAGGGAAGGCTGTGCACCGTGTGAGCACTGCCTTCCCTTCATTGTTTAGCTGCTCTTCCATTGTCCGTATACATCTCTAACTATGCATACTGTATGTCTAAGGGTACTTTCACACTAGCGTTATTCTTTTCCGCCAATGAGTTCCGCATGCTGCGGTATTATCTCTATCCAAAATTCCGGAACATTTGCCGGAATGCCGGATTCGGCATTAATTTACATTGAAATGTATTAGTACCGGATAAAAATACTGCATTGATACCGCAAATAAATAACAGATCCGTTTTTCCGGATGACAACCAGAGACACGGATCCATTATTGCAATGCATTTGTAAGATGGATCCGCATCCGGATCTGTCTACAAATGCTGTCCGTTTGCATACAGATTGCCGGATCCGGAAGGCAGTTCCGACAACGGAACTCCCTGCCGGACCCTCACAACGCAAGTGTGAAAGTACTCTAAGGGGAAATGGGCACTTAGTTATTGGGCCCCATAGCAGCTGCTTTGCCTGCTACCCTAGTAGTTACATCGTGGTCCTGCCTCTTATACAATGTGTACATTTTATAGAAATACTTTATATATTTTATAGAAGGGTCCCTTGACAGTAATGTTTTTAACAGTTGGGCAGGACGGAGGCCGTTCCAGGGACGTGACTCTAGTCCCGGTAAATTTACTAACATGTTGGTGCATGTCTGCCTTAGATTAGCCAAATTCATGATAATGCGCACACTTCATCATAAATTAGTCTATTTCTCTAGCTGCGCAAGGGGAAACAAAAACCAGCGTAAAGACGCCGATCTTTGTAAATTTGCCCCTCGGTTCCAAAATGTTGGCACATTTTTTATGCTCTTTGGCACATTTTAAGCCACAGTCTTTTCTGGTAGGCCACACACTATCCACACGATCCTACCACTGGGACCCCCACTGATCATGAGAACGGGAGCCCGTACCCCCTGCAGCCCCTCCCCCAGTGAATGGCTGCACATACGCATGGCCGCTCCATTCATTTCGGGGGGGGGGGGGGCTGCAGCTGGTATGGGGCCCCTGTTCTCGTGATCAGTGGTAGGACCCCCACTTCCAACAAGCAGACTACCCCTTTAAAGGCCCCTATACACAGGCTTGGGTAGGTGTGTTCCTAGGACCCCTCATTCCTGATAAATTCCCTGTGGAAAGGCGCCGCTGATTACCCGAAGCATCAGCAGTCTTTCACTGGGTGAAAGCATCACTGATGCAGACACCTAATCGGACTGTGTAAAAGGACCCTTATATGACAGACGATCGGGAACTAAGCTGATGCTCCTGATCACTGTCAGCGGAGATGAGAGCAGCATTTACATGCAGCAGTCACCTCCATTGTATGGGGACAGGCAACCAATTCAGTGATCGCTTGTCCCTATAGGCAATCATTGTTTTATCGCAGCATTTCACTGTTTATATACCATGATTTGCGGCGCAGGAACAATGATCGTCCATGCCGGTGGACCGACACAGTCATTTGATAAACAAGCGTTTGTCGACACCTTTTATAATGTCAAATTATTGGGAACGAACAGTAGATTCTGCTGTGTAAACAGTGGGGTTCATTTATCAGGGACTTGTGACTATTTTAGTCGTAAGAGTAGTTGCAAGTCCCCTTTTTGACCAGTGTTGAAAAGTTTTTGACAGTTGTGCGGGATGGGGGTGAAGCGGGGACGCCTCGTTCTTAATTAGGCTAATTTTCCGGCAGCTCGAGGGGAAACAAAGATTGGTCTTTGTAAATGTGCCCCGGTGATCTGCTGCCCAGTAGAAACAATTCTCTATGGGGAGGAGCGATCGCAAAAGTAATACCTTGTGATTGCTGCCTGTAAATGCAGCTCTCACAGCAGGTAATTACTGAGATAATCATTCCAGACAATTGCCTGCTGTGTCGGCCTGTGAAAGGGTACAGCCACATGGTCAAGTTTCCTGATGCAGTTTTTGAAGCCAAAACCAAGAGTAAATCGAAGGAGGAGAAGTTGTATCTGTCATTTATACAGTGGTCCCCCAAGTTACAATATTAATTCGCTCCAGGACAACCATTGTATAGTTAAGTTAGGCCTTATTCACACGTCCGTAGTGTGTTTTGCGGAAACACGGATCCGCAAAACACGGAAACACGGATCCGCAAAACACGGATGGCTGCAATGTGCATTCCGCATTTTGCGGACCGCACATTGCTGGCACTATAGAAAGAATGCCTTTTCTTGTCCGCAATTGCGGACAAGAATAGGACATGTTCTATTTTTTTGCGGAAACGGAAACACGGATGCGGACATCACATAGTGTGCTGTCCACATCCATTCCTGCCCCTATGAAATGAATGGGTCTGCAACCCTTCCGCAAAATTGCGGAAGGGATGCGGATCCATTTTGCGGACGTGTGAATTAGGCCTAAAAGTCAAAAAAATCACTCCTTCATTTGTAAAAAATTCTGGTGACTTTATTCAACCAGGCAGCATACAAATGCGACGTTTCGACTACAAAAGACTATATCAAGCACATTGTATGTTGAAGCCAATATAAGTTGAGTAATCGGTTCCAAAGCCCCAAAATATCATCCGCACCCGTGCGGACTTCTTGGATCGGCTTCTTGAAGTGAAGTGCGCACGCGCCGTGTGCGTACGAGACAGCGCTTACAGCAGGAGGAGGGGGAGGGAGAGGCGGCACGGAGCATTTGGAGGCGGCGCTGGCCACATACAGCGATGTCTGCGGCCGGGCACCCTGCATCGCTGGACCTCCCCTTGGGCTCCTTATATGTGTGATTGACAGGTTAGTTAAACCTGTTTTTTGACAAAATAACGCTACCATTTGTTTAGATGAGCCCATATTAGGCATGCTAATGAGACCCTGAACGTCAGCATATGTTTAGCTGACAGGGCTCAAACCTGGTGACAGATTCCCTTTAAGTACCCTTAGACCCACAGCCGTTGGTTGGGTAAGAGAACATTTGGCAGGTTCATGGAGGCAGCAGTTTAAAAGTAATGTCGGCAACCATAATGCCGAATGAATACAACTATACACAAAAGAAAACTGAGTCTAAACAGGCTCCAAAGAATAAATAATCTTTATTAAATATACATTTATGACATGTTAAAAAGAGGCATGATATATCGAAAAATAGAAAGTGCGGTCTACTCCTGAGGAGGATGTTACATGATAGTATGATACATGATAGTAATATACATATGAGGGAAGACGACAATGATAATATAATAATTTATAAACCGGATTGGAACGGTAAACCACTATTGTCACGGATCTATATGCAGGTATATAAATAAATGGATCACATCTGTACAGATATATATATATATATATATATATATATATATACGTATCTAACCACTGTAATCTCAACCAAGAGTGTCAGTATATGAGTAAATGAGTCCTATCTGTACAGATATATATAAATGCATATATAAAAAAGATCCGGACAAACGAATCCCTCATAACAGATATCCCATATATAGTATTACATACCCATAATGGGAGAGTCGCCTCAGGAGAACCGCACACCCGACGTGCGTTTCGGTGATACCTTCCTCTGGTAACATCCCCTCAGGAGTAGACCGCACTTTCTATTTTTTGATGTATCCTGTCTCTCTTTAAAGGGTTTCTGTCATCAGATTTAACCCTATTAAGCTAAACCTCATTAGCCTATTCCTACTTTTCTCAGTGCCCCCGTTACGCAAAAAATCTAACTTTCATAATACGCTAATTAGCCTCTAGGAGCAGGGGGAGCGTTGTTCCTGCTCCTAGAGGCTCCATTCTCCCACCTTTGTCGCCTCCCTCCATGTCCTGATTGACAGGGCCAGGCAGCGCTCGCATCCTTCTGCCAGCCCTGTGCTCTGATGAAATCTCTGATGAAATCTGGGAGAACGGAGCCTCTAGGAGCAGGAACAACACCCCTCTGCTCCTAGAGGCTAATTAGTGTATTATAAAAGTTAGATTTTTGGTGTAACGGGGGCACTGAGAAAAGCAGGAATAGGCTAATTAGCTTTAGCTGACATTAGCACATCGCTAATGTCAGCTAGCTTAATAGGGCTACATTTGGTGACAGAAACCCTTTAACATGTCATATGTGTATATTTATTAAAGATTATTTATTCTGTGGAGCCTGTTTAGACTCAGTATTCTTTAGTGTATAGTTGTATTTATTCCATGCTGAGTGGGTTTAGGTTTAAGGCCTCTTTCACACGAGCATGTCCGGATTAGGTCCGGATGCGTTGCTGTTGCGTTCAGTGAAAACTGTTGCGCGCGTGAAAAACGCATTGCATCCGCAAACAAGTGCGTTTTTCACTGATGGTTGCTAGGAGATGTTGTTTGTAAACTTTCAGTTTTTTATCACGCGCGAAAAACGCATCAAAACGCATTGCACCCGCGCAGAAAAAAATGGTCAACTGAACGCAATCGCAGGCAAAACTGAATGGCTTTGCCTGCGAAATCGCACAGTTTCACTGAACGCACCTAATCCGGACACTCTCGTGTGAACCCAGCCTAAGGCCTCTTTCACACGGGCATCACGTTTGATGCCCGGATAGGATGCGGGTGCGTTGCGGGAATATGCGCGATTTTTTCGCGCGTGTGCAAACTTTTGTAATGCGTCTTGCACGCGCGTGGGAAAAATCGGCATGTTTGGTACCCAGACCCAGATCACCGAAGTCCGGTTTCGGGTTAAGTATTCTGGAGAATTTATTATTTTCCCCTATAACATGGTTATAAGGGAAAATAATAGCATTCTTAATAAAGAATGCTGTGTAAAATGTGGATGGAGGTGTTAAAAATAAAAAAATTAACTTACCTTAGCCACTTGATCGCGTAGTTGGCGATCTCTCTTCTCTCTTCAAGCATTAGCTGCAGTCTAAAGGACCTGTGATGATGTCACATCACATGGTCCAATCACTTGCTTGCGGATGCTTGCAATTTTCGCCCAGTCCCATACACTTCAATGTGGGCCTGCGTTGCGTGAAAAACGCACAATATAGAGCATGCTGCGATTTTCACGCAACGAAGAAGTGATGCGTGAAAATCACTGCTCATGTGCACAGCCCCATAGAAATGAATGGGTCAGGATTCAGTGCGGGTTCAATGCATCCACCAGTCACGCATTGCACCCGCGCGGAAATCACGCTCGTGTGAATGCAGCCTAAAGGTTTTCACATTGCCCAGTACTACACTTGGGCTTTTATTTGATTGCATGCTTTGTAACCTGTATTGTTAATCATAATGCCGAATGGCACAGTGAGTAAAGCGGCGTCCATGGACCACCAACATAACAGGGCACATTTACAAAGACTGGTGTTTTTACGCTGGTCTTTGTTTCCCCTTGCACTGCTGGAGGATTAGCCTAATTTATGATGTGGTGTGTGCCTCATCATAATTTAGTCTAATCTGAGGCAGTCCTGGTGGAAAAACTATGCCAGCCCTAGGCTGGTGTTGTTTTTTGGCAACATTTATGCCAGTTTCCCGGCCCACGACATGCCTCCGCTCCCCCCCAGTCCTGCCCAGCTGTTGGAAACTTTTCTACACTGGCTGCCTGACTTAATATTGGCACACGGCCCGTTAAAAAGGAGGACTTCTGACTATTTTTACAGCTAAAATAGCCACAAGTCCCTTGATATAAATGACCTCCAGCATGTTGTATGCAGGTAAAGATAGCTTTCACTTTTCCAAACTAAGGAATCTGATGTGTGCCTCCTATAGTATACCAAACTATTCCAAAATTTTCAATCAATAACGTTTGGGGCATTTATTTAAAAAAAAAAAACATAACTTTTATTGTTCTGCGCTAAAAATGCAATACTTTTTGTTACTCATAAAATACGGAAAGAATCAGGGTTAGGCCTCATCCACACGACTGTGTGGCTTTTTCAGTATCTTACGGTCCGCAAAAAACGGATCCAGAGAAAATACAGGTGTTGTCCGTGTGCATTTTGCGGAACGGAACAGCTGGCCCCTGATAGAACAGTACTATCCTTGTCCGCTATGCAGACAATAATAGGAAATGTTCTATCTTTGAACAAAACAGAAATACGGAAACGGAAGGTATACAGAGTACCTTCCGTTTTTTTTGTGGACCCATTGAAATGAATGGTTCAGTCCATATACGGAACACAAAAAACGGAACGGAAAAGGAAAAAAAAAACGTTTGTGTGCATGAGCCCTTAATAGTAAGGTTTTCGCAGGGCTATCTTTAAGGGTCCTATTCAGTTAGACCAGGCATCCTCAAACTGCGGCCCTCCAGATGTTGTAAAACTACAACTCCCACAATGCCCTGCTGTAGGCTGTTACCTGTAGGCTGTTTGGGCATGCTGGGAGTTGTAGTTTTGCAACAGCTGGAGGGCCGCAGTTTGAGGATGCCTGAGTTAGACCATGGCTGACATAGTGGGTCACTCCTCGAACTAATGTAGCGGTACAGCATTAACCCTGAGTTCACACCTGAGCGTTTTACAGCGCGTTCAAGCGCGCTGTAAAGCGCTCAACAAGTAAAACCAATGCATCCCTATGGGAGTGGTTCACACTTGAGCGTTTTACAGCGCGTTTGAGCAGCTGTAAAGCGCTCAGCTATAAACAAGTACTTGAGCTTCTTTTGGGGCGTTTGGCGCGTTTTGTGATTGACACCACAGTAGTCAATCACAGAGCAGCAGCGTCTGGCTGCAGCGTTTCCTATTTGCAAGCAGCGCAAAAACGCGCGTCAAAAACGCGCGTAAAACGCGCGTTTTTGGAACGCTCAGGTCTGAACCCAGGGTAAAACAAAGTTTTGAATGAATCAACTTTGGATCTTGAATCCAAAGCTTGATTCGCTCAACACTAGTGAACTATCTAGCATGTTTTGGATGCTGTTGGAGGCTAAGATTATATTAAAAATATTAAAAAAGAAATCCACATATATCGCTGGTATAGGCAGTAGCGTAGCTCAGGAATTTCTCTTATATACTTCCCTCACAGTCCAAGCAACAAAAAAACCTGCTATATTATGTTAACATCTTCTTCAATTCATCATTAGGCCTCATGCACACGACCGTATGTGTTTTGCGTTCCGCAAACTGCGGATCCGCAAAACACAGAAGCTGCTCCGCGTTCCGTTCCGCCATTTGCGGAGCGAGACGCGGCCATTAGTAAATGCCTATTCTTGTCCATAAAGCGGACAAGAATAGGACATGCTCTATTTTTTTAGCGGGGCCACGGAATGGAGCAACGGATGCGGACAGCACACGGAGTGCTGTCCGCATCTTTCGCGGCCCCATTAAAGTGAATAGGTCCGCGCCCGGACGCGGACCAAAACAACGGCCGTGTGCATGAGGTCTTATTCAAAAAGTGTAATCGTCCATGTTTTTAAAAGTCCAAATCACGGAGGCAGACAAGGCAAAAAACTGCTAGAACGACGTTTTGGGGGCGTTCTCCTTCTTCAGGCATGTCACTGTATTTCACACACCTACACTGGGGGAAATGTCTGTACTCTATCTGCTATGTGTATCTAACATTTATTACTCTATCTATGTGTACATCATACACGCAACCTGATACATTTCTCTAGGGTCTCCATATTGCCTCGTTTTTTGTTTGTATATACCATAAACGCTTGTGTCTTGCTCCATCTAGTCCTTGAGTTATTTATCTTAGGGGGTGGGGGTGATATCTAAGGTTGTCTCAGTTTTCCTACTATCCTCCATTTGTTTCTCTGTAGTAAGAGGCCCTGATGAACCCCAGGATAAACCCCCCTGGGGAGAAATGCGTTGGAAAGATAGCTAATATCCGGAGACATAAGAACAATTAAAATCCTACCTAATGTACATAGGTATATTAGAATACATAAATATAAGCGTTTTTTTGCGATCCCACTTCCTTACTTGGATACCCCAGTGTGCGCAGGGATTTCTAGGGACAACAAAGAAGACAGTGGGATCGCCCTTGCCAGGAAGGCAGGTCCGCTCTTAGGTAGGGTGGAATAGGGATGCTGTAAGTTTTTTTAAAGGGTCTTTCTTGGTTATATTTTTGGGATTTTTTTAATTGTAGTAATAAAGGTTATGCTTTAGAGGAAGTTTTTTGCTTTCCGTGATATACTTATTTGATCAGATCGGTGAGGGTCCTACTGCTGGGTATGGCTGCTCCATTCATTTCTATAGGAGTTCCGGCAATAGCTGAGTACAGAGCTCGGCTATCTCTGGAACTCCCATAGAAATGAATGGAGTTACCGCGCGCTTGTGCAACCGGCCACTCTGGTCATTTTAGGGGAGCTGCAAAGGGTCCTGCCAGGGGTATGGGGACCCCGTTCTCGTGATCTGATCTGATGGATAACTTGTACCTACCGGAATACCCCTTTAGGGACAGAGAGTTTTTGGATACTGAGGTTCCTGCATTGGCTGGGTGGTCATCCTTATTAGGACCCATGCCCACAACCATATTTTTGCAGTTTGATCCGCATTTTTTGCAGTTCAGATGCGGATCCATTTATTTCAATGGGGCTGCAAAAGATGCAGACCGCACACCCATGTGCTGTCCACCTCTATATGTCCGTTCTGCAGCCCCACAAAAAGTAGAACATGTCCTATTCTTGTCCGTTTTGTGGACAAGAATAGGCATTTCTAACATAGGGCGGTATGTACGGAAGGGCAAAATGCGAGATGCAAACATGTATCCGCATTTTACGGATCTGCGATTTGCAGACCACAAAACAGATACAATCATGTTCATGGGGCCTTAAGTGCTATAACGGTGACCAAAACTAGGGAGTTCACCAGCAAACCATCCAGGGTTCAGGGAAGAGTGAAGACATTAGCTGGAGAAGTGAACCTCTATGTCACATGCAATATGGCTAAGTAGGACACCCTGCAGATAGCCATGAGAAAATTTCACTATTAGGGCTTATGCACACAAACGTGTGACGGCCGTTCCGTGCATTCAAGTTGAATGGGTCTGGATCCGTCCATTCCGCAAAAAAAGTAGTGCATGCAGTACTTTTTTGCAGTGCGGAGGCACGGCCAGAAACACGGCCGGCCAGAAACACCACGGAAGAACTCTTTAGTGCTTCCGTGGGGTTCCGCTCCGTCCTTCCGCACCTCATCTCCTGGATCGCGGACCCATTCAAGTGAATGGGTCCGTGATCCGTGATTCGGGATGCACACGGCTGGTATCCGTGTATTGTGGGCCGCAATACGACCACGGTCGGCACACGGTTGTGTGCATGAGCCCTTAACCCTGATTCTTTATGTGTTTCATGAGTGACAAGAAGCGTTGTGTGCTGGTAGTCACTGATAAAAGGGTTAAAACATGTGCCATACGGTATTGTGCATACATTGTTGCATACTTTGGAGACAGACTGGCCATCTGCTGAATAACTACACCCCACAGTTGGGTATATGCAGGGCCGGCGCGTCCTATAAGCGGACTAGGCCGCCGCGTAGAGCGCCCCTTGGCAAGGGGCGCTGCTAGGAGCGCCGGCCCTGCCTCATGCTGCAGCCGCCCGAGAGCTCTGAATTGAGCCTCAGACGGCTGCAGCACTGCCCGGGCTGGCGCGTCCATGAGGGCGCACCGCCCGGGCTCAGCAAGAGGAGAGGAGCTGACAGGAGGGAAGCGCTCAGCGCTCCCTCCTGTCACTCCATTGTAGCGCGGCCGAGCTCTTTATGGCCGCGGGTACAGGAGCATCTGTCTCCTGTACCCGGCCCGACTGACATGAAGTGCGCACACAGTGTGCACTTCCTGTCAGTCCGTCAGGTACAGGAAACTCGGCCACGCTACACTAGAGGTAGGGGGAGGAAGAATGACAAGAGTGGGGGAAGAAGAATGACAAAGGGGGAGAGAATGACAAGAGGGGGAGGAAGAATGACAAGGGGGAGAATGACAAGAGGGGAAGAATGACAAAGGAGGGGGTGAAGAATGACAAGGGGGGGGAAGAATGAAAAGAGGGGGAGAGAATGACATGTGGGGGGGGGGAATGACAAGGGGGGGGGAGAACTGGCATTAGTTAAAGGGGTTCTGCAGTTTATTTAAACTGATGATCTATCCTATGTATGCAGTAGCGCCTCGGCCTTCTTGCTGTTTAACGCAGGCGCAGTGACGTCACGACTAGTATCACTGGCCTTGGCGGAGTTAAGCTCTGTTCACTTGAATGAAGCTTAGCCCCACCCAGGCCAATGAAACTAGTCGTGACGTCACTGCGAGAAGGCTGAGGCCCTACTGCCAGCGCCGCTGCCTTCTGAAACAGCTGAATGGCGGGGGACCCCTGCCGTTCAGTTTAAATAAACTGCAGAACCCCTTTAATATGGCAGATCATATGGGTGGGGCATTGTGATGTCACATGGGGGGGGGGGGGCGGCAAACTTTTCTTTTGCCTAGGGCGGCAAAAATCCTTGCACCGGCCCTGGGTATATGTGATATCGCATCTTGGCGAGATTGAGAGAAATACAGAAAAAGAGATAGAAATACATGTATTGCAGCCCTGTGTTTGAATGGAGAGTGGGAGAAAGTACATATACTGGAAGGTTGACTCAAAGAAATAACATCCAGGCCTGTCAAGACCTTCGCAGCCTCAAGCACTTTAAGAACTGTAGATCCTGCATCACACGTAAGATCTGCTGGTCCATGCATCATCTGAACTGCGACTACTCCTATGAGTATGTATCAGTGCACATTGCCTCCAGTAAAGAACTGTTATTTTCACAAGACCGGCCTTGATATTGCGTGCACCAACACCTGCAAAACCCACCGACATAAAGGCTACCCCGAACAACCACCAGGCTGGAGACTCCCCAGAATCCAGGGTGTGCCCTCCCCATAGCTGTGAGCAAGGGAGAGGGCCATAGCCACTGAGAGAGCTACTATCACCATCCGGGCCTCCACCACCACTCCCATCCTCTCCAGCGCACGCCTCCCACTTGGGTACGCAACAAAAGTATTGTATTTTTAGTGCAGAACAATAAAAGTTATGCTTCATTCGAAAAATAAACGCCCCGAATGCTGATAGATGGCGATAGCTTTCAATTTCAAGGAATAGATGTCTCCTTTAAAAAGAAAAAACAAGTTTTATGCTAATGGTGACAGTGATGATGGGGGGAGGGATAATTTGGTTGCGGTGGCAGTTTCCTGCATGCTGGTGACGTTGGATTAGCTAGGCCCATTATCTGGCTGATAGAGGACGGCAGCGACGGATACAATCCAACATCTGCACATACAAAGGAGATACTTCCGGCCAATCAGCATCTGCGGACACAAAGACCATACATTGCTGATTGTCCTCCACACATTATATTTTCCCGCAGTCACACTCACACACTCACACAGACGCTCATATGGGCGCATTGCGAGCTCAGTGTGATGTACTACATCTCCAGAGCGCACTCAATATCAGGCAATCGAATTGCTAAATATATCTCTTTCTAGGAAAGCTGGGTGCCATGTTTGTTTTAGTACATGCTTGCATTCAAAAATAAAAGTTCTGGAGCATCTTTTCAGACGGTGTTAGGCTTTGTAAGAACATGTCCTAGTCAATAGTCACAATGGGAATGTCAACAACGAGCTGTCAGTCTAGTTATACATTTCCAAGAGGAATAACAGAGGAATGGCACAATGTAGTGCTGTAGAATTGTAATTTTATGCAAAATGAAAATGCTTAATAAAGTAGATGTCTCAGGAGAGGTGCGGGCTACTTTAAGGCTTCTTTCACACATCAGCGAATCACGGATGCGTGCTGTCCATGGCCTCCGCAGACAGTGCACGTATCCATTGATTTTAATGTGTGTGTTCACACATAAGTGGTTTTCCATGGACTGTGGGTACGTGGTGACACCACGGAAGCATGCTGTATTTTTGTCTTACGCACAGTATAGTCTATGGGTCTGTGAAAACGACGGGCACAACCTGCTAGAATGTGCTCTGAAAACAAATTTTCAGCCTAGCAGTGTCCGTAGAATAGGTATTTTACTTTATATAATTACAAAGAGGAGGGCAAAATTCGGCATTCAAACGGCCCATCAGATCACACGCGGCAGAACGCATTTCCACATTATAAATAGTTCCCCATGAATTCCTATGAAGTTTAAATTTCTCTACATTAAAATCTGTGCCTCTGTGTTCCGCTACCAAAAGCATGATGCGCTGCGGATATTATGAAGCCCAATTGCTCCATATCTTTCTAGGAGAAATCACAATCATCAAAATCTAAAATAAAATCTGTACCAAAAAAACACAATCAAATCCACGTGAAACTAAAATGCACACGTTTTTTTCAGTGCAGATTTTTCCACCATGTGTGAAGGCACCCTTAAAGGGTAAGGTTTCTTGATGCAGTTTTGGAAGCCAAAATTAGGACTGGATCCTAAAAAAGAGAGAAAGTATAAAGGATGAATTTGGCTTTTTGACAATATCTTCTCTATGGTTCCCTACGCGCATGAATTTGGCACTGTTATTTTTTATCACAAAAACCTGCTGGCTTTTTTTTTTTTTTGGGGAAACAATGTATTAGGATACTTTCACACCAGCGGCAAGACAGATCCGACAGGCTGTTCACCCGAAGAAACAGCCTGTCGGAGCCGTCCTGCCGCTAGTGAACGTGTGCCCCCTGACTACCGCTCCGGCCCCATTTACTATGAGAGGCTGCCAGAATACGTGTCGGACATGTCGTAGTTTTATTTCGGCAGCCTCTTGGCGCGCACTGCCGTGCCTCCGCCGGAACTCCGCCCTGCCCCCATTATGGTCAATGGGGCCGGAACGGTAGTCCGGGGCACACGGTCACTGTTCCGTCGGGTGAACAGCCTGTCGGATCCGTCCTGCCGCTAGTGTAAAATGAGCTTAATTCTGGTGTTGCATGTACTGAACGTGGTCCTTGTGCTGCATCTATTTACTGAGCTTGGTTTTGGTATTGCATTTATGGATTCATTTAGTTGTGATGTTAAAGGGGTTGTCCTGGGTTTTTATATTGATGACCTATCCTCAGGATAGGTCATCAATATCAGATCGGCGGGGTCCGACACCCGGCACACCCACCAATCAGCTGTATTAGGAGACACTGCGCGCAGTGTGCACTTGCCATCTCCCTTCTCTCTGTTCGCTGCTGTATGTCTATGGCAAAGCAGCAGTGAACAGGAAGAGAGATGGGAGATGGCACGTGCACACTGCTTGCGCCGTCTCCCCGTAAAGCTGATCAGCAGGGGTGCCAGGTGTCGGACCCCCGCCGATCTGATATTGATCACCTATCCTTAGGATAGGTCATTAATATTAAAAGCCTGGACAACCCCTTTAAGGGTGGTTCTGGTACTGTATTGATGTAATAAAGTTATTTCCGGCATTAACTAGCTTGGATCTAGGCCTGCTTATATGTAAAGAGTTTTGTTCTGTTGCATGTCCTGATCTTGGTCTTTGTACTGCACTGGGTTTGGTTCTGATATTTTATTTATGTAATTAACTTTGTTCTGACATTATTACATCTTCTATATATATATATATATATATATATATATATAAAGAAGGACGTATATATGTGTGTGTGTATGCATGTATGTATGTTCCGCGATCACTCAAAAACGCAACCATCGATTTCAACGAAACTTGGTATACACATCCCTTGCTACTTGGAAAGAAAGCTTGTGGGGGTCACAGCTCTCTAGGACGTATTGTTCCTGAGATATTCCCAAAAAATGACCTGCATTAGCCAATACAAGCCTGCAAGTCTTTCTCTTCATATCCCAACTGCCATACACACGGTCACATGCCCCTTATTAGCCATTAGAAGCTTGCAGACCCTTAGTTTCCATATACACACAGTTCTACTCCAGGTTTCCATAACAACCCAGTAATTTTTCTTCACTGCTTTAGGTCATCTTTAGGCTAGGGCTACACGGCGACATGTGTTGCGCGACAATAAGTCGCGTGACACATAGGCCACAACTACACTGCTAAATGAGTCGCGCGAAATTGATGTCACACGAGAATTTTTATAATGATAGTCTATGGTGTTGCACTGCGACATGTGACATGCTGCGGCAGTCGCAGAAAAATCCATCTTGGATGGATTTTTTGCAACTGTCATGTCGCAGCATGTCACATGTCGCAGTGCAACACCATAGACTATCATTATAAAAAAGTGTTAAGAAAATATGTCGCGCGAAAAATGTCATCATGTAGCCCTAGTATTAAAGAGGCAGGGAGCTGTGGAGGTTACTGTTAAAGGGGCAGGCACTGTGGAGGTCACTGTTAAAGAGGCGTTCACTGTGGATGTTACTGTTAAGGGGGCAGGCCTTAGTGGAGGTCACTGTTAAAGGGGCGGGCACTGGAATGGTCACTGTTAAGGGGGCAGGGTACTGTGAGGTCACTGTTAAGGGAGCGGGCCCCTGAGGAGGTCACTGTCAAGGGAGTGGGGTGCAGTAAAACTCACTATTAAAGGGGCGGGCTGCTGTGAAGGTCAAAGATAAGGGGATGGGCTGCTGTGGAGGTCCCATTTTAAAGTGGCGGGGCACTGTGGGGGGGTCAGTGTTAAGGGGTGGGGGGCTGTGGAGTTCACTGTTAAAGGGGTGGGGTACTGTAGATGTCACTGTTATAGTGGATACTGTCGACATCTTTAACGACACACACAAACATTAAATGAAATAGATGAAATATACCCGTGTGAAGCCGGGTCCTTCTGCTAGTTAATATATATTTAGAATATTGCAACCATTTTTTTGATGATTTATTTCAAGATAATTTTCTGCGGCACACTACTCCACTGGAATCCTGCACGCAATAGTTTAGTTAGCCAAAGTAGGAAACCTGTTTCTGAAAATTTTTATCTCAACCGGCCAATAAGCATGTATTGTGCAGTTCCTAGGGCAACTAATCTCCCATATCTATATCAATCTTTGTCCATTTCCGAATATTTCTGATTGCAGCCGTAAAATGAGCCCGCATCAGACGAGAAACAATGACATAAAATGCTATTGATGCAGCTCTTGCAGCTGGAGTCTTCATGCAGAAGGAGTAATGTTCTTTTAGTCTTATCTTTTTTATGACATTAGTAGAAATGTGATTACTATTTTGCGACAGAATATAATTTTGAAGCAAATTCAAATTTTTTGACATATCAATGAAATATGGAATATCCCATTGGGACACAGTTTTGTCAAAAGTCTAATTTTACTCCATTCATGTATATTCTGTGTACAAAATGTATTGTACTATAAAATTTACTGTTCAGAAATGGCCTCCCCATAGACTCCAGGTAACACCTTCAGCACATAGTGACGTGATACAGACTAGTCAAACATGCCTGAGGTCTGAGTAACGAGCACGAGACAAGGTCAGGAGAGAAACTGAAAGTCACAATCTAAGCCAGGCATTACTGAAGAATACTTTTAAAAAGTTCAAATATTAAAGGGGTTGTCCGGGCATTTACTATTGATGACCTAGCCTCTGGATAGATAGGCAGTAGCTTGGATGCAAGCTGCAGTTTGTCGTTCCTAGTCACCGAGAGTAGGGTTCCAACCCCAATTGACTGTGCATAATAAATTCTCATGACATAAATTTGTCTTCTTGCTTTAGTAAATTTTATTAGTTATGCGGCTTGGGCGTGACATTTTGGACTTTATGGCCTTTTTCAAACTGGTGCCGCTCTGTAGACTCCAAGGATAGCGATGGCTAATAGATATGGTGTGCTTGTGCACGACATGGCGTCTTTCTGTCGTGCACAAGCACACCGTATCTATTAGCCATCGCTATCCTTGGGGTCTACAGAGCGGCACCAGTTTGAAAAAGGTCATAAAGGCCGAAATGTCACGCCTAAATGGCATAACTAATAAAATTCACTAAGCAAGAAGACAAATTTATGTCATGAGAGTTTATTATGCACTATCCTCCTGGATAGGTCATCAGTATCTGATCAGCGGGCATCCGATACCCCCCCCCCCCCCGCCGATCAGCTGTATGAGTAGACGGCGCTCGCAGTGTGCACGTGTCGTCGTCTCCTTCTCTCTTCCTGTTCACCATGGAAAATCTATGGCAAAGCAGCAGCAAGCAAGAAAAGAGATGGCACGTGCACACTGCATGCGCTGTCTCATCATACATCTAATTGGCGGGGGTGCCGGGTGTCGGACCCCGACTGATCTGATATTGATGCCCTATCCTGAGGATAGGGCATCAATAATAAAATCCCGGGCAACCCTTTTAAGGCTGACCATGCACAATAGATAGCTGTTGGCCGGCAGCTGCTTCTCTTAACCTCTCCATACACGTATGCTTGCCTTAGCAGAGCATGCATGTGTCCTGAACAGATTGAGTGGAGAAAGCCAATACCACACAATAGCAGCATATCACCCAGAGAATAAAAGGATCTGGTATGTTGAAATCCAGAATCTTCTATCAGAGGAGAGTTGGGAGCCCCCCATACATATTAGATGGTTCATCAGTGCTGCCTGGCATATAATGTGTATGGCCAGCATATGGCCTCGAGCACAAAGCAGATCCTCTGTATGTCCAGCATGAAATCACAGTTATACGGTAGTACAGATCCATAAAAATCTGTGGGTGACTTATTACTGGTCCATACAACTCAATTTACTCATTTTGGCTAAAAAAAAAAAAATCATTTTTTGTAACTCGTTTTTATTAAAAATGTTCAGCCATTTGTGAGACACAGTCTGTTAGCAGGCTGTCAGTTTCTGTTTTCTTTAAATCCCGTCATCAGACAGCTCATGTATAGCTCTTATCTCTGATGGTATTTTCTTATCAGTTTGATAAGGATTGAGATTTTTAACCCTTGTATCTCAAAAACAGCTAAATATTTTTAATAAAGACCTTTTGAAAAATTATTTATAGCCCTAAATTAGCAGTCATTTGGCGCATGTATAGCTATCTCTGATCCCCTGACATCATAAACATTTATTTAGGCTGTATTCTTATCAGTTTGATAAGATTTGAGCTGTAATGATTGTTTGTGAGGTTAGAAGATCAGACATAAGAGCTACACATGAGCAGTCAGATGACAGGGTTCAAAGAAAACAGAAAGCCTGCAAATAGACAGATTTTTAACCCTTGTATCTCAGAAATGGGTGAATATTTTTAACAACGACCTTTTGAAAAAATGCTCTGTAGCCAAAAATTTGTAAATTGCAATCATGAAAAAATAATTGTCCTAAAGGTGTACACAGCCTTTAATGTAACATAGCCTATTCCTTTAACACTGACTATCAGGAGGAGTCATATGGGTACAAAGATGTGGGTAGGGATACAGCATATGGGCGCATTCTTACGACCGGGCCGTGTTTTGCGGCCCGCAAATTGTGGATCCACAAAACACGGATGCCACCCATGTGCGTTCCACAATTTGCAGAACGGAACTGGCGTCCCATTATAGAAATGCCTATTCTTGTCTGTGATTGCTGACCAGAATAGCACATGCTCTATATTTTTTTCTGGAGCCCCGGAACGTAACAATGGATGCGGACAGCACACGGTGTGCCGTCTGCATCCTTTGTTGCCCCATTCAAATGAATGGGTCGCACCCCTTCCGCAAAATTGCCAAACGGATGCGGACTCATTTATACGGTTGTATGAATGAGCCCTAATAGAGAGTTTCTTATAAAGACCAATGACCTAAGGCTCCTAAGCAGTATGCTAAGTAGGTGACGCGCACTAGGACCAGATGCAAGAAAACCGTGAGATGGCAGCTCCAGGACAGATTAATGGTAATGCCAACCTAATGCCGTCTCTTACATATCTAGGTACGTGACAAGTAGTGTTGCTGCTGTTGCCACATATTCTTCACTTCATCAAGTCTCATAAGTGCGGAAAAGCCGAGAGGATTATCAGGATGTCAGTAATCAGAGACAATAATATATCTTCTACGCAGGATCAGTTCATTTCTTGGTCTGATTCCCATTACTATCATATATGAGGAAAATCCAGCCTGATTCCTCACTGAGAATACAAGTTAAGAATTTTGTGAATTTTCCCTGTTGACATCTCCAGATGTGCCTATGTGAACTGAGCCTTCCAACGCATTTTATCCATGTACCGTTGCCCCCCTTTTGCTCGGAGGGAGACAGCTGGAGAAACCATTGAGAGGAGCTGAACTACCCGGGGCCGTGGATTTCCAGGCTCACACTATCAGAGAGCAACTGGGGTGAGCAGGAGTCCTGATACATTGACACAGGGGACAGGATATGGGTCATTCATCTTCCCCTTTCTCCATGTACAGTCACATGTACATATTTCCACCAGCTGTTGGAGACTGCAGGAAATGGCTGGCATACAGTTTCAATTTATCTAGATCGTTCATGCCACTACGTGCCAAATACACCCTAAAAAGCAAACCTTTATTCTTTATGGTGGAACAATATTACCGTTTTGCTCCGATGGGTTAACGTTGACCACTGCTGTGGTGGTACTACCACACAAGTTGAACTTTTTGACTGCAAAGTTACTACTTTCGGTGAAAAGCCAGTATTGTGACAGTCTCTCCTGTGTATGTGAAGCACCTTAATATAACATGTGATGTAATGTGCCTCTGTGAGACACCAGTGAGGTTTTTGAGTAATGTATGCACCATTGTGGGTGGAACGCTGTGTATATGGGTTATATACCCTCAAAAGGATGTAGCACATTCCTGGGAGGTCATAAATAGTTCTGCCCATGAGGACCTCATGGCAGAACATGCAGATGGGGGAGAGAGTGTGCCAAGAGATGCCATAGCTGCTGGTATAATGTCATGTTCGGGTGTGGGAGGGACACACCACACCGAACATAGGAGGGAAAGGGGTGGGGAATAAGGCCTGGAAACTAAGAAAAAGAGATAGACACCTCCTAGTAAAAAACTAATCAAAGTTCTGACTAACTACCAGTATGACCAGACCCCAGAGGTAGGTGAGTTCATACACCGGAATACCTAGTGTCCCTATAGGACCCTGGTACTAATGTTGGGACTGAGACAACCTGTTCCTCCAAAAGAAAGGACGAACAGGAGTCTCCCTCAGGTCTTAATACAAATGACAGGGAAATGCAACACACAAAATAACCCAAACAAAATACAAAAGGGAAAAAAACACTTAACTTCAAGTGGCTATGGCAGCACCAGGAACTCATCCGAGATCCATATACTAGCTATCCACAACTCCAACAGAAGCTATAAACCGCACAGCATAGTGGGAAAACAACAATAAATAGAGAAGGTTAAATGATCCGAATGGCCACACCTGGGGAAAGAAGGTGTGGCAAGCACCAGAAACAACACAGACGTCATTTGATCCAAACAGAAAACATGTCCGTGACATGTACCCCCCCTTGACAACGAGTGAACTCCGGGCACCCAGGACCAACCTTATCCGGATGAGACCTGTGAAAGGCTTTCACCAAACAACTGACATTCACATCCGATGCCGGTATCCACATCCTCTCCTCCGGTCCATAACCCTTCCAGTGAACAAGATACTGAAGAGATCTACAGAGAACTCGAGAGTCAATAATCTTGGCAATCTGGAATTCCAAACTGCTGTCCACCATGACAGGAGCGGGTGGCAAAGGGAACGACTCCAAAGGTTTAACATATCTCTTCAACAAAGATTTGTGAAACACATTATGAATTTTCAGAGCCTGAGGAAGTTCAAGACGAAAAGCTACAGGATTAATAATGACAGTGATCTTATATGGACCAATAAACCTTCGACCCAACTTCCAAGAAGGAATCTTCTACTTAGTATTTCTTGTGGACAGCCACACAAAATCACCCATACTTAGGTCCGGACCATTCATACGTTTCCTGTCAGCCACACGTTTATACTTGCCCATATTCATCAAGTTATTTTGAATTTTCCGCCATATAGAAGACAATGATGACGAAAAACGTTCCTCCTCAAGAATACCGGAAGTATCCGAACCAGAGAATGTGCCAAATTGTGGGTGAAACCCAAATGGCGACTTACCAGATTGTTTATGGCAAACTCTGCCAAAGACAAAAACGAGGGCCATTCCTCCTGGTTCTCAGAGACAAAACATCTTAAGTCTCCAGACTCTGATTAGTGCGCTCCATTCGTCTAAAGATGAAAAGCAGAAGAAAAAGACAGTTGTACCCACAGCCGAGTACAGAACACCTTCCAGAATTTGGACACAAACTGAGTCCCACGATCCGAGACCACATAAGAGGGAATGCCATAAAGTTTCACAATGTTGTCAACAAACACTTACGCAAGTGTTCTAGCATTAGGTAGGCCTGGCAATGCTATAAAATGCATGGAAGACTTCAGGAACCGCTTGACAACCTGATTGAACTCGTGTGCCATGCAGGGCACACGGCTCAGCCTTCCTTGACGCAGTGCCGACACCATGTTCTTCCCGTTGTCGGTCACCATGGTTCCCATTTTCAGTTGTCGCGGAGAAAACCAGGATTCGATTTCTTGATGAATCACACGGAGAAGTTTCTCCCCTGTGTGACTCCGTTCGCTAAGCCAAACCAGGTGCAGAACAGAGTGACACCGCCGGAGGGGCACTGTGACTTGTCCCTGCTGTGGAGGCTGAGGAGATGGTGGAGGATGAGGAGGCAGCGGCGGACATTGTTGCAGGACCAACGGCATGACAACATAGAGGCGGAAACGGCGTGACCTGGCCAAGTTGCTGGTGTGGCTGTGCAGGAACCACATTCACCCAGTGGGCCGTATAGGACATGTATTGTCCCTGACCGTAGTCACAGCTCCACACATCAGCGCTGCCATGCACTTTGGTAGACACCGACAGGCTCAAGGACTGGCCTACCTTCTGTTCTACATATTTGTGCAGGGCTGGTACTGCCTTTTTCGCAAAGAAATGACATCTTGGGACTCTCCACCTTGGCTCTGCACAAGCCATCAGTTCTCTGAAAGGTGCAGAGTCCACCACTTGGAAAGGGAGGGACTGCAGCACCAGCAACTTGGCCAGGAGAACATTCAGCTTCTGTGCCGTTGGATGAGTGCATGGATACTGCTGTCTCTTGGCAATTGCTTCGGTGATCGATTGCTGATGGAATGACTGGCGAGGAGGAGGCGGCTGAGGTGGTGGAGCCTTGACTGCCTGAAACCGTGTGCTTGCCACTGGGTCATGCGGCAGGCTGGACCACCACATCGGAGCCACGGTACTCCCAGGCCACTGTATGGCGACGTTGACTATGTTGATGCAGGGCCATAGTGCCAACATAGGCACCCTGGCCACACTTCACCTTCTACCCACAGATTCTATATATGGCCACATTCACTTCCACAGGCGGTTAAACAAAGAAATGTCACACCACCGAGTAGGTGATTTCCCCCCCAACAGTCCGCACTGACTGACTTCTACCGCCGCCACCTCCGTGAACCCCTGCACCACTACTTTGCGGGCAGATAGACTGCTGTGAAGCAGGTGGTCTACCCCGCGCACGTTTGGCTCCTGACCTACCACTGGTGCCACCCTGCTGACTCCCAGCCATGCTATGTCCTTGCTGACTCAGCCGCTACCTCACAGGCAAGCTGCCACCCTCTTCTCCTGATGATGATGAAGCCCCTTCTGCACCCAGCTCCCAAGTGCGATCGGCTTCATCATCATCGAGTAGTGTCTGCACGTCACTGATGTCCTCCTTAACGGTCTCTGGGTTAGGAGCCTGACCGCTCGCAACACCACCTCCCACACCACTCTCCTCATCACTACTTGCCCGCCTAGCGGAGGAAGCAGCGGATGTTTCCTTCACATCTTGGCTGGGCAGTAGCTTGTCCTCGCTGTATAGTGGAGCTGAGCCCACAGCATACAATACTTCTGTGACTGAGGGAACAAAAAAGGACAGAGGCAGGTTGAGGACAGGTGAGGGTACAGGGCCTGCTCCCGGGCCATGCCAACTAGGTTGTGTCTGACGAACCCTCCTACTGTTGGGGGTGTCTGATGTCACTTGGGATGAAGTGGATGACCGAGTTAACCAATCAAGAACCGCTGGGTTGCTGGTCAAGACACGACCACTAGACGACACCGGGAGCTCAGGCCTCTCGCTGCGACTCCTTCTGCCATGCTCCCTTACTCAGCTGCGACCTTTGCCTGCGCCAGAAACATTTTGGCCTCTGCCACTCCTCTGTGCATAGCCTGGCACTTCTCTGTCTGACATACTTTTAGCTGAACTAAATAAATTAAACGCAAATTAAAACACCCCTAAAAGTGACGAAAATATTCTTCTTTTTGTACTGAAATAGGCCACTAAACGCTTTCACCACAAATAACTGCAACAGTGAAGTGCATATATATATATTTTTTGTACTAAAATAGGCCAATAAACGCTTTCACCAAAAATTACTGCAACAGTGAAGTGCGTATATATTTTGTCTTTCTATACTAAAATAGGCCACTAAACGCTTTCGCCAGAAATAACTGCAGAAGTGAAATGCGTATATATTTTCCTTTCTGTACTGAAATAGGCCACTAAACGCTTTCGCCACAAATAACTCCAACAGTGAAGTGCGTATATATTTTTATTTCTGTACTAAAATAGGCCACTAAACGCTTTCGCGACAAATAACTGCAACAGTGAAGTGCGTATATATTTTTCTTTCTGTACTGAAATAGGCCACTTAACACTTTCATAACATATAACTGCAGAAGTGAAATGTGTATATATTTTTCTTTCTGTACTGAAATAGGCTACTATACACTTTTCACTGAATATACGCTTTTGCCACAAATAACTGCAACAGTGAGGTACGTATATATTTTTATTTTTGTACTGAAATAGGCCACTAAACGCTTTTACCACATATAACTGCAGAAGTGAACTGAGAAGATATTTTTCTTTTTGTACTGAAATAGGCCACTAAATGCTTTAGCCACAAATAACTGCAACAGTGAAGTGTGTAGATATTTTTCTTTTTGTCCTGAAATACACCACTAAACGCTTTCACTACATATAACTGCAGAAGTGAACTGAGAATATATTTTTCTTTTAGTTCTGACATAGGCCACTAAACGATTTTACCGCAAATAACTACAACAGTGAACTGCGTATATACTTTTCTTTTAGTACTGAAATATATCACTAAACGCCTTTACCGCAAATAACTGCAACAGTGAACTGCGTATATATTATTCTTTTTGTACTGAAATACACCACTAAACGCTTTCACCACATATAACTGCAGAAGAGAACTGCATATATATTTTTCTTTTTGTACTGAAATACACCACTAAACGCTTTCACCACATATAACTGCAGAAGTAAACTGCGTATATATTTTTCTTTTTGTAATGAAATAGGCCACTAAACACTTTCACCACGTATAGCTGCAGAAGTGAACTGCATATATATTTTTCATTTTGTACTGAAATACACCACTAAACGCTTTCACCACATAAAATAACTGCAGAAGTGAACTGCGTATATATTTTTCTTTTTCCACAGATATAAGCCACTAAAGGCTTTTCAACATAATACTTGCACCCCAAGAACAAATTGCTGGAATGACAGAGCTGTCTAATGGCTATTTGGATCCCCAAATAATCTTTCCCTGCACTTGTAAGAATACTTTCACACTAGGGGCAAGGAACTCCGGCAGCCTGTACCGGCGGGTGAACAGCCTGTCGGATCCGTGCATGCGTGCCCCCAGACTACAGCGGCAGCACGGCAAACATGCCGAGAGGCAGCTGGAAAAAAAGTACGACATGTCTCTCCCTGCACTAAGATGCTGTGAAATGATTCCTCCCCATCCTTTCCCTGCACTTATAATGAGGTTTTTCCTATTGCTGTCCCTAGCATCTTCTCACATCTGTCCCTGCACTCAGAACGCTGAAAAATGTCTGAATCCAAGATGGCCAATAGTGCTATATTTGATATCATTGTATCAAATACGAATAAAACACACATGATATATCCATGATAAAATGACAATAAAATAAATAGTGGTCCAGATAATTGATAATAGTATAGCAGATAGTCCAGAATGGTAATCGCTGTGGGCCCAGCAGCGATCAATACATTAATATAAATGGATCCATTATATGGCAGGAGCTGACATTTATATGATAAAGAGCTGACACAATATATTAACTTATATATAGAGATGAGAGAACTTCTATTTTTAGTTCGGCGTCCAAAGTTCGGGTTCGGGTTATCGTAGCATCTCGTTATGGATTCCGCTACCGCTCAGCACTGGATTGGATAAGAGGTGATGCAGTGCTGAGCCACGCCCCCTGCACTGATCACATGACGGTGACGTCACCCCAGGTCCTTAGGGTTGTCCAAGGTTCGGGTTCAATGAAGCATCCCCTTATGGATTCCAAATGCCATTATGGTCCGCGGTAGCAGAATCCATACAGGATGCTGCGATAACCCGAACTTTGGACGCCGAACTAAAAATAGAAGTTCGGTCATCTCTACTTATATATAAACTCTTTAAGCTTGTATTTTGTTATTAAGACCACCCTTTACAATTTATAATGAAATGAAACCATTTTTTTAATGTGTGTTCAGTATGGAGAGAAGCCCAAGCCTTACTGCAGAGGTGGTCAACCTGCGACTTTTCAGCTGTTATAAAACTACAACTCCCACCATGCCCTAGGCTGATAGCTGATAGCTATAGTCTGTCCAGGAATGATGGGAGTTGTAGTTTTGCAACAGCTGAAGGGCCTCATGCACACGACTATTGTTTTGGTCCGCGTCTGAGCTGCATATTTTGCGGCTCCGGCGCGGATCCATTCACTTCAATAGGGCCGCAAAAGATGCGGACAGCACTCCGTATGCTGTCCGCATCCGTTGCTCCGTTCCGTGGCCCCGCAAATAAAATAGAGCATGTCCTATTCTTGTCAGTTTTGCGGACAAGAATAGGCATTTCTATAATGGGCCGCGTTCCGTTCCGCAAATAGCGGAACAGAACGTGGAGAAACTTCCGTGTTTTGCGGATCTGCGGTTTGCGGACCGCGAAGCACATATGGTCGTGTGCATGACGCCTTACTGGATAGTGTTGTCATTGAACAAAGAAATTGGGTGCAATGTCAGAGACAAGCGAGTAAGCCTGTTGCCGCAGGTAGAGACTATTGGGGTCATTAATCAAACTAGCAACCAATCAGATTCCACTTTTCCTTTTTGACAGCTCCTTTGGAAAATGAACGGTGGAATCTGATTGGTTGCTTTGACAACTAAGCCAGTTCTAGCTTACACCAGGTATGATAAATGACCCCATGTGTATTTACCAAACCTGTTGTCTGTAGCCTTAAAGAGAGATTGTAGCTTTGTTTTTTTTTGTTTTTTTAATGGGCTACAAAGGGTTAACAATAAAATAAATAAATAAGCCACACTCATCCTCAGCACTCACCCACTGTTCTGCTACTGATCAAGTCTCTCTGCCCTTCACTTCTTGGTCTGTCTTGATGGAATTGACAGCTCACCACTAGAGATGAGCAAATCGACTTCGGGTGGTACATCCAAAAACAGTATTAGAATGTATGGGCTCCGATGAGCCGAAGTTATTACTTCGCGAAGTCGCACAAGACTTCTTCTAGTAACTTCTGGAATTAATTATCACTGTGTCCTTTCTGCTGCAGCTCTCTCCCTGTAAGGCCCCTTTCACACGGGCGAGTTTTCCGCGCGAGTGCAATGCGTGCGTGAGGTGGACGCATTGCACTAGCACTGAATCCTGACCCATTCATTTCTATGGGGCTGTGCACATGAGCGGTGATTTTCCTGCATCACTATTTGCGTTGCGTGAAAATCGCAGCATGCTCTATATTCTGCGTTTTTCACGCAACGCAGGCCCCATAGAAGTGAATGGGGCTGCGGGAAAATCGCATAGCATTCGCAATCAAGTGCGGATGCAGTGCGATTTTCCCGCAAGGTTCCTAAGAGACGGGACTCGATCTTTATTATTTTCCCTTATAACATGGTTCAACAGGGCCGCAAAAGACGCGGACAGCACTCCGTGTGCTGTCCGCGTCCGTTGCTCCGTTCCGTGGCCCCACAAAAAAAATAGAGCATGTCCTATTCTTGTCCGTTTTGCGGACAAGAATAGGCATTTCTATAATAGGCCGCGTTCCATTCCGCAAAAAACGGAAGGCGGAGCAGCTTCCGTGTTTTGCGGATCCGCGGTTTGCGGACCGCAAAATACCAACGGTTGTGTGCATGTAGCCTTAGAAAACTTTTTTTATGGGTTCGGAAAACCTGTTAAAAAAGTGAAGGGCTTCTGTATGAAATCTTAAGCATAGAAAGCTACGACAGAGGTACCGTGTACCTGTATGAAAGGCCGATTAAAGATCCATACATAACAGCTGTAATTCAATTATGACCATGAGCTTTTAAAAAAAACTGTCAGCAGGATCAACCCTATTAACAAGGCATACTGTCTGGTAAGGTTGATCCTGCTGATCGAATTCATACCCGTGGATGCGGTGTTCTGTAGAAAAATGACTTTTATTATTTATGCAAATGAGGCATCAGTTCACCATTATGGGGGTCCTAGCCCCAGTGCTAACCACACTCCTGGTGCACTGAAGCCCTCATTTGCCTAAATAATAAATGTCTCTTTTTTTCTTGGGAATGCCGCAGCTGGTTTTCACAGGACAGGTATCAGCAGGATCAACCCTACCAGATAGTGTGTCGAATTAAATAGGGGTGATCCTGCAGGGGTGATCTTCACACATACGTGTGTCATGTTCTGTATATACATGCATAACCATCCTACATACGATAAGCTCTGGCTTTTTCCATAAATGAGCGCTATGTCACAGGTAGCTCAGCAGGAACAGTGCCGAGATCTGCCTTCACCCTGTAACAATACATAAATCATCCTGTGCCCCCTGTGGAGTGCCAATTTTATGCCAACATTGCGGTAACATTCCATAACTTTAGAGCCACTTACAGACAAAGCTGCTGCTGTAGGAGACATCTTGACATTAAACTGAACAGCCAAATACGACAAACAGCAAAAAAAAAAAGGTTCTGTTTGTATAACACAGAGATCATTAATCTACATAAAACAGCAAAGTGGTCATGACCTTGGGCAGACTTGCAGCGGCAGGCTTAGGCTACTTTCACACTGGCGTTAGGTGCGGATCCGTCTGGTATTTGCACAGACGGATCCGCACCTATAATGCAAACGTTTGTATCCGTTCAGAACAGATCCGTTTGCATTAGCTTTTAAAAAAATTGTCAAAGTCAAAACGGATCCGTTTTGAATTACATTGAAAGTCAATGGGGAACGGATCCGTTTTCAAATGCACCATATTGTGTCATTGAAAACGGATCCGTCCCTATTGACTTACATTGTAAGTCAAAATGGATCCGTTAGGCTCCACTCTTCAGACGGACACCAAAATGCAGCAAGCTGCGTTTTCCGCCTCCAGAACGGAATGGAGACTGAATGGAGCTGAACTGATGCATTCTGAACGGATCCTTATCCATTCAGAATGCATTAGGGCTGAACTGATCCGTTTTGGACCGCTTGTGAGAGCCCTGAAACGGATCTCACAGACGGAATCCAAAACGCCAGTGTAAAAGTAGCCTTACCTGTCATCCAGCTTTCCAAGAAAAAATTCTAGTTTTACAAGAAAACAATTTAAAGGGGTTGTCCCACAAAAAAAATATTCTACAGTTTTGAAACCAGCCCCTGGATCTGAATACTTTTGTAATTGCATGTAATAAAAATTTTTGTATAGCTACTGAGTCACTCACTAAAATGTGTTTGTATGGCGCCATCTGGTGGTTGTTGTTTTCCTTATATCTTTGTCCAACTCACTGGAATGGCCGCACATGCTCAGTTTCATCTTTCAGTTGCCTCCTGAACTGTGATAGGAAGAAAGCTGCAGCATAAATAACACTCCCGCCCTTCCCTGAGCCGCAGCAGAAAGGACACCCCTCTTGAGCTGCCCTTTGCCAGCTTGATATAAATCTAGAAGAGGAATTAAAACAATGATTGGGGAGATTTCTGGATCCATGTGAGGTACAGGGCTGGTTCTAGCTTTGTTAGAAAGAGACTGTCATGTACTGTATGATGTCTGATTCTCATTTTTTATATTAATCGTGGGATAAACCCTTTAAAGTGATGTTAAATATGATGGTTAATTTCATATAATAAAAATATAATACAATAGGTAGTATACCCTAAGAACTAAAGGGATAGAATACTGATGACCTGTCCTCAGGACAAGTCATCAATATCTGATCAGTGGGGGTCCGACACCTGGCACTGCCACCAATGAGCTGTTTGAAGACTCTGCAGTGCTCCAGGACTTATGACTGATGAACATGGCATCACTAGCCTAGGGAGAGACCATGGCGCTCACCGGAGCTCTGTGGCTGTTCCAAACAGCTGATCAGAGTAGGTGCCGGGAGTCGGACACACTTTGATCAGATATTGATAGACCTATTCTGTCGATAGGCCATCAATATTATACTCTTGGAAAACATCTTTAAAATACAATAGAAAAATCATGTTGTTCTTATAAGTGTTGTCTCACTTAAAGGGAACCTGTCACCAGGATTTAGTGTATAGAGCTAAGGACATGGGCTGCTAGATGGTCGCTAGCATATCCGCAGTACCCAGTCCCCTTAGCTCTATGTGCCTTCATTGCGTCAAATAAAGGATTTTTGTGATATGTAAATTACCCTGATATGAGTCCTGTGTCCGGAGATGAGTCAAACTTCCTTAGCGCAGCACCGCCCCGCGTCCTCGGAATCTCCTCCTTACTGGCCGACGTCACATAGCTGGAGTGCCGAAATCTCGCGATGCGCGAGCTAGCGCATGCGCAGTGTCGGCATCATGTTCCTATCCTGTGCTGGCATCAGCACAGGGAACAAACTACGCATGCGCCAGCTCGCGCATCGCGAGATTTCGGCGCTCCAGCTATGTGACGTCGGCCAGTAAGGAGGAGATTCTGAGGACGCGGGGCGGTGCTGCGCTAAGGAAGTTTGACTCCTCTCCGGACACAGGACTCATATCAGGGTAATTTACATATCACAAAAATCCTTTTTTTGACGCAATGAAGGCACATAGAGCTAAGGGGACTGGGTACTGCGGATGTGCTAGCGACCATCTAGCAGCCCATGTCCCCAGCTCTATACACAAAATCCTGGTGACAGGTTCCCTTTAAGCCATTGATGGCATATTCAATCTGTGAGGGTCTAGATAGGGTCATTGACTATGATGGGCACCATGCAGCCTTTAAAAAGAGCTGAGCAAACAAGAGCCAATGTGGCGTAGTGCTTTCCCAGCACCACTGCCATTTTTTTGAGCATATAGTGTGCAGTGACAGGGTTTAGAGTGGACCCAACGCTACGCTAGGTCCCCCAGACAACGTCAGGGTGTCAGCACATGTTACTGCTCTCCAGAGGGGATGGTAAGGCATGGTGCACCCCAATGGGAAGTAAGTCCAGAAATTCAGAGTTTGCAGTAAACCAGTGTGCTTCATTTCTGAGGAACTGAAGTGCAAAACAATACAAGCAAGGTACTAAGCTGGCTTCTCCAGTCTCCTTCCTGGCAGAAGAAGGTTCTGTGCTGAAGAAAGGCAAGAGAGAGTGACAACTATGGTACCGTGGCCAAAGGTCTGGTTGCCCAGGCTCTTTGGCTCAGGCGTTCGGGTGACCCTCTTGTCAAAGGGCTGGTGACCAGAGTCTGTGTCAGATTATCCCCATCTCAGCGTCTTCTTCTGGTCACTCGTGCAGTCTGGCAGAGTCTCTTCTAATAAACACTGGTCCCTATCTGCAGATAACTAGGGGCTCTAACTGCTTTCATTAAATACAGTCTCTAACTGAACCAGAACCTTCTAATAGGAGGGTATGAGTGGAGAAGCACAGCCTAAACAGAAACACAGTTGCAGTTTCAGTCTGTCATAGACTTGTATAGTGTTTCAGTACAAGTCTATGGCAATGACTAAGACTAAATCGATATATACAGTAGTTGCCCCCCTTTTATTGGGGGGATAGTCTACATTTTGGGGGCATATTATAGACAGACACAAAAGAATAACCTATTTTGGTGTTTAACCCTTTAACGCATAATGCCGTACATGTATGGCAATACGTGTCCGCATTTGTATGGAGTGGGCTGCTGCGATGAGCCCATTCCATGTGTTGCGGGTGCTGACTGTATCATACAGCAGGCACCAGGTCGCAATGACGGGGAATGGTGATTGTGCTTCACCCTGTCATTTAACCCTTCAGATGCCTCATTCAACACTGATTGCTGCATCTGTGAGGTAAGGCAGAACAATGCGATTCCCTCTGCCTTCCGATTGGAGCCCCTGCAGTTAAATCGTGGGCATTTTTTTGGGTTACCATGGCAGCCTGGGCACTTCTGAAGCCTTTTAAGCCTGCCATGGTAAGCTCCCTGCTGAACTATCCACGAGGCATAGCTCAGCAGGGACAGTGTCAGAATCCTATTCACCCTAATAGATCTCCATTAAGGTGAATACGACAAGGGATCAAAAGATACTAGGTTCTGTCCCCTAAGGCACGGGGGCTAGTTAAAAAATAAAAACACCAAAATATTAAAAGTTTAAATCACCCCCATCCCAATTTCACATATAAAAATAATAAAAAAAATAAACATATTAGGTTACGCCACATCCAAAAATGTGCGGTGAACGCCGTAATGGAAAAAAAATAAAAACACACAATTCACCATTTTTCAGTCATCTTGTCCCCTCCAAAAAATTGAGAAAGGGTCCATTCACACGTCCGCAACTTGGGTCTGGATCCATTCTGCAATTGTATGGAACGGGTGCGTCCCATTTATTTTCAATGGGGCTGGAACGGATGTGGACAGCACACTACGTGCTGTCTGCATCCGCATTTCCGGATCTGCACTAGCGGATCCGCAATTCTGTTCCCGAAAAAAATAGAACATGTCCTATTCTTGGCCGCAACTGCCGACAAGAAAAGGCATTTTCTATTATAGTGCTGGCGATGTGCGGTCCGCGAAATGCGGAACGCACATTGCCGACGTCTGTATTTTGCGGATTCGCAATTTGCAGACCGCAAAACACCTACGGACGTGTGAATGGACCTAACAGTGATCAAAAAGTCATACCTACCATAAAAATTGTAGCAATAAAAACTACAATTCGTTATGCAAAAAACAAGCCTTTATATAGCCCTGTACACTGAAATATAAAAAAAGTTATGGCTATCAGAAAATGGCGATGCAAAGAAAATTTAGATTTTTTTCAAAGGTTTTTATCTTTTTAAAAGTAATTAAACAAAATAAAAAGTACACAAGTTTGGTATCGCCATAATCGTATTGAGCTGCAGGATAAGGATGTCATGTCTATTTTAGCACACAGTGAACGCCGTGAAGTCAAAACCTCAAAAACTTGGCAGAGTTGTGGGTTGTTTTTTTTAATTTGACCCCCCACAAATAATTTTTTCCCATTTTCCAATATATGACATGGTAAATTAAATGGTGGCATTAAAAAAATGCATCTTGTCCCATAAAAAAGTTATGGCTATTGGAATGTGGGGAGGAAATATCAAAAGTGAAGGACCGATCTTTAAGGGGTTAAGCTTTAATAAAAAAAAAGTTGTTAAAAAACCCTTTAAAATATAGAAAGGAGCTGTGTCCTCTTCAATGCTTGACTATAAATTATACATGAATAGGCCCTTAAAAGCAGTTGAGTGTGCTGAAATGTCAGTCTACCACTGCGGGGTCACTTCTTGCCCTAGGCCCTTAAATAATATGAAACTAGGAGTCATCTCTGGTGGTCTGAGACACTTCAGTCACTAAAGCATTGGGCTTGCCTGGAGTCACACTGTAGCTTAGACTAAAATAATGATTTGTGTGAGAGCTAGTCTCTTCTTATGATGAATGCACCTGACTTTAAAGGCGATGGATACCGGGCACTGATTTTTTTTTTCTTTCAATTTCCTCCTAAACGAAATTAAAATCAATTAAAATTAAGCATCTTCCTGAAAAGTCTTTCTTAAAAATGTTCTACTATTTTCTTGCTTTAGAGTCTGCAGGCTGTCCTGCTGCTTCTGATCTACTTCTGACAGCATACTGCTCCTGACTGTGTCGGCTCTCTCTGCTCTCCCCTTCCCTTCTCTCACACAGCAGGTGGGCAAGAGTGACGTGAATCCCATGCACGGTGTATTAGTGTATAGAGAGAGAAGAGTACTTACGGAAGACTTAAAGGAGTTGTCCAGGATTTTTATATTGTGGCCTACCCTCAGGATAGGTCATCAATATCTTATCAGTGGGGGTTTAGTCGATCAGCTGTTTGAAGAGGCCACAGCTCCCAAGTGAATGATTTGGCCTCTTTCTAGGCCAGTGATGTAATATGTAGTGTCCCGTACGGGAGGCGAGAGAACAGGAGTGATGGAAGATGTTGGTAGCTCACTGGTGCCCCCTGGACTGATTGGAGGGCACACCCTGGTTCTTGAGGCACACCTCGGTTTTGAAGGTTCTTCTGCTTGATGGTGGTTTGGTGTGCCCTTGGTGTTCGTGGATGTTGAGGTCCAAGGCAGGGCGCCCGTAAAGCTTGGAGAACCTGCCGTGCAGTACTGTGGCAGTGTAGGTGTGGGTGCATGCAGTGGTGTGGTGTAAGAAAGAACGGTCTCTACTCATGGCAGTAGGCTCAGTACTTATCAACGTTGTATGAAACAGTTTCACACAATTCCTCAGGCTGCTCGTATATGTTTCAATAGTTTTTATTGGGTTTTTTAGACATGAGATAAACATTTGGTGAACGCAGTCACCTTGAGGTAAGTATTAGACATTGACATGAACATATTGAATATAGAGTATAAGAGTAACAGGGAATACCAGGGCACCTGCTTAGGTGCTGCCAACCTGGTATAATGTAGGCTGCTCGTATATGGAGGTAAACAGACCAGACACTCCCTGAGTCACTTTACGAATAAACACTGCTCTCTTCCCTGTTCATTTTAAGGGGCACCTCCTCCTCCTTTATGACAAACTAGTATCTGCCCTTCACATGTGACAATACCTGTTCCTTATTGGCTACTTTACCATCCAGAATGAATTCACTTTTCTTCCTCAGAGGCTGTTTGTTAGTTCTAGCTTCGGTTCACCCCTAGGCTGGCTGCTCCCCTGCGATGTTCCAGTGCTCCTCTGTATCTGCTAACTGCTAAAAAAACTAAAGTAGTCTCCCCTCCACTGACCATGGGCTGGCTATTAACCCTATATCTCCCTCATATACGGAGCCTTCAGTATGACAATGCACATTTCAAGATACAAAGACATAATTGAACCACAGCATTAACCCTTTAGCAGTGAGCCATTAGGTCACTGCAGTGACGCCATGTTCATTGGTCACATGGCCTAGGCACAGCCCAGTCCCAGTCAAGTAAATTGGCCTGAGATGCGATGCCAAGCACAGCCGCTATACAATATATTGCACTGGGCATGGTAAGCTATGAGGAGACCACATTGTTCACCAGAGTACTACAGCCTCTCCAAACAGCTGATTGGCGGGGATGCCGGGAGTCGGACGTCTACTGATCAGACATTGATGACAAATCCTGGGGTATCGGGGTACTGCTGGCCATTGCACTATATGCCCTGACTTGCACCTATCCAAAAAAGTACTATCAGGCAAGAACCTGAATAATTAAGATGTGTCCCGAAGGAAGAAAGGGTGTGCACTCCTTCCGCTTCACAACCCTAGGGAGCAACGGCCTGAGCGAGACCGATGCAACACAGCATATCATTGGAGCCACTACCACTCCCATCATCCTCACTGGCTGCTGCACCTATGGCTTCTGCTTTGCATGATACAGCTTTACCTTGCATTTGTAGATTGCATGGCGAATTGTGTTCCTGAGCCCATGCAGTAATTTCCAGTAAAGAATGATAACTGTTTTTAAGGCAGTGCCGGCTGAGGGCCCGTAGATCATGAGCATTTACTTGCAAAAACGCTCCTCTAGCTATTTTTCATTAGTACCACTTACTTTTCCAGCCTTTTGTTGCCCGGTCCTGCCATCAAGTAGGTAGGTGAAGTGGCTGCAGATGTTGGATTCATAGGTTTTAAAGAAAACAAAAAGTGACAGCCTGCAAACAGATTGATTTTTTAACCTTTGTATTTCAGAAATGGCTAAACACTTTTAATAAAGACGAATTGAAAAAAGGGTTTTTAGCCCAAAATGCGTAAAATCCAATAATAAAAAAATGCCTCTGAAAGTGTACATAGCCTTTAAATGGTTCTCAACCCTCTGCAAATGTATCTCTGTTCTCTTTCTTTGAGGGGTCGGTCTCTCAGTTCAGTTGCTTCTCTGGCAGCTTTCAGTCTCAGAGATGAAGATTCCTTGGACTAGCTTAGTTCTCAGCAGCTCACACATGCATGCCCTTCCTCTAGGCCTGCTCAGCAAAGACTTTCAAACCACGGAGGTGGTGCCAGCCCATCTCCCAGCAACCTAACCAAGAATGCCAGTGTTAACTCTTTGCTACCTATACACAATCCTGTGATATTGAGAGTGCATAATAAAAAGAATATTCTAACTCTTTAGCAGTGATCCTCTAGGCCACTGCACATGTATATCCTTCCTCTAGGCATGCTCAGAATACCAGTGTTAACTCTTTGCTACCTATACACAATCCTGTGATATTGAGAGTGCATAAGAAAAAGAATATTCTAACTCTTTAGCAGTGATCCCCCAGGCCACTGCACATGTATGGAGTCTAAACAGAAATAGATGGCTGGAAGGGTCTTACTGCTCCTATAGACATTAGCTTATCTATGGGATCTGAAAAAGTAGTGTTCATGGCATTTGCTCTACTTCTTGCCCCAATGTCACGTCAATCTATCCTGGCCTGGCTGTCTCTCTGAGACTCTCCCACCACCTCTTGCTGTTCTCTGCTACTCCAACCCTCTCAAGGTTTCCCTTGCTGATATAAATGCTGTCCTTGGGGTCTACCCAACGCCAGTAATACACAGGGTATGAGGAGAAAGAGGCAGGAAAGCATCTAAGGACAGAGATAGGCACAGAATCCTTGTATGTGTCAGATAAGGCTGGTACATGTCCCTCGGTCACTGTGACCTCAAAGCTTTCTGAGAGGCATTATCCTCTTTTTTGACACAGGACTATAACAAATTATTAACCCCTTCCTGGGTAGAGCTGAATAACCTCACTTCACCCTCGGGTTTTTTCAGACATTATTAGGTAGCTGACAGTCACTTTAACCCTCCAGAGTCATTTTATCATGAGTTCAGGCACTGCAGAGTTTAAAGGGGCTTTCCAGTACTTAGATATCTCATAACCACCTCAGATTGGAAAGAGCTATCAGATATTGATTGCCTATCCTTGAGATAGATCATCAATATCAGATTGGTGGGAGTCTGGCACCCAGCATCCCCATTAATCAGCTGTTTCAGGCAGCCACCGGTGCCGGAAACTATACAGTGGATGTAGTCGGAAGGTTCCATCCGCTGTGTAGGAGGTTCTTCAGCTCAAGAGGATGGAAGCTGAACTGCTGTACAGGTACCAGAAACTAGAAAAGGCATTGTTCCCAGTGCTGGCGGTGTAAGGTCCTAAGGACAGGACATCAGTATCTAAGTCCCAGAAAGAGGTTGTCCACTTCACACAATTGGCTGATGGCAGTGAGGGACATGACTTAGAGGGGCTGATGGCAGTGGGGGACATGGCATAGAGGGGCTGATGGCACTGGGGGAGTGGGGGACATAATGGCATGGAGGGGCTGATGGCACTGGGGGAGTGAGGGACATGATGGCATGGAGGGGCTGATGGCACTGGGGGACATGATGGCATGGAGGGGCTGATGGCACTGGGGGAGTGGGGGACATGATGGCATGGAGGGGCTGATGGCACTGGGGGAGTGGGGGACATGATGGCATGGAGGGGCTGATGACACTGGGGGAGTGAGGGACATGATGGCATGGAGGGGCTGATGGCACAGCGGACTGAAGGCACTCGGGGGGGCTGATGGCACAGAGGACTGATGGCACTGGGGGGGGGGGGCTGATGAATTTTTATAAAGGAAAATCTTTTCATTTGTTTTTTACTTATTAGAGTACTCGATTAATTGTTGGATTAATCAATAGAATACTTGATTACTAAAATAATTGATAGTTGCAGGCCTAGCAACAAGCTTTTTTGGGTAATGGACAGACAGAATGAATCATAGATGCTCGCTCTTGGTACTCTCTGCTTCAACTAATTGACGGAGGTCCTCAATGAGGTATTGCCCACTACTAATTTATAATGCCCTAATAGGGTATTTTAAAATGGGTTTCCTAAAGCAAACAATCCACTTAAAGGGACACTGTCACCTGGATTTCACTTACTGAGCTATTAACATCACCACATCAGTCTCCACGATTTATATTAAAATATATTTAAATATACTAGTACTACTGCCCTGTGTCTTGTAATTTGGCTATAAAATAGCTTTTGGAGCCCAGCAGCGCCCCACTGTTAATTTCTTAACTGCTCATCGCCACCGTAATGTGTTTGTTTCGCCCGAAATCTTCCGCATGCGCCGTGGATACTCATGTCAGAGCCCGCGCTGTGTCCTGGTATCGGCCTCACAGAACGAAGTGTGCATGCGCCAGCTTCGCTCGACCGGAAATGCGCGAGATTTCAGGCGCAACAAACACATTACATGGGCGAGGAGCAGTGAATAAATTAACAGTGGGGCGGTGCTGGGCTCCAAGATAATGGGCTCCAACGGCCGGAGGGACAGCCCTTGGGCTCCTTATTGAGGTAATTAGCATACTAATAAAGACGATTTTATAGACAAATTACAAGACACAGGGCAGTAAATCGTGGAGACTGATGTGGTGATGTTAATAGCTCAGTAAGTGAAATCCAGGTGACAGTGTCCCTTTAAAGGAACCCTAACCCTAGAAATGAATAATAAAAGTAAACAGGTGATGATCTTGTCTAGAGATGAGCGAACTTTAAAAAAAAGTTCAGCGTTCGGGTTGTGGTAATCGCCGCATCCCGTTATGGATTCCACTACCGCGGACTATCGCGGCATATGGAATCCATAAGGGGCGGCTTCCACGAACTCGAACTGTTGAAAAGCCGAAGGACCTGGGGTGACGTCACCGTCATGTGATCAGTGCAGGGGGCGTGGCTCAGCACTGGATTTGATCCCGTGCTGAGCCACGCCCCCTACACTGATCACATGACGGTGACGTCACCCCAGGTCCTTCAGCTGTTCAACAGTTTGGGTTCGTGGAAGCCGCCCCTTATGGATTCCATATGCCGCGATAGTCCGCGGCAGTAGAATCCATAACGGGATGCGGCGATTACCACAACCCGAACGCCGAACTTTTTTTTAAAGTTCGCTCATTTCTAATCTTGTCCATACATGTTCTTGAAACAAACCTTCATGTAGAAATCCTTCAGGATTAAATCTCCTACTGATCTGTTCCATTTTCCGCTGTAGTCTGATGGAGAAGGTGGAGCTTAGCCAAAGGGTGGGGCTTAATAATCTTTTAGTCCTAATGCAGACAATGGCACATCAGAGAGGCTCCTGCCCCAGCCAGTTGTCTTACAGACAGACACAGGATCTTTGACCTAGGCAAAACTATGCTGTTTAACCAGCGGTGTAAATTACCATAGTGCAGTATATCCATGTAGCTTGGATAGGGCTTTTCACTTCTAGTGCTGATGTCAACTTTTTATTCATTCTTCCAACAGATTTTTTTAGAGTAAACGCTCATATTTATGATCGTTTCTTTTTTTTACTTGTACTAAGCAAACATTATTGAGTGCACTTACCTTAGGCTGACACAATGGTTAAGTGACTAATAAGTGACTGCACTTCATAATACCAGTGATAAAAGGCACATACAATGTATACAGATAATAAGCAGCAGGTATATAAGGTTTTAGACATTTTATATATACGTTATAAAGACGTTTTAGATGCTGGCGGTGGATCGTCGAATTTATGTAGAGGCGCCGGCCTCTACATAAATCCACCGCCGCTTCGAAATGTAAAACAGCTTCCTAGTTCCTACACCATTTTCTACACGTAAAACAGGCATAGAAAACGCCAGGCCCACTTTTTTAGACCTGGCATGAGCTGGGAGAAGTCTGTGTCAGAAATACACCTAATTTAGGCGATTTGGATCCTTCACGACAATCTGCGGATTGCAGCGGTCTTCTCCAGCTTCTCTAGAGTATAGGTGAGAGTTCCTTTACTTTATATGCCTGCTACCTTATATAGCTTATATCTGTTGCTTATTATCTGTTTAACGCTGTATATGCCTTTTTATCACTGCTAGTGCAGTACCCCAGTGACTGTAGCGCTGCTAGCACTGGCTGTTGTCATCGCTCACTGGTCTTGTTCCAGGCATTAGGCTGCACTGTGTCCTGACTGCGTATAGCGTCAGGATGTAGTGCGCGTAGGTGTGCACTATGATCTGACAGTGTGCGTCATCAGGACACTGTGCAGTGTGGGCCAGGAAAAAGACCAGGGAGCCGTGAGTGCAGGAAGAGTGCATGGTCTGGAGCAGGAAAGGTAAGTTAATTTATTTATTTTATTTTATTTATTTTATGTCTGATCTGAGGTCTGATACAGATTGAGGGCTCTTATTGGGGGGGTCTGAGTTGAAGTCTGATAATCTTTGAGGGTCTGATTGGGGTGTCTGATAAGGATTGCGGGGTCTGATAGAGATTGGGGGTCTGATCTGAGGTCTGATACAGATTGAGGGCTCTGATTGGAGGGTCTGAGTTGAAGTCTGATAAACTTTGAGGGTCTGATTGGGGTGTCTTATAAAGATTGCGGGGCCTGATAGAGATTGGGGGGTCTGATGAATATTGAGGATCTGAACTAAAGTCTGATGAAGATTGGGGGTTCGGATCTGAGGTCTTATAAAGATTGTGGGTCTGATTAGGGGGGTCTGATCTGAGGTCTGATAAGGTTTGGCGGCCTGAACTGAGGTCTGATGAAGATTGGAGGTCTAAACTGAGGTCTGATGAAGATTGGAGGTCTGATTTGGGGGTCTGATGAAGATTGGATGGTCTTATGAAGATTGGGGGTCTGATCTGAGGTCTCCTAAGCAAGGGTCTTATAGTGGGTCTTATAATCAGGTGCATCTAATAAAGCAAAAAATACAGTATGTCATTTGCTCTTTTCTATTCACATCTTTAGCTTTTGCTCCTCTCTGGCAGGTTTTATAGTCCAGAATAGTGTATTTAGTTCCCTTTCTCCTCTTTCACTGTCTAGACACACTGTGACCTAACTCCTCCTTTAGTTACTAAAGCCTGTTAACCATTTACTTCCTATTATACAGGAAAATGCATGGACATCATAAGGTACATCTGGAACCCCTTTAGGAGTGTACCATTGCCTTGCAGTGGGACGCTGCACTGGCTTCCAGAGAGGCAAGAGTTGCATGTTGTCTGTGCAGTGGGAGAACTGCTGTAAGGAACCTTCATCCTTGCATGCCAACCAACTACCACCATCCTCTGCGAGAGAAAGAAGTACAGAATTTATAGAGTGTTTGGGACCAAAGTGAAGGTGCAAAGGTCAGACAATAAGTGCAATCGATGTTATACAGCAACAGGCCTTACTGCTAGTGGTAAGGGTATATCAGCCCACTGTGCTTTTACTACACGTTGGAGGATCTACACCCCCCGTGGGAATTGTAGTAATATAGAGGCATTGTGCTACTCTCTGATTGATTGGAAAGTAGTCTGGATCAGACAGTAGCCCAAAAAGAGCCCAGGGACTGCCCCAAGGGGGGGAGGGCAAGAAAAGGTGCATCCTCCATTCACTGTTACATGGCCCCGGGGAGTGCCGGAGTAAGGACAGCCACCGCGAACCACTAGAACTCCTATAAGTGCCACTACCACTCCCATCCTCCTCCTTCCAGCTATGCCACTGTAATCCCTTTAATAATTGTGTGAGCCTATTTATTCGAGCATCCCAAAATCCACTGTAAATCAGCTGGTTTTGTACAGAACAAGAATTATTACTTTTACGATGGTGAGTGCATAAGGATGCAAATGTTAGGATCGGAAAGGAAGAGGATATGTCAGAAAATATGAATTATGAATATAAATATGTATATGTAAATAAATAAATAAATATGAATTATGTCATTGCCTCTCCTCCTGGTACCTTCAACATCAGCGTTCTCTAGATATTTCAATCTCGCATTTACAGATTCTGTTGGTCGTTGAAACCTCTGCGGTAGACCCTTGTGTCACCCAAGGGTTAATGTGTGTGATCAGTGCATGAAGAGTGTATGTGTGGGGGTGCATCTACCGTGTGTTGTGACCGGTCACCTGAAGGGCTGACCCCCCGCAGCGACACATCATTAGCGCATGTAACATCTGTAGCTGCAGTGTGAATTAATTCCAGCCTTTGTGGTGGGGCCAAAATATTATTCTAATGACCTTGTGCCAGGGGCTGGGGAGGAGCCGGAACGCAGGGTGGGGGGCACTGGATCACACTAATGAGATCCACCGGGAACCTAACTCTGTCAATCAGAGCCAATTCCTGACAGCAAGACTGGCATGAAACGCTGCCTGACAGCGAGCTGAGAGAAAGGATGAGAGAGATAGGGGCAAGGCATGAAGAAAAACACACAAGACGATGGAGGGGTGTAAGGAGCTGAGATGGCAGGTGGGGGGGGGGGGTTAAAAATAGGAAATAAAGAGAAAATGTCACACAAGATGCGGTGATCTACCAGAAGACTCAATGATACACACACAGCACCTTCACAGCTACCATTAGTCTTGCGTTCCCCGTCAGGTGGAGGCTTACATAGTGTGTCACATAGTCCAGGAACACCTGGAGAACCACAAGATACCTATGACTGATGCATGGAAAAGATATAGGGGGTCATTTACGAACAGATATACGCCACTTTTGTATCGCACGCCATGTTGTGGCAGAATCTGCGACTTCTTCCCCGCTCACTCCAGGCCTAAGAAAAAGGGGATGTAGCGTGGGCGGGAAGGGGACAGGCTGGCAGGCCCATCTCATTCATCATTTTTTACGCCTGGTTTAGGCATACAAAATGGTCTAGATGTAAGGCCGCAAGGAAGCGGTCTTACGTTTAGAATCGCCGGTCGATCCGCCAAAGTTATGTACAGGTCGGCGCCTCTACGTAACTTGTGCAATCCAGCGCAGGGGCTTATTAGAGCCAGCGTGTAAAACGCCGGTCTTAATAAATGACCCCCATAACGTTAAGTGGTTTATGGGGGTTTTCCAAATTAATTTTCACAACATGTCAATAGGATATTACAAGAGTGCCAGTCTCATCATTGGGACCACAACAGTCCTCAGTACACGTGCTCTAGCTATTTTAACCCAATGATGAGACTGGCACTCTTGTAATGTCCTATTGACATGTAAAAATTTATATGGAAAGCATTGGGGGGGGGGGGGGGGTCATTATAGGGGTTGGATAACTCCTTTAACCCTTTTTAGTACATTTTAGTATTATTTTTTGGGGGGCAATTGATAATTTGTACCAATGCAGTTTTTTTGTTCTTTTATGAGCATAATTTTCACTCTTTAAAAAAAAAAAAAAAAAGACATTGGACTATATTTTGAAAATATATAACTGCAAAAAATGTTTTGTTTTGTTTTTACATTCTAGTTAATTTGTCTGGCCGTAATATTGTATTTCTTACCATATAACTGACTTTTTATTTGTGTTCATCATCATATACCATTCATTTTTTATATTGCATGTCTGTTTTAGGGCTCATGCACACGACCGTATGGCTTTTTCAGTATTTTGCGGTCCGCAAAAAAACGGATCCGCAAAAAGTACGGATGACGTCCGTGTGCATTTGTTTTTTTGCTGAATGGAACAGCTGGCCCCTGATAGAACAGTACTATCCTTGTCCGTTATGCGGACAATAAGGGCTCATTCACACGACTGTGGTTTGGTTCCATATCTGAAACGCATTTTTTTCAGCCTGGGTGCGGATCCATTCACTGCCCGTTCCGCTCCGAAAATTGCGAAAGGCACAAGGGCTGCATCCGTGTTTTGCGGACCGCAAAATACGGCACGTTCGTGTGAGCAAGCCCTAATAGGACATGTTCTATCTTTGAATGGAACAAAAGGCATACAGAGTACCTTCTGTTTTTTTGCGGATCCATTGAAATGAATGGTTCCGTATACGGTCCGTATATGGAACGCCAAAAAAACGGAACGGAAACGGAAAATACATATAGTCATGTGCATGAGCCCTTGGGCTAATTGGCTCAGGCAAAACAATGATTGATGGAGGGCATTTTATGTATTTTTGTATAATGGCGTCAAGTGGTTCAAATATGGTTATTACTATAGCAATAAATAGGGAAAAAAAGTGTTACATGGGTTTCCTGAGAAAACAAGGTATGTTTTATCCCCAACAACAGCACCATCACTGTACACAGACTGTGTTTGATACTGCAGCGTAAAAAAATAATAAGTTCATGGGATCTGTATTCTTCAAGAAATGTGTATGTCATGTTGTGTCCCTTATCTCAACTGATTTGTCTATAAGGAGAACATACTAAGTCTGGGCAGATGTAGACTCGGCTGGTTACAGACCCATCACCCCATGGCTACCACTTGGCCTTGTGTTATTTTTAATATCCCATTTTCTGCCTGTTTTGTCCATTATGTCTGGTATTTCTAACACATGCTATGATATTCTCTGTAGTGATCCAAGTGACCTTCTGAGATAAAGGAGCTATCTCATTAGTACTATTATTAGGTCTTCTTCGAGGTTCTTTGTTATTATAGAGATTTTTATTCATCCTGGTATGGGCATATTTACGTGGCTGAAAATCTCATACAGTTTTTTGGAACTTCTGGGCGGTACCCATAAGAAGAAGAGGGCATGCTATAAGGGATGGATCAGTGGATAAGTACACCACGTGAAACTCAGCGAGCTGTGGAGGTAGACATCTACAGGTCATGAATGATACTTTTAGGCACTTGAGAAAAATAATCAAAGCGAACACGTTAATTAATAGAAGTAGGACAGGAGACATTTTTTTGATGCCTATACATGGAGTATAAAGTGGATTTACCCTTAGTAAGGCACTAAGGGATACAATGCTATAGGGCAGTGATGGTGAACTTTTTAGAGACCGAGTGCCCAAACTGCAACCCAAAACCCACTTATTTATCGCAAAGTGCCAACACGGCAATTTAACTTGAATACCACTATAGCATATCTTCCATGTACTTTATCATTTAGCTATAATATCCTGCCTGCATTCAGTGCACTGCCTGTGCTGTTCATAGTGCGCCCTGCGCTGATGAATGGCAGGAAGAGTCTAAGGCATATTAGTACACCATAGACTTTTTACAGGGCGTGGGTGCCCACAGAGAGGGCTCTGAGTGCCGCCTCTGGCACCTGTGCCATAGGTTCACCACCAGTGCCATAGGGGATGTAAGGGTCAGCAAGTATAAGACTGCCATATACAGTACATGGATGACATTAGTATATTTTTCTCTAACTAAAACATCAGACCCTTCAGTATTTTGTAGGTATCCCTGACCTTTGGAGACCTCAGCAACTTCAAAATAAATCTTCATAATTTGGAGGTCCTCAATATTTCAATTCCATTGCCATGTCATAGATCACTTCAAATCTTCCTTCTGTTTCCAGTGGGCCCAAGACAATATAAGATAGCTGGAATCAAGTATCACTACGAACCATGTCAGACTGTACAAATGTCATTTTACTCCACTAATAGCTTTTCTATCAGCCTGGCGGTCTTTTATTTTTATATTTTTTTAGGTTTTTTTACATCATTCATTTCTCTTTGGCTACATGCACACGACAGTTGTTTTTCTCGGCTTCCATTTCAGTTTCTTTTGCGGATAGGACAGGATCCCATTCATTTCAATGGGTCAGCAAAAAAATGCTGACAGTTCATCCGTTTGTGTTCCGCGTCCGTTGTCCGTGTTTCCCTTCAGCAAAAAGAGTAGTGCATGTCCTAATAGGCATTAATTACAAGGAATCTGTGAAAACAAAGGAATCCTCCCCCAAAAAAACTGATGGACCATCAGTTTTTTTTGCGGATCCCGATTTGCAGACAGCAAAAGACAACTGTCGTGTGCATGTGGCCTTTAAGGCATTTAGGTTCATCATATTGATTTTGGACAGGCAGAGTCTACCACCAAATATGGCTACAAGTACCTTATATGCCTTAGGCCTCTTTCACACAAACATTTTCTTTGCGAGTGTACAGACCGTTTTTTTTGCGTTCCGTATTTGGTCCGTACACGGAACCATTCATTTCAATGGTTCTGCAAAAAAAAGTAAGTGTTTCCGTGTGCATTCCGTTTCCGTATTTCGGTTTTTCCGTTCCGTACAAAGATAGAACATGTCCTATTATTGCCCGCAATATGTCTTCCGTATCCATATGGGTTTTTGCAGAACCATCTATTGAAAATTTTAAGCCCAGACCAATTTTTTCTATGTAATTACTGTATACTGTATATGCCATACGGAAAACAGAACTAAAACGGAAACACAATGGAAACAAAAAATGGAAAAACGGATCTGATAAAAACGGCCCGCAAAACACTGAAATAGCCATACGGTCGTGTGAAAGAGGCCTTAAGGAACTTGGTAGATTAGTACTTCAAGAATTGCTTTTTCATGCATTTCTCTGCCATGGAGAAACCAAAGAATGGGTTCAGAATCAGATACAGAGAGAAATAGTGCGTGCTCGAATGACTGTGTGAATTAATAGAATGGTCAGACCTAGCTGGGTGGCCTCTCCCTTTTTACCAACGGGGATTCTAGGTTTAACCTCATTCCCAGTTTTAAGGCCTCTTGCACATAAACATTTTTTTTTCCATTTCAGTTCTGTTTTTTTGTGTTCCGTATACGGAACCATTCATTTCAATGAATCCGCAAAAAAAACGGAAGGTACTCCGTATGCCTTCTGATTCCGTTTTTCTGTTCCGTTCAAAGATAGAACATGTCCTATTATTGTCCGCATAAGGCCTCTTGCACACGACCGTATGGCTTTTTCAGTATTTTGCGGTCTGCAAAAAACGGATCCGCAAAAAATACAGATCACGTCCGTGTACATTACGAACGGAACAGCTGGCCCCTGATAGAACAGTACTATCCTTGTCCGTTATGCGGACAATAATAGGACATGTTCTATCTTTGAACGGAACAGAAAAGCGGAAATACGGAAACGGAAGGCATACGGACTACCTTCCATTTTTTTGGCGGATCCATTGAAATGAACTCAAAAAAACAGAACGTAAAAGGAAAAAAAAAAATGTTTGTGTGCAAGAGGCCTAACAGACAAGGATAGTACTGTTCCATTAGGGGCCAGCTGTTCCGTTCCGCAATAAACGGAATGCACACGGACATCATCCGTATTTTTGCGGATCACAATATACTGAAAAAGCCATACGGTCGTGTGCATGAGGCCTTACTCAGATCTTTAACAATCTGAGTTTCCCTATGGGTATCAGGAGATCTAACCTACTAGGACTTTCAGGAGCAGCTTTAATTCAAGGTAATTAAATTTGCCCACTAGCTTTCTTCCCGAGAGGCATGTGCAGGGGAGTGTGGTTATAAAATTCACAAATATCCATTTACATATATTCTGTGCCCCCCCCTGTCTCAGATCACTTCTCATCTCACACAGTTTCAATCTCATATATTCTGTGGCCCCCTGTCTCAGATCACTTCTCATCTCACACAGTTTCAATCTCATATATTCTGTGGCCCCCCCTGTCTCAGATCACTTCTCATCTCACACAGTTTCTATCTCATATATTCTGTGGTCCCCCTGTCTCAGATCACTTCTCATCTCACACAGTTTCTATCTCATATATTCTGTGGCCCCCCTGTCTCAGATCACTTCTCATCTCACACAGTTTCAATCTCATATATTCTGTGGCCCCCCTGTCTCAGATCCCTTCTCATCTCACATAGTTTCTATCTGTACTTATAGACCTCCCCACCCACACACTTGGAGTTTCTCTCCTGGGGCTGACCAGGATATTCACCTGCTTACCTGTGGGCCAGTCCAAACCTGTTGGGAGTAGCAGGCCCTCTGAATTATTGCAGAGCAAAGCATGCTGGGTTTGGTTGCAAACCCAACAGGAAGTGGATAAAAACAGGAAGTTCTTCATGTCAACATCCTGCCCAATGCTGAGAACAGGAAATGAGAATGCTGACATGAAAAAACAGGTATAGAGGGCAACCTAGGGTTGAAAGAATTTTTTTTTTTAAACATGCCAAATTTGGAGCCAAACTTGTTTGTCGGTTTACATATTTATATAATTTAATAATTGTATCACTGCATGCACAGTCCCACCGGATGCAATAGGAAGTTGTTACGTCTGATATACGATTTTCAGCATGTGGGTTACTGTACAATTTCCATGGTTTTGCAATGAAACTTATTCAACCATAAATGTCAAGTTATCCTTGAGCTAATCCAAGTCATTTCCCTGTAGCTCCTCCAGTTTATGGTAACTGTTTTCTATCAAAGCAGGTTATCCTCATGTCCCTTAAGCTGGCCATGCACATTAGAAAACAGTCAACGAAACGTTTCAGTTTTGGAGGAATCGTCCAACAATCTGATATGTATCGAGGCAGGTCAGCAGATGTTGGGAGAAAGAATTATCAGCCGTGTTTCATGTCAACGTGTCCATTCCATTGTTCTCCCAGGGATTATGTTTTGGCCAGAGGTGTCTGATGGTGGCTTATTACCTCATCCTATTGGAATGAATTTATGCGTGTTTACAAGAGGAGAGAGAGAGATAATCATCAACCAAATGAACATTAAACTGGCCATGTACATTAGATGTTTACTGGCCAAACCCACCAATTTCAGTAGGATCAGCTGACCATTGTATGTCGGCCTCCTGACTTTCACCCACTGCAAATTGGATTTCAACATGCCTGATCATTTTGTTCTCAGAGACATAAGTCTCCACCACAGGAGTCTGGAAGAGGCTTCCTCCGCTCTTTCCCTTCAAAACATATGCATGCTTGTTGTGGGCATGTGTATGGGTGGTTGGGAAAGATGCCACCCTTGGCATATCACCCTGAATGCTCATAAGATGACCAAATGGGTTGTAGATAAAGATGAGTTGTTTACACTGGTCGTTTCCAGGCTTTGACTCTCCAAGACGTCAATTCACACCTGTTATATCAGCTGCCCATGCCCGACGCTCTACAAGGGGGGCATGGGTGCTGTCCAACTCATTCTCCCAATCCAGCTGCCCAAGTGTAGTAACAGAGTCATCGTCTCTTCACCCCTGGCAGGCTTCATCTTGCCGACAAGGCCTCTCCTCTCTGCCTATAAGGCGTGCACACACTCCCACTGGCTCTTAAAGGGCCATCATGCATGCACCCTAATTCCCACCAGCCTAGGACTGGCCACACTGGGGTAGTTAAGGCACCTTACTCTGTGGAAGGGTGCCTGAGAAATAGGTTGTCTAGCGAGCTAGCTAGCTCCTTGCCAATGTGGGGATTTGTTTGTCTGCCTATATACCGAACTCTGCTATTTTCCGGTTTCTGACCCTCTGCTGCCTGACATGACCTGAGCCTGACCTCTGTATTCACCTTTCACTGCCTGCCCTGCAGGGCCGGGCCGACACAGAGGCTGGGGAGGCTCCAGCCTCAGGGCGCTCCAGCCTCAGGGCGCAGGCAGGGGCCGGCGAGAGGGAGAGGGACTGACAGGGGGGAACCGCTCAGCGCTCCCTCCTGTCATTCCCTGAGCCGGGCCCCGTTAGAGCGCTCCTCTCACCTCCATTATGCTGCTTCAGGCCCCCAGCATCAGGCCCCGCTGCCTCAGGCTCTAACTAGAAACAGAGTAAGCAGGTGGGCGGAGCCTAACGGACCTCCGTTAGGCTCCGCCCACCTGCTTAATGTGAGGCAGCGCTGGGGTCTGATCCTGGAAGCCTGGAGAAGTGACCATAATGGAGGTGAGAGGAGCGCTCTGATGGGGCCCGGCATTAAGTACAGTGAAAATGCCGGGCCCCTTTCATTAAGTCTGTGACAACATGGGGGGCAGAAAGTGCATGACAACATGGGGGGTAAAAGAGCATGAAAAGATGGGGGAGAATGACAGGGGGCAGAAAAAGCATGACAAGAAGAGGGATTATGACAAGAGGGGAGAATGACAAGAGGGGGCATGACAAATTACTATGTAGGGGCACTGCTGTGTGGTTGAGGGGGTGTGGGGACATTACTGTGTGTGGGGCAGTGTGGCGGACATTACTGTGTGGGGGCAGTGTGGCGGACATTACTGTGTGGGGGGCAGTGTGGCGGACATTACTGTGTGGGGGGCAGTGTGGCGGACATTACTGTGTGGGGGGCAGTGTGGCGGACATTACTGTGCGGGGGCAGTGTGGCGGACATTACTGTGCGGGGGCAGTGTGGCGGACATTACTGTGTGGGGGGCAGTGTGGCGGACATTACTGTGCGGGGGCAGTGTGGCGGACATTACTGTGCGGGGGCAGTGTGGCGGACATTACTGTGTGGGGGGCAGTGTGGCGGACATTACTGTGTGGGGGACACTACAGTGTGGGGTGGCATTATACAAAAGCTCTGCAGATGTAACTCCCATGTATTGGGTCACCACAATTTGGGTGGTCATTCACTAAATGAACCCTGTTATGGGGAGAATCTGTGGATGACACATATTTGTCCCACAGACACCCCCCCTCCCCCCCAAAACAGGGTTAATTTACTGAATGGCCACCAATAAAAGAGGTGGGGGTCACATATGCTGATTCATAATGACAGCAGGGCCCGTGCAGTGTGACTGTTTTCTACTACACCCCCATCCCCCGCTCACTGGATATAATCTTATTAACTATATAACTGTAGTAAATCACTACAGTTATATAGTTAAGATTATATACAGTGGAGGGGGTGTAGTAGAATACAGTCACTGCACGGGCCCCGCTGGCGCTGTCATCAAAAAAGCAGATACAACCCCACAGCCTCACCCCTTGTATTGGGGGTCATTCCTACATGGACCCTGTTATGGGGAGGGGGGATCTGTGGATGACACATATGTGTCATCCACAGATTCCCAAATAACAGTATCATTCATCACAGATCCCCCATAGCAGTGTCATCCACAAGTTGGAGGGGGGAGGGGGGGGCACTTGGGCAGCTCAGCCTCTGTTGGTGGTGGACCTTGTCCCAGCCCTGCTGCCCTGGCCTCAGACCACTGTTTTTCAGATTGCTCGTACTCTGCCTGCCCTAACTTCAGGCTGTCCTTGACTACAGGTAAAGAGGTGAAGAGAAGATAGCGACGTTCTCTTGAAACAGATGGGCAGGTTGCTGACGGTCCCCCCCCCCCCCTTCCCTCCCGATTTGATATTGGCCTATATGAAAAAGCAGACAACCTCTCTAAACTCCCATAAAACCCCAACATAGCAGATTTGCTGGAACTCTCCCATTCTTCTCAGAGGGTTTTGCAAAAAAGAAAAAAGTTTATGTACCTGCTGCAGAAACATCCCACATTCACATGTATGGAACTGATATTCATTTACAGTAATTTTGTATATAACTAATATTCTAAAGGTGCCATCTAAAATAGATTATAGTGACATAAAAAAAATAATCGATAATCACGTCACCGATGCCCCAATCGGTTAGTGATTGGCTGAGTAGTCATTTCCTGTGTGTCGAGAGGAAACGAGAAGAGACCAGTGGAGCCCCAGAAAGTGTCAGAATAGGATTGGTTGGGGATCGGTGAGATATCGCAATGTTTTTATTTCGTTTTTTTTTATGGAGTTTTGACCCTTTTTCCAATTTTTTTGCTGGCCTGACAACCCTTTTGAGAACCGAGAAAAGGGTAAATAAGCATCTTACCGTAAAGCACAACTATCATACAGAAGCAGAGCCGCATCTATACCTGCAGTCTATGGAGGCCTCTGCCTGGATTTCTTCTTTTAGAATCAGGTGTTTGTAGAGTTCAGAAGTCTGACTGCCACAGGAAACTTTTAACTCTCTTGCTCAGATTATTTTTTTTTTATATTTTTTTAGAAAGTATTGATTTTTCACAGAGATGTGTTCGGTGTACGTGCGTTATTGAATTCCGCCGTTGGGGGGGAGGGGTCTGCTGGGAATTGTAGTTCTATAAACGCTGGATTTAGAGGTATGAGGCAGAGTGCATGTCCCTACATGTTATTCCTGAGTAGAGATATTAGTGATTCCATGGAGGAAATGGCCTGGAGATATGTTCTTTTTGTTCCCTATCTCCACCAAGTGAATCTCACGGTTCAGATTTTCTACTTTATGGTGAAAGGTAATGCTATCCATGAGCAGGATTCCCACCTCCCGTCTCAGCGGGTGCCAGTTCTGACTAATGAGTTCAAGATGTGTCTAGAGGTGTTAGGATTAGGCCGTGACAGAGTACAGCCTGCCCTCTGGGTGTATTTTCTGTGTCTCCATGTCCTGTTCACCTCTTCTGTGATAATAGGGGAGGGTGGGTAATTTATAAATGTATATTTATGTGATTATGCAAATGCCCGACGGTCCCCGAAGATCTAGCCTGGGAACTGTCGGCCTGTTCCATGCCATTACCATTCTGCTGATTATCCAACTAATTGTGCTAACGATCTGGTTGCAGCGTGGAAAGAGTTAATCCTGGGATTCTGGCTCATGAATGGATCATTTCTATTAACCACTCCACCGCCACCAGTTGTCATGTCGTGCACGGCGGAGGCGGTGGCTCAGGAATCAGAAGGCAGAGCACATTCTCTGGCTCTTGGACCAGTTCAATCGGAATATTTCATGCGGCCTGTGGGACCCTGTGATGCTCGGCTCCCCAATCCTTCCATCTGCCTGGCTCTTTAATGATAAATTCATGAGCGTGTGAGCCACTGTGACACTGTGTATCATGGAGGGGGGTGTTTGAAGCCCTCACTATTATTTAGCTATTTTTCCCCGTGTCTGTACCTGGAATATCAAGTTCCTTCTTTCATCTCTGACTTTGTCATCCCAAACCACACATTCTGAAATACAAAGCCGAATATGTAAGTCTGGATTTTGTGCACAAGTTCATGCTATTCGTTGACAATAAATCACATTTAAAAGGATTTTCCAGGATTAAAAAAAAATTCTTTGTTTCTACTATCATAAAATAACAAAATACTAAACTTTTTACTATGCAATGCTGATTGTACATTGTTCCCATATGACAGGACTGCTTGCTGCACTGCGCTGTCTACATTCCTACAAGTCAAGTGACGTCCAATGGTCGGAAAACGTTTGGCCACAGTGGTCACATTCTTGTTACACAGACACTGTATACATACTTATTAATGGAAAATCTTAGATGGACAGCGTTAAAGTGACCCCTCAACAATGTTTTTTTTTTTGGTGGCTCCATATTTCTTAAATAGAAGAAGTTTGGAACAACCAGGGCTCTTTCTAGAGCTGGTCGTCCCTCCAAACGAAGTAATCGGTGTAGAAGGGCCGTGGTAAGAGAGGTGAACAAGAACCCAATGATAAATCTGGCTAAGCTCCAAAGATCCTGTGTCCTGATGGGAAAACCTTTTAGAAGGTCAACTATAACTGCAGCACTCCCCTGATCTGGGCTTTATGGTAATGTGACCAAAAAGAAGACTTTTTCCAACAAAAGACACGTGAAAGCTGCCTGTAGTTTGCAAAAACAAAAAAATCACCTAAAGGACTCCCAGATTGTTAGAAACAAGATTTTTTGGTCTGATGAAACCAAGATTTTGGCCTCAATTCTAAGCGTCATGTCTGCAGGAAACCAGGCACTGCCCAATACTATCCCTACAGTGAAGCATGGTGGTAGCAGCATCATGCTGTGGGGGTGTTTTTCAGCAGCTGGGATAGGGAGACTGGTTATGGTTGAGGGAAAGCTGAAGCAAAGCAAAGTACAGAGACATATTAAAAAAAAAACTGACCCAGAGTGGTCTGGCCCTCAGACTGAGCTGAAGGCACATATCACTTCCTGGCACATAGCCAATCACATGTCACTTCCTGGTACATAGATGATCACATATCATTTCCTGGTACATAGCCAATTACAAATCACTTCCTGATACATAGCTGATCAAATGTCACTTCCTTGTACATAGCCATTCACATTTCACTTCCTGATACATAACTGATCACGTCACTTCCTGGAACATAGCCAATCACATGTCACTTCCTGGTACATAGCTGATTACACGTCACTTACATAGCCGATCACATCACTTCCTAGTAGATAGCCGATCACATCACTTCCTAGTAGATAGCCGATCACATGTCACATACTGGAACATGCCTGATCATGCGTCACTTCTTATGGGGGCAATCTAACTGCTGTTATGGTGATGTGGCTAGTATAGGTAGAGCTTATATAGAAATGATGTTCTGTCTACAATCCCATTGAAAGCTATTTTTACATGATGGCAAATGCTGTATGTATTAGGCAGAGTACCCCCTGGAGCCAGTCTATCTTATGTGATCCAAGTGTTCAGCTGAAATCTGGATTAGAACGAAACAACGGAAGAAAGCAACATGGCGATAAACATGTCATGGAAATCTAATCCCATGATATTAATCAGTTATTGTAACCCTTTAGGCCCCATTCACACGTCCGTGGTGTGTTGCAGATCCGAAAATTGCGGATCCGCAACACACCCGGCCGGCACCCCCCCTAGAAATGCCTATTCTTGTCTGCAAGCTGCGGAGCCACGGACCGGAAGTTCGGGGCCTAAACCCGGAAGTTCGGGGCCGCACTCCGCAAATGCGCAAGCGGAGAGCACATAGTGTGCTCTCCGCTTCACGTCCGGCCCCATTGAGAATGAATGCGTCCGCACCCATTCCGCAGAATTGCGAAACGGATGCGGGCCCATTTGCGGACGTGTGAATGGGGCCTTAGAGATTGCCGAGATATTTGACTCCACATTATTCTTAGATAATATACAGAACATTTTTTTTAATTTTACAGTTTCAGTTGAGTTCCTTGATGGAGTAAAAGCACCAAAATCATTAAGAGTTGTGCACCTCTTAAAAAAATTTGGCGCATCATATGCCAGCTCTTTATATATATATTGAGACTGGCATAAAAAACACTGGTTCCTCCTTCCAGAGTGTTGAGCATGACTAAGAAATGTGACATTTTGTGCTGTTGACCTACACACTGGAGCAGATTTACTAATGGTGTTGTACTTTACACAGTCTAAGAAAACGAATGACAGTCTTAGGGTCCATTCACACGTCCGTAGAATGGTTCCGCATCTGTTCCGCAATTCTGGGGAACGGGTGCGGACCCATTTATTCTAAATGGGGGCGGAAAGGATGCGGACAGCACACATTGTGCTGTCCGCATCTGCATTTCCGGTCCGCGGCTCCGTACTTCCGGTCCATGGCTCCCCCCAAAAAATAGAACATGTCCTATTCTTGTCCGCAATATTGGACAAGACTAGGCATTTCTATAGGGGTGTCGGCCTGATGTATTGCAGATCCGCAATACATTACGGACGTGTGAATGGACCCTTAGTTAGACAAATTTGCTATCCTGGAGTGTCATAAATCCTGCGCCAGACTTATGCTGGAATTTTGTCAGTGGACCAAAAATTCTGTCCGTGCGCCAAAAAATTGTGTCCATGCGCTAAAAAACAGTCTAGTCTAAGTTTACACCACATATAAGTTGGCATAGTGTTACTTCAAAAATGCACCAAAATTTTGGTGCACTGAGCCACATTTTAGGTTGCACCCCCTTCTCAGCAAAACCAAACACCTTGTTGGACATGGTCTAAAAAGATAGCAAAAATGTGTACAACAGTTGGTAAATATAATGGAAAGTACTATAAACGCCAGTTTTTTGCACAAATTGAGCCAACAAATTGGAGCATTTTCATTAGTAAATTTGCCCCACTATGTTCCATCCACCTTCAACAGTAATGGCATTTATGCTGTAAAAACAGCTTATGAAGTTGCTATTGGGCGAATGAGAAGAAAAGGACCCAGCTCCGGCACAGAGATCCACATCCGTCATAATAGCAAAGGAGCGAAGAGGAACTGGCCCAAGAAGTGGGAAAACGCAAGGGAAAAGTAGGAAGCCACAAGCCCTATGTGATGCCATCAGCCTGCAACAGCAGCAAGTCCCATGTTGTTTTTTGCTTTAGGGGCCCCTGTTTGACTGTCTTGATTGAGTTTAAGGCCATACCCATCTACAATTTTAAACCAAAGCTTCTCGCCCATGTCGTCACCTAAGTGTCTGCTGTGCAGCCCCGGCCTTTAGGGATGGAATGAGAATGTGAATTGTAATTGAGACATCCTTATTAAGAGGCGTCCTGCCGTGTCAGGCAGGTGGCTAATAATGTCTGTAACCTGTTCATGGTGATAAAAGGTTTACAATAGGCTGCTGAACTGCACAAACTGTGTGAGTACTGATTGTGATGAAGCGTGTGTGCTTGGGATGGTCTTCCTCCTGTGATCATGGTGAGATTACACCAGAGGGCTTCTCTGACACCTCATTACCACTTTATAATGTGGTTAGGATGTGCTACCACTCAGGTGAGCGATATGTCAGCTGCATTATGACACTACAGAGGACAAATAACCTTCAGCACTAGATTCTGCCTGGTTGTGAAAGGACAATCTGTGGATCTCCCTCATGCTGGGCTTTTGTTGCTTGGTTTTGCCAAAGGCAAAATGAGTGCACGGTCCTATTTGAGAATGTCCACATGTGCCATGTATCTGGCCATTACTCACATTTGTTTCCTGACACTTTCTGCTTCCACCTTTATTTATCTTAAGATACAATCCTACCGACCAATTACAAGGGCAGCAGCTTTCAATTTGGGGGTGTCCATTGTGGCCAAGATAGCTCAAAGACATGGAAATCTTCGAGGAAAAGGCCACTAGAGATCATGCTCTAGTGCTCCAGGCCCTGTCGTCCTTGGTATCTGTGGAGTTCCCCGTTCATGAACCCCTACCAGTGTATCTTCTGTCTTAATAAGATATAAAAGATCAAGTAAACTTCGACAAAAGAACACAGAACGTTTAATTCTAGTTCTAGTCCCATCCCCTTAATGCCCTCTGAAACCTTACCATTAAAAAACAATCGAGAGCTGCTTCTGGTTGTCCACTTTCTGGAAGCTGGCTACACATACATAATAGGGAGGACGGGAGCCCTTCCACCTGGGAGTGACAATGCTCGACCTCCAGAAGAACATGAGATCTGGTGGTGTCACCCATTTGGTGTATACAAGCACAACAAGCTACTTCATATACATTTAGCTATATCTACTTTTCTCCCTTTTAGGTCAAAGTATTGCTGCTTACCTGGGCAGATTTTCTATAAATTAGTCTGAAAAAGCTGTAACGGTGGCCAGATTGGTTCTTCCTAGCTTTTACACAGAGGCGGATTGGCCATAGATCCTATCGGGAAACTTCCTGGTGGGACGATGACCAGTGGACCACCCAAGCCCGCCTGTCGGTTGTATAGCGATATGATTCTCTCAGCATTAATTAATGCTTTCTGGCATCTGCTACTTATGCTCAACTAAATTGCCTTCCTCAGCGGGTGCTGCAGCGGGGTGGCAATATTTCGTGCTACACGGTGAATTTGGTTCTGCTGGGGCAGTATTTTTTGCTGCACTAAAATATTGCTGGCCCTGCCTACTCATATTGTTCCCACCTTCTGTCAATTTGGACCCGCCTATAACATGGGGCCAATTTTATTTATTTTTATCCAGGGCCACCTTAAGTTCCCCATCCATAAAGCTTTTACACCAACCAATATAAGTAAGAAGCAGCTAATTTGTTTAACAACTTGACAAAAAAAATTAATGTCACATGATGAACATGATCCTTCCCTCTTCCATGAGGATAAGTATATAGAGTGTAAAAGGTTAGCAATGGCCTCCGAACTCCTGTGATCGATGGGCCCAAAGACGCCAGTCTTATCAATTGTACACATTGAGAGTATTCTGTATGAGTGTCTGAACTTCTTCTGTAACACAAGGAAGACATGTGCACCTCAAGTAGTCATGGGCTTGAGCTATAAGAGGCACATGACACTCATACTGTGGATTTCCAAGTACAAGCATTGAACATGAGCAGCAAGATCCTGTCACTGTCTATTTAAAGGCTCATCCTGGGTTTAGCGCCTGTTATCAAATAAGACACAGTTGGCATAGTCAACATTCAACTATATGAGAAACTCGGCATACGAGAGCGCTCATGTCTGACCATTATCATAGCAAAGACAGTTGCACCATAGGAATTTGCCATTCCCTTGTGAGGGTCCAGATCTTAGCACATGAGGACCACACCAGGTCTTCCTAAATCTCTCTTACTGGGCATCCCGGACACATCAACTTCTATGGCTTATAAAGGCCACTGCTCCCAGCCCCCCACCATGCTCTGACGTGCCTCTATACCATGATAGAAGATATTTTTGTGGGAAATTTCCCAGTGGGCCAATGCCCAGGAGCCTGCCCAAGGCCTCCTCCTGGCCACCAGCCATGTACATAAAGATCTAATGCTCCCAGCATTAATTACTGTAGGAGTATCAGATACTTATGCACCTGGCCAGCGACCAAATGTCCATCCTGAATTCAACTGTATTGGCGATGATACAGCGGCGGTATTTTGTTCCTGCACTACAGTATTGCTGGCCTGGCTATTTCTGTTTCCTGCCTACATGTGGTGCTGCATCCTCTGCCAATTTGGACCCATCTAAAACATAGGTCCACTATATTTTTTTTTTCCAGAGCCACTTTAAGGTCCTTTTTTTTCTGGGTGACAAAACCTTGCACCATAATGGGGGCACGTTTTGATCTTTTCACCATAGCTGGTGTGAGATCAAAATTTAAAGGGGTTGCTGACAAAAATAAAAATAAAGTTCCACCCTGGTAACTGATTTTTTTAAATGCTTGAAGACATCTAAAATGAAAAATCGAGCAACTTTGCAAATAGTCTTTCATAAAAATCTCTGATTGTTTTGTGTCTAGAGATCCAAAGAAGACAGTTTTTTTTGTCTCCATGGTAACAGACTACAAGCAAACCCTGTGTAGTCTGATCCTGCAGTCATCCATCTGTCCCCTAGTTCTTAATAGCCTACCACATGTATGTTAATAAAAAATAGATGGAAAGTTTGTATAAACTGCAAGATCTGTCTACACAGGATTTGTTTGTAGTCTGTTACCATGGAGATACATAGGTGTAGACACAAAACAACCTATAATTAAGATTTTTTGCAAAATGGCTTCATTTTTCATTATAGATGCATTAAAGCCTTAAAAATGGTTGTGAAGGATTTATTTTGAGCGAAATAACAGGAGCTGAACAGGAGATCGATCCTTTATGTTTTATTTTAAATATACAACTTCATCACAGTGTCCACATAGACTTGTTATCCTGGGAATACTGAATGGATCAGCCTATAATGTTCTATAGGTGACAGGTACTGTATACTGATCTAGTTCACAAAGAGGACACCGGGTCCGTCCGGCACACTAGAAAGCCGTTCTGCTGGTCACTTTACAGCCTGACAGTGTCAGCCATCTTCCTAGGCTTTATTACTGACACATAAACTGGCATTTTCGTTATTTATACTGCATGTCGACTGCATTTCTTAGGGATTTTCTTATTTTCCTTTTCCATTAAAGCAGGTGATTATCACATACCACATTATCACTCAGTGTAGAGGCTGTAAAAGGTGAGAACTGTTTATACAGGTGAGATACTCCCCTAGCTAGACTAACAGTCTGGCTGGAAGAACTGGTGTGCTTGGGGTATTAAAGAACACTTCCCTGTAATACAACAAAAAGACGTAAATACAGTAAATACAAGGGAGCACAGAAACTAGAAGAACCTGGATCCAGAGTAGAATGCTGCAGTATAATTCTTCTATTTGTTTATAGTTCTAGCAAACAGGCTCGGACTGGCCCACCGGGGAGACGGGGATTCCTTGGTGGGCCCCCAGTCTCCTGCGCCCGGAGATAAGACGGAGGAGTACCGTAATTATTTCTCTTGTTTCTCAGGAGAGATAATTATTGTAGCCACTAGGTGGCAGTATCGCACAGTGATGCAGCCTCCTACTGGTGTAAATTGTACAGGAGGCCCCGCTGTATCTTCTAAACTTCCCGGCTGCTGGCAGTGAAGGAGGAGAGAACATGTCTGGCCATCCTGCTGCCCTCCCTGCAGTCAGAAAACTGGCTGCTGGAGAGAAGGACTCCTCTGCGGTGCTGGGCTGATTTCTCAGGTGTGTGACAGTAGTGATCTGTAGGAGACTGTAAGGGGGAAATAGGGGAGTTGTTTATAGCAGACACAGATCTATGAATGTGTAATTCTCTCTGCAGAGTTCAGAGTAGCATTAGGGGGACTCTGCCCTTGGTCCCCCCAATGCCTCTGCTTTAGGTGCACCCTCATAAGTGCCCCAGCTCCAGATTCCCCCCCCCCCCAATGCCTCCACTCTAAATGCACCCCTGATATTGCATCTTTTCCAGTTGCCCTCCTAATACCTCTGCTCCAGGATCACCACTATTACACTGCCTCAGGCTATCCTAATGCCTCTGTTTTAGGTGCACCCCCATTAGTGCCCCAGCTCCAAATGCCCCCAATCTAAATGCGTCGCTAATATTGCCTCTTCTCCAGTTACCCCTGCTCCAGGACCCCCACTATTACCCTGCCTCAGGTGACCCTAATGCCTCTGTTTCAGTTATGACCCTCTGTTTGTGCCCTTTGCTCACGTTGCTCCTCTAGCGCTTTTGCTTGGGCTTTGTTAAAGGTTGTGACCTGCAAAGGGGGTTGGACTTATGGCTGAAAAATTCTGTGGATAGAGGATAACTAGAAAAGTGGACACAGGTTCTTTAACAGGCGAGCATTTCTATTTTAGTTTGACACATATTTTGGGACAGATTTTACATTTTTTTTTTTACACCCAAAGAAAACCTTTAAGGATAGGGAATGTGAAAAGGTCCAACAGCAATGACACGACAGGTGATAAATGTCTGATTGATAGGGGTCTGACTGCTGGGACCCCCATGATCAAGGGAACGTGGTCTTAAGCCCCTTGTGTACATAGATTGGCGGTGATGTAATTGAATATCTCAGGACCTCTTTTTTCATGATCAGTGGGTGTTCCAGCCGTCAGACCCCAGCAATCTGATATTTATCACCTATCCTGTAGATGGGCGATAGGTCGTTATGGTAGGACAACCCTTTTATTTATCATGTAGATTATGTGCAATCTGAGCAGGTTAAGATTTGGTAAATTTCATGCCAGACATTTATGCTTAAAGGGGTTAAAGGGTTTGTCTCACGTCAGTAAATGGCGTTTATCATGCAGTTAATACAAGGCACTTACTAATGTATTGTGATTCTCCATATTGCCTCCTTTCCATCACATTATACACAGCACGGATCCGTGGTTATTACCACTGTGTAATCCAGCAGCGGTGGCCGTGCTTACACACTATAGGGAAAGGTGTTGGCCTATGCGCACTTCCAGCCTTTCCCTATAGTGTGTAAGCACGGCCACCGCTGCTGGATTACACGGAGGTAATAACCACGGATACGTGCTGTGTATAATGTGATGGAAAGGAGGCAATATGGACAATCACAATACATTAGTAAGTGCCTTGTATTAACTTTCTCCACATGATAAATGCCAATTACTGAAGTGAGAGGACTCCTTTAACCCCTTAACGTGTGCTACACTTAATAGGGTTAGGCATACATGTCTTGGTATGTGCATTGCGTGTCTCCTATGTGTGATTGGTGTGTGCTATATATGTTCTATGTATCAGGGGTGTATGTGCAGTATGTGACATATGCATCAGTGGCATGTGAGCCACGTATAAGTGTCTTGTGTCCCACATCTGTCCAACGAGTGATTGGTTTGCGCTGCGTGTGTCTTGTTTCTGACTGATATCCATGTGTACATTCTGCCACATCTATGTTTGTGCATTTTGCTGTGAGCGTCTGCCATCATACTTCATCTTTAATATTTCTGTTATCACTGGAAGTGCTCATGAACACGACTTTGAATGTTTTGCAGTACGCAAATTGCGGATCCGCAAAACATGGACACCGGGTGTGGATCCCACATTATGCGGAACAGAACAGCCGGCCTCTAACAGAACAGTCCTATCCTTGTCTGTAATGTGGACATTTTCTATCATTTTGCAGAACGGCCGTGCGGACATACAGACACGGAATGCATACGGAGTCTTTCTATTTTTTGCGGCCCCATTGAAGTGAAGGGGACATGGAAAAAAAATTAGTTTGTGTGCAGGAGCCCTAAGATGGGCCCCCAGAAACAGTTACACTGGTGGGCCCTAAGTACTCTAGTCTGACACTGTTAGCAAATGTCCTGTGATTACCAGGATTCTATGTATGTATCTATCTATCTAAATTCGGGCTCATGCACACAAACGTATTTTTGTCCGTGTTCGTTCCTTTTTTTTTTTTTTTTTAGGCCCGTATGCGGAACCATTCATTTCAATGGGGCCGCAAAAGAACGGAAATGACTCTGTGTGCATTCCGTATTCGTATGTCCGCATAACTAAAAAATAGAACATATCCTATTCTTGTCCATTTTGCGGACAAGGACAGGTATTGTTACAATGGATCCATAAAAAAAAAGACTTGTGGGTGACAGCTCCAGTCACATGGCAGTAAGGTATTTTGGTTTTGACACCCACTTGCTTCTGCAGTGGATATTTTTTTAGTTGTTTTTTCCATTAAGAATTTTAAACAAAAAATCCCATCTAACAATAACAATAGTGAAGCGCTTTCTTCCTTATGTATTCATATAAAAATACTACTAATCCCAATAATGTTATTATACTAAATGCCTTGTGGTTCATCTGTAAAAGCTTTTCTTCTGTGTCTTGTCCTAGGGCTGGAAGTGTACTATGTCCTCAGCATCAAGGAAGACTGCTCTGTTTACAGGCACGCTGTTTTTTACAAGGAGAAGGTTGGCACAGAGGCAGGTATTTAGCAGACAGCTGGCAGGATGTGTGATGACATGAGGGCACCATCCCTGTAATACGCCGGAGGACTTGGCACCCTGGACGGGCAGCTTTTCACACTCCTCACAAAAAGAGCAACAGGAAGAAAAGGAGACAACTGTACATAAAGCTTCCCATACTCAAACATCTCCAACTTATCTTACCAGACGTGCAACTGTCCTGTGGGCAACCAGTCAGCCATTACAGAGGGCCCTCTCCCCACCAAATACACAGAAAAGCCATCACTAGGGGGTATAAAGATCCTACTTATATGTAGACAGCTATTCCTCATCACTCTTGCCTAAACACGCACATCGGCTTGGCCAGTATACACCGCAGACCATACATTGCTCTTCCAGGCCCAGTGAGTGGGGCTGAGCAGTAATATCATGCTCAACCACACATACGGATGAGCTGCTATGTCTGAATAAAGGGCCCTGTGGTGCTCCCTGAAAGGCTCGGCCTTAGGCTGGCCTCAACGCATTAGATAGCTGTCTTTCCCGATTCAGCTTGGCAGAGCATGCATGTGCAACAAGACTGGAAAGGGAGTAGGGCAGAGTTTTGGTGGTAGTTGTACCCACAGTGGCAGTCTTCACTCTGGCACTCCCTGGAGTCGTGCCGTGAAGGCAGGGCACGCCCTTTCTTTCCTCGGGGCACACCCTGAACTTTTGGGGGGGTTCCTGTCTGGTGGTGGTTGGGGTACCCTTGACATAGATAGATGGGTGCAAGGCAGGAGGGCAGGTGTATGGGGGCCGGTAGATGTCTGATGGAGTCAAAGACCAGGCCCGTTTAATTAAAATAAATAAAGTCTGTCTTTACTGAGTAGATGATGGAGGTTGTAGTACAGATGCAAACACAGTTTAAGCACGGCCTTTAATCCGCAAATCAGTTCAGTTGCTTTCAGTTTCAGGGATGAAGGCTCCATGGACTAGGCCTAGTTATGAGCAGCTCACATATGCAAGTACATCCTCTAGGCCTGCTCAGCAAACCAGGGGGTGGGGCCAGCCCATATCCTGGCAACCTAACCAAAACATCCAGTACTAACTATCTCCTTTCTATGTATCCCTTTTTGGGATTCACAACTAGTGCACAACTATTATCTCAGTAAACATTTTAAAGTGGTGTACCCATAGACGTAACTAAAGGGGTTGCAGCGGTCGCAATTGCGACCGGGACCCCTGCCAGTAGTGCACGCCAATTATGTTTCACCGTCCTCAGGAACAGGCTGGAAGAGGCCTACACCACATCTCTGACAGCCGCATGGAGGTAAGTATCTGCATTTATAGTTTTTTATTTGGCACCATGCTGTTGAGCCACTTTGTGGGTAGCGGAGATGAGCACTATGGGGGCATTGTTTCTACTGGTGGCACTAAATAGGGCCATTTTGTACTGGCACACATTATGGAGAGCACTATGGGGACATTGGCTGTACTGGTGGCACATAGGAGGGGGCATTTTTTGTACTCGCACACAGAAAGGGGTATTTTCTGTCCTGGCACACAGAAGGGGGCATTTTTTGTACTGGCACACAGAAGGGGGCATTTTTTGTACTGGCACACAGGAGGGGGCATTTTTTTGTACTGCCACACAGAAAGGGGGATTTTTTGTATTGGCACACAGGAGGGGGCCTTTTTTTTGTGCTGGCACACAGGAGGGGGCCTTTTTTTTGTACAGGCACATAGGAGGGGGCATTTTTTGTACTGGCAAACAGAAAGGGGTATTTTTTGTACTGGCACACAGAAGGGGGCATTTTTTTGTACTGGCACACATAAGTGTATATTTTTTGTACTGGCACACAGGAGGGGGCATTTTTTGTACTGGCACACAGGAGAGGGCATTTTTTGTACTGGAACACAAAAAGGGGTATTTTTTGTAATGGAACACAGAAAGGGGTATTTTTTGTACTGGCACATAGGAGGGGGCATTTTTTGTACTGGCACACAGAAAGGGGTATTTTTTGTACTGGCACAAAGAAGGGGGCATTTTTTTTGTACTGGCACACACATAAAACGTGCTACTCTGACCGACCTCTATCACACCTGATCCCCTAATACACATGCCCGCTTAGTTCGGCTGAGCAGGTATGTGTTCTCAGTAAGAAGCACTGCCAGACTTCTCTGGGATATGTCTTTCATTTCAGGAGCAGGTCCCACATCTAGGACCCTCTCTTCACAGCACATGGGCAGTGTGCTCTCTTTTACTTCGGGGGCCTCATTCTGGAGATAGGAGTGGGTCCCAGAGGTGGAACCTGCACCTATCCGACATTGATGGCATATCCTAGTGATATGCCATCAATGTGTGAGACGGGCCAACCCCTTTAAGGGAAGGCAGCTGCATAACTTTACAGCAGTCTGTATCCTAAGTGGACTCTCTTTTTCATAATTGATCATCCCCTGCATGGACCATTCACTGATAAAAGGTAACCGGACCGAGCGATCATTTTTGAAAATTGTATTCTTCAAACTGATGATACATGAGGAGCGTACAAAATATACACATCACAATATAAACCTAGCCACTCACTTAGGGAAAGTAATCTGCAGTCTTAAGGAAACAGAGACTGACAAACATTGGCAGCCAGTCAGAGTACCATTCAGAGCAGACATACAGATTGGATGGAGAGGAGGAGTAGTTGTATAATGCACAGACGGCGGAGGGCAGTGGTAGATCTAGGTACACCCTCTGCCTGGCTGGATAATGCACAGACGGCGGAGGGCAGTGGTAGATCTAGGTACATCCTCTGCCTGGCTGGATAATGCACAGATGGCAGTGGTAGATCTAGGTACACCCTCTGCCTGGCTGGATAATGCACAGACGGCGGAGGGCAGTGGTAGATCTAGTTACATCCTCTGCCTGGCTGGATAATACACAGACGGCGGAGGGCAGTGGTAGATCTAGGTACATCCTCTGCCTGGCTGGATAATGCACAGATGGCAGTGGTAGATCTAGGTACACCCTCTGCCTGGCTGGATAATGCACAGACGGCGGAGGGCAGTGGTAGATCTAGTTACATCCTCTGCCTGGCTGGATAATACACAGACGGCGGAGGGCAGTGGTAGATCTAGTTACATCCTCTGCCTGGCTGGATAATACACAGACGGCGGAGGGCAGTGGTAGATCTAGGTACACCCTCTGCCTGGCTGGATAATGCACAGACGGCGGAGGGCAGTGGTAGATCTAGGTACACCCTCTGCCTGGCTGGATAATGCACAGACGGCGGAGGGCAGTGGTAGATCTAGGTACATCCTCTGCCTGGCTGGATAATGCACAGATGGCAGTGGTAGATCTAGGTACACCCTCTGCCTGGCTGGATAATGCACAGACGGCGGAGGGCAGTGGTAGATCTAGGTACATCCTCTGCCTGGCTGGATAATGCACAGATGGCAGTGGTAGATCTAGGTACACCCTCTGCCTGGCTGGATAATGCACAGACGGCGGAGGGCAGTGGTAGATCTAGTTACATCCTCTGCCTGGCTGGATAATACACAGACGGCGGAGGGCAGTGGTAGATCTAGGTACACCCTCTGCCTGGCTGGATAATGCACAGACGGCGGAGGGCAGTGGTAGATCTAGGTACACCCTCTGCCTGGCTGGATAATGCACAGACGGTGGGGGGCAGTGGTAGATCTAGGTACACCCTCTGCCTGGCTGGATAATGCACAGACGGTGGGGGGCAGTGGTAGATCTAGGTACACCCTCTGCCTGGCTTGATAATGCACAGACGGCGGAGGGCAGTGGTAGATCTAGGTACACCCTCTGCCTGGCTGGATAATGCACAGACAGTGGGGGGCAGTGGTAGATCTAGGTACACCCTCTGCCTGGCTGGATAATGCACAGACGGCGGGGGGCAGTGGTAGATCTAGGTACACCCTCTGCCTGGCTGGATAATGCACAGACGGCGGGGGGCAGTGGTAGATCTAGGTACACCCTCTGCCTGGCTGGATAATGCACAGACGGCGGGGGGCAGTGGTAGATCTAGGTACACCCTCTGCCTGGCTGGATAATGCACAGACGGCGGAGGGAAGGTAGATCTAGGTACACCCTCTGCCTGGCTGGATAATGCACAGACGGTGGGGGGCAGTGGTAGATCTAGGTACACCCTCTGCCTGGCTGGATAATGCACAGACGGCGGGGGGCAGTGGTAGATCTAGGTACACCCTCTGCCTGGCTGGATAATGCACAGACGGCGGAGGGCAGTGGTAGATCTAGTTACATCCTCTGCCTGGCTGGATAATACACAGACGGCGGAGGGCAGTGGTAGATCTAGGTACACCCTCTGCCTGGCTGGATAATGCACAGACGGCGGAGGGCAGTGCTAGATCTAGTTACATCCACTGCCTGGCTGGATAATACACAGACGGCGGAGGGCAGTGGTAGATCTAGGTACACCCTCTGCCTGGCTGGATAATGCACAGACGGCGGAGGGCAGTGGTAGATCTAGGTACACCCTCTGCCTGGCTGGATAATGCACAGACGGCGGGGGCAGTGGTAGATCTAGGTACACCCTCTGCCTGGCTGGATAATGCACAGACGGCGGGGGCAGTGGTAGATCTAGGTACACCCTCTGCCTGGCTGGATAATGCACAGACGGCGGGGGGCAGTGGTAGATCTAGGTACACCGTCTGCCTGGCTGGATAATGCACAGACGGCGGAGGGAAGGTAGATCTAGGTACACCCTCTGCCTGGCTGGATAATGCACAGACGGTGGGGGGCAGTGGTAGATCTAGGTACACCCTCTGCCTGGCTGGATAATGCACAGATGACGGGGGGCAGTGGTAGATCTAGGTACACCCTCTGCCTGGCTGGATAATGCACAGACGGCGGAGGGCAGTGGTAGATCTAGTTACATCCTCTGCCTGGCTGGATAATACACAGACGGCGGAGGGCAGTGGTAGATCTAGGTACACCCTCTGCCTGGCTGGATAATGCACAGACGGCGGAGGGCAGTGGTAGATCTAGGTACACCCTCTGCCTGGCTGGATAATGCACAGACGGCGGGGGGCAGTGGTAGATCTAGGTACACCCTCTGCCTGGCTGGATAATGCACAGACGGTGGGGGGCAGTGGTAGATCTAGGTACACCCTCTGCCTGGCTGGATAATGCACAGACGGCGGAGGGCAGTGGTAGATCTAGGTACACCCTCTGCCTGGCTGGATAATGCACAGACGGCGGGGGGCAGTGGTAGATCTAGGTACACCCTCTGCCTGGCTGGAGAGGAACTGAAGTCACAGGATAGTAACTTGCACAGTCTGATTCACTGTTTACACACCCAGCAGTGCCAGCGCATTCTGGAGCTGAGAGCATTGTCCTGCGCCTCTCGTCATAGGGTCACACAGGTGGCATTTAACTCTTCAGCACCCGCTGGGATTTGACAATGGTGATTGACTAACTTTTATCAAGGTCGTAGCAGTCCTGATACAATGCTGATACTGTGGATGTGAGCAGGGGCATAGAGAGCAATCGCAGCTAGGCCCTGCTGACCCCGTAGGCTTACACCGATTTTGCAAGACCTTCAAAGAGGAGCTGTCACCTCTCCTGACATGTCTGTTTTGGTAACTAATTGCATTTCCCATGCAATAACACTTCTGGAGCATGTTTTCATTCATATAACACTATGTTGCGCTGTCCCTCTGTTATTCCTACTAGACTATTATGAATGAATTGGCAACTGGGTGTTACCAGTTAGGGGTGTGTCCCTGCACGGTCTAAGGGCTCATGCACGTGACCATTGGTGTTTTGCTGTCCACAAAACACGGATATCGGCTGTGTTCCTTCCACATTTTGGCCCCCTAACAGAACAGTACTATCCTTGTCTGTAATGTGGCCAATAATAGGACGTGTTCTCTTTTTTTTGCAGGACCGCCAAGTGGAGATACGGACACGGAATGCACATATAGTCATTTCCGTTTTTTACCGCCCCATGGAAGTAAATGGTTTCGCATACGGACCGAAAAAAATAAAAAACGGAATGTGTGCATGAGCCCTAACACTGGCAGGATTGATTGGACAGTATCAGGCTGCACAGGAAAACACTCCCAACTGGTAACACCCAGTTGGGAATTCATTCATAAACTCTCGATAAAGGGCTAGAAATGACATAGCTTGAAACGCGTCACACCAATTTTTTCTACCTTTTGATGTCTGCATTTTAATGGAAGCCAAATAAAGTCGAACGCTTATGGAGCTGGATTTCACTTGTTATTTTGGATAAACTTCTAGTAGGATTAATAGATTATTAATCTATGGCAAAAGATTATTTGCCATAATAGACATGACAGGAATGGTGGCTGGCCCTCTTTAAAGGGGTTGGCTCATCTCACACATTGGATATGCCACCACTGCCAGATAGGTTCAGGTCCTAGAGAACAGGGCCCCCAAAGTGAACACGGGTACACAGCGCAAGCGCAGCCACCCTCTATTCATTTCTAATGGAAGAGCTATTTCCAGCAGTCCTATAGAGGTGAATGGAGAGATGGCTGCGCTTGCGAGGTGCACTGTCCATTCACTTCTCAGACCGATCACTGCTCGGCTGACCTGAACTCACAGCATCATAATCATTTATGGTGCTGCAGACTCCTCCTCTCTGACTATAGCTCTACTTAAGCTACTTTTACACTTGCGCTGTTAATTCCGGTATTGAGATCCGGCAGAGGATCTCAATACCGGAATTAAACTGATCAGTTTTGATTTTGCGCATCAGGATGCCTCCGTTCCGTTAGGATGTAGTTGTGGAAAGCAGAACGGAAGAAAATGGATCCGTGACCGTCACTAAGTACATTGAAAGTCAATAGGTATGGATCCGGGTTTTTTAGACTTCTAACAGATTTGCCACCATTGACTTACATTGTTTTCAGTGCCGGATCCGTTTTTTTCCGTTTTTATGAGTGTATACAAAACCGCAGCTTGCAATGGTTTCTTTCCATTCTCTTTCCATTCAGAATGCATGAGGACTAAATGGAAACGTTTGAAAACATGCAAGTATGAAAGTAGCCTTAGTGTACTCACGACATCAAGTGAATACAGTAGTGCCGCGTTCGGGCAGGAACTCACAGCATCATAAGTCATCATCAAGCTGTGAGTTCAGGTCAAAGGAACAATGTTCGGTCCACGAAATGCGGCCATCACATGGAGCGTGTTTCCCGGGCCAAACACATTCATCCGGAACTGGCCTACAGAAGACATTCCACATATTGACTGTTGGAATCCAGCGACCACTGCAAAGTACACAGCACTGGTATGTAATGGGTTCATGTTTACTGCTGAAAAAGAATAAACCTCTCTTTTGATTATAGTCTGTCTGTCCATAAACCGCAGATTTTGAATTCCCTGTAATTTTGTGCATTTACAATTGGGCCCCCCAACTTTTTGTAAGGGTACGGCCACATGTGCAGATTTTTTAATGCAGTTTTTGAGGCCAAATCCAGGAGTGGATTAAAAAAAGAGGAGACATTGTATCCATCCTTAATACTTGCTCTGCAAAACTGCATTAAAAAAAAAAACTGAACGTGTGGCCCTACCCTAGGGGTTAAATTCCGAGAGTGAATATACAAGACTCTGTTCACACTAGCATCACCGCCTCTGTTCATAATGAAGCATGACAGACAGCCTGACAGAAACTTTCAAATGGATTCCAATATTTTTTTAGGTGGTACTTCACAAGAGAGATATATCATGTTGGTCATTTCCAGACAAAGTTCATTAAAGGGGTTGTCAGGAGTGGGATTCAAATTTTTAACAACAGGTTCCCTACTCAACGGCGGACATGACACATGTTTACATATACATACACCATATATGTGCAACACACATAAATACACCATATACATGGTACACATACATAAATACACCATATACATGGTACACATACATAAATACACCGTATATACATGGTACATATACATAAATACACCATATACATGGTACACATACATAAATACACCATATACATGGTACACATACATAAATACACCAATATACATGGTACACATACATAAATACACCATATACATGGTACACATACATAAATACACCATATACATGGTACACATACATAAATACACCATATATACATGGTAAACATACATAAATACACCATATACATGGTACACATACATAAATACACCATATACATGGTACACATACATAAATACACCATATATACATGGTACACATACATAAATACACCATATATACATGGTAAACATACATAAATACACCATATACATGGTACACATACATAAATACACCATATACATGGTACACATACATAAATACACCTATATACATGGTACACACACATAAATACACCATATATACATGGTACACATACATAAATACACCATATACATGGTACACATACATAAATACACCATATACATGGTACACACACATAAATACACCATATATACATGGTACACATACATAAATACACCATATACATGGTACACACACATAAATACACCATATACATGGTACACGTACATAAATACACCATATACATGGTACATACATAAATACACCATATATGGTACATACATAAATACACCATATACATGGTACACATACATAAATACACCATATACATGGTACACATACATAAATACACCATATACATGGTACACATACATAAATACACCATATACATGGTACACATACATAAATACACCATATACATGGTACACATACATAAATACACCATATACATGGTACACATACATAAATACACCATATACATGGTACACATACATAAATACACCATATACATGGTACACATACATAAATACACCATATACATGGTACACATACATAAATACACCATATACATGGTACACATACATAAATACACCATATACATGGTACACATACATAAATACACCATATACATGGTACACACTACATAAATACACCATATACATGGTACACATATATAAATACACCATATACATGGTACACATACATAAATACACCATATACATGGTACACACATAAATACACCATATACATGGTACACATACATAAATACACCATATACATGGTACACATACATAAATACACCATATACATGGTACACATACATAAATACACCATATACATGGTACACATACATAAATACACCATATACATGGTACACACACATAAATACACCATATACATGGTACACACACATAAATACACCATATACATGGTACACACACATAAATACACCATATACATGGTACACATACATAAATACACCATATATACATGGTACACACACATAAATACACCATATACATGGTACACACACATAAATACACCATATATACATGGTACACACACATAAATACACCATATACATGGTACACACACATAAATACACCATATATACATGGTACACACACATAAATACACCATATACATGGTACACATACATAAATACACCATATATACATGGTACACACACATAAATACACCATACACATGGTACACACACATAAATACACCATATATACATGGTATACATACATAAATACACATATACATGGTACACACACATAAATACACCATATACATGGTACACATACATAAATACACATGGTACATGGTACACATACATAAATACACCATATACATGGTACACACACATAAATACACCATATACATGGTACACATACATAAATACACCATATACATAATACACCATATATACACTACACACACATACCACCCAACTAAGGAGCTAAGCTACCAGCGGTGCGTGAAGCAATGGAAGCGAACATCTCCAGCTGCCACCGCCAGAGCACTGGATCGGGACTCAGCCGGTGACACGGTTCTCCGATCCAGCTGTAATTTTAACAACTGAATCTGGAGAACTGGAGGGAACCGGCTGAATCCCATGTCTGGGGGTTGTCTAGTCTACAAAACCTTTTTTTAAATATCCTATTAAATAATTCAGGACTCTGATCTATAACCCAGGGAGTAGAGCAGCTAGGCAGATTGTCTACCGCTCTAGAGGCACATCTATGCATTGATTTAAATGGCAGCTATGTAATACTACATTTCACCTGTGGTGGCGCTGTAGGGATATCAGCCAGTTCACCCACAGATCGCCTGATCGCTGATTGTTTCAGCTGTGGGAAACCCTGTAATCAGCTTATCCTTGGGGACCAAAGTGAACAACCCCTTTAAATGGGTATATTGGTTGTAACTTTTAGATCAGTCCAAGGGTGCCACCGCTCGTAGCCCCACCAGTTACAAAAATGGGGACCCCCTACCCCTCGGTACGGTGGCAGGTTGAGCGTGCGCCCTGCCACTCCATTTGTCTCTATGGGGCTTTTAAAGATAGCCGAGGACCTGTAGAGATGAAGGGTACGGCAGTGCACATGCTCGACCTGTGAAGGACAGAGATAGTGTAGTGTAGTAATTTCTTTAATCACGGATCCATTCTATATATCATTCTATTTTTCTACATTTTGAAACTTTCCAAGAAAAACTTGTTTTATATCTGAAAATATTAAGATCACGAGAAAAGTTTTGGAGGTGTGAAGGTAAGGAACTCTAGTTAGGCTATGGTAGCATATACTGCTGATTTTCTACAAGGAGTATCAATATCCATGAGTTCACCATCATCGCAGGAGACCCCAGAGCTGACATCAGCAGCATAGACAGAGGACCACGCCCCCTATTTCTGCACCATTTTTACTATACTGTAAGCACTGCACATCTCATTGACAGTTGTTACGGTGATGTAGGCCTAAAACAAATAAGTGTATTCTTGTGACAATGGTAATCCACAGGGTAATCCTTGCCGTAGTCCTATTCAATGGTAAGAGCCCCGGGGGTTCCCTTCCTGCTGCATACCATCCACTAATGAGTATGGGCGAATAAATAAAAAGAAATTATTTTAGAATTTCTCGTACGTGATGTCATATGGATGACGGCATCTGGTATCAGTAGATCATATTTTAACCTGTTAACCCTTTTACTCCTATAAAGTCAATTACAACCCCCTGTGACAAGCTCCTTTCTAATGCGTTTTTGCTCTTTCCATGCCTAATTCACATTCTAAACATCCCCTCCCCAGCAATTACCACATCACCCTCCTGTTGGGGCAAACAGAAAATTATTAGCCTGAAAGGCCGTTCATTAAGGTCATTCTGTTTGGGGAGAATTTATTAACTTTGCCTTGTCCAGCCATTCCCCCGCCTTCTCTTATACGTTTTTCATAGGAGGGAATAGAAAACACGGCGTCCATTCACAATCTACATAGTATTTTGGAATAAAATTTAAAAAACCTCGTCTAGATGTACAAAAAAAGTAACCAATTTTTTTGTACTTTTATTTCTAAGAAAGCTCGGTTGTAACTAACATGGCAGATACTACGATTAGACTCCTGAATAAAGTCCCTGACGAAGCCAGCAGGTGAAACGCGCGTCGAGGTGGACTTTCCAGTCTAGCGGTGCGACGCTACATTTTTATCATGTCGCAGGGTATGTACTCTACCTTTTGGATTGATTTTTGGTCCTGAGTTGTTTTCTTTATTATATTTGGGGATATTGTTTATTTTCAAATTTCCAAAAATAATCTGTCAATTTTTGTGCCTTTTTTGTATTGGGAGATGTGATATACTCTTTATCTGCTGTTACCATACATCAGGTTTTGGCAATATTGTCTCCCAGTTAGCATCTATTTCAGGTATATTTTTGCACATTTTTTGACACATTATTATTTCATTATTTTTCCTTTATTTATACACATGTCCATTGTGACATGATTTGTAGATCGCGCTACTGTGTGCACTCTGCATTATTGGGGTTGTCTTCGATAATATTCAGCATATTTGTACTAAAACATGTGATACTTTTATTTTTTGGCTCGCTCTTTTTTCCTTTGTTGTGATTTATGATAATTTGTAGAGTAAGGGTACTTTCACACTTGCGTTAAAGTTTTCCGGCATTGAGTTCCGTCCTAGGGGCTCAATACCGGAAAAAAACTGATCAGTTTTATCCTAATGCATTCTGAATGGAGAGCAATCCGTTCAGTATGCATCAGGATGTCTTCAGTCACTCTTACGGTATTTTCTCCGTCCAAAATTTTGGAACGCTTGCCGGAATCCCGGATCCGGCATTATTTTGCATTAAAATGCATTAATGCCGGCACCAAGTGTTCCAGAAAAACTGATCCGGTTTTCCAGTCTGCAGACCTTTAAAAATGAAAAAAAATAATACCGGATCCATTTTTCCGCATGACACCGGAGAGACGGATCCGGTGTTTCAATGCATTTGTTAGACAGATCCGCATCCGGATCCGTCTACAAATGCTTTCGTTTGCACACGGATTTCCGGATCCAGAACTGTCTGCCGAATCCTCACAATGAAAGTGTGAAAGTACCCTAAGGGTCTTTGTTGTGGGCATATGTAGGTATTATTATCCTAAATGAAGTCTACCTAGAGTATGCGGAGTTGTATCCTACGGTACCATATTATTGCTTAGGGTACTTTCACACTAGCGTTAGAGGAATCCGGCAGGCAGTTCCATTGCCAGAACTTCCTGTCGGATCCAGAAATCCGCAGTGCAAACGGATACCATTTGTTTCCAGATCCGGATGCGGATCGGTTTGACAAATGCATTGAAATACCGGATCCGTCTCTCTTGTGTCATCCGGAAAAACGGATCCGGTATTTATCTTTTTCACATTTTCAAAGGTCTGCACATTCGCAGACTGGAAAACCGGATCCGTTTTTCCGGGACACTTGGTACCGGATCTGGCATTAATACATTTCAATGGAAAATAATGCCAGATCCAGCATTCCGGCAAGTGTTCCGGAATTTTGGCCAGAGAAAATACCACAGCATGCTGCGGTATTTTCTCCGGCCAAATACCGTAAAAGTGACTGAACTAAAGACATCATGATGTATACTGAACGGGATGCTCTCCATTCAGAATGCATAAGGACAGGCATGCTCAACCTGTGGCCCTCCAGCTGTTGCAAAACTACAACTCCCATCATTCCCAGACAGCCTACACATATCAGCCTACAGAAGTGCATGGTGGGAGTTGTAGTTTTACAACAGCTGGAGGGCCGTAGGTTGAGCATCCCTGCATTAGGACAAAACTGAAGCTAGTGTGAAAGTACCCTTTACTAGGTATTAGAAGGGTTCTCCAGGATTTATCAATTCATGACCTTTCTCTAGGATATGAAATTGGTGGGGTCCACCACACCTCACCCCCACCGATCAGACTTCGGAAGTATCTCCCATGTGAGAACTACACATCTTCGTCCTTTGTGTAATGGATGGAGCTGGTTACTGCAGTATTCACTTCAACCAGTTCCATTCCACTACACAATGGGCAGAACCGTGTAGTTTTGGTGCCTATTTTGGGCACTAAAGGTACTACTCGTGAAGAGCTGATCAGCAAGGTGCAGGGTTGTCGGACCCCCACAGATCTGATATTCATGATATTGTTAAATCCCTACAGAACTGTAGGGACTCTGTTTACTGTTGTACAAGGTCTGTGCATGTGGATTTGCTCTTTACAGGATTTATAAGGAACTGATTTGATTAACTTTATAAATTGATTTTTTTAGGGATCTTAGGAAAAATGCTCCTTAAAGGGGCTCTTGTTTGTTAGAAGGGACTTATCGGTAATGTCCTCTAGCAATCTGTTGGGAACCCAGGCAGTGTGTTCACGTTTCCTACAGGGGAAATTAAGCATTACCTAGTATCCATTCAAATCAATAGGTTGAAGGTATAAGACAGGACAGGATAGGTCCTCCAGAGCGAGAGATGCTTTTTATAACCACTCTCCACTCTGGCCATGAGGTGAAGATAGTGAACAGAAGACCCTTCATTAATGGGGTTATCCCATAGGTGCCTCAAACCACTGGAACCCCCACCAATCAAAAGAACCGAGGTCCAGTATTGTCAGTTTGAATGGAGTGGTGGTTGCGCATGGGCACTGTCTGTCCATTGAGCACACCTGTGGATAGGTGAGAAGCATTGATTATGGAACAAACCCTTTAACTTAGAGTCCCCTAATAGAGTTTATGAAAACTGGACAACCTCTAAAGATCAAATATCTAAAATGTATACCTCAGTGAGGACATTCTTTCAAGGTTCTTTAAAAATCATCTCCAATCTTCTTTTAGAAACTGGTTTATCCCTCAAAATAACATTTTGGGGAAGTGAAATAAGTTGTTTAACAAACTGATCTGAAGTAGGACATTTTTAGAAGGTTGGGCCCATGTTCTGGATTCAGGCCACCGATCATCAATGACTGCAGAAGTATTCAACTTTGGGCCTAAATGTATTTTGAAGAATTTGGAGGCTATTATCATATTACTTAAGTTGCTAATTAAAACATAGAACAAGTAAGTCATGTTTTCTCTTCAGTCTATGTGACTGCCGTGTTGGAAGGGTTAAAAGTAAAGGCTCTTTATCACTGGTAGCTTCATAACTGCCGCACACAATGAGAACAATTAGCTGTCCTTGCACCTCGTTAAACAACGCATTAGCCAGAGAATAGTTAATTATACACTAAACAAAACACGTTTTTTTCCCAGCAGAAGCTCAAGACTATGAATGCAGGGAGGTAGAGCTGGAAAGGTGGATTAAAACCATGGGTGGGGGTTGGAGAAGAAGCCCACCAGGGACGACGGCGAAAGCATATACATATCCATTGCCTGCATTGTACTTCCCGACAGTGGTAACGATGAGTAAAGTTTATACAGTGGGACATAGCTCAAGATAAGATGCATTGCACATATCCTCCACCAATTTTAATCAATGTTAGCTAGACTAATAAAATAATTCAAATCTAAAATTACAGTCAATTTCCACACATAGACTTTAGACTGCGGCTGGAAATTCTAATGAAAGTCTGATTTTGTTTGAAATATCTAGAAGTCAGATTCAGATTGTCTAAGAGAAGAACGGTTGACCGAAAACGACTAATACAATTTTTGTCAGTTTCCACCCATAGACATTAGACGGTGGCTGGAAATTCTAATGAAAGTCTGATTTTGTTTAAAAATTCTAGAAATTCTAGAATTTAGATTTTCTAAGAGAAGATCGGTTAACCAAAAATGTCTGATGGTGCCCACTGGGCTCCTGGAAGACTCTTTCCAGATTTCAGTATCTAGAATGTTCTTGGGGAATGTTAATAGGTTACATTGGCCCAGTGCCTTCATAGGTTCCAGTAACTTACGTGTCCAGAAATAAGAGATGAGGTCAATGGTGGCTGTTCCCAAAGCCCATCAATATGACCTTCTAAAATTCTAAGATTGAAAAAAAAATGACCACACTTATACTGTGCAATTCAGTCACAAAATCTGTAAAGCCATACAAATCAGATAAATGATTTTGACTGGATCTGTTGACAATTTAAGGGGTCTCCTGAATGTCCTCCAATAGCAGATGTTCCGGGCAGGGGCTTAGCTAAAGGCTCATGGGCCCTGGTGCAAGAGTTCAGCTTGGGGCCCCCTTCCCTCAGTGCTTTGTGTGTCTTCTTATGCGGCACAAGTGTCTTTGGGCCCCTTCAGGCTCCTGGGCCCGGTAGCGACTGTTACCTCTGCACCCCCTAATGCTACGCCCCTGGTTTTGGGTAAGAATAATCTAGCATGCTGAGCTTCAATTTACCCTTTATTTTACCAGAACTAAGCAGCTGCTTATTATTCTCTTCCCATACATGTTTATGGCTGATGACGTAGCTGATGGCTGACAGCTATAGCATGCCTATGGCCAAATGGACGACCATCAACCAGTTGACCTCATACACGTGGACTATCTGTGGCATTATACATCATAGCTGTAAACACTGCGTCTGCACAGCACTGAATTACCAAATGATTGTGCATGATACGGCATCTGATGGAGCATTCCACAATTTCTTGGATTGTCCATGAAGGTGCAAGAAGAAAAAACTTTGCACATCTCTAAAATCGGAGGTGGGCCAACAGACTTCTTCACGAGTTGTATTATTGCTTCGTACAACTCTGACCCTAAAGGCCCCATTAGACTAATGTAAGCTGAACCCACCATTTTTTCAGGACCAGCCAACAATCTAATGTGCAAAGGGAGCTCCTGACTCTCCCCTGACATGTTCTGTTGAATTTCAACACCTGATCCTTTTGTTCTGCTGGGGCGACTGTTCTGGCCAATGCATTCTCCTTTTTAGACATTAGAAAACACATATGAGGCCTGCCCAAACCAAGCTTGTGTGTATATGGTGGAGTTGGGAGAGACAGCTATTAGATGAAAACTATTGATGGTGTATGAGCTGTAATAGGGCCATGTATATGAGACATTATGTTGTCCAGACCATGACTAATTGGATTCTCCAGGACAACATACATAATGTATTCTACTCAATCATTCTAATCTTAAATGATCTTGAGGATTATCTACTAACTTACAAAGTTTAGGCAGGGTTCACATCACATTTTTCCCATCAGTTTAACGTATTACAAAAAAAACGTACATGTTAAACAGATGCCTCTGATGGATGCCATACAGTAGCATCTGTCACCATACAGTTCCATTGTAAAAAAAAAAAAAATATGCGTTAACATATACATTTTTTTACTAGACTCTGCAGGATGGCAAAGTGTGGTGTGCCTTTTTCTCCCAGCATGTATGTTAAATGGTTGACAGATATGCCTTAAAGGGGTTTTCCGGGACTTAGCAGGCCTTCAAGCCAACCTTATGAAGTTATGAATGAGTTTCTATTAGCCTTCAGTAAGGGTACAGAGGGGAGGTAACCGGTTGGGGGGGGGGGGGTGTATCTGCACAGACTCACTCTATCCAATCAGTGCTGCCATTTTTCAGACTGTGAGACCACCCCTCCCCAACTTGTTACCTCCCCTCTGTACCCTTACTGCAGACTGCTAGCAATTCATTCATAACTTCTAGTAAAAATAATACAGGAATGGCACAACATAGAGACATAAGAATAGATGCTCCAGAATTGTTATGATTATTGGGGAATGCATAAAGATATTAAAACAGGCATGTCAGGAGCGGTGACAGGTCCTCTTTAATCAGAAATAACTTGCCTGTAGAAGAAAGTTTGTAATACACTAATTGACCCCAAAAAATAATAATAATGCACCCAGTTAAAAATGTCTAATTCTGTAAAACTTGTTACATGTTACACCCAGTGGCGGATTAACATAGTGGCGTTCGGGTCAGCAGCCCCGGGCCCGGCATCACTGGGGGGCCCAATGCCGACCCGAGCGCCCACATACTGCGGCGGGGCACAGGAGCGCATAGTTCCCTGCCCCGCCGCCGATCAACACCATAGGCTTCAGGCCTAGTAGGCCTGAGGCCTATGTGGTAGTATATTCCGGATGCAGGCGTGCGTGATGACATCATCACGTGCCTGCGCCGGGACGCAGGACAATGAGGATTGCACGCCTGCGGCCTGCCTCACCATCCCGAACCCAGGTAAGTATTAGCTTTTAGTTGTAGTTTTTTTTCTGTGTGTGCCTTTGGGGGCCAGAGGAGGACATGGGGGCAGTGTGGGGCGCAGTATAGGTGCAGATTTTTACATCGGGGCAAATAATTTCATTGGGAGCAGATTATTACATGGGGGCAAATTACTTCATGGGGGGCAGTGTGACGACAAATTACTTCATGGGGGCAGTGTGACGACAAATTACTTCATGGGGGCAGTGTGGGGGAAAATTACTTCATGGGGCAGTGTGGGGGCAAATATTTTCATGGGAGGGCAGTGTGGAGGCGAATTACTTTATGGGAGCAGTGTGGAGGAAATTACTATATGGGGCAGTGTGGGGGAAATTACTATATGGGGCAGTGTGGGGGAAATTACTATATGGGGCAGTGTGGGGGAAATTACTATATAGGGCAGTGTGGGGGAAATTACTGTATGGGGCAGTGTGGGGGAAATTACTATATGGGGGCAGTGTGAGGGAAATTACTATATGGCGGCCGTGTGGGGGAAATTACTGTATGGAGGCAGTGTGGGGGGAAATACTGTATGGGGCAGTGTGGGGGAAATTGCTATATGGGGGCAGTGTGGGGGTGTTGCTATTAGGGGACATTATGTTTGGGGACACTATACAGGGATTATTACCTGGAGCACAATATAGGGTGTTGTTGTTATTACTGGGGGCCCTCTAGGGGACATTAAAACTGCTGTAGACACTATAGGGACCTTTCAGGATAATTTATCAAACTGTTGTAGTAGAACTGGCTTAGTTGTCCATAGAAACAGATTCCACCTTTCATTTTTGACATCTCCTCTGAAAAATGAAAGGTGGAATCTGATTAGTTGCTATGGGCAACTAAGCCAGTTCTACTTACAGCAGTTTGATAAATGACCTAATTATGATAAACCTAACATGTCTGTGTAACAAACCCTGTAGAGACGAGATGCGGCTGAAAGAATTTGTCATGGCGGTCTGGGTCAGACGGAGAAGAAGAGGAAAGAGAAGTTCCACATGACAGGAGATATCCCTGGATGTAAGAGGTATGTGGTGCTGTATTCTCACTGCTGTGACCTACATCTCATCCTCTCCCCTAAGTCTTTTTTATTATAATCATATTGTAATTTTTCACCTGCAGTCCTATGTAACAGCCCAGATAACAGTGATAACTTTCTGTGTGCAGATAATGTAGTAGATGTTCCCTATGTAACACCCCACATAACACAGTGAACTATTGTGTTATGTGGGGTGTTACATAGGACTGCAGGTAACATCTATAACATCTGTACTCAGAGAGTTATGAGATGGTGTGGCTCCGACTCCTGGCCCCCCTGCCAATCCGCTGTTTCAGGAGACCGCGATGTCCCAGTGAGCGCTGCAGCCTCTTTGCTCAGCGCTGTCCATTTGATAGCACTGCGCTTGGTATTGCAGCTCAGCCCCAATCACTCAGATGAGACAGAGCTGCGCCTGCAGCTAGGCCATGTGAACAATGAATGTGATGTCCTATGGCATAGGAAGAGACTGTAGCGCTCACGAAGCACCGCAGCCTCTTCATACAGAAAACGTAAACTTAAAATGGAGGGAGGGGCCCGAGTTGGCTAGACAGCCCCGGGCCTATCATGCACTTAATCCGCCCCACACCTGACAATTTTTTGACAGATTGCTAACAAGCTTTTGCATGAGCGCTCGTTAGCGATCATCTGGCAGTGTAATACTGCCGCCGATTGCCTGATAAACAATCCCAATCTTTTGACATGTAAAAAAATTATTGTTTGCAGGCGGCAGATTGTGGTGTCTAATTACGATTTTCTGCCAGCAAACCACTATACTTTAGGCAGATATGTAAGAGATTACAGGTGTGATTAGATTAGACACTGGATCTTGACAGAAAACAGCAGATAAGTGGTGCCTCATTGCCCTGTAAATAGACTCTCAGAGGCTACTTTTGGGTAGCGTACCTCTTGGTAAGACATCACTGACTGCTACACATGCCTCTATGACACACTCAAAGACATTTTGCCCAGTTAACAGACTTAGAGAGGGAGCGCATCATAGCACTGAGAGAAGCAGAATGGTTGTTTTGCCAAACTGCCTGCCATTTATGCCTTTCTGATCTAGCTGTAGTTGTTGGGAGCAGTGGTTAAAGGGGTTTTCCCATCTCAGACAATGGGGGCATATCACTAGGTGCGGGTCTCACCACTGGGACCCTCGCCTACAATCAGAACAGAGCGGGGAAATGAACAGAGGGCGCACTGCACATGCGCAGCCGCCCTCCATTCATTTCTATGGGGTCGCCGAAAATAGCCGAGCTGGCTCGGCTATTTCCGTCTGCCCCAAAAAAATTAATGGGAGCATGGGCCGCGCATTCGCGGTGCGCACCTATTCACTTCTATAAGAGAGACGGGGAGCAGCGCTTGGTGGTGGGAGGTGGGACCTGCACCTATTAGACAATGGGGGCATATTCTAGCAATATGCCCCATTGTCTGAGATGGGAATACCCCTTTAAGTGAGGGTATGCACACACGTCGAGCAGGCACTGGGCGGTCATTTAATCCACCAACAACCATGAGCAGCTTGCACAGTTATGTTGTTAATCATTCAGACTCATTTCCCAGAACTTAGCAGAAGGAAATTTGGTGTCACGGCGCCCATTACGTGTCATGCCATTGACGGCCAGCGCAGCCACCGATGTCTTCGTTTGCACTGATGTTGTGAACAAGGAACCTGGACTGTAACTGTATCAACTTTAGTGATGAATCCGAGTTCTGTTTGGGTTCTGACGATGGTAATTTTTGAGTTTGGAGGCCTTGTGGTGAGTGCATCAGTCCTGTCATTGCTGTGGAGCGACGCACTGTCCCAGCTGCTGGTGTGATGATCTGCGGAGCCACCGCATACGAAAGTCGGTCACCACTAGTAGTGATACGAGGGACACTAACAGCTCAGTGATATGTGGAGGACATCCTGCGGCCACATGTGTCGTCTCTCATGGCAGGGCTTCCAATTGGCATATTTCAGCAAGATAAATCTCGTCCCTACACGGCAATGGTTTCCAAGGAATGTCTCCACCAGATTACCACACTTCCTTGGCCTACCCGGCCACCAGATTTATTGCCAATTGACCATTTATGGTACCAGCTTGGATGCCAGCTTCAGCAACCTAGGAGTGTGCAGGACCTACAGGCCCAGCTGCAACATCTGAGGAACCTGTATGGCTCCATGTCCAACCGTATCTCATCTTGTATTCAGGCTAGAGGTGGCCCAACAGGGAACTAGAGCCTTCTTTCCATTGTACGATATTCCGTAATAAACTTCTCATTTCTGTACAATATTGTAATCACTTACATATATCATCATTACAGTCACACATAGAAAACTTCATCCCATTCCAACATTACTTTTTTATGAATGAATGTATATTTATTGTCAAAGTTGTGTCGATTGGGCATTGGCAACTCGGGAAACCCAGTCAGATGATCTTCCTCTACTGAAAATCCTGCTTCCGCGGATGCCACGTCCTTCATTAGGTTTCTGGCCCGGGCTATGCAGGGCGTAGCTAGCGGCTCATGGGCCCTGGTGCAAGAGTTCAGCTTGGGCCCCCTTTCCCTCAGTGCTTTGTGTGTCTTCTTATGTGGTACAGGGGTCTTTGGGCCCCCTCAGGCTCTTGGGCCCGGTAGCGACTGCTACCTCTGCACCCCCTATAGATACGCCCATGGACAGGACATCACTCCGGCTATGTAGAACTATTTTGCTCCTTGGTGCATGTGTAGTAGAGATGGATATAGGAGTTTGCACATGTGCCATAGAATGGAGTAGTTCTGACCCCGTCCGCAGCAGAATCGACATCCCATCCTGGTAAAGGATGTGACATTGACAGAAGCAGGATTTTCCGAGAAGGAGTGTTCTGGGCAGGCCGCTCCACGCAACTTTAGGATGGTAAGTATATTACAAACTTTCTTCCAAAGGTGTGCTCTGCTTCATTAAGGTGGGTTTGAGGGACCCACGGGTTCCCAGAAAATCCCTTTATGCTTGTCCTGTGTGTTGTTAAATAAACTTTACTTATATAATTCCATAGAACAAACTACATTTATGGGTGAAGGAAGCGAATCCCTGGACTGAACCAATGCTGAAGATGCAGCCACCAGTTCATAAGGAACTAATCACTGGTAACATGATAGGCAATAAAATGTCACAAAAGCGTCTGTTTCCACTGTGTGCAGCCATTGTCTCAGCAAACAGGAATGCGTGAGGCATTAATTAGAAACGTGTTAATTCATTTAAGGAGTTGATTAAACTTGTGCTAATATTGTGCTAAGACTTTATGCGTTGGTGATAGAAGAGTATAGGGGACAGCCTCTGTCTCTTATAGCGTATACTATACATATGCAAATCTTTATAGCCATTTGTGGCCTGGATGATGACGTGGAATATCCATGATTTTAGTGGATACACATCATAGGACGGTATCAGTTAAGAACACATAAAGGAAATAATAAGCGCAACGGAAAGGAAAATAATAAGACCATGAGATGATCGATCACATTAAATTCTCTATACAAAACAGTACTCCTCATTAATACTTGTTATATAGCCCCATGTGTATAGGGGTCATGAGGAGCCGCTGTCTAAGGTGTAGGGTCACCTTAAGGCTCTGTTCACATCTTGTCCATCAAATGCCTTTGGCATATGCAGAGGAAGAGCTCCCAGAACATAAACAGATCCATAGGGCCCATCCTTGTAGATTGTAGGCCGACGCGGGCAGGGCCCTCTCTCCTCCTGTCCCAGTTTGTAACTTGTCTTGTTCATGTTTATTGCAATTGTCTGTATTATGTATGTGCACCGCTTATCATGGAATGAATGGTGCTTTAATAATAAAGAATAATAATAGAGCACAACGTGATCAATCAATAATACATCGGACTGGACTATATAAAGAGGATCTGTCCTCTCTCCTTACGTGTCTGTATTACCAACTACTATCCCCTTTGTCATAAAAATTCTAGAGCATCTATTCTTATGACTCTATGATGTGACATTCCTATATTATTCCTGCTATAAGTTCTGAATGAGTTACTACTAGTAGTAGTTTGCAGTGAAGATCCAGATGAGTGTTACCAGTTACACAGTCTGACATTATGTAATCAGTGGCAGACTGTTCAGGGCCACACCCCCAACTGGTAACACCCAGCTGGACCTTCATTGCAAACAGCTAGCAATTCAATCATAACCTGCAGGATTAATATAGGAATAGATGCTCTAGAATTGTTATTTCATTGGCAATACAAGTAGTTATCAGAACAGACATGTCAGGAGAGGTAACAGGTACTCTTTAACCATTAACATGACCAGGGAGAAAGGGGTCACCTTGCAGGGGAGTGGCAGTACCTGTTTTACAAAAAGAAAAATGTTGCTGCCCGTATTATGTTCCCTGTGTTGAAAATGTTATACATCTGTTGTATGTTTAGGATGGACTTTTTCGGATGGAAATGTCTGTTCCTTTTTTGCGTTAATACATGATGCCCACTGAGATGGCGGTGTGCTGTCTGCATCTGTATGTCCGTTCCGTGGCCCCAGAAAAAAGATTAGACATGTCCTATTCTTGCCTGTGTTTGCGGACAAGAATAGGTATTTCTATCATACAGGAGGATGTTCTGTTCTGCGAAATTCAGAAGGCACACGGCCTGTATCTTGCAGCCCGCAAAAACGGATACTGTCATGTGAATAAGCCATTCTTCCTGACTCCCCACACACGTACAAGCTTGATTTGTGTCCTCATTGGGGAGAAGGCGCAAGCTTGTTGAAATTCACCCTGCCCATCTTTCCCTGATAGCGGCAGTTGAGGAAGTGACGGGACCAGGGGCGTAACTATAGGTAAAGCAGGGGAAGCGGCTGCTTTGGGGCCCTGACCCAGAAGGGGCCCATCCAAGAGGATGAGGAGAAGTACGAAAAGATTTTGTCAGGTTCCCTCAACAGTATTACACAATGAAATGATAAACAGTGGCAGTATAGACAGTGTAGAAAACGGATGGAACAGCTGCCGGGCCTGGTCTGAGAGAGCGATCTTTACTAGCCACAGGAAAGGGGGCGGCATGAAAGGGTCTTGAAAAAATTACTGGGGGGGGGGCCCATTCAAAAATTTGCTGTGGGGCCCATTCATTTCTACTTACGCCACTGGACGGGACACTCTCATGACCATTAGATGCTTGAACGGTTTTGCCAAACTTGCCTGGTTTGGTTGACAATCATCTGACATGTATGGCCACCTTAAGATATAAATGGACTGCTGGTCGGTGAACTACCTTCCCATCCAAAGTCAGTGAGATCAGATGTTATAAAAGGCACATGTGGGTAACGCTGGAATCCATGCCCATCCGTTAATGACAAGATTGGGCTGTCTAATAGAGAAGGAATCAGCCTTACTTTGGGATCTCTCTACTTCTGCTGCTTCATGCACACACTGGAGATGAGGAATGCAGGAAGTGACCCAAACACCGACAGAAATGTCCAGATGATCAATGACACAGAAATCCCTAAAAGCCTTAAATATTTGTCACACCGTACACAGAAGCATGAGTTTAGTGATCTCTGCCAACAAATAAAATTAGTTACACATTAGGCTACTTTCACACTCGCGTTTTGTGCGGATCCGTCATGGATGGATCCCTTGAGATAATGCAACCGTCTGCATCTGTTCAGAACGGATCCGTTTGTATTATCTTTAACATAGCCAAGACAGATCCGTTTTGAACACCATTAAAAGTCAATGGGGGACGGATCCGTTTTCTATTGTGCCAGACTGTTTCATAGAAAACGGATCCGTCCCCATTGACTTACATTGTGTGCCAGGACGGATCCGTTTGGCTCAGTTTCATCAGACGGACACCAAAACGCTGCGTTTTGGTGTCCGTCTCCAAAGTGGAATGGAGACTGATCGGAGGCAAACTGATGCATTCTGAACGGATCCTTATCCATTCAGAATGCATTAAAATACAAACTGATCCATTTTGGACCGCTTGTAAGAGCCCTGAACGGAGTGTAAAAGTAGCCTTAGATGAATGTTAGGTGAGCCTGACAATGTCTATGATTGTGTCCCAATGATCCCCCGACAGCAGATTGATTTCAACAGGCCCAATCCTTTGTTCTTAAAGGAGATAAGCTACCGCCAGAGGTGTCAGGCAGTTGAATTCCTCCTCCCTGTATTATGAATACATGCACAGCTAAGCTGAACGTGCATGTCTGTGGTAGTGATGAGGGGCAGGGGCAATATTCAAGTTCGTGATATTTCGCGAATATTCGTTATAATATTCGTCATATATTTGCGAATATTCGTATTCGAGATTATTCTATTGATTGTTGAAAATTGGCAATGAAATATTCGCGTAATACAAATATTCTAACACCCGAATATAGCACTATGGAATATAGTGCTATATATTCTTTTTTAAAAATAGTCATCATTTTTTCCAATTTAATGTGAACAGTCATTGGCCCAAAAGCAACTTAAGCAGGGAGGAAAAAATAACGAATATTCTAAAAAACGAAAATATAGCACTATATTCTATAGTGCTATATATTCGGGTGTTAGAATATTCGCATTACGCGAATATTACATTGCCGATTTTTTGCATTAGAGAAAAAATAATAATAATGAAGAATATTCTAATTCACTACAGACTACAATATTGCAGCCTTCTCACAGTGGCCCACAAGCAAGAAGCAGGTAGGTATACTAGGTAATAGTTTCAGATAAAAAAAAACACAAAAAAACGAATATTCGTTTTTACGAATATATATTACTACATTCGAAATATTCGCAATAAAAAAATCGAAATTCCAATATTCGCACTCAACATAGTCTGTGGTAGGAATACCCATTGGCCAAACATGCAATCTAAAATATATGACATATGGAAGCCACATCAGTGAGAAGGATCTGTTGTATGACGGTGCCAGTGGACCCCATAGAGCAGCAATGGCTAACCTCCATTCATTTCTATGGAGTTCTAAGCCAAGCAAGTGTTCATCTTGGGAGTTGTAGTTTTACCACAGCTGGACTGCTGGAGGTTAGCCGTCACAGCCATAGAGTTATAATGGGACCCATCAAGGTTCCATCCAGGTTTTTCTAGTAAGTAAGGGTACTTTCACACTAGCGTTAGAAGAATCCGGCAGGCAGTTTAATTGCTGTATGCAAACGGATATCATTTGTTTCCGGATCCGGATGCGTCTGAGAAATGCACTGAAATACGGGATCCGTATCTTGTGTCATCCGGAAAAATGGATCCGGTATTTATTTTTTTCACATTTTTAGGCCTTATGTACACGACCGTTGTTTGATTCCGTGTCCGTTGTGCCGTTTTTCGTGATTTTCTGCGGAACCATTGGTTTTCAATGGGTCCGTGGAAAACTCGGCAAATGCACTGTGTCTTCCGCGTCCGTGGTCCGTGATTCCAGTCCGTCAAAAAAATATAACCTGTCCTATTCATGTCCGTGAAAAATGGTTCACGGACCCATTCAAGTCAATGGGACCGTGAAAAAATGCGGATGGCCATCCGTGTGTCATCTGCGTTCCGCATCCGTTTTTTTTGCAGATCCCTTGGCAGGCACTTGGCAAAAACTGTCAGCCTGTCTTTTGGTAAAATCTTTTGGGTCATGTCCGCTAAAAAAACGGAAGACACACGGAAACACAACGGAAGCAAAAACGGACACAAATCACGGAACAACGGAACCCCGTTTTGCGGACCGCAAAAAAATACTGTCGTGTGCATGAGGCCTTAAAGGTATGCGCAGACCGGAAAACCAGATCAATTTTTCTGGAACACTTGGTATCGGATCCGGCATTAAATGGAAAATAATGCCGTATCCGGCAATTGTTCCGGAAATTTTGGCCAGAGAAAAACCACTGCATGCTGCGGTATTTTCTCCGGCCAAATACAGAAAAAGGGACAGATTGGAAGACATCCTGATGCATGCTGAACGGATTGCTTTCCATTCAGGATGCATTAGGACAAACTAAAGCTTTTTTTCCGGTATTGAGCCCCTATGACGGAACTCAATACCGGAAAACTTTAACGGTAGTGTGAAAGTATCCTAAGAAAACTATAGTGCCGCACACTGACATATCCTTGGGGGAAATATGCCGACCATTGTATGATGGTGCTCAATAGAGTCCATTGAGTTATAATGGCATCTGTTGAGGTTCCATCCAGGTTCTCTCTTATGTAAGCAAGTAGTGCCGCACGCTAAGATATTCTTGTGGGAAATGCTGATTAGGTCTCCAAAGGTAACCCCGAAAGACAATGTAAACATGGCCTGATACTTATGGTCACCAGTAAACCCTACCAGTCTATCAAGAATAGAGAATTGACCATGTTGGAATTTTTCAGCTGGCAGAAAATGCAATGGGTGATGACTTTTGCCCCACAGTTTTCTAATGCAATAGGCGGCCTGGTTTCTTTTTTAAAGCAAAAAAGTGTCCTCTCTTTGTGTATAAACTTTTGGTGAGCGGTGTTGTAAGTGTGAATAACTTACCCAGGGGTTCTACTCACTCTCCCAATTATTTTAACCCATAAAGGACTGCACAGATGTGTGGACACATCACAATGAACAGAGAAAGGACCGAGGGGGGCTGGTAAACCAATGATTAATTGTCTGCACTCAGAGCACTCTTGTGGGGTTTTTTTATTCTCCTTTCCAGGGATTTCCAAGAAAGAAACATTGTTTTCTGTCACTTTCCTTCCAGCCATGGTTAAGACGCTGACAGATCTGGGAGGCCCCTCCCTTAGAGATCGGCTTTAGGGAGGTAGAATAATGGGTGAAAATGGGAGGAGGAGATGGAAAATAAAGTAGACAAGGGAGAGGAAAGGCAAGAGTGAGTTAAGAAGAGTTACATCAGGGGTTTATGACCCTCTTTTATACCATATCGCAAATCTCATAGACCCACATTTTATTCACAATAGATCATAGAACACATCAGATGTGGAAAGTGAGACATTTTACCATTTCATGAAACAAATTAACTCATTTAGAATTTGATGGCAGCAACACATATCAAAAAGTTGGGACGGGCAACGAAAAGTAAGTGGTACTAATAAAAAACAGCTGGAGGAGCAATTTGCAACTAAGGCCTCATACACATGACCGTATTTGTTTTTTGTTTCACAAATCGCGGATCTGCAAAACACATAGCCCGGCCGTGTGCATGCTGAAAAACGGACAAGAATAGGACATGTTCTATATGTTCTACCTTATTTGCGGGGTCACAGTTCAGACTCATGGATGTGGAAAGCACACTGTGTGCTGTCTGCATCTTTTGCCACCCCGCTGAAATGAATGGGTCCACATCCGATCATACAGTTGTGTGCATGAGGCCATGACGGGATATAAAAATAGCATGTGAGAGTGCTGAGTCTCTCAGAAGCAAAGATGGGCAGAGGTTTTACCAATCTTTGAAAAACTGCATCTAAAAATTGCGAAGGCGTTGAATATCCAACCATCTACAGTACATATCATCAAAATATTCAGAGAATTTGGAAAAATCCATGTGCCCTCAGGGGCACTGCATTAAAACAGGCATGATTCTGTACTGGGAATTACTGCATGGGCTTAGGAACACTTCTAGAAATCACTGCCTGTGAAGACAATTCCTTGTCCAATCCATAAATGCAAGTTAAAGCTGTATCATGCAAAGAAGAAGCCATATATCAACACAAGCCAGAAACAATCACATCTTCTCTAGGTCAAAGCTCATTTAAAATTAACTGATGTAAAATGGAAACTGTTCTGTGGTCAGATAAATAAAAAATTTAAATTCTTTTAGGAAACCACAGACGCCATGTTCTGCGGACTGAAGGGGAGAGGGACCATCCAGCTTGTTATCAGCTCACAGTTCAAAACCCTGCATCTCTGATGGTGTGGGGTTGCATTAATGCCTATGGGGTGGGTAGCTTACACATCTGGAAAGGCACTATCAATGCTGAACAGTGTATAGAGGTTTTAGAACAACATATGGGCCATCCAGACAACGTCTCTGTCAGGGATGGCCTTGCACATCTCAGGAAGACAATGCTAAACTACATAATGCATCCATCACAACAGCATGGCTCTACAGATGAAGAGTCTAGGTTCTGAACTGGCCACCTGCATCCAGACCTTTCACCAACAGAAAACATTTGGAGTACCATGAAACAAAAAATCGGGCAAAGGATACCCAGGACTGTTGAGCAGCTAGAATCCTGCATTAGACAAGAATGGGAGGACACTCCTCTCTCAAAAACTCCAGCAATTGTTTCCGCTCTTCCCAGGTTCTTGTTAAAAGAAGAGGGGATCCTACACAATGGTAGACATGGCCCTGACCTAACTTTTTTTTTGATCATCATGTTCTAAATGAGTGTTTTTTTCATGAAATAGTAATATGTGTTCTGTGATCTTCTGTGAATAATATATGGGTCTATAAGATTTGCAGATCATAGCATTTTTTATTTACACTTTACACAGCCCCCAACTTTTTGGGAATTGGGGTTGTATTAGTATGGAGGACCCCTGGTGATCTCACCATAGCAGTAAAAACAGACTGCTTGACTGAAGCCTGACCATCCTGCAATGATTTTGTCAAATAGATATATTGACACCAAAAATCTGTAAAAACAAAATGTCATAGAGATTAAAAAAACACTTACTGTAAATGGATTTTCTGGGGCCCAGCAGGTCCTGCAAACCCACCTTAATTACAGATAACCACCTGTAGAAGAAAGTGTGTAATATACTCACCATCCTGAAGTTGCGTGGTTCGGCCTCTTCAGAACACGCTAATGTGATGCTCTTCTTCTGAAAATCCAGGTTTCCATCCTGGGCTATGGACGGGATGTCACTTCCATTGTGGGTTGTTGGCCCTGGAGTATGTGCAAACTCCTGAGTCCACCTCATCTGCCCATGCTCCAGCAAGAAGAATATTTTTGGCACTGTACACAGCGCCTCCCCCATTCTAGGCTGCAGAGATGACATTCTTGTCCGTACCCAAGGCCAGAAACCAGGTAAAGAATGTGATGTTGGCAAAAACAGGATTTTTAGAAGAAGACTGTCATATGACCTGGTTCCCGAGTGGCCGGTGGGTTTGTGGGACTTCCTTGGTTTACAGAAAACTCCTAGCGATATGCCATCAATAGCCCTTTAAACATGATCTACACCAAAACCCTACCCACTGTTGTACTCCAAAGCGGAAAACAAAGTAGAGGTTACACCACAGCATTTTCTGGAAGGTGTCGTGTCCAATGTCACTTCCGATATTTTAATGCTAACATACTGGCACACTTGGTTATTATATACAGTCTTAAATAAAAGTCATAGAAAAATAAACTTAAAGGGGTTGTCTTGTGAAAAATATTCCTTATTTTTTTAAACCAGCACCTTGATCTAAAAAATGTTGTCATTTTAAGTAATTCATAATTTTGTATAGTCACTGAGCTATTCAATAAAAGGTATCTGTATAGCGTCACTTGCCGTTTGTTCTTTTCCATACACGGGCACTGTGCTGCAGATGCGGACCCACTGACTTGACTGGGTCCACCATCTGCAAGATACGGCAAAAGATAGGACATGTCCTATCTTTTGCGGAGCAGAGATATGGATCAGAAGCCCACGGAAACACTCGGAAGCGCTTCCGTGGGCTTTCGGGTCTTTGCTTCGCACAGAACAATAAAGGGCATGTCCGATCTTTTGCGGAGCAGAGGTATGGATCAGAAGCCCACGGAAACACTCGGAAGCGCTTCCGTGGGCTTTTGGGTCTTTGCTTCGCACCGAACAATAAAGGGCATGTCCGATGTTTTGCGGGATCGCGGACTCAGGGTCCGCACCACAATAGGGGATTCACAAAGCCCGTTCCGTGTATTGCGGACCGCTGTTTGCGGTCTGAAAAACAGGCCGGGAGCCCTTACATTCGTGTGTCTTATCTATAAATATGCACCGCAGACCCTTCTGAGGGTACGAGTAACGCAAGGTCCAGGAACATAGTAACAGTACACATTTTCTGGCTGTTAATTAATTGGAGCATATCTTAAAGTCTCCCGTAAAGGAAGTCCAGTTCTTCATTCCAAAACGACAATTGGGATATTAACCCCTTCTACCCCAGAGGTTTTTATGTTTATTGCGTTTTCATTTTGCGCTCCCTGTCTTCCCAGAGCCATAACCTTTTTTATTTTTCTGTTCACATAGCCGTATGAGGGCTATGCTTTTGCAAGACAAGTTGCACTTTCCAACGCCACCATTTAATACTGCATAGAATGCAGTGGGAAGTGAGAAAAAAAAAATCCAAGCTGGGGGAAAAAAAAGCAATTTCGCCACATGAAACAGCAGGCACCCTGCGGCTATGGCACCCGCTCTGCTCAGGAGCGGGCGCCATGTTTAAAGACCCGGCCAGAGCCGTACTAGTACAGCGCTGGTCGGGTAGGGGTTAATGGGTTTCTAATCTAATTAAAGGGATTTGTTTTCTTTGCCAGATTTAGCGCCACACTTGTCCATGTCATGTGTCTGGTATTGCAGCTCACCAACAACCTTTTTAACATATGCAGTGTGCAGGCTTACAGGGGGTTGGGTGTGCGGGAATGGAGAGGAGGATAGGAGTGGGGGTGGTTATAATGAGGGTGGTCGTAGTCCTCACAGTGGGTAATCCCTGCTTCAGTGCTCCCCAAGTCCGCATGTGCTGTGATGGGAGGAGCGCAAACCTTCTTCTCCTCGGGCCACACCCTGGACTTTGGGGTCTCCTGCCTGGTGGTGGCTGGGGTGCCCTCGATTCTGGGGGAATGAGTAGCAGGGTACAAGGCAGGAGGGCAGCAAAAAAAAAAACAATTTGGGTATGGAGACCAATGACCAGGCTGTTTTGATTATAGTAATACAAAGTTACAGCGTTACAGTGCAAATACAAATAGTAGGCACAAATCTTTTTACAAAGTAGGCTTTTCCCAAAGGCTTTGTACAGGGGATAGGCAATATGATAGTCCCCTCTAAATCTCTCTCTAGGTATATTATGCGATCCTCCCAATTGACCAAAGACATGCCGGTGCTTGCTTTATATTTCGGCAAATTCCAACTGTGAGGTGTAGTCCTAGATCAGATGGCCAGTCCGTTGAAGTGTGGCAGGCACTAGAAGCAATTAACCCCAACCATGTACAGTAAAGTCCAAAGCCTTAAAGGGGTTGTCCCACGAAAAATATTCTACAGTTTTCAAAGCAGCACCTGGATCTGAATACTTTTGCAATTGCATGTAATTAAAAATTTTGTATAGCTACTGAGTTATTCAATAAAATGTATCTGTATAGTCCCACTAATTTTCTTATTCCTTTGACCGGCTCATTAAGAAGGCCGCACATGCTCAGTTTTATCTTTCAACTGCCTCGTGAGTTGTGATAAGGAGAGCATGGGCACGCCCCTCAGCTGTGATAGGGAGAGCATGGACACACCCCCTGAGCTGCAGCAGAAAAGACACTCCCCTGAGCTGTCAGCTTGATATAAATCTGGCAGAAAAATTAATGGGGAGATCTCTGGATCCACGTGAGGTACAGGGCCAGTTCTAGCTGTGTTAGAAAGAGAATGTCATGTACTATATGATGTCTGGTTTTCATGTTTTAATTAATCATAGGATAACCCCTTTACGTATGTGTTACCTTTAGACCTCTTTCACACGAGCGTGACGGATTGGCTCCAGATGCGTTCAGGGTGCGTTCAGTAAAACTTGCACCATTTTGCAAGCAAGTACATTCAGTTTTGCCTGCGATTGCGTTTAGTTGTTCAGTTTTTTCCGCACGGGTGCAATGCGTTTTGATGCGTTTTTCATGCGTGTGATAAAAACTGAAGGTTTACAAACAACATCTCTTAGCAACCATCGGTGAAAACCGCACTGCATACGCACTTGCTTGCGGATGCTTGCGTTTTTCATGCAGCCCCATTCACTTCTATGGGGCCAGGGCGTGAAAAATGCAGAATATAGAACATGTTGCGATTTTCACGCAGCGCAGAAGTGATACGTGAAAAACAGTGCTCATGTGCACATACCCATTGAAATGAATGGGTCAGGATTCAGTGTGGGTGCTATGCGTTCACATCACGCATTGCACCCGTGGACAACTCGCCCATGTAAAAGGGGCCTTACTGTCTTTATCATCCACAATCATCTCTTAGTCCTCAACCTTCTGCAATAATTCATTGGTCTTTTCGCTCAGAGATAGATCCATAGCAAAGTTGCTTCTCTGGCAGCTTTAACCCACACAGGGATGGTGTGTTCCATGGATAATGGTTCGTTCTTGGCCTGCTTGGCAGCAGCAAGCACTAGTCATAACCTCTCTCTTGCACGTTCACCAGCAGACTCTCTAAGGCCTCTTTCACACGAGCGTGGCAGATTGGCTCCGAATGCGTTCAGGGTGCATTCAGGGAAACTCACACCATTTTGCAAGCAAGTTCAGTCAGTTTTGTCTGCGATTGCGTTCAGTTGTTCAGTTTTTTCCATGCGGGTGCAATGCGTCTTGCAATCCGTTATCCTCTGGATAGGTCATCAGTATGTGATCAGTGGGGGTCTGACACCCAGGACCCCCGCCGATCAGCTGTTTTGATAAGGCAGTGGCACTCCTGTGAGGCCCTCTCGCAGCTCACCTAGCACAGCGCCTTACATTGTATAGCGGCTGTGCTTGGTATCATGCTCAGCCCCATTCACTTGCTGAGCTGCTCCGAGGCCATGTGATCGATGAGTGTGACGTCACTGGCCTAGGAAAAGCAAAGAGAAGGCTGCCGTGCTCACAGGAGCGCCAGTGCCTTCTTAAACAGCTGAGAACCCCACCGGGACCCCCAGTGATACTGATGAACTATCCAGAGGAAGAGAGATTTCTGTAAAAAAAAATCTCGGAAAACCCATAAGAGGAACTCCCATCTTTCCTGACATGTCTGCGTTCTATTCCTTTATTACTCCTGCTAGAAGTTATGAATGAATTGTCAACAGTCTGCAATGAAGGTCCATCTGGGGGTTACTGGTTGGGAATGTGTCCCTGCACAATCTAACACTGTTGGGAGTGTGTCCCTGCACAATCTAACACTGGCTTCACTGATTGAATAGTACCAAACTGTGCAGGGGTACCCCCCCCCCCCCACTGGTAATACCCAGATAGACCTTCATTGTAGACTGCTCACAATTTATTCATAACTTCTAGCAGGAATAATAGAGGAATGACACAACATAGAGTCATAAGAACACATATTCCAGAATTGTTATTACATGAGGAATGCAAGTAGTTACTAAAACAGACAAGTCATGAGAAGGTGTACAAAGGACAAGGGTGCTTCCTTGTATGAACCCTGTAGAGAAATGGTGACCACGCTGTAAATAACGAAGCTTACCGGAAGGGGTTGTGCATCCCCAGACATAACTCTGGATATAGCATGAAGGTAGCCTCAAATAATAAAATAGCTGGAGTTCTACTCCCAGGAATTAAAGGGGTGGACAACCCCTTTAAGTCTTGCACTTGCAATACCACAGGATGAGGATAAAAACTGGAGTTAAAAACAGCGCAACTTCAAAAATTAAGGTTTTATTGAAAACTATAAAACCAAACAAGATAAAAGTACAGAACAATAAAATCAAATCTGTGCAACATGTTTCCACGGGGGATTCCCGTCTCCATCAGGCAGTCATTTTAATGAGGGACTATATACGACCAGCCATACTTTTGAGATCATCATATCCTTGAAGTGTACTGCATGACCCTTAAAATTCGGGTGGAATGTGTATACCTTCCAACAGCCCTGGTGCAATATACAAGGGCACCGTTTTTGGCCCATTCCCAGGTGAGACGGGGGCAGAACTTCACATGCTGGGATCGCAGCGTCAGTTTGTAAGAGTGTATAACAACCATGTAGTTTACAGTCCTGGACATTCAGGATGATATAAAGCACTCATACGACCTTGTGGATTTATGACTCTATCACTCTTTTATACGGTGAATAGAACTTTGCACGGTGTTGTAAAAGTGATGATTCGCATGGAGCTTTACTGACCTATCAGACTCCTTAATTCTGGTACCTGGGAAATCACCACCCAGTGGGTAAAGCTGCCATTCATGGTTCAATAAGTCTCAATTTTGGCAGCAATCAACACAAGCAGCATCAGGGGCAGACTGGGAACTTAAAGTGGCCCTGGAAAAGCTAAAAGTGGCCCAATGTTGTAGGTGGGTCCAAATAGAAAGAAGGTGGGGCAACACAAGTAGGAGGAGCCAGTAATACTGTAGTGCAGCCCAATATACTGCCCCAGCAGAACCAAATACCACAGTGCAGCACAAAATACTGCCCCAGCAGAACCAAATACCGCAGTGCAGCACAAAATACTGCCACCCCCGCTGCAACATTCAACTGTATCACCATCCTGAGGACGGCAGTACGTTTAAATGCAGGTGGGCACTTTCTTCTGCCAGCCAGGTGCAAAAGTACCAGATGCTCCTAGCATTAAAGGGGTTCTCCGGGCTTTTAATATTGATGATCTATCCTCAGGATAGGTCATCAATATCAGATCAGCAGGGGTCCGACACCCAGCACCCTCGCCGATCATCAGTATGAAAAGACGGCGCATGCGCAATGGTAAAGCAGCAGCAGAGCAGGAAGAGAAAAGGGAGACGGAACTCACGCACTGCGCATGCTGTCTCCTCATACAGCTGATCGGTGGGGTGCCAGGTGTCGGACCCCCGCCGATCTGATATTGATGACCTATCCTGAGGATAACGAAAAAATAGAAGATGACAGCAGCATATCCAAATGAGGGTCTTTTTTTCACCAAACATCCATGAAACAATGTACAAAAGAGTGCGACGTTTCGGCTACATAGTAGCCTTTATCAAGCTACTATGTAGCCCGAAACGTCGCACTCTTTTGTACATTGTTTCATGGATGTTCGGTGAATAAAAGACCCTCATTTGGATATGCTGCTGTCATCTACTATTTCTTCGTTGATCTGTTGACCATTGAGGATCGGTGGTCTGGACAAGCTGTTGCATTCTGAGGAAGTCATACAAGGTACACTGGTGCTGCTCTAAACTATCTATTAGGCCTCTTGCACACGACCGTATGGCTTTTTCAGTATTTTGCAGTCTTCAAAAAACGGATCCACAAAAAATACGGATGATGTCCGTGTGCATTCCGTTTTTTGCGGAACGGAACAGCTGGCCCCTGATAGAACAGTACTATCTTTGTCCATTATGCGGACAAGCGGAAAAACAGAAATACGGATACGGAAGGCATACGGAGTACCTTCTTTTTTTTTTTTTTGCAGATCCACTGAAATGAATGGTTCCCTTTACGGTCTGTATACGGAACACAAAAAACGGAACGTAAACAGGAAAAAAAAACATTTGTGTGCAAGAGGCCTTACTGCACTATCCTGAGGATAAGTCATCAATATTAAATGCTGAGAGCATCAGATCGCTATGCATGCAACCGGCAGCTATAACGAGGGCTTGGGCAGCCCCCTGGGCATCGACCCACCTGCAAATTTCCCTGTAGGGTCTTTGAGCAGTCCGACACTGAGCAGCATGTACGATATCACTAATACAATTGTCTATTAAAAAGATCACCCCAGGAGTCTCATGAGATGGGCAAGTTTGTAGTTGTGAACCAAGCATAAAATGAAACTAGAGCACACCGTGGACGGAAAGAGATGCCACAAACCCAAAAAAACGGAAGGCCATCTGTAGATAAAACTGGTCAAAGACAAAAATATTTAATCCTTCCTGATCTATTATCTCCGAACTACAGATATTGATGACCTATCCTTAATATCAGATCTGTGGGGAACCAACACCCAGAATACCCAGCATTCAGCTCTTTTGGACTGCATGGCACCAGACACTAACAATTTATGTAGCGGAAGCAGAAGGCCCGTCCACTGTGAAGGCATGCTACAGCTCAGCTCCCATTCACTTGAATAGGAGCTGAGCTGCAGTACCCCAGTATGGCCACTACACATTGTACGGTGCTGTCTGCTTCCAGCTCTATAGACTGTACAGTCTCCAGCACCGTGGCAGCCTAAAACAGCTGATCGGTGGCCAGGGTTGATGGGTGTCGGACCCCAACTGTTCTGATATTAATTACCTATCCAGAGGAAACATTTACATGATAACCTCTATGTCGAATAGGCCCTTAATCCAGTCATACACATAAGATAAGTATTGGGCAGAACGATCCGACCATCAACCTACCTAACTAAATTGGGGGAAGTGCTTAAAAGCCCAAACCAAAAACCAGCATTGGGCTGGCGTAAAGTGGCGATTGATCCTCTGCCAACATCGGGTGAAAAAAAAAAAATCAAAGTTGACAAATCAGATTTTTGGTATCTGCTGTCGGCTACATGAATTTCTAAACTGTCGTTGTCCAAAATGGTCAAAATAGGCCATTTATTTTATGCGAATGCACAGCTTTACCACTTCTTAAAGGGGTTGTACGACTTATTAAAAAAAAAAGAAAATGAAAGCTTAATATGTGATTGAATATTAAAAAATTGTTGTATTTGCAACTCTATAATCCCCGGCCTCTTCCAGTGCTGCCAGTCAGATCCTCTGCGCCAGGGTTTCTTTGTTTGGACACAGCGATGATGTGTCTGTATACTCTATGCGTCCGCTGCAGCCAATCACTGACCTCAGTGGTCCTCTGGCCAGTAATTGGCTGCAGCACTGTACCAGGAAGATGTGTCATGGTTGCAGTGAGTGGAGTGAACTAAGGGTACTTTTAAACTTGCAGCAGGACGGATCCGGCAGGCTATTCAGCCCGCCGGATCCGTCCTGCCGCAAGTGCCCGTACACTGCCGTGGTGACGCTCCGTCCCCATTGACTATAATGGGGCGGGCGGCGGAGCTACGGCGCAGCGCGGCAGTGCACGGCCGGAGATCGCCGGACTGAAAGTCCTGCATGTCCGACTTTTTAGTCCGGCGATCTTTGCCGAGCACTGCCGTGCTGCGCCGTAGCTCCGCCCCCTGCCCCATTATAGTCAATGGGGACGGAGGGGCAGCACGGCAGTGCACAGGCACTTGCGGCAGGACGGATCCGGCAGGCTGAATAGCCTGCCAGATCCGTCCTGCCACAAGTGTAAAAGTACCCATAGGCCCCTTTCACAAGGGCGAGTTTTTCCGCGCGGGTGCAATGCGTGAGGAGGACGCATTGCACCCGCACTGAATCCGGACCCATTCATTTCTATGGGGCTGTGCACATGAGCGGTGATTTTCACGCAACGCAGGCCCCATAGAAGTGAATGGGGCTGCGGGAAAATCGCAAGCATCCGCAAGCAAGTGCAGATGCGGTGTGATTTTCCCGCATGGTTGCTAAGCGACGGGACCCGATCTTCATTATTTTCCCTTATAACATGGTTATAAGGGAAAATAATAGCATTCTTAATAAAGAATGCTTTGTATAATGTTGATTAAGGGGTTAAAAAAACTTAACTTACCTTAGCCACTTGATCGCATAGTTGGTGATCTGTCTTCTCTCTTCAAGCTTTAGCTACCTGCTAAAGGACCTGTGATGACGTCACATCACATGGTCCAATCACATGGTCCATCTTACCATGGTGATGGACCATGTGATTGGACCATGTGATGTGACGTCATTACAGGTCCTTTAGCAGGTAGCTAAAGCTTGAAGAGAGAAGACAGATCACCAACTACGTGATCAAGTGGCTAAGCTAAGTTAAGTTTTTTATTTTTAACCCCTTAATCAACATTATACAAAGCATTTCTTATTAAGAATGCTATTATTTTCCCTTATAACCATGTTATAAGGGAAAAAAATGAATTCTCCAGAATACTCTACCCGAAACCGGACTTCAGTGATGAAGTCCGGCTTCGGGTCTGGGTACCAAACATGGCGATTTTTCTCACGCGCGTGCAAAACGCATTACAAACGTTTGCACAAGCGCGGAAATATCGCGCATATTCCCAAAACACACCCGCATCCTATCCGGGCGTCAAACATGACGCCCGTGTGAAAGAGGCCTTAGAGTATACATTCTTTTATTATTTTATCACAATTGCTGCCTTGGGGTATACTTGTGGTCGAGCATAACCACTGCTTCCCCATTCTAAGGGCTCATGCACACTAACGTATTTTCTTTTCGTGTCTGTTCCATTTTTTTGTGGACCGTATGCGGAACCATTCATTTCAATGGATCCGCAAAAAAAAACGGAAGTTACTCCATATGCATTCTGTTTCCGTATGTCTGAATTTCCATTCCGCAAAAAATAGGACATAGTCCTATTATTATCCGCATTACAGACAAGGATAAGACTGTTCTATTAGGGGCCAGCTGTTCTGTTCTGCAAAATACGGAATGCACATGAACATCATCCGTATTTTTTGCGGATCAGTTTTTTGCGGACTGCAAAATACATACAGTCATGTGCATGAGCCCTAAGCCACCCCAATCAACCTCTTCCTCCCTGCAGTCATGTAGTAAGTAGTAAAGGGAGACTCTGGACCCCCCATCCTAGCTACTGGTGGGGTTCCAGGTGTGGGGGCCGGGGATCATACATTTATCACCTACCCCGTCCCATTACATGCTTAGGTGTGAAAGGCCTTTGAAACCCTGGCCACAGTCCATAGAGGTTAGTCAGCTGCATCACGGACAATGGCTGTGTGGCCAGCCGCTCAGTACAGGTGATTTATTATTAAAATTACTCCAGATTTACAATGCATTGCTAACAGAACATGATATTGATGAAAATCCCATCAATTTTACTGACCAAGAAACTGTCGACATTTGGGTGGGTATGGTTTTGCACTATTTTTCTGCATGCAAACCAGTATGATTCAGTCACCCTCCCATAGTCTCTACAGGCAGATGCATCCTTAGGGCTCATTTACACTTTCATATTATGGATCCATATTCATACAGTTATTTTTTTTTTTATTGAAAAACCACTGTCAATACAGTTAAATGATTTTATACACATATATTTTATGCGCACCGTGTTTTACGTGCTTGGCATTCTTTCAATACTCAGTATGTTACAACAGATCCGTATGGGTACTGTTTTTAGCCCATAGACGTCAATGGGTTGAATCAAATGCATGTTTGCCCAGTTCACTTATGGATGTTTGTTGCTTTTTTATCATCTGTCCTTTAGGAACATTTTGGCATTAGATCTGCCCCAAAATCTGCCTGTCAAAGACTTTGTGTGAACGGGGTCTAAAGACGTTCTCAGATTTATTTTTTTTTAAAGGAAGAAAAGATATCAGAATAGCAAAAAAATGTTCTGTTCCAGCCCTGGTCTCCCTGCCGGCCTTTATTTTCCTGGCTGCAGCAGCGATATGCGAGTAAGGCCTCACGACAGTTGTTTTTAGCGGTCTGCAAAATGGGGTTCCGTTGTTCCGTGATCCGTGTCCGTTTTTTGTTCCACTGTCTTTCCGTGGTCCGCCAGAAAAAAAGGAAGGAAAAAAAAGTGTAATTTTAATTATTTCCACCCAGGATAATGGAATATATATGCAGGTCACGGACGCGGATGACAGTCGGATGTGCCTCCGCATTTTTTCACGGTCTCATTGACTTTAATGGGTCCATGAACCGTTTTTCGCGGACAAGAATAGGACAGGTTATATTTTTTTGACGGACAGTAATCACGGACCACGGACGCGGAGGACAAACGGTGCATTTGACGAGTTTTCCACGGACCCATTGAAAACCAATGGGTCCGCAGAAAAGCACGAAAAACGGCACAACGGACACGGAATCAAACAACAGTCGTGTGCATGAGGCCTAAACTGAATGTGACTGCTGCAGCCAGTTAATGAGCTCAGCAGTCTCGTGCTGTATACAGCGGAGACCTGTGATTGGCTGCAGCGTTCATGTGCGTTATACGGGCACAACACGCTACCGCCAAAAGATCACATCACTGGTACAGCTGCAGGGAGGAGAGGAGCTGTGGTGCAGCACTGAAGGGGGCTCAGGCGGTAACATTTTTTGTTATTCTGATAGTTTCCCTTTTTTAGAAAAACAAACAAACAACCCCTTTAAAGAAAGCGGAACAAATATAGATGGAAAACAGACAACAACTAAAAAACAATGCAGTATAAAAAATGCAACAAATTGAGAAAAAAAAAAAAGATCAGTATTGCACATCTGTAATTTCACATGCATGTTGAATGAGCTCTTAGGAAAAAAACACATGACGCCCTACAAATTGTGACTGGTGTCCTTAGAACAGAAGCCATGTCGATGGCCTCAGTTGTTCTCATTCTAAGGATAGTGCTGCATCCATGGTGGATATGATGGATCCGTGTTTTTTTTTTTTTAACAGCCAAAATGGGCATCACAGGCGCATCCTGCAGCACTGTCCGGCGCAGCAAAACAGGACCATGATGCCAATGTGAACACAGTCCTAAGCTACATGTAAGTTAAATCTGGGAAGAAATGGCCGATTCCGATAATTTCTGCCAATACGATTTTTCGTGCATCACAAAAATGTGAATTGTCAGGTTGGATTTTTTTGGGCTGTTGTCAGCTGAAAATCAAATGTACAGCAAAAGTGGCTGACTGTTTGCGCAAGCCCACTTTGTTTTTTAAGTACCTCTCCGACCTGCCAGATCAGTCTGCCATGTTTGAGGCTACATGTGTGTATTACGCGTATACTTTCTGTATGGATTTTCGTGTGAAAAATCCACAGCCACACGACCGTAGTGTTTTGCAGATCCGCAAAACACTGATACCAGCACGTGTGCGTTCTGCAATTTGCAGACCGCACACGGCCGACGCTACCATAGAAAATGCCTATTCTTGTCGGCAACTGCGGACAAGAATAGGACATGCTCTATCTTTTTTGCTCAGCCGCGGAACGGAACTACGGATGCGGAGAGAACACGGGTGCTGTCTGCATCTTTTGGAGCCTCACGGCTCATTCACACGACCGTATGTGTGCGCTTCATGTGCATTCCGTATTTTGCGGAACGGAACAGATGGCCCCTAATAGAACAGTCCTATCCTTGTCCGTTATGCGGACAATAATAGGACATGATTTTTTGCGGAATGGACATACGGAAACGGAACACACACAGAGTAACTTCCGCTTTTGCGGACCCATTGGAATGAATAGTTCCACATACGGTCCGCAAAAAAACCAGAACGGACACGGAAAGAAAATACGGTAGTGCGCGTGAGCCCTAATTGAAACGAATGGGTCCGCAAAATTGCGCAACGGAGGTGGACTCATTCATACCATCGTGTGAAAGTAGCCTAATATGGTACCCCTAGTAGATATTTTCAACGTCTCATGTACACGGTGCAGACATTTTCCGTGCAGCTATTGACTTGCGGTGCGGAATTTGAAGTCCGCAGCATGTCAACTGTTCGTGCGGCGCAGATTTTGCAGGATGAGATGCGGGGTCAATTCGCAAGACAACACATGCAGCGAAATGCGCATGAAAATCTGCATAAACGACACTTTTGTGTGCATATCCTAAGGACGACTGGCTGCGATGTGGCCTATACTTATCTCATGTGTATGGCCGACTCACCTGATGCTGTACGATAACTGAAAAAAATTACAATCCTTTTTTCGTCAAATTTTTGAAGGGTGATGATACTGTGCTAATTTGCATAAAAATTTTACCCAGTAGCCAGGCAAAAACACTGATTTATTCCTGACGGCTGGTATTTGAACATGTTCAATATTCGCAACTATCGGAAAAGTATCAGCAAAAAAAAAAATTATAAAGAAAAAAATTCTAAATTACTACTATATCTGACAGTTTCGAGGAATACAAAAGAACAGGGACGTATGAAATTCCTCCAAGGGCCAGATAAACATTTGTAATAGAATGCAGATTATTCCTGGACTCTGCTCTGCGCTCTATTGCTGGGAACATAGCGTGCATGTGGAAACTTTGCACATACCAACCACGCTGGTGCTGGAGAATTTGCAATTGGCAGCAACGGAGTTAAACTCTGCAACTCCCCCACCCCCCCTTCTCCTTCTTTTGCCCTCCCACTCAAGAGGCAGAAGGGTTAATCTTGGCCCCATTCCCTCAATTGTCCATTGAGCAGTTCTTTTTAAATAAGTGTCAGTTTGCATGTGCAGACTCCTCCCCTGTATTCTGGCTGGGGTTCCTGCTCTTGCAGGTCCTCATTATAGTTTACCCAGGGAAAGAAGCAGGATCTCCACTAGATCCTACAAGCCTAAGGTGGGGGGGTAAGAAGTCCCCCTCCCTCCTGTCTACTAAAAGCCAAAGACGCAGAAGACCCTGAGAAGAAGACTGGCGCTGGCCAGGAGGAAGCTGGAAATCTCTGCACTTCTTCTTCTTCTCCTGGAGCTGTGATTTAATTTTTTTTTTTTTTTGCTTATGCAACTTTCAAGAAACTTCAGTCCCTTTGGATTGTAGAGGGAGGCGGCAGAGGCACAGAGCTGGGGGTCTTAGCTTTTTATTTTTTTAGGGGCACACCTTGTTGCTAGTTTTGGGGTTTGGGGGGGGTCTGGATTGCTGATTTTTTTTTTTTTTTTGCGGAGTGAGCCTTTTGTTTGCCATGCTGAGCAGTTCCTAACATACAAAGACATTCTGTTAGGGAAAGAAAACATCTCATTCCTTAGGAGGCTGCAGGAAGTTTGCTCTGAGGAGGAGGGGGAGGCTGGCTGTGCATTGTAGTGGGGGGGAGGGAGGCTGTGCAGTCTAATGGGGGGAGAGGCTGCTTGTGCACTGGGGTGGGGGGGCTGAGACCCTGCTTGTGCAGTACACTTTTTTAGAGGGGGGGCTGGTGTGATTGTACGCCGGCCTGGTTACTAATATCTAGAAAGTTTTTCTGTACGGGGGGGCATTATGTTTTTTTAGGAGGCTCATGCATTAGGGGAAAAGTTAGCTGGTTCTCTAGCGGGCTTGGTGTTCTTCAGCTTTTACGGGTCTTCTGTGCCACTCGGAGGGGGTAGAACAGCCATGCCTCAATTAAACAGCGGTGGGGGGGATGAATTGGGGGCGAACGATGAGCTGATCCGGTTTAAGGATGAGGGCGAGCAAGAGGAGAAAAGTCCCGGGGAGGGATCGGCCGAGGGGGACCTGGCCGACGTCAAGTCTTCACTGGTTAACGAATCGGAGAATCACAGCAGCGACTCAGACTCCGAGGTAAGAATCCCTCTTTCGCATGCGTCTCGTCGATCAGAAACGATATTTCTGTACGATTTTTAGCATCATGGTAGCCTTAACCTGCGCCCGACATGTTGCAGACAGAACGAGAGTGTACCCATGGGCTTAGTGATTATTGGCATGTCCTCTTGTGATGGGTCGTATCGGATGGAGGTATGGCATCTTGTAGACATAGGGTCACGTAGTTGGGATTTGAGTATCTTTGTTACGTTGCTTCCCTCTGTACCTGACGGAAAATGCTCGCCAGTGTCACCATAGACGTGTAGATTATTGTAAGAGCGATTCCCTACTAGTCGCATTTTCCAGATAATCTGCGGTGTTCCCAGTACACAACCGGGCCCTAACCGTACTAGGAGCCCCTGCCCTGGTGACCTCTGTTATCTCATCAGAACAAATGTCTCCCTCCCATTACTCTAAACTCCGCTTTATCTTCCTCCCTGAAATAAACATGGGGCAGGATGTCCATCTATTCCTGGCGAAAAACTAAACTATCCCTTCATCCGTTTCCAGGTCGAGAGACGCCCCCCTCCACGAGAGAGTTTTGAGAAACATCGGGATTACCTGTCTGAAGGTGAGTCGCCTCATATTTTGTATTGGGAAGGAGGGGGCTATTGCACGTGTGATTCCATTATTTTTTATTTTTAGGCCATGAGGTGAGGTAATATTGGCTAATTATTGAACTTGTGCCAGTTTTCTAGTTCTTAATAACTTGAAAAGGTATTATAATGGGTGCCAAAAAAGTAATTGCAAGCTTCTGGGGCAACCACTGAGCTGTCATGTCTATGAAACATCACTTTAGTGGAATGTGTATATTGTGTCGTAGTAGTTAATTTTTTTTCATTTAGTTCATTGTAGACTAGTCTTCATCGATTTGTAGATTTATTGAACTTTACATTTTTTTATATTTTTTTTTTGTAATATTTTAAGGAACATTAAATGACCTAATGTTTTAAGTAATAGGCCGATGATGTCACCTATACAACAGCTGTACTGCTTGGACAGCTATGTGGTACTACAATTTTGAGAAAAAGTTGACCACAGGCGTCTTGATCCCTTCTAGGCCTGACTTTCTTTGACTGGTTATAAAGGCATGCGGTATATATGTATTATTTCTATACACAGTGTCCTTACAGTATACTGTATACCTGCTGATATTGCCTCATATCTTCGTTGGCGTCTCCACTGTGGGGTTCAGATGGCTTAATTTTATAATTGATATCTCAAATGTTATCATCTATTGCAATAACTTCATTACCTTGGGAAGGCCCATTCATAGATTAAAATGTTCCTGTCTACTGTAAGTTGTTGTAGGAAATTCCAAAAATTTAGTTGTGAAGTAAGAAAGAGCATGCGCTCTCCATTTGGAAATCAAGCGCTGGATATAAATGGGCTTCGTAAGAAGATCAATTGTAATATTTAGGATGGATGTGTACACTGGTGTTCGAAATGGTAGTTTTTGTGACCAGAGTCTTGCTTTATTGTTCAGTTTTATTGTAAAACAGGACTGACAACATTGTAGGCCAGATGTACATCCAGTCATGACTGTATGTAATTTTTTGTATTTTGCTCACATATCCTCTTTTACCCCCCACAGCATTCAGGAGGCAGCACCAAGATGCAGCTTTCTTTAAAAGCTCACCCTACGCAGGCTACCCGTTCCTAATGATCCCTGACCTCGGAGGCCATTACTTGCCCAATGGTGCCCTATCACCCAGTGCCCGCACGGTAAGGACTTATCCCAATATTTTATATGTGTCTTTATCCCAATAAATATAATTGACATGGTATTCTGGAGGATCTGTTGTAAGAGCCACTTGTAGGAACAAGGACTGAATTGTTGTGCCTGGAGAAACCTCTGTTCTCAGATTTGCTATACCCTTGGGTTGACCCGGTTTGTCATGGTGGTACACAGATGACTCCAATGTTGTGTTCTTCACTGCCCTGTGGTGCAGGGTTCCTATTAGTACTATGGGACAGATGGGGGGCGCTCTTTAAATAGTGCAGTCACCTGTCACAATCTGTATTCCACCAGTGTCCATGTTCTCTTAGGCACACCAATCCATTTATGGTTCTACTCTACATGGGTGTATAGCCGTGTCTCGTTGTTGGTCATTTCATCTTTTATGGGCCATTTTTGTCTTTTATATATATATATATATTTTTTTTTAACTATCCTACCACCTTAGAGGAATCTAAACTTGGAGCATTGGTGGGCTTGATGATCAAGGTGGCGTAACTGGTACCAAATGAGTAGAAGCAGTTGACAGCCTCCATGTTTATAATAGTGCACACAAGACCTCCAAGGCTGGTTGGCTTCTTCCAGATGTCAATGGTGTCTACACCCTATAGTGACCATGGTGTTATCTACACTTTTCTTAATTGATGGGTATTTAGGTTTTATTTGCCTGCTATAGTGGACTGTTTACTGTATAGTAGCCTGCAATCTTGTTTTACAAATCCAGCTGTAAAGTGTATCCTAGTGTGCATATTTGTTCTGTCATGTCTATTGTGCGGACTGTTTGCAGACAAGGTACAGAATGTTGTGCGATTCTATAGAATTAACGTGGCACATATCAAACGTGTAATCTGATTGTGAAGCCACAAACAGGCTTGTGTGCAGGCAGCGTGCAATTATTTGGTTTCATTTAGGAGTACTTTATCGTTTGAGGGAGGGACTCTGTCTATACCATGTGAAGTGTGCCCACTCTTTGCCAAACGTGACTATCCCTACAATTGGAGGGGGGGATTAAAAAAATTATATATATATATATTATATTTTATACTTTTGGGGCTATAGGATGACGTTCTCCGATCGTAAATGTTGATAATGTTGTCCGTAATGGAAGAACAGATTAATCCGTTCAAAACAAAAATTGATGCACGATGATCCTTAACATCCATTTTATGATCAAGTGATTCCAACCAATTACAACTAATTGAATCGTCCCTATACTTTTAGATTGTGTACGAATGACTTTAGTCATTCTGCTCCGGTTATGGTGTTTAGCCATTATCTGTACAGATTTTTTTTCCATTCAGGGCAGTTTTCTTTTGGTTGGGTTAACATGTCCGACGTCATACCAGCGCCTGTGCTTCTTTTTTTTTTTCTTTTTTCTTTTCTTTTTTTTTTTTCCAAAAAATTTAGCTTAAAATGTGTGGGTACATGTATGCTTTTTTTTTTTTCATCAGTTATCTCTATTAATAGGACAGATGCCTATAAATATCCAGCTTCCAACCAATGTACTTGGCGCTGCGGATGCCACCATGATGCCAAATACTCTTATGGGATTAATCGACTCAATGTCTTCCGCTCACGCGATCACTGTCTTTACTGTACGCGGACAATGGGACCACTTAAATGTTCCAAAATTGAAGTCTCTCTTTAAAATCCAGACGGGGGCCTGAATAAGGCTGTTTTACTTGGAGTTTGACTGGGGGCTGTGTGCCCACTTTAAGCCCAGCAGCGCAGGACTAGGTGTTCCTCTCCCTGCACAGACCAGGCTTTGTTACTCTACTTTTGGGCCTGTGTTTGTTTTGTGGCTGAATAGTGAATTATCTTGGTGCAAAGGATCTGGTACCCCAACATGGGGAGGGGGGGGGGGACACAAATGAGGGCTTGTCTTGTGGTTGAAGCACTTTAAATTGATGTGGTGAGTTAAAATGGTTGCCTTATGAAACGTGTGGATGAGCACGCTGCTTGATATGAGGATTAGTAGTCGTACAAAATATTTGGTCGAAAAACATTTCAAAGTAAAAATTTGGTGGGATTTTGAATCCTTATTGTGCAGTTTATATTTTTACTTTACGATCTTAGATTCTTTATTTTTTGGGTATTTTACAAATCTACTGTATTCTAGACATGACTAAATGATATCAAGATAATGATTCGAGGGCGATCCGATCAGCCGACCAACGAGCATTTGCTTGTTTGGCTGATTGACTGAGGTGTCCTTAATTATTTAGGACTGAAGGCTTCTTGGGCCTTGTATAAAAATGACAGCAGTTTAAAAACTGGCCCGTTTGGCCAGATCAACCAATCAGATCCCATCTTTATTGGAAGCAAAAATCTTGTTATGAAGGGAAGCTGATCCTTTGAGGTTCTCATGTTGTTGTGTTTTTTTAGTCACTGACTAAATAAGTTGGTAGTAGTTTATTTGACATGGGTAATGGGTTGTTGTTGCATGGTGTGATCGTGTTATTTATGTTATTGCCATGACTTTTGGTCACGACCATTATCGGAGGCCTGGAGGAGTTTGAAATTTTCTGCATGTTCGTCCATTTAGGATTTGAATGATCTACAGTGGTTAGGAGACAATAGAGCTGTTGGTGGGATTATTGGACCCCTCTGCTTTTGTCTGTCTCTTTCTTTATTATTCAGAATGCCCCTCAGCTACCCCTGAGTGCTGTTAATGAGCTGGCATTGTGTGCTCTGTTTTGGGAGGTGATCAGGGTGAATTGTCTGGTTGCAAATTAAATTCCTCTACAGACAGAAATGATGCATTCCTCTCCCTGCCTGCATTGCAAATTGCCTTGCCCCGAGGGACAGGAGGAGGGCCTACAAGTCATCTCAAATCTACCCCAAACAAGCCTCCATTACAACACATGTCTGGGAGCTAATTAAAACCCCATACCTGTCTCAATTAACTGAAATGTGTCCCACATCAGCAGGGGAGGTCAAGTAACTTATGTCATGGTGATGAGGAACTTGACTATGTGACAACGTTCCAGTCCATACGCAGATACGTTCCATGCTGTGTTATAGATATGCAGGGGATGGCTTGGGGGGGCGGGTGCACAACAACCTTTGGACTGGGGTTCCTGGGGTCAACCAGAGGAAATTATTCTTGAGGTCCAGTAAAGTAATAGGCTTTGAATGAAAGAAATATCCCCGAGTGGCAAATGATTGGCTCTAAAGGCAGCCAAATGTTCTTGTTTTTCTCCTGGATCTCTGGGGCCCATTATAACATCGGAGCCTGGGCCCACCGGAGGAGCCGCTGGTACTATGGTGGGTCAGCCCAATCATGCTTGTGATGAGCGGCAACCACTTGATCTCAAAAGACCTATTTAGGGTTGCACCACGTTTGGTCATAGATTTCATGGTATATGAAACTTTTGAAACTGGGTGAACAACAATGATGGATCTACTTGTTCACAGATGAAGTATTACCTTATCTAGTATATGTATAGAAGTCACTGTGTAGTCCCAGCCCTGAACATTGTAGGCTTACACCAAAAGACATGTATATCTATTGCATATTAAACTTAAAGGGGGTTGTCAGGATTGCAGAAATATGGCTGCTTTCTTCCACAAACAGTGCCACACCTGTCCACAGGTTGCATGTGGTATTGCATCTTATCCCCATTCATTTCAGTAACGCTCAACTGCAGTTCCAAACATAACCCATGGACGGGTGTGGTGCTTTCTGGAAGAATGCAGCCATGTTTTTCTAATCCTAGACAGCCCCCTTAAAACTTAGAACTGAAGGCAAACATACGAGAGTGCAGAGATGGCAGTCACACCTGGTCTTGATGGGGCCAGTAGCCATGTAAGACAGCACTAGTTTTGAGGCACATAGTGGATGGGGCCCGATTACACATTTTTGCATTGGGCTCAGGGGTTTTAAGGTGCACCTCTGTCTGCATATAAGAGCAGATAGTTGTGAGAGAGGTCCACTCCCGAATTTTAGTGGAGATATAGTGAAAAAGGGTATTTTGTCCATCCACCATGAGAAAATAATCCAAAATGCGGAGAAACCAGAACGTTGTCACATTGGGAAACTGTTTTATAAACTGGTGCATGGGTTACTGAAACTAAAGAGTAGCGTGTTTTTCTTTCTGTATCCCACTCGGTATAACGCACTGGTCTGGATGCTTTGGGCCCATGAGACTGACTGGGTAACGTGCCAGCTCACATGGTGGATGGGTGGAGCGCCCTGTTTTTTTTGAAGGTCTTTGTGATTGTAAATAACTGACCTAATGTTCTCTAGACATAGGACGTGTTTTTGGAGTGGGCCAAGCTTCTTAGAAGTGCCTGGCAGACTTATCACAGATTTAAAGGAAGGGGGAAGGGATGATGCAGCAGTAGGGGCTCTGGTGTGGCAAGGGTTAATACGTCTGCTATAGCTTTTTCCTAGTTTGCTCGCAAGAAGATATAACAATTCCTCTGTATATCAACTTTGTTGAAGGCCCAAAGTGGAGCTGTATTCACTCCCCTGCTACACCGTGCCAAGCCAAACCCCAACCCTCACTCTGGTTTCATTCTCGCCCCTTACAATTGTGAAAGCACTGCCATTTTCCTCACCCCCTGCTCTGGTAGCAGCTGTCCTCTGTCTCTCGCCATGTGTTCTGCTTCTTCTTTTCACAAGTTGTGAGCTCTAACAAGCCATCCTGGGGTATGTATATCACGGCTGAATACATTGCTGTCGTATAAAGGGACTTAGCAGAAGACTCTACTGCTGTGCTCTTTCAACATGGAGGGGGACATTGCCAAAATTAGATTTTTTTTTTTTGTACAAATAATCACTTATGGAATGGTTTCCATATCTGAAGATCACAAACTCTTTAGGTCTGACTTAAAATTGCGATATGGAGCTCCTAAATGGGAGCGGCACATTCTAGCAGCAGGCCACCAATGTCCAGTGTGACCAAAGTGTCCTCTCCAGTCCATCATTGGTGGCGTTGTCCCAGCAATATGCCACCAATGTCTATACCAAGACAACCCCCTTAAGTTGTCCTCTCGTGTGCATGACTACAAATATGGTCTCCATTGTACGTCTACTACCGTTGGCTATTATGGAAGCCATATTGGCTGTCACCCTGGGTATGATATCAGAAATATATTGACTGTAGAGGACAACTCTGGGGCTTTCTATGATTTTAGGGGCAAATTATGATGGATTATAACCTGTTTTTGGATCTGCGTTGTGTTTCTCAGTACTGTCCTGTTTCCGCAGAGAGCAGCATGTGTGTTGTGGGTCACCCTGCATATTTTTTATCTGGCTCTTCCTTCCCAGAGCCCAGCTTCCTTCCTACAAGTCATTTTTCTCCGCGTGTGGGCCCATTTGACACTCGATGTATACACAGAAATGTAAACTCTATGCGACATTGTATTGTGGTGTGTCCTTTTTGTCTAGGCATCTTCTCCTCTTTTCAGCTCTGGTTGGGCTGGGTAGTATGAGACCGGTCTCCAGAAATAGTGTTTATTTTATTCTAAGCTGTTAGCTCTTGGGCCCACCCCTTCCATAAAGTCTGGATGTGGCGTCTCTTATCTGCGTTCATTTCCTGCGTGCGTGTCCTGGGCACAGGTCTCCTTGTTGCTACAGAAATAACATCTCTACTAATTGGGAGATGGAAAGGGGGGGGGGGGTAAACGCAGACCTCCTGTTCTGAGATTAACAATAGGTGTTAAGTGAATGAGAGCAGGGGGTGGCTGAGTATACAGGGGCTAAATTTACGCAAACGGCCACCTTTTGTTACCTACAACTTACAAATCTGAGCAGGGATTTAGAGAGGTTGCACCTGTTTTTCCACTCATGATGACTACAATTTGTGTGTAATTTTTTAATTTAGGTTCATAATTAAGAACATTTCCTTTAAATTGTTGGGTTATTGTAGTTTGGGAAAACTAGGTGACTACTTCTGTGGGAGATGCGATGGCTACTATATTGGTGGTGACCTAGCTTTTCCACAAATGGAAATGCTGAAGAAGATGCAGAAAACATGAACAGAATTATATTTACTTGTGGCCTTTTTAATTTTTATTTTATTTTAGCTCCTTAAATTGTGTATAGCGGACAGATGTAACTTATTATCCTCTGTTTTCTTGTACTATACAAAGAATGTATTGTGGTTATGTGGTTCTCTTGCAGCCGTGGAGTTGTGCTTTACCCTTTAAAGGAATGAATGACTAACGATATTTGGCATCTTACGGTGGTGCCAACATTTGGTGCATTTTGTGGTTTCCTTCAACTAGAGGGGATTCTACAAGTCTGTCACTGCAGTTTGGTTGTTTTTTCTTGTAAAGTTGCAGTGCTTTTCACGTCTGCATTAGGGAACGGTTGGTCTATATGGTCATGTTCATGCGGCCTCCTTGGGAGCTCCACAAGCCATGGTTCCAGGAGAACCTTTGGGCATTACTGATGGCTGAGCTAACCTATCAAGTACATTAGTTGTATACTCCTACTCCTTATCCATGGTTCATAATATGCATTCCAGTAATGTTGGACTGAATTGAATGGACATAGTAGTTGGTCTTTGGATCTGGGCTTGTATCACCATTGGGCATCTTGTCCAGAAACCATAGTTTCAGGACTATAGTTCATGAACTCTAATTTCTCCCACCAGCTTTTTCTAAACATATGTCTGTAGTCAATTTGTCCTCCTTTTTCTTGTGATTATGATAAATATTAGTATGGTGAGCTCCAACATTGTGTGGTACCACCCTGGGCACTGACAATCTCAACAAGTGGGGAAAAAACTTGGACAATATAAGGGTTCTTTCACACTAGCGTTAAAGTTTTCGGGTATTGAGTTCCGTCACAGGGGCTCAATACCAGAAAAAAAACACTTCCGTTTTTGTCCTAATGCATTCTGAATGGAAAGCAATCCGTTCAGTATGCATCAGGATGTCTTCATTTCAGTCCCTTTACGGTATTTGGGCGGAGAAAATACCGCAGCATGCTGCGAAAATTCCAGAACACTTGTCGGATCCAGCATTAATCTCCATTGTAATGTATTAATGCCGGATCACACCAGAGAGACAGATCCGGTATTGCAATGCATTTGTTAGACTCATCCGGATCCGGAATCCGGTATTTTCTCCAGCGAAAATTCTAGAACACTTGCCGGATCCGGCATTAATCTCCATTGAAATGTATTAATGCCGGATCTTGTACCAAGTGTTCCGGAAAAACTGATCCGGTTTCCAGGTCTGCGCATGTGCAGACCTTTAAATCTGTAAAAAAAAAAAAAAAAAAAAAATGCCGGGTACGGTTTTCCGGATGATACCGGAGAGGTGGATCTGGTATTGGAATGCATTTGTTAGACTGATCCGCATCTGGATCCGGAAACAAATGCTATCCGTTTGCATACGGATTTCGGTATCTGGCAGCCAGTTCTGGCAATCCTCTAACGCAAGTACCCTAAATTGGTTCCTTGATACTAATCAAAATGAGAATTGGTATAATTTGTGACTCCAATGATCCGTTTGGTCCTTAACCACTTTTTCCACTAGTCTTTATGGTAGGCCAGTAGTAGTGTAACTTGCGGCTAAAATCAAGTGTTACCAGAACCCCTCCGACCCAACATGAATAAAAGGAACAAAACTTGTCGAGTTAAACTATATGGTCGTGGTTCATAAATCTTCTAATGAACTGTATGGGAATGTTGATTTAATATGGTAACTCAAAAATGTATATCCCTTGTAAGTTATTTCCCCCATGTGCAGGATGTCCTATTGTAATCGGGGATGACAGTTTATTACAGTAAATTCCTTTGGGGCTTTTCATTCAGTGCACACCTGTTTGGAGATCATTTTACTTTAACTGTTTAATTATTTTTTTTTTTGTCCGCCCTTCACTTTCCAATAGTGCGCTCAAATATTTTATACTTCTACTACACCTCTGTCTCACTTTTCTGTACTTATATCCAGTGAATGCTGCTGTTGAAAACAGGAAAGTTAACCCTGAGGCATGCTGGAACTTCTAGTTGATGGCCACCCCTCCACACAATGAGCTGACCTAGCATTGTCCAGAAAGACTTGCCAGATAATCTAATCATTGATTGCATCCTAAATGACACTTAATTCCGCCCTTGAGACCTGCTGTAATTTGGACTGTTGTCAAAAAAAACTTGCCTTGTGCAAACATTTCAGAACAAATAGATCTTAGCATGTATGCGTGTTTTGCACATCGGTAAATGAGGTCTCTGTGTGATTAGTCAATTAACACATCACTAATAATCGGATTCCTTGTTTTAATAGAACTATAATATATATTAATTTGCTATTGCAGACTAGTTTTAAGAGTTTTAGTTTCCTTGAGTATTAAAGGGTTATTAGAAGTAGAGCCAGAGGCGTAACTCGAAGCTCCTGGGCCCCAATACAAAATCTGTAACCGGACCTCCAAGTATCATTTTAAAAGGTAGTATCAAATATGTCTTTTCCCAAAGTTAGTGCATCCAACAGGATCTTCCTTTTATATTTCCAATACGTTTCGAATCCATTCTTGATTTTTGGTTCCAAGCACAAGTCCAAGTGCAAGTTCTAGCTCTGCACCACCTATGGCCGAGTAAAACATCGGTCCTCACACTCTCCAGTATATAGTATATTAATATGTCCGTGTTAAAAATCATCTGTGTTGCAGAGTGAGATCCACATGTCTATGTAGGACATGGACCTGGCAACTGCTGGAGACAATTGCCTTGAGGTCAATGTTTCTTAACACTTGCCCCCAGATGGGACATGCTCTGTGTTTGTTGGCACCGATCAGTGGTCCTTGCCAAAAAATGGTGTGACCAACACCAATTACTTCTATGGGTGTGTATGTAGTCAATTGTGCACACAGACAAAAAATGTGCTTGTGTTAATTGGCCCCATCGGTCACTGGCCGTTTGCTTATATCCGTTCATTCTTATGGACACAACACATATATGATCCTCCATGATTGTTTCCATTCCTTGGGTACATGTAATTCTACAGTGGTATGGCTTTGCCTATAGTATCGCCACTTGGTAGGGTGCCAATTGCAAAGGATATGTTACGTTGGGCTGCTAGGCTTATAGAATATAGGAGGCCATTTTCATTATATTTTGGAATGGGACATCAGTAGAATGCTTAGCCAGAAAGCTCCAGATTTTGTGTTGTATGTAGATGCAGTGCGGTGTAACACCCTTCTACTACGGTTGGAGCTGTTTTCCAGGGTGAGAGGTGGGAGCAAGTCTTTACAGGATTTAGGGCCCTGAGGCAGAAAGCGGAGAAACCCGTCCTAATCCTTTTCCAGAAGTACCTAGCATTACCTCTCCAGACAGGCCTAGACTACATATAGGACAACATAATGCATTTTAATTAATTACTCCTCCAAAAACCTTATCTCTGCCACCACCGGAGCTCCAGTTTAGGAAAGTGCAGTGCTTTATCACTAACCTACCTATTGATATCTCTAAAGTGCTTGTCAGTTTAGATAATGGGACTTTGTAAGAGGGTTTTAAACCAGAGTGACCTTCTATGATAAGGTGGCATGGGCAACAAAAGTGTGAACAGACTTGTACACTCTGTCTAGTTTTAGGCCTCTGTGCAACGTGTGTGTATGTATAATATATATATAGTGGGTCTACACTTTTCGGCATATGTACGACCGACTAGACTCCTTAGAGCCTTAGCAGCTTCAGGTCTGAAAATCTTTGTGTATTACACCCATTCATTTAAATGGGTCATTTCTGAGACCAGCCTGAAGAAAATCAATATGGCTGCCGATCTAACTCCTCCAGTGGTTGTCACAGGGTTTTTCAGACTTCTGAATCGCAATGTTGCTTAGAGAAGTAGCCTAGTTGAGTAACTTGGCAACCTATGAGAAAGTTGTCAGCTGTTGCCTCCGAGTTTTCACAACAATTTACTCATTTTAGAGTTGTATAGGCCGCCAACTTGACAGAAGTGGAACTTGTGATTTAGGATTTATTGCATTACACTAGTGCTGGGCTACAAAAAAAAAATCGCGTGTTGCCCATAGCGACCAATCGGATTTCATATTTCTGGGTACATTCTAAAGAATGCTGTGACTTGATTGGTTGCCATGGCAACCAGTGTCCACCTGACATGGGGTCCATTATTTTTCTTTGTGATCCAAGGTGGCCATTTTGTGTCTAATAATCACGACTATGGATTATTATTTCACAGGGTGCTACTTCTTTGTATTTGGTTCCTTTCTCTGACTTTAAGTTTCCGCCTTCATTGGCCGTACACAATGGGTACAGTTAAATGCATTTTTCTTCAGTGTTTTTTGATGCAAAAAAAAAATAATCAGTTGAGCGAAGGCAAAAGACAATGCTGTCTGTGCCTGAATGGCCTTCACCCTCCTAGAAAATGAATAGGTTAACTGGGGCGAATGCTTTCCATTCCAAGGGGGTGGAAGCCATACTGGGCAATGCCACCTTTTGTACACCGTAAAAGACTGCCATATTAGAAGCTGTACTGAAGGAAGGAATTTAGTGATTCACCTTGGTCACCTGTTGGACGCAGTGGATGCTGCTAGGCCAAGGTGAATCACTAGTAAGTACGTCTTCTTGGACGCTGCACAGGGAGCTAAAAAGATCAAAAAGAATTTTGTTTCTGAGGGACTTCATAAGGAATTACAAAAAATATATAATCATCACTGCCTTTCTAAGCTTTTTACTTTGGCATTTTTCTAGAACCGTTGTGTCTCTTCAGGCCTTGTAGCCACAAAGCCTAAATTATTTACTAAGATTTTCCACTGCAGCAGGAACCATGTTGAAGGAAAGGACTCAAACCTATGAACATTGGAGTTGGCTTTGGTTTTTAACCACTTATATTAACTCATAAGCTTGTATTATAATAGCCAGGTGTTTATTGTGCATTGAAACCAGATGTCTAATGCCTGGTTGCCACACAAGTGTCTACAAGCCCTTAGGATATATCCAAGCTTAATGGCTCATATTAATTGCGCGCCTAAAATCTACAACGCTAGCGAATTCTATTATATGAACGACCTACCAACCTTTTTTTTTTAAACATTTTTTAATATACCGCAACCCCCTCCCTTTCAATCTGATTATTACCGTAGCCATAGGAGCTTGCAATCCGAGTGGAGTGGGACGTATCTGACGTGGCTGGTTATTGAGTGCAGATGGAGAGTGTGTATGTTTTGTCCTTGCCATCCCCCCCCCCCCTACACACTCTTCCTCCCCTTCTTTGCTACATCTAGGCCGTGCTCCTGGTTTGTGTTTTTTACAAACTGAAAGGGGTCTGTGTTCTTGCACCCTCCACCCTCTCCCTCCCTGACATGTGGAATTTCACAGCACTGCACAGCCTAAAATGAGTGTGTCACTTCTGCATCCTGTGGATGGCCGTCCAAAGTTATGTATGTGCGAGCAATTAAAATGGCTGCCGAGCAGGAGGCAACAGACTACTTATTTATTAGCGTCTCTTCTTTCCACCATCACATGTAATCCGGTTCTGACATCGGTGAGGCCCGGCTTATCTGAACGTGGGACGTTTTTTCTATGTTCTCTCCTATCCTCTCTTCTAATGTAATTTAAAAAAATTTTTTTTTTGTGTTTATTATGGAGGGGGCCTTGTCGTGCCCCCAATACCTGCACTACAGGAGTTTGGCCAACGAAAGGTTAATGGGGCAATGCTCTGCTGTGTACCCCCCCTCTCTCCCTCCCCAGGCTGTGCACACAGCTTCTTGTCTCACAGGCTGAAAGGACCTATTCATTCTCACAATACACAGCGCAGACCATGAAACCAGCTGAGCAGGATTTGGAGCCTGCGGGATGACTCCCCCCTTCTAACCTGACCCCTCCCTGACAGCCCCTCAAAACCCCAGCATTCACCACGCTCACAATGACTATTCCCCCGACTATGTGCCTTATCGCCCAGGTACAGTCTGGCAGATAAGCAAAGATTTTTAGCTTTTGCAATCTGCCATGAAAACCTACTTTCATGACAGCTGTCTGCAAATTTGTGTAGTGGCCCTTTAAGGGTCACTTACTGTACGCAACGTCTACTGCTTATAAGTTACAGAATGTAGAGGTAGATATCTATTATTCACTCCCACGTATGTTAATGCTTAGGGTCTCGGAAATGGATGTTTGTAAAAGTTGACCATGGCGGCAGACATTTTGTAAGGCCTGATGCACACGAACGTATTTTCATTCCGTGTGTTTTTTTTTTTTTTGTGGACCGTATACGGAACCATTAATTTCAATGGGTCCGCGAGAAAAACGGATGGTACTTCGTGTGCATTCCATTTCCGTATTTCCGTTCCGCAAAAAAATAGAACATGTCCTATTATCTGCCTTACGGACCAGGATAGGACTGTTCCGTTAGGGGCCAGCTGTTCCATTCCACACGAATGTCATCCATATTCTTTTTCCTGATCCGTTTTTTTGCAGACCACAAAATACATACGTTCTTGTGCATGAGGCCTAAATCCTATCTCAGTCTACCAGCCTTTATTGTCTCGGGGAGCTAAAACTTTAAAATCCCCCCCCCCCCCCCGGCAGAGAAAGCACCGTCCATGCCGGTTCTGTCACTAGATTAACGCTGTGTATCGACGTGTGTTTTAGACGAGACAAACGGTTTATTATACTACCAGTGTGGAAGTGCAGATGGCTGAATACTTTTTTATTTTATTTTTTTTCTTCACTATTGTGGTGTCTAATGTGAACATGGGTCTGGTAAATGAGGGGTTAATTCCCCCCCCCCCTTCATATTGGTCACCGCTACACGCTCAGACAGCTGCAAGGGCACATCTGGCTCGTATTATTTTGGGGAATGAGCAGTCTTGGAGGGGGGCTGTGAGCGTATGCATGAGGTGGGGGCTGTAAGGAGGGGGGGTCCTTAATTATGATTCCCATGCAGTAAAATCCAGCTGCGCTCATAACTTTCTCTGTTTTGTTTAACCCGTTCTGAGTGCTACCTTTTTATCGACGACTGTTGTCAGGACTATACGATGGAGAACAGATCCGTAGAGCGAGGGGCCGCTTCATATTTGTCTACTGGATGCCGTATTGTTGCGGGAATGGCTGGTTGGCTTGGTGAACCATATGGTTTATGCAAGTCTTCATTAAGCAGAAATTGGGGGGCTTTTAAAAGGAAGATTTCCGAAGTTAGGACATGGTCTTTTATGTATGGACGGATTTAATGTGGTTGGAGATACGTGAGGATTGGATTGGGCTTGGGTAGAACGTCGGCTCTCTAGTTCAGCACAGCTGTACAATTCACAGGCGGCATGGGTACAGGCCTCCATATGGCATCCAGTTGGCCCAGGAAGTATGCCTATGAGCCCTGTGTAATTTCACACCAGTCAGCGATTGGGGGGGTAGGGTGCAAGGTTTTGGGATAATTGACACCTCAGGGGCAGCTGTTAAACTGCTCTCCCTTCTTTACACTCTTCGTCCTTGTGCCCCACTCTGAACCCCATCAGCTCATAGTTTTAATTGTAGACCAGAAGCATTTGGCCCCGGAATCTCCCCCCTTCTACGTGCCCTTCCACCAGCTGTGTCTGTTGTAGGGGTGAGGAGGACAGGGATCTTGTTCCTGAGCGGTGGACATATAAACTGATTTATGGAGTGACAAGAGGAAGTGGTGAACATTTCTTACCATAGATCCAGGTGACCATAAATAGTCCAAGGGCTAGGGGCAAATGCAAGTTGCAGAATTGTTTCACCTCTGCTGGTAAACTTTTTTTTAATTGCTTTTATATATGTCAAACCTAATACGGAAAAGCTCAGATTGTGGTTCTGTTGCTCCATCTTGATCAGATTGGACAAATGTATTTCCATCCCAGTTCTTGGATTGTGAAGGTTGTGGCTGCTTTGAGATGTTCCTTCAGGGCTCATTCACGTCTGTGTTGAACGGACAACAGCACCCCGACTAAACACTGACCCCCTCAAATCCAATGGGCCAGTTCACGTGCAGTTTTTTTCTCAGACGCGTTTTTCTCAAGGTGAACGGTGAACGGATGCACAAGAAAAACAGACGGCACCAGATGCCATCCATGTGCGGTTTATACGCGTTTACCAACTGGAGCATGGACGAGTTTAACATTGCTTGTCTGAATGAGCCCCCTACGGTACGCCCACATGTAGTGGGTCCGTATTTTGCACAGTGTATCCAGCCAGAAGCCATGGCTACCGAAATGTCACCAAATGCTGCCTCCCCACGTCCATGAAATCCAGGCTAGAAAACTGCAACCTATCCTCAAGCCAGGTTTCATCTGCACAACACGTAGAAGAAATTAATTAAAATCTCGCCCACGTTAAACGTTGTAAATTTCTTCACACAATTTTGCTGTGTAAAATTTGCAACGTTTGTCACGTGTGGCCCGTACCCGTAGGATAATATATTCTGGAAATGATTACGGCGGGTAATATCATATAGGGACGATCAGATGGAAAAATTGTCAGGAGAGACGATCAGAAATATCCATGGTAAATGGGTTAGAGGGTAAATTAGGGGGGGGGGGGCAAAGACAACATTGGGGCAAAAAGATGGTAATTGGTTGGGTATGGGAAGGGGGTGGTTGAATTGATGTGACACAATTGCCTCAGTGTTAAGAGGCAGAGGGGTGATGGAGTATGTTGTGGAGATGCAGATGGAGATGTGGTGAACAGGAAGCAGGGATATTGGAGGGAAGCATTAAATAGCGTGAACAGCTACGGGGCATTTCTGAATGATGGGGTTCAGATTTCAGCATTGGGAGAACACCAGAGCGGAAGTGGCCCCCACCTCTCCTCCTCCTCAATAGACCCTACTAATAACTTCTAGGAAGTCTAAGTGGTCTGCATTATATTGTGAAAGCCATTAACCCCTGCCGAGCTGGGGTTAAAGGGTTAATATTCCCTTGAGGAGACGTTGAACATATAGAAGGAAGATAGTTGCACAGTTAAAAAAAAAAAAATATTAGATAAAAAATCACTCACATTTATTCTGCGCACATGTTCATTCATATTTCACCTTTGGTGAAAGACGAGTGTCGATGGTCGCTTATCATCAAGGAAAAAAAATTATTTACTTATGTATATATCTTGCGCTGTCGTCACCCCCTGTGTGCCCAGTACAGGCTGAAAGCATTACTGGTAACATTTGTCTTTCCTCACTTGTGCGGTTAACCTCAGTTTTTATTTGTTTTTTATGGTTTTACTTTAAAAAAATAAATAAATATATATATATATATATATATATATATATATATATATATATATATATATATATATATTTTTTTTTTTTTTCACGTTTGCACAAAAAACACATGTGAACTGTCCCTAAGAAGAGTTTTAACTTGCAAAGTGGGCTTCATAGGGGTTATCACATGATAAATGTAAAAAATGAAAATCGAACATCATATAGTACATGACAATCTCTTCCTAACAGAGCTAGAACCAGCCCTGTACCCCTGGATCTAGAGATCCCCATTCATTGCTGCAATTGCTCTGCTAGATTCTTTCAGGGGGTGTTTCCTTTCTGCTGCAGCTCTCTCTCTGTAAGGCCTCATGCACACAGCTGTATGTATTTTGCACAACCTTTTCCTAAGGCTTTATGCACACGAACGTATATTCTTTCCGTGTCCATTCTGTTTTCGTTTTTTGCGGACCATATACGGAACCATTCATTTCAATGGGTCTGCAAAAAAAAAAAAGTTACTGTGTGCATTCCGTTTACGTATTTCCGTTCCGCAAAAAAATGTCCTATTATTGTCTGCATTACGGACAAGGATAGTACTGTTCTATTAGGGGCCGGCTGTTCCATTCCACAAAATACGGAATGCACACGGACGTCATCCGCATTTTTTGCTGACCGCAAAATACATACGGTCGTGTGCATGAGCCCTAATAGAACTGCCTATTCTTGTCTGTAAAACGGACAGGAATAGGTTCTATAATTTGCGGTGCGGCCACGCAGATGCGGACAGCACATGGTTGACATCTATGCACTGTCTGCATTGTTCACGGACCCGTAGAAATGAGCAGGTCAGTGTGTGATTGGACACTGACCCAAACTGCGGTCGTGTGTGAGGCCTAACTTTCACAGCTTCTAACAGTTAGGTATGGCTGGTGGCAGTTGAAGGATGGAACTGAGCGTGTGTGTCCACTTCAGTAGGTGGACATGCACATTACTATACAGAATAAACACCAAGAGCGCCATTATAATGAAGTTAAGGGAATATCTCACAACTGGAGCAAAGTAAATTGCAAAAGTAATGAGTTATTAATGCTGAGTTCTAGTAAAATAAAGTTTTGTGACTGCACAACCCTTTTAACGGGGGTGGTCTTATCAAAGATGGCCAGTATGCAGACTATACTATGGATAGTATATGTATCCTGACGATATCTGTGGGATGCATATTTTGGATATGGTTAGAAGAGTGACCAACCTGACCATAGATGCCACCATTGACCTTCATAGAAAACAACCCAAAAAGCTATATCTGTAGCACATTTCAAGGTGCGTGGGCTACGTTTTATACTCGGCGTATCTTCACATTAAGAGGAAACCACCGGCCTTGTTTGCATTCTCCTGAACTTCGGTAACTATCTAAAATGAACACCTCTTCAGGCCAAGTATTCCTCGCCCTCCCTTGCATGAACTCTTTCTTCCTTTTACTAATGGTTCCTATTGTGTCTCCACTAAGACGTGTCTGCTTCTCTTGTGAATAGGCCTCGTTTCCATGGGAACTCAAGCCAAAGGCCTGGGTGACCTATAACCCTTGATTGCAATAACCCCCCCCCCCCCTCCATTTGATTGTGCAGAGAATCTTGTATATCATTTAACGCTCTGTGTGCCTTACATTTATAGACCGCCTACGTATGCAAGGTCTATTCGACATGGCCTCCGTGGTCTGAGGGATTCATAAACTCTATACCTTCAAAGTTTCCATATATTTTAAAATGAGAAGACTTGTCCTAAACATTTCAATCTTCATTAATACCGAATGGGTTAAATTCCCCAAAAAAAATTTTTTTTTAATCTAGTTCTGTGATTTTTCTTGCTCCAAAGGCATGTTGCCCTGGTGCCCCCTCCCCATGCTAGGGCCCCCATGAGCTCAGCCTGTACATTCCTCCCTATAACTGGATTTGCAGCTGTTTTAAGAAGGAAGAAAAAGGAAGAAAAAAATTGCATGAGAAATCCTAAACAGCTTGTCCTGCTGTCAGGAGAGAAGAAGGGGGGCAATATGGAGAAAGAAGGGATGAGGTGACCCAGGACTAGGATAGAAGATGACTAGTTTAGGGTCTGTCCGTAAAGTGGACCACGCTGAAGCTCATAGATTGTAAGCTCTGCTGCAGCCAGGCCATAATTTTTTACTTTGTTTATCAAACTTTTTTCTGGTTTTATTTTCTTCATTTCTGTCTCCTTGTGCCATTTCCCTCTCCCTCCTCTTCTTCTCTGCAGCTGCGTTCTGTCCTTTTCCAGCTCTAGGAATGCTGCAGATATTTTATCTCCCAGACATGTTTTATTTCCAGAGGAGAAACTTCACGGAGCACAAAAAAGGAGGATACCAATGAAACATGAATTGGACCAAGATAGTATCTTTGTATATGCCCATAAATTTTGTCTTAAGACGTGTTGCAGGCAGGTCGGTGGAAGGATGATTTCATGGTGTAGTAAGGTTCTACTGCGGTTGTGTCCGCGGAAGGAAGGCTTCATGCTAAAATTATGAAATTGTTCACAATTTTTTACTTATTCCATGTATGTAATAAATCGGTGAGCTCCTTCTGATTCCATCTTGAGAATGCTTTTGTAGGCATGGCTTGTTGCCCATATGTGTGGCTTTCTATGGACTCCATCCATGAAAGGAAAAAGGAGAGAACCCATAAATATAGAGCAAGGCTGCCCTCAAGGATCTGTGGCGTTTCACTAGTCAGAAGGCCACACTGGTGGTGGTCTGGTAGCTGGAACCTCTTCTGAATGTCCACATCCCAGTAGAGAGATGGCTTCTCAGCAGGAAACGTACAAGTATGAACAATCGCTGGTCCTACATGTTCAAGAAATCCTCCCATGTGAACCTCAGAACATATACAACTGTAGATCACTGGTTTCTAGTTCGTCATCACTGCATAAACTAGATGTCTAGGATTGTGTGCTTTGAAGAGAATGTGTCGGTGAAGATCATTCTGCGAAGGAATGAATAATAGGATACTAGTAATACAATAAAATTGAGCCAATTTGTACTCTCACTCTGCCGAGCCAACTATGAGTTATTGCAGCCCTCGTGTTACAGCCTGTTGCATGACCTCACGTGGCCAGTTAAGTTTGGGAGGACTGAAATACTATAGACTACATCCATCGGTCAATTTTAAAAAGGGGGAAAAAAGGGTTAGGAAGCCATACTTTATAAGAACGATATTACAATCTGTACCAGGACTCATACGTATAGCAGATTCATATGGACCATATGTTGGGGTACAGTATGGTCCCATAGACTATACCGAGTCCTATATTCTAATTTTGCCCATGGCCGTATACATAAAGCTCTAGACTTCGTTCTTATCATAAGGGCATCTGTGTTCCCGTTCTATCAATATTGTCAGTCACTCTAGACCTGCGTTCTTCATTACATTGAGCAGAATACCGACACATGTCTTGAGTTGAGTAATTATGGCTGAACATAGTTTCCAGTGAACATGTTGAGTGTTCTTGGTGGCCTGCGTTATGTTTGAGTGAATTGCTGAGATCTGGACACTCTAACTTCTGGATTATCCTGTGACTCTGGGAAAGCAGTGTGACCTGTGTGTTTACTTGAATGGGGGGAGGCTACTTTCCCTCAGGTCACTTCTGTTGAATGTGGGTCGACTGGTTACATGAGACGAAGGGAAGGTATCACTTCATCATTGTGCATGTAGCTCTCGTGCACCCAGGTCTTGGGAACATCAGGACCTACCAGTATTCTTTAAAATAGTCAAGACTAGCTCCAGAGTTTTTGTGACCATGATCTGTTCTAGAATTGGAGTTAGAAAAAGTGTCTACTTAGTTTCCCTAAGGCATCCTTCACACAAACGGTAAAATTTATTAAACTTCTACGCCAGAATCATAGAAAAGTTGCAAATTTGGTGCCATTTCTGACCTCCGGCCTTACATATTTACCAGTATGTGCGCCAGCTACTTTGTGGTGTAGATTTCATTTTCTGGCAGACAGATCTCATGACGATGTGCCAAAATTTAGAAGCCTGTACCTATTTGGCACATCATATGCCAGTCTTAAGAAACTCCTCTTCATAGTGTGTGTGTGTGTGTGTGTGTGTGTGTTTTTTTTTTTTTTTTTTTTTTTTTGTTAGTTGTTTATGTTCTACAGTAAAGACCACGGGGAAAATGTTAGGGGAAAATAATGCACTAAAAGTAAAGAGAAAAAAATAATTCCATAAGGAAACATTTTGCTAATGAGTTTCAGTTAACAACACAGCAGTGTATTTTTGGAGAATAAAAACACTTGTGACAAGACAGCAGGAAAGAAAAAAAATATGGAATTTCCCTTTACACAATAAAATTAAAGCTAACGATCTGATCTGATGGAGATGCAAACCAATATTTTTGGATGGGCCATAGTGAAAGTTCCTACATGTAAACCTAACCCAAAGTTGTATTAGTATTTTTTTTTTTTTTTTTTTTTTTCTGGTCCAAAGTTATTTTAATGAGGCATAATCACAAGACCTCGCAGAGAAGACCAGATGACCCTTTTTGCACCAATTCAAGCACGTCTGAGGAAACTATAGCCAGTTTACATGATCCTATGGTTACTCTGCTGGTTGTTTTCTCTCCGTTCAAGACTTAATCCAGTTGAAACTGAGGAGGAACTATAAGAGGTGCCGAGGTAATGGTTGCACCTGGGCCCTGGTGTCTGTGGGAGCCCAAAGGCTCCTCTGTCTCATAAGAACATCTTAGTGTTAGAGATGATCTAGTAGTAGTACCGGTAATTTTACATTGGAGGCCGGGAACTAGTTACACCGCTGAGTTGGCTCATGAAGTATGGACTCTGATAGTCAACGTACAGGAATTATGGCTTGACAGATATGGAAATAATGCCTTAGATTGTGAGCCCCATTAGGGACAGCAGGATGCTAATGTCTGTAAAGCGCTGCGGAATATAGTAGCGCTATATAAGTGCATAAAATAAATAATAAGGATGCTTAGATATATGCATCATACATTATTCATATGTATTTATGAATCTTTAGTTGCGTCAACCTTCTGGCCAGAATAATGGCTGTTGAGGAAGCTACTTTATGGGGATAACACACGTGCATTCAAGGGTGAGCTACACGTATGCTGTTTTTAGAGTGCATTTGACTTGCCATACATCCTCGTATGGTAATTGGTGTCACAGGATACCTTCATAGCTCGCACATATGAGGAATACTGCTGCTTACGAGTGCAAAAAGTAAACCTTTCTCCATATGGCTCATGGTGGCCCTTGTTTTAGCGTGAGACTTTAAGATGGCAATGTTTGGGGGGGGGGGGCTAATCTTTGTGTAAGGTGTAATCCCTCTGGAATGAGCTGTTTGCTCACCTTGTTTTTTTAGTTAAGATGGGAGAGGGGTGGGAGGAAGCTGAAGTAGGGGGAGATATACAGCAATCTCATTAGGCCTTGTCCCTGTGTCGCTATCCCACCCTCACAGTACTATTTTACACTGGTTTCCTGGGAATGTGGGGCTGAGGCGCTGTGTGCATTGACCCTTGAAGTGAAAGACCATGTGACCTTGTGGGCATTGTTGGTCTCTCACCATTTAGACATGTTCATTCAGGTACAAAATCCAACTCTCTGGGAATGGAGACATTGTTCTGGACTCTATATAGACAATCATGATTGCTATGGCTCAGTATAGCCTTAATTATGGTGGCTGAAGCTACTGACGGATCTATCAAGACGTTGTCCACTAGTCACACCGTAGTGGGGCCATGGAACGGACTTGGTAGCTTGCAGGCCTGGATAATTACTTTGGTCAATTTTGCTACTTAAACTTGGTTATGTACACGTTAAAACTGCTTGCTGCCTTAATGAAGCATGAGACATAAAGTCCCCAATTTATAAAAGTCTAATTTACATAGATATGTTAAAGTTTCTGGAGGAACTTGAAATGCATGATGAAAAGTAGAAATCATGGATGAAGACCTCTTTCTGGAGGTCCTATAGAAATATTCTTGAGTCATTCCTTCCCTAAACCTGAAATTGACTGCCTCCAGAAAACCGCTTGTATTCAGGTACACGACAAATGGCGTTGAGATGGACTTCTAGGTGGCTTTTCTAGCCGCCTGCAGACACCCTTCAGGTCCTGCTGGAGTGAGGGTTAACTTTTGAGCTCTTTTTGAGCTGTAAGGAGGGGTCTGGGGTTCCCTGTTTGTATTTTTGTCTCTTTGCCAGATTTGGGGACTCCCCCTCTCTACCCGGTTCTCTTTCATCCAGCGCTCTGTAAGCCGCATCAAAGGCTGTGCCGGAGGAAACATCACCATGAGTGGGGTCAGGGGAAGGCTGTCTGCAATCCCAAATACAGCCCCGCCACCTTGCACTTGGCTTGTACCGAGCATACAGTGCTTTTTATAGCTTGGGGAAAAATAGATGAGAACATTTCTAGAAGTTATTTCAGTGCCTGTAACTGTAGTTAGCCGGTGACCCCTGGCTATTGATTTCGGACTCTTTAGTTTGCATATTAGACTCCATCCATACAACTGCTTGGAGCGTTCCTGGTCCCATATGTATGCAGCTGTGGTTGGATAGATGTGTAGGCTTTCACTTTTAGTCTTCCTCTGGAGTATGACTGTTACCTTCTATACTGCAGAAATTAGTATGCTATACCACACGTTGTTTACATACAGAACTGTATACGTTGGTATAAAACCGAATGCAAGAATTCCATCTGAACCCCACCCCCCCCCGGTGGGGCAACCACTGATTGCTCTGCACCCTGCTCATCCTCAGAGACCAGAGCCACCTGGGTGCTGCTCCTTCAGGACTCTGTGTCCATCTATTATATACTGTACATGGGAGCTATATACCATATAAACCTCTGGGGGTTTGCTTTAAATCAATAGGCTTGCAGAGCATTTCAGTGAAACAGTTCCTCAGTCACTTGTTTACTCCTATTCATTTCTTCATTGTGAATAATAGGAGTGATCTCATTGTTTCTGTAGCCATAATACAGGGGTCAATGACTCCATTACAATGCTACTACTAAACCTAGCCATACACATGAAAAAGCCAGTATAGACCATTTTCTGATCACCATTCGTACCTTTTCATGACCTGAACCAGTGTGACGGATGTGAACTGATTGCTGGTATCTCAAAAAATGGATCTGTTATGTTGTATTTTATTTATTTTTTCATTCTTTGTAGTTGAAAAGTCGTTCATGCGTAACATATCTGCCTTCCATCAATGGAAGCCAAGACCACCGATCTCGGCAGAAATCAATCGGCCGTTTTGCCCAAATTGTCCTTTTCACTTATGGCTTTGCTATTGACATCAACATAGGCTAATCATAAGCAACAGGTCGTTTAGAAAATGTCCATACTTGAAATCCTCAACGTATGGCCTGCTTCAAGGGTTTTTCTGGCAAGTAAATATTGATGGCCTGTCCTCAGGATACTGTTGAGATATTTTAAGGGGTCCACCTATTAGCTGTTTTAAGGGGCCACAGAGCTCAGGATGAGCGCCGTGGCATCCTCACAGTATACTGGTCAGTCCCGTATATTGGCTATGCTTGGTATTGCAGCTCAATCCTGACCTGCATGAAGACCAATGGACGTTATGTCACAGGTCAGACCTCCAGCAATCTGCTATTGATGACCTCTCCGGTTAGTAGGGGGTTTCGGACCTCCAGCAATTACATATTGATGACATATCTGGTCAGAACATGTAATTTGTTGGGTTCCTGTGAACCAGGATCACCACTGGTCTCCACAATGAAGATGACTAGGCAGCACAGTCCAGTTATTTCAATAGGAGACCCGTTGATTGGTCGAAACCAGAGCTAAACCCAAAGGACCATGGCAAGTCTAAGGAGCGAGGGGGTCCACTTCATTCTCGCCAACAATGGGATGCCCCAGCTCAAAGACTTTTGCTGAGGTCTTCCTTCTTCTGAAATGTCCTGATAATGGGCCTAGAGCGCCTAGGACTGAATGTTTTTATGGTAGCCTGCGATACGACCCTATGGATACCCAGTCTAATATGGAGAGCTGTGTCCCTCCTGGTGGCCGCTCTGTCTTCTGAAGGGCGTTGAGAACTTTGTCGGTGAATATTATGATCTACAGTATGTGGATGGTAATGGGACTACTTTCCTTGCAGTTTGCCCTAAGATGGCCCTCTTGGGAGCGCACACATTACAACTTTTAGGAAGACTTAGCAGCATATAGCAGCTTTGTGTAACTACATCCCCTCCCTGAGTCTCCTTCACTCACTCCTTTTTCCACAGCTATAGGTCTGGGCCTAGCCAAAGTAAACATCCCCAGGGCAGCAGTGACTGGGAGACTGTGCCACTGATGGGGGGTGGGGGTGAGGAGGCATGCAGAGAGCAGGGGATAGAGAGGGGGAGGGCGGGAGGGGAAGCATTCCTGCAGGCTATAGCAAAGAAAACAATTCGGCATTAAGAAATGTCTGCATGTTACCGTCTGTATAGCTGTTTATGTGCGGAGCACTGCTGGTTCCTGTGTGCAAACCTCCATCGGAGCATGCGTATATGGAGCGCGGTTTGCAGTTGCGCTTAGTATTTGCACAATTTCTGCTGGGACACGAGTGTGCACTGCTTGCACTTTTGGCACACTACAGGGAGAGCAATAAGTTACAGGCATTACTTTTAGGACCGTGCATACAGATTTAGCAGTGTCCGCTTTCTTTTTCTTTAGTATGTTGTGATAATCACTATTATACCTCCACATATTTAGGCCAGTTCCACACGAGCGTATTACGGACGTGTCCCGGCCTGACCGTGGCTTTAGGCCTTATGCACACGGCCATAAGTGCTGTGCGATCCGCAAAACGTGGACCCCGGCTGTGAACATCTCAATTTTTTTTCCCAACAGTCTGAAGAAATACTATTCTTGCCCGCCAAAAAGACAAGAATAGGATATGTTCTATTCCTCTATCTTAATTTTTTTGCTGGGCTGCAGAACAGACTTTGCGGATCCAGACAGCACATGGGTGTGTCGTCCGCATCTTTTGCGGTCCCATTGAAAGGAATGGGCCCACATACAATCCGTAAAAAATGCAGAACGGATGAGGACCAAAACTATGGCTGTGTGCATGAGGCCTAAGTCGCAGCGTCATATAGGCCAGATCACACATCCGTATCAGGAATGCATAGATGTGTCTGGTTTTATCTTCGATATGTTGTACTTATGGGTCAATTGGACCATTTCATACAATTCTTTTTTTCCGGATCCAAAAAACTCAGTACGTGTCCTATTAGAGTCCATTTTTGCACATTAGACTCGCCTATTCAAGTGAGGAAAAAAAATAGAATGCACATGGAAGCCATCCGTGTGCTCTCTGTGGTGTGTGTGTGTGTGTGTGTTTTTTATTTTTCGGACAAGAAATCGTACACTGCTATGTGAATAAGGCCTTAATATGGACATTTGAAACCGGCCTGACCTGCCGCTCTACGTAAAGCATATCCTAGATCGGGATGAATTTGTGCCGTGTGATCGTCTCAGCCCTGCTACACCGGTTCCAAGCTATATGATTGCACAAGGAAAGCATTTACGTGAGCTGGCAATCTGATTAGAAGATTAACTTTGAATAGTAAATTTTGTATAAAAAGTGAGATAATCATACGGAATTGCGGCAATTTACAAGGCCAGCCATATATTTTATATATTTATTTATATTGTTTGGTATGCTCTGTGGTAACAACACAAGGACAACAACTCCTTTATCACAGGAACTACTCCACTAATCATTTGTAGCCCCTTCCTTTTCTTGAGATCTCTCCTTATCTGTCTGTAAGAAAGAGGGTTTAAAATTGGAAAGCTATTGTAAGGGGGGTGGGGAGAAGTATGTCGGAGGGGGTCTGATGGGGGGCGACAATGCCATTTCTCCACTTGAGTTCTGGAAACTGTCATCAGAAACAATAAGGACATTTCCTGCTGGATTCCAGTCACTCTGCAGACCCCCCTGAAAAAAAAAAAAAAACACCCACCCAGCAGAAGTCTCTGGGGTGGGGGCAGGCCTGGCACCATGAGGACCTGGTTTTATTTTTTTGCTAGGCATGGGCCCTTTTCTTGCACTCCTCACAAGCATTGAAAGGTTAATAATCTTGAGCAGCTTGCGCTGGAAGGCGGCTGTGCTGTGGTGGCTGCTTCGAGGAGAACAAGGTCTCCAGTCACTTAGTATGAAGTGGAATCTCACAGCTGGACCTTGTCTTGCTCTCTGTTGGTTTTACTGCCCCAGTTTTCTTTCTCCCATGTAAACATTCCCGGGATCCTCCAGGATTTATATCTGCCCATGCAGGCAGTTTCCTGCTACCCCCCTGCCCTGCACCAAATCCCTAAATCCTCCCTAGCACCGGAGCATCTGTGGGAGGAGGACGGGTCAGATTTCCTCCATAGACTGTGCTTTACAAGCAGCTAATTTGACAAATGGACTCTATCATTACCTCACTTTTTTTCTCTTATGACAATAATACATTTTTTATTTTTATTTTGTAGGGGGGGGGGGGGATTTTTGTTTTTCCTCTCTGTAAAAACTTTATAAAACTTTTGTGCAAAACGTGGGCGCTCGCCTAGTCTGCCGTAAAGTCAGGGCTGTGTGAACACGAAGAACTTGTGGAAAGTCTGATAATAAATTTAGGATGACTTGCCCCTGGAGGAGGTCATTGCCCTTTTAGACCCCACGTTTGATTGAAATGTGCTACAAAACGAGTCATTTCCAGGCGTCGTGATTACTTCCATGATCCTACTTATAACCGATGCTTTATTGTGATTTTTAAGACATTACATGTGCTTGTGATTAAGGGCGTAGGCGTAATTGGACGTAATATTGCACCCATAACAGTCTGCAGGCCCATACTGTGCCGCCATATCCCTCTAATTTCACACACGCACTGCTTTCTGGGATTTTGTGTGCTGTGGCGAGTGTACATGTATGTAGTCTGCATGCAAGTATGTCTGCATTTACCGCTCCTGCCATGCAGACTTGGTCCTCTATCAACTTTTTTTATTTTTTTTAGCCAGTTAAAATGGCGCCATCTAGATGTCCTGGGGAATTCAATAGAAAAGTCCAGCAATACATTGAGTGCCCTTTGGCTGTACGATCACATGCAGTGCCCACTTTTCTGCATACCTTTTTAAGCAACCTTTTTTCTTCTCTTTTTTTCTTGCAGTATTTGCAGATGAAATGGCCTCTCTTAGATGCCCCCAGTACTGCCGGCTTGAAGGATGCCAGGTCGCCATCGCCCGCTCACTTGGTGAGTATTGCCAACAGTTTATAGAGGACCAGTCCTCTCCCCTGACATGTCTGTTACAGCAACTTTTTGCATCCCTCATGTAATAACAATTCTGAAGCATCTATTCTCATAACTCTTATTATTCCTACTAGCAGTTTGTGAATGAAAGTCCAGCTGGGTGTTACCAGTTGATGGGTGGTGTCACAACCCTGACTAGTAACACCCATCTGAACCTTGATTACAGACTTCTAGTAATTCCTTCATAAACGTCTAGTAGGAGTCATAAAGGAAAGGCACAACATGGTCATAAGAATAGATTCTCCAGAATATTCTTTTTTTTTTTTTTTTTTTTTTTTACAGGGGGATGCAAGTAGTTACTAAAGCGGACATGTCAGGAGAGGAGACGGGTGCTCTTTAATTCCATAATATTGAGTATTGGGTGATATTTTAGGCTTCTATCGTTAAGGTCTCATGCATGTATGCAAACTGCGGATCTACAAAATGTGGATACCGGCCATGTGCATGCTGCATTTACCTAATAGAACTGCCTGTTCTTGTCCATGAAACGTGTTCTCGAACCTGTGGAACAGCCAAACGGGTGGCATCTGTGTGCTGTCCGCATTATTTGTGGGCCCCATAGAAATGACCGGGTCCGCGTAGAGTCCACAAAAAATGTAGATGGGACACGTACCCAAAATACGGTCACGTGCACAAGGACTTGCTTCCATATGTAATTGGGACAAGTCTGGTTGATCTCTCTAAACATCCTTGTATAGTGGTACCGCTGAGCACAAAGTCCTCACTACTTCCATATACCTTGGCAGGGATGTTGGTCCCTGGAAGTGCTGACCCATACTGGTCCAAACCTTCAAGTCATGTGAGGGTAAAAGATCGGTTCATCTTGTAGACAGATTCCAGCCGGTCATGTGTGCTTTATAAACCTTCCAGACTTCTTCCTCCTGCATGGACCTGTTGATCAGATGAGGTAGCCAGTTCTGACCATGGCTGACCGGTGAATGATGACCGGACAGTGGTACTGGGGTATGAAGTCTAGTCGTCCCCCCAAGAAAACATTACTTCTATATACATACTCTTTTGATATTATGTGAAATCCGATATCGGACCACCACGGATTTCCACAATAGAGGGCTGAGACCGCTTTCCCACTGTTCAAGATTTTATTTCTGGACATGTGACATCGCTTTCAACTGGTAGACCCATTCAGATGCTGTCATCTGTCCAGTACAGGAACTTTTGCTTTGGCCAAGGATCCGCGCAATGATTGAGAACAAACGTCCATATGAATGTTCTTTCCCAATATTTGCCCCACCATCCTTCATGAAGGACCTAAAATCATCATCCGTAGGCAGCACCTTGGTCTGTAAAAAGAGGGGTGCTGCGTGCAAACAGTGAATCTGCATAGGGACGGACGTTCGCAGAGGCTATCGTTCATCCTCATGTAGTGGGGCTGATGGTTGCATGTGAATACAGCTCTACCGAGGCCCAGTGATCGGGAATGAACAGCTCATTCCTGATCGTTGCGTTGTCCACCAGCAAAGGGCCATAATAGACTTTTGGGCAGTGGTCTGAGCCTTCTACAAATCCCTTCTGGAAATGAATGGTGGTTCGAAATCAAACTTTGCCAGTTTGATCTGTCTAAATTTGCTCCAGTGGCAGAAAACGTGACGCGTCATAGCCCACGTTTATCTCTAAGCTTTGATTGAAGAGATGGGGTCCTCTGTTTTCTGCTCTTGAAAGTTTGAGTACGAACACGCTATGCTCATGGACAGCCGGGCAGAGCCTGAGTGTCCTTTTACAGGGGCTGAAGATGTGAGGACATAACAAATCGATTAGTGCTCATCTAAGGAACTTGTACATGGGCTGTCGCAAACTGCATGGCGGATGAATGATCGTTCATGTGATTGTTCATCCCCTGTACAGTTTGCAGTTGTTAGCAGCACTTCCCTGTTTACATGGGGAGATGTACTACTCACAAATGATGCTTTTTGTGGCTGTATTAAATGGGTTGTCTGTGTTTTTTATATTGATGACCTATCCTCATTGTTACAGGATTGGTGGGAGTCTAACTCCCGGTAACTGCTGCAGCCTCTTCCTACGCCTGTAACGTCTCATCGTCACATGGCCTAGGAGGTGCAGCTCTGTCCTATTTGAGTGAATCAGGCTGAGCTGTAATACTAAGAACAGCCACCATACAATGTACTGCGCTGTGCTTGGTGAGCGAGAAGGAGGCCGCAGCGCTCGCAGGAGGCCCGCAGTCTCTTCAAACAGGAGTCGGACCTAAGGTCATCAGTATTAAAAACCAGATCAGCAAACAAATTGGCATTGGCTCGTCTGACGGGTGATCGCCAGGCTGGTTGGCTGAATGTTCAATCCCAGTTATCTGCCCATGTAAAAGGATTTAACTAGTGTTGAGTGAACTTGTGTTTTAAGTTGTGCATCCAAAGTTCGGGTTCAGGTTATCGAAGAATCCCGTTATGGATTCTGCTACCACAGACCACAACGGAATTTGGAATCCATAGGTTCGAGAACCCGAACTTTGGACGCAGAACTTAAAAAAACAAGTTCGCTCAAAACTAGCCTTAACACCCGACCCCCCCCCCCCCCCTTCAATGCAGACCTTCACCACACAGAACTTCTGATGTGTTGCGATTACAACATTTTTCTGAACCTGAAGGTACAGCATAACGGGGGGTATGAAGGATGGCAGATTTTTCCAGATCGTTGGCCTCATTCACGACAAGTCAGACACTTTCAGCCATGGTTGTGTAGGCCGTTCTTTATATAGATTGCATTCCTAATGCAGATGAGGAAAGTATTTTAATTATAGCAAGCTACACCACAGCGCTGGATATAAATCAGTTGTCAGCGAATGATGGATTATGGTGAAGCAAGTGGCAAGATGATGTATAATTGAGGCCCAGTATGTACACTGACGGCGTAGACATACAGTCATGCCCGGTCTTGCTGCAAACCATGCACATACACACGCATGCTTGCATAGCTTTACACGCTCACTCATGCTTGCATCTGTGTGTGTAAAATGTGTTTCTCGTCACACACGAGTCCTCTTTTGTTCCTCCTTTGTATACCTGTATTAGCACCTGGATTCCTGTCTATTCTTTAAGCATTAAGTCTTTCAGCAAAAAGCTGAGCTGCTACTTAATGTAGGAGAGGGGGAAGGAGAGTGGTTTAAGGGTGAGGCCCGACTTGCTCAGTCTGCCTCCCAAATACTAAGTGAACCATAATGGGGCTCCCGGAAGGGGGGGGAAGGTCCTGCAGATGGAGTAGATTCCACTTGTTCTAGGCGTCTTTTCACCTTGAAAGATGGGTGATGGCTCCATTAACCCCTCCATTGTGTCTCTGGACATGGGTAGATTGCTTTCGTTCACTTCTAAATAGCTGATCCAAATGGGCATGCACTGATGAGGTCTTTGCTCACGTGAGGTTTCTAGAATTAACTGTGTAGAAGTCCATATGGATATACAAAAAGCATATACATATCCTACAGTCACTAGTCTGTAGACCTCCTATTTGCAAATTCGCTAATTTTTTATTATTTTTTCTCTCCCCTTTTAGTCCAACAAGGTGCCAGTTGTCCAGCACCCTCATCACATGCACCCTCTAACGCCCCTCATCACCTACAGCAACGACCGCTTCTCGCCGGTGACGCCTCCTGGACATTTGTCACCTGAAATAGACCCAAAGACTGGTAAGACTGGGGTACATTACTGGGTTGATATTTACGGCTTTTTTTGTTTTTGGGTTAGTATAATCCACTAAACTGTCTTGTTTGTAGGCATCCCACGCCCGCCTCATCCATCAGAGCTTTCTCCATACTACCCGCTGTCCCCCGGAGCTGTAGGACAGATTCCTCACCCCTTAGGCTGGCTGGTTCCACAGTAAGTGTTTTATCTGTAATGTATTAAGGCCCTTAGTGTATTTTTGGCCGAACCAACAGAGAACGGCGGGTTTGGACTATAGTCTGTGTATGGGGCACCCCCGACTCTTCCCCCTCCCGCCACAGATGATGTCTGAGGGAAGAAGGATCGGTGAAATGACTCTCGGAGGAGATAAGCTGCCGTCTGGCAGTCGCTTTCTCCCCTCTCTCCATTAAATACACATATAAGCTCGGGCAAACCAAACTTGTGTGTGTACGGAGGAATCGGGAGGGAGTCCATACGGCCTGCTATGGTGTTGTGCGGCCTTGTACTGTGTTTCTGTAGTACAGGTGATTTTACGGTAGTCATTTGTTTTTAGACAGGGCCAACCTATGTATTCCATCCCTCCTGGCGGATTCCGGCATCCATATCCCGCGCTCGCCATGAACGCCTCAATGTCCAGGTATTGTACTCTCCTGTTCGATCTCTTCATACAAACCTCACTCTTCTGTTATTTTATAATAAAAATCTTTTTTGTTCTCTAGTTTGGTTTCCAGCCGCTTTTCTCCACATATGGTGCCTCCTCCTCACCACAGCTTGCATACCTCAGGGATCCCTCACCCTGCCATTGTCTCGCCAGTTGTAAAGCAGGAGCCATGCTCTGGAAACCATAGTCCCAACCTCAACACGTAAGTCCCTTAAGCTTTTCCACTATGTGGGAATAGCCCGTGCTCGGGAGCCTATCACTTGCCACAGGTCCCCTGTGGTTGGAAGCCATATTTGAATATTGTCACCTGTATAATTGTAGTTTTGGTAGATTATGAATTTAAAGAACCTCTGTCAGCATGAGCAACCCTATGACACCAAGCATATTGTCTGTAAGGATTGATCATGCTGATTAAAACGATATCTTATTTATTTTTGTAGGTTGTACCATTGAGGATTTTTCTTAATGCAAATCAGGCAGTTGGAGCACCAAGGGGCAGGCTGTAGATCTTTGAGCACTGCTACAGCTATGCCCCTAGTGCTCATTATATTCCCCCTCTTTGATTAATAGTCTTTTCTAATGGTGCCTGCTCAATAGCTTGCTAGTAATCATTGGTGGTCCAATGTTTATTTCGTATGAAGTGTGTCTTCTCTCCAGACATATTTCGGGGGATAGTCAGAAGCTCCCAACACACATTAGTATGTCGGCTGAACCCACCATTCTCGGCAGGTTTGGCCGACAAAGGTATCATTTGTATGGCCAGCTTTAGACGGGGCAATTAGACCTGTCTATCAAAGAGGAGGGAGGAGTATAATGAGCACTAGGGGCGTAGCTGGAGTAGTGCTCAAAGCTCTATAGCCTGACCCTTGGTGCTCCAACTGCTGCAACCTGCAAAGCTCAATAAGGTATCGTTTTAATTGGCATAATCAACCCTACCAGGCAATTTGCCTAGTTTAATGGGGTTGATCATGCTGACAGAGGTTCTTTAACTTATCTGCTTTGTACAATTCCCCCTTTGTAAATACATAGTGTGCCACTTGCTGGTTCCTTCTTGATCAGTTGTGATGTGCAGGAACCGGTTTCCCTGCAGCGCCACCACAGGGGATGTATAACATTACACAGTGCCAATTGCAATCAATTTCCTTGAAATACAAGGACGTGCCAGGTCCTCCAGAGGAAGAGACTTTGTAGCCGCTCTTCACTGTAACGCATAGAGGAGATTAAGTGAATATTGATGTTGAATTTTAAGCACTTGCTCGAACTAAGTCCATATTTACAGTGATGGCTAATTTGGTGTATTTTTTATTTTACCCTCCTGTCCTTTAGGAAACAAAGCATGCCAGTTAAGAAAGAAGAAGAGAAGAAGCCACATGTTAAAAAGCCGTTGAATGCCTTCATGCTCTACATGAAAGAGATGAGAGCCAAGGTTGTAGCAGAGTGCACACTGAAGGAGAGCGCAGCCATCAATCAGATCCTAGGTCGTCGGGTAGGTGCTCTCTTCTTGTGGTTGATAAATATGGATGTCTATGTCACGGTAGGCAAAGCCTGACTGTCCTTTCTCCACAGTGGCACTCTTTATCGAGGGAAGAACAGGCCAAGTACTATGAGCTAGCGAGGAAAGAGCGGCAACTGCACTCCCAGCTCTACCCGACGTGGTCTGCAAGAGACAACTATGTAAGTATGGCGCTACTAGCCAGAATAATTGGATATGTAGAGGGCATTTCTTCTCCTTTTGACGTTATACTGATGCATTGTGTATATTACTGTGCTTTTTTAATCATGATGAAGAGATGTATATATGGGCTGTATTCACTAATAAAAAGGATGTCCTGTTCCAGGGTAAGAGAAAGAAGCGGAAGAGAGAGAAGCAGTCCCAGGAAGCAGAAGGTATGGGCTCTACTCCAAGCACCTCTACCCAGTGCAGTATGATGACCCCATGGGATGTCGTTTGTCAGTACGCGTTCGGGGCTCTATGAAGCAGTGGGGGACGTGGGATGGCTCAAATGGTGGGGAAATTACTTGCACCTCCATTACTGTAAAGTAAATCTCCACCTTCCACCATCATGTTATTAAAGGTCCAAAACGCTGCGCAGGTTAATTTCTTAATGCACCTTTTATAGCGTCTGCCGCTCACTTTTTCTCATCTGAGAGCCCAAGGTATTCATGAGTTGTGGACTAACCCCTGATTTACAGCTTTTGCCCCCATTATTGTTCTATGCATGGCAGTAAGCTCCCACCTGTCCTACGCATGCGCTGGTCTGGTCACGTGCACCTCCAGTGGCAGGATGTCCAGGCACATCGTTGCCAGGGACTGACGCTGTGCTGCGGGGGACTGTTGGCAGATCCCTGATTTATTAATAGGATATTTTATAAAAGTTAATAGAAGGTGTCCACCCCGTTGGAAGAAATTAATCTCCAGGATTTTGAAAATTTTTACAAACTGTATTCAAGGGTGGCCATTCACTTTTAAGAGGAGCGGTCACCTCTCCTGACATGTCTGTTTTAGTAACTACTTGCATTCCCCATGTAATAACGATTCTGGAGCTTCTATTCTTATGACCTATGATGTGCCATTCCTTTATTATTCCTGCTAGAAGTTTATGAATTAATTTTCTAGCGGTCTAGAGTAAAGGTCCAGCTGGATATTACCAGATAGGGGAGGTGTCCCTACGCAATCCAACACTGGAGCACTGATTGGATAGTGTCAGACTGTGCAGGGACACCCCCCCAGACTGGTAATACCCATCTGAACCTTTACTGCAGACTGTTGCCAATTCATTCATAAACTTCCAGTCGGAATGACACAATATAGTCGTAGGAATAGATGCTCCACTATGGTTATTGCATGGGAAATACAAGTAGTCAGAGGTGACAGGTCCTCTTAGAGAAGACCTTTCCATTACTCTCAGCTCTTTATTGTTAATATCGCTGCTTGTGAACTTTAGCTGAATGCTTACACAGAGGGGTAATATGAGGGCTGTCAAGAGCCGTGTAGCTGCATACAGTCATTGTGGACAGCAGTCCTATGCAGGAGTGGTCACCATAAACCTAACCAACCAGTTTATCCATAGGGGTTGAGAACCCTGCTGTGTTTGGTCATCTGTGTACTGCCCGGATACCTGTAGATGCAAACAATTGTGGTTTTCCTTTATGTACAAAACTGAACGGCATTTTGTGTGTGTGTATATTAAAAAATATTATTTTATTAGTAAATATCTTTGTTGGGTATATGTAGCATGTAGCCCTCAATTCCCACTTCAGCTTGCACATTTCTAAGTGGTCTCCTTTCTCAACTGCAGTTTCCAGACCCAAGAAGGTGTGCGTACAGCATCTTCCCGCAGAGAAGACCTGCGACAGCCCGGCCTCATCCCACGGCAGCATGTTGGACTCGCCAGCCACACCCTCGGCCGCTCTCGCCTCTCCTGCAGCCCCCGCTGCGACACACTCTGAGCAAGCTCAGCCGCTGTCCCTCACCACCAAACCAGAAGCAAGAGCGCAGTTATCGCTCAGCCACTCTGCAGCCTTCCTGGCCTCCAAGTCTCCTCCGTCCACCAGTCTGTCTGGGCACCTGCCATCCTCTGTCGGATCGACACTGCTGTCTCGGCCCATCCCGCTCACATCCTCTGTATTGTCTCCTCCGGGCGTCTTCCAGTTACCCCTAATGCAGGCACAGCCCCTCTCTTTGGTGACCAAATCTAGTGACTGACATGAGAAAATCCTACGGCTGGGATCCCTTGACGTCAATGGAGTTGTACTCTGCAGATGTGCACATACTCTGCACTAGTATATGTATACTGCTTTGCAGATATGGATTTTGCTCTGCACTGATTGGTGTGTGTACATATATACATATATATATATATATATATATATAATGCTCTGTGAGTGGGGACCACTTCTATCCCGCTCTGTGATTCTACTCTTCAGGCGTGGACGATGCTCTGTGGATATGGACACCACTGTGTAATGGTGCAGATCTTTCATGACGTTGGCCATGGTGGGGGTCGCATCACTTGACAAGGGACTCATCTGATGCGGTGATCAGGAGCACGGAGGGCAATTAAAGGGACATGTTCTTCAGTACGGTGGGGACTCCCAAGCAGGTGGATTACGGATCGATCGGCCACGAACCGCATGCATTATTGGTCAATATTTGACCTTGCGGTTTTACACTTGGAGAAACGTTTTTTCTTTACTTTGAAGTGGAAATAATAGGAATAAATCCATGTATATTGTACATACAAATGTGCCCGGGTAGGGAAAACGGGGGTATGCATGTTTCCTTTTGTGGGAGGGTTTCTATTTTGTATGTCCGAAGGAAAAAGTCTTGGTCCCTCTAAGTGCTGGTCTGGGGGCAGCAAACCATATTTTTTTTTTTTTTTTATATTATATATATATTATTTTTTTTTACCTTTCTGGCATTCCCTGGGTTACTATCACCTATATATGTATTTTCTCTCCCACTTACTCTGAGGATTGTTTTTGTTTTTTCCTCTCCACCTTTTCTTCTCCATTCCAGTCTTCTATACAGTTTTATGTATTTTTTTTTTTTTTTGTTTTGCTTTTCATTTTTTTTTATGGAAAAGAAATTTCTTGAAAAAATGTGACTTTTTGTAACAAAATAGAAAATATATTGTGTTTTAAAATATCTGGGTTAGTTCTTGTGACTTTTATTTTTAGTTTTTTTGGTACGGTTTGCGGAGGAGTAAACCCTCGAGCAGGTAAACGCATGTCGGGCTGGTCCACAGTACATCTGTGTTACTGAGACCTGTGTGTGGAGACGACTGAAACCAAATAATAAAGCACACGAGGTGACCTGATGAATCCGCAGTGTTTGCACTATTGTGTGATGGAACAAACATGGATGATGCTTTTACTTCTCTCAAGAGTCCTGGGAGTCCAGTAACCAACACACTAACATTTACTGCTGGCACAAATCTTCATGCAGACTTCATCCATCTGTATTTTATTATCGGTGGCTTCCTCCACAAATTTGGTTTGGGTTTTTTCTTCATGTGACGGGTGTTTTTGTTTTTAGTTTTTTTTTAAGACCATAATCTTTATTTGTGGTCATGGCTACGGCCAACGATGCTTGATGAACCCTAGGGAGATAAACATCAAGAACAACCTAACCCGGCTAGCCGTGTGCTAGCTAAACCTAACTTAATGGCTTGAATTGTGCCCTTAGCCATAGCCGTGGGTAGGCCTAAAAGGGGGCATACCCTGTGGAAATGAAAAGAGAAGGGAGGGAGGGTGGGGCACCTGAAGAACACACGCCCAGGAGTGAGGCAGTGGCTTGTTTAAGAAGAGCCTCCGCCCCTCCCACAAATGCAGGCTGACTAGTCAGCCTTACTACTTATAGAACACCATATTCTGCAGTGCTTTACAAATCAGAGGGTGCACGTACAAATCAAGATACACCTCCCAGGATTACAGGCTCGTATGCAAATAAAACACTAGGAGTCTGGCCCTGCTTGCAAGAGCTTACAATCTATGAGGAAATGGGGGTGACACAAAAGGTGTTTTTGTTTTTACATGTGTTTTACTACATGCATTATTTTTATTTATTTTTTCAGACCATGCATTTCTTAAACTGAGAAGTCACTTCCTCCGTAAAACTCCTTAAAAAAAAAATTCAATTGTAAAAATGCCATAAACCCAACGTGTTTTTTTTTTTTTTTTTTTTTTTCAGCAAGTGCAAAAAAAATGAATGTAAGGCACAAAACCACCAGCAAATGAGTCAAATAACAGCATAGACTGAACATGTTAAAAATGCTAAATGATGAAAAAAAAAAAAAATGCTATGGACAAAACAAAAGAACATAAAGGATGTGTGTGTACTGCACTTCGTAATTCACATTAACTGAGGGTGGCTGCAAATAGTGCAGATTTATGTGCATGGAATCCGCACAAAAAGACGCACATAAATCCTCACTATTTATTGCGTTTTTGTTACTTTTTTTGTGTGCATTATTTTTATATTTTTTTTTGGTTCTGCTTTGATACAGATTTTCTGCAGATCTCTCCCTTCCAGGGTGAAATCCACACATGAAAAACGCAGCAATAACTGACATGCAGCAGATTTCAAATTCCGCACCTAAGAAACGGCAAAGTGTCCTGTATTATGCTGAGGTTTATCTGCACAGAAAAACCACACATAATCCACATTGTGTGCAGCCACCCTTACAGCTAAGGGTGGGTTCACACTAGCGTTAGGGATTCCGTTATGGCTTTCCATTATAACATGGTTCTAAAGGAATCCATAAGACGGAAGGACTGATCCGTTGTCCTGCCCATAGACTTGTATTATGACGGAATGCCAAACGGAAGCCTTTAAAGGGCATTCAGTTTGCTTTCCGTCCTAATAAAAGTGTATGGGAATCCAAACTGATCGGTCTGGTTCCCGTTATGCAGGACTTTGTTTTCTGTCTTCCATAACGGGACCCAGGCGGATCCGTTGTGCTTTCCCATACACTTCTATTAGGACGGAAAGCAAACGGAATGCCTTTTAAAGGTTTCCGTTTTGCATTCTGTCTAAACATTCCGTTATAACGGAAAGCCATATCGGAATCAATAACGCTAGTTTGAACCCACCCTAAGGGTGGTGTTTCTAAAAGGAAAAAAAGCAGCACAAACCACTGAAAAGTGTCACATGGGGCAGATTTTTATGTGGATGTGTCATGGACTTCATCCTATGAATTGCAAAGACTAAAATCCGCAGCATACATAGACATGCTATAGATTTACAATACACAATCAGGTCAATTTATGCCACAGTTTTATTTTTTTGCAGCCTGTAGGTGAGATTTCTTAAAATCTCCTCTACTTCGGTACTGTAAAACACTGCGGATTTTTGCACACATTATGACTGTGAAGTACCCAAAAGTGAGAACACAGCAGTTCTCTGGCCTCTGAGTTGTGTGTGCTTTGTTGGTGTGTGTGTGTGTGTTGTGTGTTTTTTTTTTTTTTTTTTTATTATAATTTTTTTTTGTTTTTTAATGGGCTGTATGAGCTCTGAAGTCAGGTTTGTTCCGTTCAGTAGGGCACCACTCCATCTGCCATACCAGAGACAGACCATGAGCAAGAGTTGCTCTGTTTCTGGAGGGGAAAAATAAGGTGCAATATATCTGATATCCTGCTAACCCTTGTGGGTTGTCCTGTGAAAAATATATTTTCAAAAACAGCACCTGGATCTGAATACTTTTGCAATGGCAGGTAATAAAATTTTTTGTATAGCCAACGAGTTATCAACTGAAATCTGTATAGCGCCACCTGGCCTCTTCTCTTTTTCTAATTTCTCTGTCCTGCTCACTGAGGTGGAAGCACATGCTCAGTTCCATCTTTCAACTTCCACCAGGTGCAGCAGAAAGTACACGCACCCTAAGCTGCTAGCTTTAAACAAATCTAGCAGAGCAATGAATGAGGGAGTATCTGAATCCATGTGAGGTACAGGGCTGGTTCTAGCTTAGGTGTTGTAATGTCCTATATGGTGTCTGATTTTCATTTTTCACATTTAGTCATGGGATAACCCCTTTTAAAATACCACCAAGAAAAACATTGAATACAACTCCACATGTGAACATGGCCTAATATTGTACAGTTATGGCACAGACGTCTTGATCTTCACATTGACATTGTTTGCCTCTCCTGTGATATACAATCCATGCCCCCTCTTAAAGTTCTAAAACCTTCTGCTTTATACATGGGGTGTGTTGCCCAGGGCGGGTTTTCAGGATTCCCTTACTGAGGTTCTCCGGTTACAACAATTGTGACATGAGGCCATTGTCGGTGGTCCCTGAAAGCATCTATAGTTCTCATTGACTAGCGGAGGCATTTCAGTCACTGATAAAAGTATCAAATTCAGTGGTGCCTTTTCACCGCAAGTCATGACAGTGAATGGGATTGCGTTGTGATCCACGTGTTGCTGCGACACGTCCGTTGCAAGAAATCCAGATCTGCGGCTGTGTTGCAGCAACTTTCAGGTTGCGATCCCATTCCCCTCTGTTAGTTGAGATGCAGGCAGCGCTACACTGCAGTCTTCGGCCATTTAACGTGTTTCACAGTCCCTAGCGTAAAACTAGATCAGATGCAACAAATTTATGATAAATTTGTATGTATGAAAGCATGTTGAACACAGTTTTTGTCACATAGTACATGACAATCTTTTTCTAACACGGCTAGACCCATCCCTGTACCTCACATGGATCCAGAGATCTCCACATTCACTGCTCTGCTAGATTTATATCAAGCTGAGAGCTCAGGGGAGTGTCTTTTCTGCTGTAGCTAAAGGGGGTGTCTCAGTTCTCCCTATCACAGCTCAGGGGCGTGTCCATGCTCTGCCTATCACAGCTCAGGAGGCAGTTGAAGGATGAAACTGAGCATGTGCGGCCTTCTCAGTGAGCAGGTCAAAGAAATAAGAAAAAAGACAAACAGCAGGTGGCGCTGCACAGATAGAGTTTATTGAATAACTCAGCTACATTTTTAATTACATGTAATTGCAAAAGTATTCAGATGCAGGTGCTGGTTTGAAAAGTGTAGAATATTATTATTTTTTTGGACAACCCCCTTTAACCGCTACAGGACCGCCTAACGCAGGGATGCGTCCTGCGGGCGGTCCTGTAGCTCTGTGTGGACGCATCGGCGCGTCATCTCGCGAGACGCGAAGTTCCTGTGAACGCGCGTCTCAAGAGTTGAACTACAGCCTGCCAGCGATGATCAATCGCTGGCAGGCTGTAGATGCGATATAAATCGCATCAAACATGTATACCAGACGCTGTTTTGTGAACAGCGTCTGGTATAGCTGCTACCTGGTCCTCTGGTGGTCCCATTTGCTGGGATCGACCACCAGAGGACCAGGTAACACAGTAAAGTTGCACCAAACACTACACTAACCCCCTCACCTATTAACCCCTTGATCACCCCATCTAGACCCCTGATCACCCCCTGTCATTGATCACACCCTTGTAAGGCTCCATTCAGACGTCCATATGTGTTTTGCGGATCCGTGGATTCACGGATCCGCGAAATCCGATCGCAGATCCTCAAAACACGGACACCGGCAATGTGCTTTCCGCATTTTGCAGATCCGCACATTGCCAGAACTATATAGAAAATGCTTTTCTTGTCCGCAATTGCGGACAAGAATAGGACATGTTCTATATTTTTGCTGAACGGAAGTGCAGACCGGAGCGCGGATCCGTAATTCCGGATCCGAGCGGGACAAAGTCTGTCCCCATAGAAATGAATGGGTCCGCAATTCTGTTCCGCAGAACAGAATTTCGGACGTGTGAATGGGGCATAAGGGTCCCTTATCACCGTCAGTTAGTTAGCTACTTGTTAGGTAGTTAGCGCCCAGCCCACCGCACCTCAGTCACTGATTTTGGCAGAGATTTTTCATCCACATTGACCGATGCGAATGAAAAATCTGTGCCGCTCATTTTTTTTTTTTCAGCGCAGAGGCTGAACGGAAAAAAATTCTCATTACCCGTATGCTCAATATACGGAGAATCGCAGAAACTCCTAATGCTGGCCATACGTGTAATGATTGCGGAGACCCTCAAATGCCAGGGCAGTACAAACACCTCACATGTGACCCCATTTTAGAAAGAAGACACCCCAAGGTATTCTGTGAGGGGTATGGTGAGTTCATGCAAAATTTTATTTTTGTCACAAGTTAGTGGAATATGAGACTGAGAAAAAAAAAAAAATCAATTTCCGCTAACTTGTGCCAAATTTTTTTTTCTGTGAACTCGCCATACCCCTCACAGAATACCTTGGGGTGTCTTCTTTCCACAATGGGGTCACTTGTGGGGTATTTATACTGCCCTGGCATTTTAGGGGTCCTAAAGCGTGAGAATCCAAATGCGTAAAAATGGCCTGTGAAATCCTAAAGGTACTCATTGGTTTTAGGGCCCTTTGCGCATCTTGGCTGCAAAAGTGTCACTCATGTGGTATCGCCGTACTCAGGAGAAGTAGGGCAATGTGTTTTGGGTGTATTTTATATATACCCATGCTGGGTGTGAGAAATATCGCTGTAAACGACAACTTTTTAAAAATTTTATTCAAAGTTGTCAATTTACAGAGATATTTCTCTCACCCAGCATGGGTATATGTAAAAATACACCCCAAAACACATTGCCCTACTTCTCCTGAGTATGGCGATGCCACATGTGTGACTTCTCTGCAGCCAAGATGCGCAAAGGCGCCTAAATCCCAAATTAAACTTTTTGTCAAAAGTTAGCGGAAAGGGAGACTTTGTGAGAAAAACAATGAAAAATCAATTTCCACTAACTTGTGCCAAAAAAATCTTCTATGAACTCACCATGCCCCTCACGGATTACCTTGGGGTGTCTTCTTTCCAAAATGGGGTCACATGTGGGGTATTTATACTGCCCTGGCATTTTAGGGGCCCTAAAGCGTGAGAAGAAAAATGCGTAAAAATGCCCTCCTAAAAGGTACTCATTGGAATTAGGGCCTTTGCGCATCTTGGCTGCAAAAGTGTCACACATGTGGTATCGCCGTACTCAGGAGAAGTAGGGCAATGTGTTTTAGGGTGTATTTTTACATATACCCATACTGGGTGAGAGAAATATCTCTGTAAATTGACAACTTTGAATAAAAAAATTTAAAAAGTTGTCGATTTACAGCGATATTTCTCACACAAGCTATGGGTATATGTAAAAATACACCCCAAACACATTGCCCTACTTCTCCTGAGTACGGAGATACCACATGAGTGACACTTTTTGCAGCCAGATGCGTAAGGGGCCTAAAACCAATGAGTACCTTTAGGATTTCACAGGCCATTTTTATGCATTTGGATTCTCACACTTAGGGGCCCCTAAAATGCCAGGTGAGTATAAATACCCCACATGTGACCCCATTTTGGAAAGAAGACATCCCTAGGTATTCTGTGAGGGGCATGGTGAGTCCACAGAATTTTTATTTTTGGCACAAGTCAGCGGAAATTGATATTTTGTTTTTTTAATTTTGTTTTTACAAAGTCTCATATTCCACTAACTTGTGACAAAAATAAAATTTTACATGAACTCACCATACCCCTCACAGAATACCTTGGGGTGTCTTCTTTCCAAAATGGGGTCACATGTGGGTATTTATACTGCCCTGGCATTTTAGGGGCCCCTAAAGCGTGAGAAGAAGTCTGGAATCCAAATGCGTAAAAATGCCCTGTGAAATCCTAAAGGTACTCATTGGTTTTAGGGCCTTTGCGCACTCAGGCTGCAAAAAGTGGCACACATGTGGTATCGCCGTACTCAGGAGAAGTAGGGCAATGTGTTTTGGGGTGTATTTTTATATATACCCATACTTTGTGTGAAAAATATCTCTGTAAACGACAACTTTTAAAAATTTTTATACAAAGTTGACAATTTACAGAGATATTTCTCTCACCCAGCATGGGTGTATGTAAAAATACACCCTAAAACACATTGCCCTACTTCTCCTGAGTACGGCGATACCACATGAGTGACACTTTTTGCAGCCTGAGTGCAAAGGGCCCAAATTCAACAAGTACCTTTAGGTTTTACATGGCGGCTCACAATTTAGCCCCGCCCAAAATGCCAGAACAGTAAACACACCCCACAAATGACCCCATTTCGGAAAGTAGACACCCAAGGTATTCACTGAGGGGCATAGTGAGTCCGTCTGAGATTTTTTTTTTTGCCAGAAGTTATCAGAAATTGAAACTTTTTTTTTTTCTCAGAAAGTGTCATTTTCCGCTAACTTGTGAAAAAAATGAAATGATACATGAACTCACCAAGCCCCTCCGCGAATACTTTAGGGTGTCTTCTTTCTAAAATGGTGTCATTTGGGGGTATTTATACTATCCTGGCATTCTAGCACCTGAAGAAACATGACAGGTGCTCAGAAAGTCAGAGCTGCTTCAAAATGCCGAAATTCACTTTTTGCACCATAGTTTGTAAACGCTATAACTTTTACCCAAACCAATAAATATACACTTATTGGACTTTTTTTATCAAAGACATGTAGAACAATAAATTTAGAGAAAAATTTATATAGAAATGTAGTTTTTTTGAAAAATTTTACAACAGAAAGTGAAAAATGTCATTTTTTTGCAAAAATTTCGGTAATTTTTGATTAATAGCAAAAAAAGTAAAAATGTCAGCAGCAATGAAATACCACCAAATGAAAGCTCTATTAGTAAGAAGAAAAGGAGGTAAAATTCATTTGGGTGGTAAGTTGTATGACGGAGCAATAAACGGTGAAAGTAGTGTAGTGCGGAATTGTAAAAAGTGGCCTGGTCATTAAGGGTGTTTAAGCTAGGGGGGCTGATGTGGTTAAAGGGGTTATCCCATGGCTAATGTAAAAAATGAAAATCAGACATCATATAGAACATGACAATCTCTTTCTAACAAAGCTAGAACCAGCCCTGTACCTCACATGGATCCGGAAATGTCCTCATTCATTGCTCTGCTAGATTTATATCAAGCTGACAGCTCAAGGGGAGTGTCTATACAGATACGATTTATTGAATAACTCAGTGGTTATGCCATGTTTCTAATTGCAGAAGTATTCAGATCCTTTTGCTGGTTTCAAAACTGTAGAATATTATTTGTGGGACGACCCATTTCATCCGCCCCCTTTTTAAGAAAAATAAATAAAAATTAAACCACATCCCTTTTCAGACATTGCCCAGTGTCTAAAACCTATATCGCTATGCCATCGCTCATCCCCATGCAGGACAGCGGTGTGCCGGCAGCAGATCGCTATTAGAGTGCATTCACACAGCCGTAAGTGTTTTGTGGTCCGCAAATTGTGGATCCACAAAACACGGATACCGGTCGGGTGCGTTCCGCATTTTGCGGGCCGCACATGGCCGGCACTATATAGAGAATGCCTATTCTTGTCCGCAACTGCGGAAGGGAACATGATGTGCTGTCTGCATCTTTTGCGGCCCCATTCAAATGAATGGGGCCGCACCCGTTCCGCAAAATTGCTGAATGGATGCGGATCCATTTATACGGTCGTGTGAATGAGCCCTTAGACAGAGCATGCTGAAAGATCTGGACTGGGCGATGAACCAGCGATTTCTTCTCCATCGGGCATTTAGAGGCAGTATTAGACTGCCAGATGATCGCTAACATACAGTGGCCTATTTATAGTGGTTGTATTCAGCAACACTGTGATGGTATCATTTAGCCACTGGTCACAGGCAGGTTCGCTCAACTCTAGTGGTAATACAGTCCTAATCAAAAGTTTAAGACCACTTGAAATATGGCAAAAAATCATATTTTACATTGTTGGATCTTAACAAGATTTCAAGTAGAGCTTCAACATGCAACAAGAAGAAATGAGAGTGAGACAAAACATTTTTTGAGCATTTAATTAATTGAAAATAACGATTAAACTGAAACAGGCTGTTTTTCAGCTGATCCAAATTTTAGGACCACATGCCTTTAAAAGGCCAAAACTGTGCAAAGATGTGGATTCATTGTCATTTTCTGTCAGGTTGTCACACGTGATGGCAAAGGCAAAAAAACTCTCCCTTTTTGAACGTGGTCGGGTTGTTGAACTGCAAAAGCAGGGTCTCTCACAGCGCGCCATCGCTGCTGAGGTGGGACACAGTAAGACAGTCATTTGGAATTTCCTAAATGATCCTGAGGGTTATGGAACAAAAAAATCAAGTGGAAGACCCAAAAAATTTCACCAGCACTGAGCTGGAGGATCCAATTGGCTGTCCGTCAAGACACTGGATGATCCTCCACCCAAATTAAGGCCCTTACTGGTGCTGACTGCAGCCCCATAACCATCAGATGGCATCTGAGACTGAAGGACTTCAAAAACAAAAAAAACGTCTTCAAAGACCTCGTCTCCTTGAACGCCACAGAACTGCTCGTTTGGAAGAGAGCACCAAACATGGGACATTCAAAGGTGGAAGAAAGTTTTATTCTCTAATGAGAAAAAATGTAACCTTGATGGTTCTGATGGTTTCCAACGTTACTGGCATGACAAGCAGATCCCACCTGAGATGTTTTCTACACGCCACATTGGAGGGGGCGCCATAATGGTCTGGGGTGCTTTTTCCTCAGTGGAACAATGGAGCTTCAGGAAGTGCAGGGGCATCAAACGGCCGCTGGCTATGTCCAGATGTAGCAGAGAGCATTCCTCATGACTGAGGGCCCTCGTCTTTGTGGTAACGACTGGGTTTTTCAACAGGACAACGCTACAGTACACAATGCCCGCAGGACAAGGGACTTCTTCCAGGAGAATAACATCACTCTTTTGGCCCATCCTACGCGTTCCCCTGATCAAAATCCAATTGAGAACCTTTGGGGATGGACAACAGTTCCAGACAGTAGGTTTCCTTCGTGCGGCCGTCTTCACCACTTGGAGAAATGTTCCCACTCACCTCATGGAAACGCATGCATCAAGCATGCCGAAACGGTAAAACAGCCTGTTTCAGTTTATTCGTTATTTTTATTAAATTAAATGCTCAAAAAATGTTTTGTCTCACTCCCATGTCTTCTTGTTGCATGTTGAAGCTCTACTTGGAACCTTGTTAAGATCCAGCCATGCTCAATATGATTTTTTGCCATTTTTCAAGTGGTCTTAAACTTTTGATCAGGACTGTATTTAATAACTATGCGGTCTCCTCACAGCTTACCAAGCACAGTGCCGTACATTGTGTAGTGATTTTGCTTGGTGTTGCAGCCCAGAACCATTCATTTGGGCTTTCCTATAGTGTGCAAGCACGACCACTATTGATGGATTGCGGGGTGGTCTGTAACCATGGAAACGAGCAGTGTATAATGTGATGGAAAAATGAATCCAGCCAGCAAAGGAGGCAATATGGAGAATCACAATACATTAGTAAGTGCCTTGTATCAACATTCTCTACATGATAAATGCAAGTGGCCCCATGTTTTAGGTGGGTTCAAACTGACAGAAGACAGGCTGAAACAAGTAGGTGAGGACAACCGAAGTAGACAGGGCCTGCAATACTGTAGTGCAGCACAGAATACCGCCTCAGCAGAAAGAAACACCACAGTGCAGCACAAAATGCTGCTGCCCTCACCACAGTATTCAACTGTATCACCATAATGAGGACAGTAATACAGTTGAGTTCAGGAGGGCATCTGTGGCCGTTGACCATCAGATCATTATGTACCTGGCCTGCGGCCTACAGGGCAGGGCAGGAAATTATGTACCTGGCCTACAGGGCAGGAAATTTCCCTGTAGGGTGTATGGCCAATCCGCCCGTGCCATAGGTTCACAACTACTGACCTAGGCCATGACCGATGAACGTGCCGCTAGTGGCTTAAAAAAAGGCTGCGTTGTTCACGAGAGAGCTGTGGCCTCTTCAAACAGCTGATCAGAGGCCGTGCTGGATCAGATAGGCCATCAATACTAAACTCCCCGGAAAACTTTTTTCTGGAGGAACACGTCAGAACTTATTATGGTGAAATGACTATCGTAGCCTGGTCCATTAAAGTGGAGGAGACTGATCTGTAGTACCAGGCGCAGCCACGACTACACAGAACTGTGCCTCTAAATGATTCTACTTGCCATGGTTTCGACTCTCACTATTTAAATATCCTAAGGAAAGTCCATCAATGTTTGACTCCTTAAAGCCCCTAGTGAAATGCTAGGTCTGAAGAGCAGACGCTGACAATTTTAGAAAAGACTAGTGAAATAATGGTTGAGAGGTAATGTCCCTCTGACAATGCAATGAGGATAGTGAATAGTAAAATGTTAAAACAATACGGTCGCTCCAACCTACACTGCGTGAAGTCATCTTGTAGGCACATATTGTATGGCTGTCAGTCTTGACTCTATGAGCCCATTGCTTCTGCTCAAAAGATCTTATCACTCAGGTGCCATCAATGGTGGAGGAAATCACTGAAAGCTTAATGGTCGCCATTGTTCTAGAGCATTGTAACCATGCGACACCGTGGAAAGAGTAGACAATGCAGATCTGGTTCTGCTGCACTCCGGAGGAAGTTAATGGATGAAGTGGCGGTTTTCAATTTCAGGAGGGGAACAAATATTTTTTCTTTTTTGTTCCATGTTTTTCACCCGGATAATTCTTACAAGCTTCTACGCCAATCAAATGATGGCCAAGTGCATAAAAAAAAAAAGGAAGAGAACAAATTAAGGCCTCATGCACACGACCGTTGTTTGTTTCCTCGTCCGTTCCATTTTTTTTCATGAATAGGATGCTTCCAAATTCATTTCAATGGGTCCGTCAAAAAATGCGGCTGGTCAACCGTTTTTGTTCCGCATCCGTGGTCCGTATTTACATTCCGTCCAAAAAATAGAACATGTCCTATTTTTTTCACGTTTGCGGACAAGGATAAGCATTATTACAATGGATCTGCCAAAAAAACGGATCCGCCCAAAAACGGTCCGTCATCTATTTTTTTTGACGGACGCCAAATTTGCGGAGGGAACGGACGCGGAAACAAACAACGGTCGTGTGCATGAGGCCTCAGAGGCACCATCATTATCAGTGCAATGTCTCACTCTGAATCTGACTAGGGTAACATTTCTATGGGGTTTGCATGTTCCCCCTGCGTTTATGACGATTTTCACCTCCAGTGTATTTTATTTTTAATTATTCAATTTAAGAAATTGTAAGTTGTATAATGCCATCAATCATGGCGTAAACCCTTTGAAAAGGGCCATTCCAGTTATAGAACGTTATTCCCCATCCACAAGATTTCGTGCCCTTGTGTTTTTAGCACAATTTTTGTTTGTTAGGGCTCATTCACAGATCCAGATCCATTCAACTCGAATGGGTCCGCATCCCTCCGTTCCGCAAAAAGATAGGACATGTTCTATCTTTTTGTGGTACGGAAGTACGGAACGGAACCCCAAAGAAGCACTCCGTAGTGCTTCCATTCCGCATCTCCTGATTTGCGGACCCTTTGAAGTGAAAGGGTCCGCATCCCTGATGCGGAATGCACATGGAACGGTGTCCGTTTATTGAGGATCCGCATATGCGGTCCGCAATACGGAAACGGAACCCATACGTTCGTGTGAATGAGCCCTTAGGCCGGGTTCACATCTGAGATTTTAACTCTGGCAGTCTGTTCGGGCAGAGGAACAGACTGCTGGAGTTAATGCACAAAGGGGAACTCATCCTTGGGGCTCATGCACACGAACGAGCAAATTGCGGTCTACAATGCACGGGCCCCGACCGTCTGCAGACCCATTGACTTAAATGCGGTCCGCAATCTGCATTCGACACTCTGCACAGCAAAAAAATAGTGCATGCACTACTTTTTGGATGTGCAGAGGCACGGACAGAAAACTGTCTGATCCGTACTGCCATTCCGCACCACACCATATCATTGGGATTGCAGATCCCCACTGTTTGTAAAAAATGTCTGAAAAATTCGGCAAAAAATGCAGATAGCAAAAAAACAACCAAAAAACAGTATTTGCAATTATACTGGTAAAAAAGGACCCATTGCAAGGCATGCTGCGCTCCAGGGGACACAGATAGGAAAAATTTGGACTATACTTGCCGTGGGTAATAACAGGTTGCTTTTACAGCCTCATTGCATATGACAGTTCCTGTAGCCATAGACTCCCTGGCTTAGATTTACTAATGTGTCTGCACCTAGAATCTATCCAAAAAGCAGTGCAAATTGGTAAAAACACGATTTCTGCATTTTTTACGACTTGCTCAAAAAGGGAGAAGGGCTTAGGAAAAAGTGTTGTGGCCTAAGAAGCGCCAGTCAGCACCAAAATTGTGCCATAATTATGGACTAATATTAAAGGGGAATTCTGGTTACAAAAAGTTATTCCCTGTCCACAGGATAGGGGATAACTATTAGTTACCACTGATAACGAAGGGCCCCAAACCCCCTGAAATAACGGAGCAGCTGGTCGGGCATGCGTGTGGCCGCTCCATTCATTTCTATGGGAGCGCTGTACTCAGCAGTGCTCCCATAGAAATGAATAGATCGTCGGCGCTTATTCTGACCAGCCGCTGAGTTCATTTCAGGGGGGCTCCACAGGGTTTGGTGCCCGCATTCTCGGTGGGAGTCCCAGTGGTAGGTCCCCTACTGATCTAATAGTTATCCCCAATTTTTTGTAACCAGAAAACCCCTTTAAATGAGCCAACCAATAGTTGTTATGGTGTTAGAGAAAAGTCTCTGTCCCTTCTACACATTTCCTATCCAGTCTAAGTCCCTGTGATAAATCTGGTGCAGGTCTAGACAGCCTGTCTAAGGGCTCACGCACACGACCGTATGTATTTTGCGGTCCGCAAAAAATACGGATGACGTCCGTGTGACATGCCTATTGCATCCGTTGTTTTTGCGGATCCACTGTAACAATGCCTTTCCTTGTCCGCAAAATGTTGTTCTATCTTTTTTTTGCGGAACGTCCATGTGGACATACGAAAACGGAATGCGCATTTACGGAATGGGTAATTTACGTTTGTTTGTGGACCCATTGAAGTGAATGGTTCTGCATACGGGTCCCAACAAACAAAACAAAACGGAACAGACATGGGAAAAAAATACATTTCTGTGCATAAGCCCTAAGTGTACAGCATGTAGAGCGGGGGTAGGCAACCTCCGGCACTCCAGCTGTTGTGAAACTACAACTCCCAGCATGCATACTTCCTCTGCTCTTCTCCGAACTCCCCTAGAAATGAATTGTAGTTTCACAGCAGCTGGAGTGCCGAAGGTTGCTGATCCCTGATGAAGAGGATTAGAAAATCTGGGCCACTAGTATAATGGCTCCATTTGGCACTATATTTCGGAGGTATTTTCCCCGAGATACAAAACTTCTAGCAGAGAAAGCTGACACAATACAATCTCCAACTGAACAGTACAGTATGGCCCCTTGGCCTCTATGCATGATGCATTACAGCTAGGAAGGTGTATAAAGACCCTTCCTGCCTGCAGGTGGCGCTGTGCTCTTTCTGACAATATGCTATTCATCCACCCTTTGCTTTGCAGCGCTATCCATGTATAAAATCCAGCGCAAGGATGACATGCCAATCATCTCAATGCTAATTATTAGGAGTAATGAAGCGAAGTGCACGAAGCTTCACAAAAAAATATCATTTATTTAAACTACGTTTGTTTATTCCCTTCTAAATCTAAAATTGTCAGTAGATTAATAGTGGCAGCTTTGGATTTTGGCTGATAATAATCCCAAGAGGAATCTTTCTTCTCTCCAGTGAAATATTCCCCCCCTCCCCCAAATGATAGGCCGCTTAATTCCTGCTAATTGAAATGGCTAATGATGTCCCCGGTGTCCTTTCTCACAGAGTTGGCTGGGGTTAATTGGGCTTATTCATTTATACACAAAACAGAATCATAAAAGCAGCTGCTCCATGGGAAAGGCGAAGGCCTGGATTTCTGCATTACAATGCATTTTAGAAGAATATAGGAGTATGTTGTACATATGCATATACCGCACAGACACATGCGCCACAGCAGAGGGATTTAAAGGGCAGCCATGTGATACAATTGGATTTCTATTATGAATGCAATCGAGCAGGACGATTGACAGAGGTGGTATAACCACCATCATCTCAACACGTTCGCTGTAAATCTATGAGAGATCCAGTATGCTCAGTTTTACGTGTGCTTTCCCGCATCTGCAAAAGATAAAACATGTCCTATTCTTGGCCGCAGACCACAGACCCATTGAAGTCAATAGGTCGACAAAAAAAACACAAAAAAAAACGGATGCAACACGAACATCACCTGTATTTTGCAAATCTGTGTTTGGTGGACTGCAAAATACATATGGTCGTGTGATACAACTTATAGATACTTGCTGAGCTATCGGGGATTCGAGAATAATGAAATCACCAGTGCACGAGTAAGGCCTTTCTCATGTGATGACATCCGTGACAAGACGTCAGTGGTTCAGCCATGAATATGTCTGTGGAGAATCCATGTTTGGTCCGTGTGTCTGTTCTTTGGTCTCCGGGAGTGATGCGTATTCTATGGACACTGCTAGACTGAAAGTTAATTTCCTGGGCATCACTTACCAGTGGTCCGTGGAAACCAGGGACCAAACACGGATGGCTTCTGTGTCGTGCCCATGGTTTTCATTATTATTTCATAATGATAATGTGCGTGATGGATCCGTAATCACGGACAAAAATAGGGCATGCTTCTGTGGTGTCACCACTAGTGTTAAGCAAATTGAAGTTAAAGGGTTTATCCAACCCCTATAATGACCCCCCTAACGCCCGGGCACCTCATATAGATTATATTTACCCTGCTCCCTGGCAACCACGTCGCTCCTGATCCCTTCACAGCACCCCTGCATCTCCCCGTTACGCAGATCAAAACATCCAGCAACGGCCGCAACGGGAACGAGCCTCCCTAGCATCATAGGTGACGCTAGGGAGGCTCGTTCCCGTGACGCCGGATGTTTTGATCCACGTGACGGGGAGATGCAGCGGCGGCCGAGCAGGGATCAGGGGCGAGGTAAGTATAATCTATATGAGGTGCCCGGGCATTGGGAGGGTCATTATAGGGGTTGGATAACCCTTTTAACGAAGTGGACTTCAATCCGAATTTCAGGAAAAATTTAATTCGCCGTGAAGCCGAATTTGTGGTACTGAAATGGCGGTAAAAAAAGTAAATAAATCATACTTACCTCATTTGAGCGTGAAGAGGCCACCGCAGCCATCTTTCTTGAAATCTTGCACAAAATCTTGTGTGCGGTGTTGTATGACGTCACCACACCAGCCGACAAGATTTCACGCTGTATATTCAAGAAAGATGGCCACGGCGGCCTCTTCACGCTCAAATGGATGAGATAAGTACAATTTAATTTTTTTTTTTTTAAATGAGCAACCACTAAAATGCTTTAATTTTGATACTCAGATTCCACGATCAGCAATGAACGCGGCATCTGAGGGGTTCAATGACGGGACGGCACAATCACATTGCACCAGCTACTTACAAAACAATGTGTCACGAAGCTAATTATTTTGTACAATTCGGTGAAACAGCCGAATCGAATTTTTTAAAACTTTGTCCACAGTCTGTGGAAAATGAATACAAACTTTACAGAACAAAACACATTCAACACTTTTCAAACCAGTGCCTGGATCTAAATACTTTTGTAATTACACGTAATTGAAAATTTAGTATATCCACTGAGCTATTCAATAAAATGTATATGTATAGCGCCGCCTGCTGTTTATGCTTTTCCTTATTTTTTGGTCTATCTCACTGAGCTGGTCAAAGGTGCTCAGTTTAAGGGTCCATTCACACGTCCGCAATTCTGTTCCGCATTTTGCGGAACGGAATTGCGGACCCATTATTTTCAATGGGGACAGACGATGTCCCGGCCGGGTCCGCAATTGCGGATCCGCAATCGCGTTCCCAAAAAAAATAGAACATGTCCTATTGTTGTCCGCAATTGCGGACAAGAAAAGGCATTTTTTATGTAGTGCTGGCGATGTGTGGTCCGCAAAATGCGGAACGCACATCGCCGATGTCCGTGTTTTGCAGATCCGTGGATCCGCAAAACATACACGGACATGTGAATGGACCCTAAATATACAACTGCTACCAGCCATATGTTTTGTCAGAAGCTGTGGCAGTTACAGGGAGAGAGCTGCAGCAGAAAGGACATGTCCCCTGAGCTGCCAGGCTGAAGACAATCTAGCAGAGGAACTGGGGCAGTGAAGATTTGTGGATCCATGTGCAGTACAGGGCTGGTTCTAGCTATTTTACAATGGTATTGTCATGTACTAACTGATGTCAAATTTTTATTTTTCACATCAATCATGGCATAACCCCATTAAATTTTTTATTTTATACTTATATAGCGCTGACTTATTCCGTAGTGTCATAAAGACATTATCATCACTGTATCCCTATCAGTATGTCTTTGGAGTGTGCAAAAAACGGAGAACATACAGACTCCATGCAGATGTTGTCCTTAGTTGGATTCGGACCTAGGACCCCAGCGCTACATGGCACCACTGAGCCACCGTACTGCCCACGGATGCTTGAGCGGTTCACGGATAGCATACATCCGCAATTCACTGACGTGTGAAAGAGGCCTGATAGTGAAATATTGGTTCTTGCCTAAATGATGTACCTCTACCTCTTGAAGTGGCATAAACTTTGCTCGCACAGTTGCACACAAAAGCAACAAAGTGCATCAATAATTCATACCAGCACCCCCCTCCCCACCCTGCGCCTGAGTTCAGACACCGCCGGATCGTAACTTAATGGTATACTACAGTGAGATGGCATAACATTATTAGATGCGATTAACCCTTTAAAGCACTCAATAACAATGGCTGGAGGATCTGCACACACTTTTCTTTAGCAATGTTCTACCAGTGTCCCCTTGTTGTATGCTGCCATATACATTCATATACACTGTATATCGTCTTTTATGCAGAACGTTGTAAAGATGAGTTTCTGTTCCCAATGGGCAATACTGCCACCTTGTGGCCGCATGTCAACATCTAAGCATTCTTTTGTCTAGTAAATGAGTGTTTTCTATCGTTTATACTGCACTGATGCAAATGAAAGCTACTTCTGACCAAATAATACAAAATTGAAGTTTTTTTTTCAAAACTAAAATTAAGTTAGCGTGCTGAGAGCCACTGCCTTCAACTCCTAATGATCCCCTTGTTGAGCTAGTATGAAGAACGAGCAACGACAAAAAAAGCCATATGACGTCCAAGTTTAAGCAAGGTAAGGGAGCCAAGAAATGTTTAATTTCTCCTTGTTGATCCAGAAGGCAAAAACGGTAGCTTCCCTCCGAGTTATACATCTTTCTGGCTTCAAGCCTTTCTTCTGTTTGTGCTGGGACCGGATCTTGTAACGACCATTCCACAGCTTCACTGCTCTTAAAGTGGTTGTCCCATGAAAAATATTCCTGGATCAGAATACTTTTGTAATTGCACGTAATAAAAAACAATAGTATTTGTATTTAGCCGTCGTCCGCCGTCAGAAGAGTGAGATCTTGCAAGAGTTACAGCACTCAAGATCTCATAAAGAAAGTCTCCCAAGAACAGGACTTTACCTCCAAATGTTTTCTGCCGCCAAAGGAAGAAAGACGCTTGCTTGATAGCAGCCTCCATATCAGAGGGGGTACCCCGACAAATTCTTCTGGGGAAGCCTAGGCGATAGCTCCCCAGACTCAGAAGAGGAATTTATTATGAAAAAGACCAAGAGGGCTCCGGTTGAGGACAGAGCATCTCATTATCTACACTATCAGTCCTTTTCTGAGGTTTCAACTCCTCAGAAAAGGTCTCCACCTCGTCTGAGGCACCTGGAAAGACCACAAGAAGGTGTCTTTGGTCAAGTAGATGTCACACTTTCTTTTTTTTTTTAATTATATAATTTTTATTTTAAACATCATAGAACATACAATCCATAAGAGGACAACAATGATGTCACACTTTCTACCACGAATAAAGCTCATTTGAGCAAGATTTCACGCAATGAGTTGTTAGTCTCACAAAAACATGTCAGCAAGGTTGTTGTGTAGCTCAGCCTGAGGTAGACTGAAATTCAGAATTAGTAACTTGTTCTACGGCCTGTTTGGCAGGGAGAACTACCCCCTCAAAACTGTTTGCTAATAGCTGGGCTACACCTGACTCTTCCAAAGTTAAAGAGTTTGTCCACCTAGCCTTTTGTTCTACTCTGGCTAAAGAGGACGACCTAATCCTCAGAAATTTCATAGGGATACCAGACATTCAAGCCCTAATTGCCCCCAACATTGATCCTGCTCTGCTATCTATCACCGAAACTGCTTATCTGGATGACATCACTGACCAAACATAGAAAAGTGTACAATTTAGAGTGGCAGATGCAGCGAGGCCATTTCTTTTTATGTTAATTACAGCAGACCAGGAAGGTGAGCTCTCATGTTCACAGAATGCAAAGTCCCTATTTTCATCTAAAGTAAAGCCATCAGTAGAGACGTCCTTACCGTAGGACAATAGTCCAACTACATTACTAATGTCAGACAAGTCCGTAGGCTCAGGTCAGTGGGAAAGTCTCACAGACACCCTAAACTGGAAAACAGTAATCTGGTCCAAACTACAGAATTTATCCTTGAGGTAAAAATAAGATGTAGGTCTGTGTATGTGATAAAGGTATTTTAACTCTCAGAACTTGAAAAAGACTGATACTTGGATACTGTTTCAAAAATTGCTACCGCGGACTATCGCGGCATATGGAATCCATAAGGGGCGGCTGCCACCAACCCAAACTGTTGAACAGCCGAAGGACCTGAGGTGACGTCACCGTCATGTGATCAGTGCAGGGGGCGTGGCTCAGCACTGGATTTGATCCCGTATGGATTCCATATGCCGCGATAGTCCGCGGTAGTGGAATCCATTACGGGATGCGGCGATTACCACAACCCAAAAGCCGAACTTTTTTTTAAAGTTCGCTCATCTCTACATGCAAGTAATTTACTGAATTAAAAAGGCCTACTCAACTTAAAAAGCCCTTTCAGTCAGAGGGTTGCCCACACAGATCTCAGGGGTAAACCAAACAAATCAGGGTCAATCCCGAAAATACTACTTTTAACCAAACACTACAAGGAAAGGAACTTCTACAAAGCCCACTTTTTACAAGAAGTCCTACAGAAGTAAGTATGGAAGCATCCATTCCTTCCCGTTCATTTGCAAATTTATGGGAAACGACCATTGAGTTACAAATGTGGTAAAAATTGGCCTCACACTCCTACTAAAATGTAAACTTTCAGAAAAAAATTCTCTCTTCTCAGACAAGCTAGTCTTTAGACAGTGCTTTAGAGACTGTCCTCATTCAAAGGCAAATATCCAAATCACATGTGACTGAAGAGGGCTTGAAAAGTCACATTTTTCCAGTCATAAAAACAGACATCTACAAGACGAGTTCCAAATTTGAGATCCTTACACAAATTCCTGAAGCCAAAGAAATTCTGTATGGAGAGCATGATGGACTTGAGTTATTTCCTCCAAAAAGACATCTATCTAATCAAAATAGAACTAAAAGATGCCTTCCACACTATATACATAGCTTAAAAATACAGAATCCTTCTCCAGTTAAAATGGAAGGGAGACATTTACCATTGGAACATCTTGGTCTTTGGCCTGTCCAATACCCCTTACACCTTCTCCGACGTATTGAAGGTTATCATTTCTTATCTAAGAAGGATAGGAATAACTTGCATGATTTTCTAGACAATCTCTTATTGGTACTCCTATTGGTACACAATCTTGCAGCTATTTGTAGAATCAGGATTCTGCATAAATATGGGAAAGTCTATACTAGTCCATATAAAGTGAATGGTGTCATATGTGCATATACGTAAAACCTCATAACATCAATAACCTAAAGCTAAATCTATTAAAAAACCAGACGGGACACATAAATATGGTGAAATAATGGCCGCGGTTCTTTATTAAGGGTTACCTTAAAACCAAACCGTTAATAAATATTTTAAAATTAAATAATTCAATACTTTTAAAACTCATCCAATAAAAATCCTTGAATCACAGATAAAATCCCCCCAGCAAAGCTGGGTGACTAACCCCCCTCTAATACTGGAACCGCGACAAACATTCAATGGGAGGGCAGGCGGGCGACGTCTTCTTTTCTTCTTGACAGGTCCGGCGAACTGATAGCTGAAGCCTCCGAAGCCGACCTTATGAAGCCATCTTCTTCCCGCCACTGACCTCTTCCAGCCAATCAGGAATGGGCAGAAAAAACTACCCCAGCTACAGGTCAGTAACCAACAACCAATCAGCATCCGAATCCAGATTACCTCAGGAATGGCTGTAAACATAAGAAAAAGAAAGACAGGCACCACACCAAAAAACTAGGAAAACATTAACCATTAAATTAATAAACTAAATACCCTTAAATGCCCAATGACACCATGGTGGGCGCCGGCATACGCCTTACTCGCCCACTGTCATTCTCACAGCAGACAGCAGTCTCCACATCAACTTGCTTGTAGTCAGAGCAGCGAGAGAATAATCTCCTAGTCACCCCATGACCCGACAGTCCTGTTACAGATGAACAACAAAATGGCAGTAGCATATATAAGCAAGATTGGGGAGGGGGGTACAAAATCAAGAAACCTTTGTATAGAAGCTTTAGAGAGTTGAAGATGGGCCTTGGAATGAAATCCAGACCTAAAAGCACAATGGGGGAGATTTATCAAAACTGGTGTAAAGTAGAACTGGCTTTAGTTGCCCATAGCAACCAATCAGATTCCACCTTTCATTTTTCACAGCTCCTTTGCAAAATGAAAGGTGAAATCTGATTGGTTGATATGGGCAACTAACCTGGTTTTCCTTTACACCAGTTTTGTTAAATCTCCCCCAATATGTTCCTGAACATTCCAATGAGGTAGCCGAATTCCTGTCGTGGGACAAACTTCCTTTTGCAAAAAACAAACCAAACCTTTGGCTTGAGGGACATAGAGCTGTTTGCTACAACAACCTCAGCTCAGAAAAACGAAGTTCGTAGTGAGAACATGGTCTCAAGGAGCTTGGAGAGTGGATGCGTTCTCCTTTCCTTGGACTGACCTGAGGAACCTATACACTTTTCCTCACAATGTCCTACATATGGTGATAGTCTACCCAGTATGGCCTTCCAGTCCTTGGTTCCTCATGACCCTCAACTTCATCCAGGGCCAAAAAATTCCACTGGAAATGAAAGTCGATTGATTTCAAGGGTTGACAGACCCTTTACTCCGGCTTCCACAGTCAATGTAGATAGCAGCTCTGATCGGTTATTCGCCTTCCCACACCTTTCTAGACAGACAAATTATCTCATAAACTAGAACAGGGATCAGCAACCTTTGGCACTCCAGCTGCTGTCAAACTTCAACTCCCAGCATGCACCCTTGCTTGGCTGTACTTGTAGCTCCCATAGAGGTCAAAGAATCATTCTGGAGTTGCACAATTCCATTCTGGGATGGCTTCTAGTACCATAAGATCTTTCGGCTCAGCCTTGAACCTCATTATTCCAAACTTCACGAATAATAATGATTACTTTTGGTTGTTGAAAGGAGCAGCAGCTTCTAGACCTATTACACCCGAATACTGGCGTAAATGAAGATGGAAATCTATGGGGATATCATGGACCGCTATGTTGACGTAGCTAAAATACAAGATTTAGTAGGTGGAAAATAGTAACATAGTTAATACGGTTAAAAAAAGACATACGGTCCATTAAGTTGAACCAAGGGATAGGTGGGGACGCGAATCCCAAAATGCACATCAAATACCGCGGCCTATTTCCGCCCTAGGGATGAGCGCAAAGACCCATATTCGAGCTTGCGATATATCGTGAATATTTAGCATCATATTCGTCATATATTCGCGACTTTGCAATATTCGATATTTCGCATTCAATCTCATAATTTGCGATAAATTTTTCAAGTTATATTCGCGTGCGCATAGAATCTATTCCTTATTAATAACGTTTAAACAGCTTTACATGTATTGAAAGCTTGAAATGGTGGGAGTCATTTGTGCGAATGGAAAGGTGCGAAAAAGACATATACGAATTTCCGCAATACATGCAGCGTACTGGAGTCTGACACAACCTGTTAACGCGAATAGATTAATGCGAATAGTCAAGTGACGAACATTCGCAGGACAGTTTTTACCTATTAAGTCTTTATTCTGACAGGAATAGTGGAAATTGTTATAGAAAGCAATTGAGGTTGGGGGAATTATGTCTGAATCTTTTATTTTCAATACAGTTTCCCTATCACTATCCATCTTAAGAGCGAATATTCGTAATTGCGAATATGGGGTCATGTATTTAACATATTCACGAAATCTCGAAATCATGATATTCGAGATTAAAATTTGCTTTGCAAATATTCGCGCTCAACACTATTCAGCCCTTCCTCATTGACTTCAATGAGGAACGCAGCCAAAATACGCTGGAAGCAACATGCCACTGCTGAAAGCATATTTAAAAACAGCTGCGTAAGAAAACGCGACTGCATTCAGATGATCACGTTTTTTTCCCCATTGAATTTAATGGGAAGCTGTTGGTGGAATTTTTGCTGCGCATTACACTTGTAAGGCCCCATTCACACAATCGTATTTTTGGTCCTCATCTGATCTGCATGTTTTGCAGATCTCACACGGACCCATTAATGTCTATGGGTCTGCAAAGAAATGGACAGCACACCGCGTACAGTCCGCATCCGTATATCCGTTCTGTGCTGCTGCAAAAAAGATAGACTGTCTTATTTGTGTCCGTGTTGCAGACAAAAATAAGTATTGTTACGAGTCCGCAAAAAAAAAAACAGATGCAACACAGACATCATCCGTATTGTTTGCGGATCCGCATTTTACGTACCGTAAAATACATGAGGGCATGTGAATGCACCCAAGGGGTAAATGCACATGCGGCGGATTACAGTTGGAAAATAGCAGAGTAAGGGTCCATTCACACGTCCGCAATTCCGTTCCGCAGACCCATTAGTTTCAATGGGGACAGACGATGTCCCGGCCGGGTCCGCAATTGCGGATCCGCACTTCCGGGTCCGCAATCGCGTTCCCGAAAAAAATAGAACATGTCCTATTCTTGTCCGCAATTGTGGACAAGAAAAGGCATTTTCTATGAGAGTGCCGGCGATGTGCGTGTTTTGCGGATCCGCGGATCTGCAAAACACACACAGACGTGTGAATGGACCCTAATACAGTACCTGCAAAGTCAATGAGATTTGCCAAATATCATGGACACTTTGCATATATTTGTAGAAATTGACCTGCAGTGTAGATGCTGAAATCCGCAGCAGGACAACTGTTCCTGTTGCTTTTAGTGCAAGGCATAGAGGGAGATCAGGGAAAATCTGCAAGTAATATATGTGGACTTTGGCGCAGATTTGGTCTGGAAATGCAGAGATATTTGCACAAAAAACTGCTTTTAAAATCTGTAAACATGCACCATATTTTAGCCATGTGAACACGGCCCTAGGGCTCATGCACACAAACGTATTTTCTTTCTGCACCCATTCCCTTTTATTTGCAGACCGCATGCGGAACCATTCATTTCAATGGGTCAGCAAAAAAAACAAAAAAACGGAAGTTACTCCTTGTGCATTCGGTTTCCGTGTGTTCATTCTGCAAAAAAAAAAAAGAACATGTCCAATTATTGTCCGCATTACGGACTAGGATAGGACTGTTCTATTAGGGGCCAGCTGTTCCATTCGGCAAAATACCGCCTGCACACGGATGTCATCCGTAATTTTTGCGGACCGCAAAATACATACGGTCGTGTGCATGAGGCCTTACAGTTAGGGCCCTTTTACATTGGCTGATGATTGAGAACGAACGTTCGACTCTTCTAAACACCCCGCCACCTCATTCGTCGACTGATCAGATCTTTTACACAACTGCTTAAAGGGAACCGGTCACCCAGAAAATGCATATTAAACCGCCAGCAGTACCTTATTGCAGCCTATAGCACGATTATAAAGGCGTCTGTGTCTTTTCTGTGCAATGCGGCAAAAGTCAAAAAAACTTTTATTCAGCTGGCCACGCTATGTAAACGATAGTCTTGAAGTCAAGGGGGCAGCGGCCTTCTCGCCTGAAGTCAAGCGTGCCCTGCCCCCTTTACCTCCCCATAGCGTTTGATTGATAGGATTTTATTCACTACTAGACGCTTGAATGCAGTCTTGTGAGTGCGCTGTGTCCCTGCAATACCGGCGCCGGCGCACTGTTCAAATCCGCTGTGAGGTATAGTTCAAAAGCTCAATGGTCAGGCACTCTCACACGAGAGCCCGTGCATGCGCAAGACTACATTCAAGCAACCGGCAGTGAAGAATCGGCATCCTATCAATCAAACGCTATGGGGAGGTAAACGGGACGGGGCGCGCTTGACTTCAAGACTATTGTTTACATAGCGTGGCCCGTTGACTAAAAGTATTTTTACAGACTTTTGCCGCATTGCACAGAAAAAACAGAGACACCTTTATAATCATACTACAGACTGCAATAAGGTACTGCTGGCGGTTTAATATGCATTTTCTAGGCGACAGGTTCCCTTTAACCTCTTAAGGACACAGGACGTACCCGTACGTCCTGTGTCCGGTCTTTAAAGATGGCTCGCAGTCCTGCTTCCTGCGGGCGCCTTAGCTGCGGGTGTCCGTATGGTTCTTGTAGCAGACACCCGCGGCTAATGTCCGCGATCGGCAGCAATCCTGACCACAGCATCTGCGCACGCACAAACTGAAAGTTTTACTTTCGGTTTGCGCTCCGGCTCACCCGGAGCGCACCTGTAGTAGCCTGGGTCTCTATGAATGAAACCCAGGCTGCTCTGTAGTATTTCCTATGGAGCCTTGCCTGTAATAGGCTTCATAGGAAATATGCAATTTTTTCATATATTCCAATGCTATTGCATTGGAATGTATGATAATCGAAATCCGATGACTGTAAGTTATAGTTCCCTATGGGAACTATATAAAAGTGTAAAAAAAAAAAAAAAAGTTTAAAAATTAGTTTTTAAAAAAACATAAAAGTTCAAATCACCCCCCTTTTGCTAAAAATAATAATAATAAAAAAAAAACACATCATGGGTGTCGCAATGTGCGAAAACGCTCATACTATAAAAATATAAAAAAAATATTCCCCATACATCAAACAGCAAAATGGAAAAAAGCGCCCAAATGGTCACATAAAAGGTGATCAAAAAGTCATACACACCCCAAAATGGTATCAGTAAAAAGATAACATTATGACGCAAAAAATGAGCCCTCATACAGCTTACAGCAAAAGTTTTAGGGGTCAAAACATGGTGACAAAAAAGTAAAACTGATTTTTTCCCACTTTAGAATTTTTTCAATCAAAACGCAAGAAAACCTATACATATAGGGTATCGCCGGATTCGTACTGACCTGTAGAGTAAAAATAACCGGTCAGTATTATCGCACATTGAACGTCGGAATTTAAAAACCCGCAAAACTGTGGTGGAATTGCTTTTTTTTTTGCAATTTCACCCCATTTGGAATTTTTATCCCGCTTCCCGCTACATCATATGCAATAGTAATTGGTATTGTTGGAAAGTACAACTTGTCCCGCAAAAAACAAGCCCTCATATGGCTATGTGAACCGAAAAATAAAAAAGTTATGGCTCTGGGAAGGCAGGGAGCACAAAACGAAAACGCAAAAAAAAAAAAAAAAAAAACCTCCGGTACTTAAGGGTTAAATCATGGTTGTCGGCAGCACATCTCTCCGTGTAGTTGATTAATATGCAGTCTGTATAGATCAGGGATCAGCACCCTCCAGATGTTCTGAAACTACAACTCCCAGGATCCTCCTTTCACTTCTATGTCCGTGATGTCCGTGTTTTTTTTCGCGGATTCATTGTAACAATGCCTGTCCTTGTCCGCAAAACGGAACAGACTTGCAGACATACAGAATGCACACAAAGTCATTTCCGTTTTTTTGCGGCCCCATTAAATGAATGGCTTTGCATACGGGTCGCAAAAAAACGGCTAGACAAAAAGCATATTCGTGTGCATGAGCCCTTACTTAGCCAGGTTGTATCCTTAGGGTTCCTATGAATAAGGACTAAACTTCTCAGAGGGCAAGTCACCACAAGCTTTTGCACAAACACTAAGCAAAGGATGCTGGGAGATTTCTGCTGTGAAACCTGAGTAGGTACTTAGAAAGATAGTAGTGAACTATATATATATATCTATATATATATATCTATACTGGGTTCAAACGTAAAAGCTTGCACTGTGAAAGCAAACTACACTCAGCACACAACCTCAAACCCAGGAGCACAGAGAAGCTTTAAAGCGCATGCGCAACAAGACGCCTTTTAGAGCAAGATTTCCCAGCGTGCATTGCGCTCCCGATACGCAGCGAGACTGCGCTTCGCTCACAACAGAAACTACACTTCCCAGTGCCACCCAGTATTGCGTGCGCCTGCGCACTGTTTGGTTTGGGCGGGGCTACGTGTCAGTGTCGGGCTCTTGCTGCCCCTGCACAGCGCGCTCCGCTGGTTCTGGGACAACATGGCGTTAAAAAGGATTCAGAAGGTGAGCCGCGTACAGTCTTGGAGGGAAGAGGGCTGCAATACACTGTGAAACAATCCAAGAGGCTGTTTTTTCCCTCCGCCTAGCGCGGCTCTTGCTGCTAGGTAGAGGGAAAGGCAGAGATTTGCTTTGGCATGATGCCGAGAGGGAGGGCAAGGGGGAGGCGGCAGCGTAACGGTTCTCGGCGGAGCCAAGGGCAGCGCGGAACCTTTGCCAAATAGTGCTCCCATGTTCGACGACCTGCGCATGCGTTAAGCCTGTCAACAGCCACTGGTTCCTCTTGAACGTTGATATGGCGCCTGCGCAGGGATCGGACGCTGCTTATTTTGCCCCTCACTGCGCATGCTCGAAGGAGGTGGCTGAAGGGGGCTGCTTGTGCGCATGCTCGGAGAGTGACAGCTGCGCTGAACCCTCCCCCTCTTTCTCTCTTGTATGCCTTGCCAAATAGTGATCCTTGGGCAGCTGCTGGGGACAGACCTTAAATGGGAAGAGGGGACAGCGAGGTGTTAAAAGAAAGGGGGGCAGCAGTGAGCGTCATGGGTTATTTGACAGGAGGCACAGATTTGAAGGCAGAGGCCTGCTTGAAAGTTAGGAATAGAAACTGACCTTATCTGTAGCTGATAGTGGAGCATTAAAGGGGTTGTCTGGAAAAAGAACCTGTAGAAGCAGAATACATTGGGGGAGACTGATCAAAACCGGTGTCAAGGAAATCTGGCTTAGTTGCCCATAGCAACCAGCCAATCAGATTCTACCTTTCACTTTTAAGAGCGCCTTTGGAAAATGAAAGATGGAATCTGATTGGTTGCTATGGGCAGCTAAGCCAGTTGTTTTGATAAATCTCCCCCGTTGTGTGCGGATTTTTCATCCATAGTGTCACATGACCGCATCGTCCAATGGCTGTAGGCCGCAGTGACGACGTATCCCTTGTAAAGGTTTGTTTTTGTGTGCCATGTTCTACTGGTTCCTATGGTTGTGGCCATAGACGCTAAGGTTAGTTGTTCTGCAGTGGTGATTAAAGAGGGATTCTGGTTAGAACGGGTTACTCTCTATCCTCTGCTAAATCGTGAGGGTCCGACTGTCGAGACCCCATAGCCCCGACACCACTGCATTCTTTTCTATGGGACCGCTGGAGATGGCGGAGTACATCGCTTGGCTGTCTGTGGCAGTCCATTAGACTTTGAATGGAGGGATTGTGCACGTGCTTGATCAATACCGGACCCCCATTCTTGTGTGGCACAGCCGTCAGACCGCCATTGTAAGGTCTTATTCACACGGTGACGCCTCGGAAATGCCTTTTTCTTGTCCCTGACTATGGATCCCAAAGGAACATTTTAGTCTGAAGAAAAACTGACTTAGTTCTCCATAGCAACCAATCAGAATCCACCTTTCATTTCCCAAAGGAGCTGTGAAAAATGAAAGGTGGAATCTGACTGGTTGCTATGGGCAACAAAGCCAGTTCTACTTGACACCAGTTTTGATAAATCTCATAAAAACCCACGGGCACAACGCGCATGCTTGGTCTGTGGTTTTCATGGATTGATGCTAGGCGAGGCTCTGGAAACTAATTTTCAGCCTAGCAGCGTCGGTGAAATACAGATGTGACATGGAGGTAAAAAAAACGGACACACAGACCAAACGCGGCTCCTTCAAGGATGAACCGCTGACCATCTTGTCACAGGTGTCGTCGTGGACACAGACATGTGAATGAGGCCTAGTATTATCCATCCAGTGGATAGCGGGTAACCTGCTGTAACCGGTGTGCCACTTTGATGACTAGAAATGGGACGCCACCGCACACCATGGAGAACTGGTGAATGTTCGCCACGTGTATGGCTGGCCACGTACACAGGGTGGTAGGAAAAAACTGTCCTACACAATTAAAGAGCAGGAGCAACCCCTTTAAACTAGGCATGCTGCTCAGTAGGGTTGATCCTGCTGATTGAAGCAATATCTGGATGGTGAAAATCTGTAGTGCCATTTAAAAAAAAAAGACAGTTTTATTCTAAATGGAATTGAGGGCTTCAGGTTACCGGGAGGTTGGTGATGAGTCCTTCAGACGGAGGCCAAACGGGACACGTTCAGCAGATGCGCCGTCATAAAACAAGAAGACCTCCTGCGCGTCATTGCTTCACCGTAGGTGCTGTGCAGCGTTACTTCCCTGACTTGTGAGACGCAAGCGTTACGGACACTAGAAGATCTTTGGTGTTGGCCAGTTGTCACATTGTGCAACTGAATGACGTCCTAGCGGTGCAGCTGTTGCGCAGCGGTGATACTGTGCGTCCTGTCCAGCCCAGAACGCTGCACGGAACGGCTACTAGACACGGAGGCCACGTGTGACTCGAGTGGTAAGGGCAAAATGAGAGGAAAGGGAATCCGTACAACATGGAGGAGGAGCAGGAGGAGCTGAGCAGAGTCATGTATAGGTTTCTGGGAAAGGACTCAGTAAAACTGGCATTTCATCAATTTTTCCAGCGTTCAGGGGAAGTGATTCTGATTATTTTTGCAATATACGTCATTTGTTGTTGTTGTACTTTTTCATAACAAAACTGCCTCTGAAGTAGGGTTCTCACAATACCCAAATTTTGATTAGATTTCGATACTATGTGGAAAAAAAAACACCAAAAAAAGCCGCGAGCATTCTGCGTTTTATGGAACGTCTGGCCCATAATAGAACGGTCTTATCCTATGTTTTGAGGGGGACAAGGTGACTAAAAAAAGGCGAATAGCGTGTTTCTATTTTTTTTTTCTTTCTGTTAATAGGATATATTTTTTAATAGTTCAGACTTTTTTGGACGTGGTGATACGTGTTTATATATTTCATATGTAAAATTGGGAAAGGGGGTTGTTTAAACTTTATATTTTGGTGTTTTTTGTTTTTTATACTTTAGCCCCATTAGGGGGCTAGAACCCTTGTACTATTCACCCTGAGAGCTCTATTAGGGTGAATAGGATTTCACACTCTCACTGCTGCCCTGTGCTTTGTGCACACAGACGCAGGGAGCTTACCATGGCAGCCAGGGCTTCAAGTTGCATTCTGGCTGCCATGGTAACCGATCGGAGCCCCACGATTTCACTGCGATTCCGAGTGGAAGCTGCCACTGACACCGATGAACATACTGAGGGGGAGGGAAGAGGACCCTGTGGCCACTGCGCCATCAATGATTATAATTAGGGATGAGCGAAAACATCCAAAGTCGATTCTCGTAAAAGTTGCCGCACCGGAGGGGTTAATAGATGCGGACTGGTGCCCGCTGTGTGATAGAGCCGACACCTGCCACGTACATTTGTATTAGGCCTCATGCACACAAACGTATTTTCTTTCCGCGTCCGTTCCATTATTTATTTTGCGGACTGTATACGGAACCGTTCATTTCAATGGGTCCACAAAAAAAAAAACGGAAGTTACTCCGTATGCATTCTGTGTCCGTATGATTGTATTTCCGTTCCGCTAAAAATAGGACATGGCCTGTTATTGTCCGCATTACGGATAAGGATAGGACTGTTCTATTAGGGGTCATCTGTTCCGTTCCAGACCGCAAAATACATACGGTCGTGTGCATGAGGCCTCGAGAGGTTACATTATATGCATTGGTGGCGCAGTGGCCTCCCCCCACCCTTCCCTTAATCCTTTCATTGGCGCAGTGGCCAACAGCCCCTCGCCTCCTCCTCGGTGCTACTGGTGGAGAGCGAGGGAGAGACTGCCTCCTTCTCCACTGTGCTGCTCAGGAGGGCACACGGCATAATCTCTAACAGATACTAGGCTACAACCCCCCCTCTCCGTGTACAGGGAGAAGCAGGAGCGGTGCGCAGGGAGCGGGGTAAGTATATGTCCTCTGAGGCGTTCGGTACATGGGGGCAGGGGGCTGTTTATGATATTGGATAACCCCTTTAAGCCAATGAAATGCAGATTGCTCATCTCCTCCTGCTCTATAACCTGAAGATTGCACTGCATTTTCATGGTGACAGGTTCCCTTTAAGGCCCTAAGCCTTAGCACACGGATGAAAAAACATGGTCGTGCGTATAGCAGCATTATTTGCGGATAACCCACTTACCCATTCATTTCCATGGGGCCATGCACGCATCCTTATTTTCTGCAGATCCATGAGGCCGTTCCGAAAATTATAGAACATGACATGTCTTATCCTGGTCTCTCAGACCAGCATAGCCCCTTCTACGGATGGGAGTGAGGAAAATGCCGGGTGCACACAGAAGGTATCTGTATTTTGCGGATACGCGGTTTGAGAACCAAAATACGAACACAGTCGTATTTCAGTTCACGCGTTTTTGTCCGTTTTTTTTTCACCCTCCCTGTGTTATCCGAAATCCACCCGCTCTAGGGGAGAATTTATGTAAAATATGATCTATGGATGAGTAACCACAGGGGACGACTGGCAGCAGTTTCCTTTAATCAGGTGTGTAGCTGCGGTTTAGCTACAGTGTCTACAGGGAGTCTGAGGTAGTCTGAGACACACCCCGTCTCTCATCATTGGTTCAGGCGGCTGCTCTGCTCCTCCCCCTGCAGCTCTAACGCCTCTGATTGGCTGCTGGGTATAAACACAACTCTGTCACAGGCTCATTAGAAGGTCCGTGCCTGGAGAGCTGAGGATGATTATGAGCCGTAGAAAGCTATAGCTTGGAGGGTCGCTTTGAAGAGCATTTGTCACAATGACCAGCCCTATTAAACAATGCATACTGCTGGCTTAATGCTGATTAAAACGGTACCTTTGTTATATCTGTAGGTAGAACTGTTGCTGACTTATCTGTTTTTAGTAATAGGTAAATGAGCTGGTTCGAGCACCAAGGGCTCGGGCTGAGTCTTTGGAGCACTGCTTTTGTAACACCCCTCTGAGCTGGGCACATCCACCTCCCCCTTGACTGAGCTAGACAATCAGGCAAAGGAAGGGGGAAGTTCTCAGCTTACTAAAGCAGTGCTCCAAAGGCTCAGGCCGATCCCTTAGTGCTCAAACCAGCTCATTTACATATTACTAAAACCGATATCTCAGCGACGGTTCTACCTACAGATCTAACAAAGGTATCATTTTAATCAGCATGGTCATCTCTACCAAGCGGTATGCCTGGTTTAATAGGGTTGATCATGCTGACAGACGCTCTTTAATGTGGGCTCTGCTTAAGAAACCTGCATATATTGACATGAAAAAAGGGTGGTATGCCTGCCTGCTTTAAAATGTGTGCTGGTCATATTCGGGGTCCAGAGCCTCAAATGTGTCCAATGTGTACGGTACATTACAGTAGTTGTTTTCCAGCCATCAAAGAAGACATACCTTTTGTACAGTTTTTATTATCAGGAGTAGTGTGAATGTGAACTTTTATTCTGCCAGGTTTTGCTCCTGCAAGTGCACTGGAGCGGGGGTTTACTAAGAAGCGCTCTCTGCATTTAGCTACTTCAGAGCCCTCCCTTCTGCTGCGGGACAGCTGTAGTGGTCTCCTGTTTGGATGCTAGAGCTGTCACTCAGATCAGAGGAGAAGAGCTGTGAAGCGGCCCAATGCAAAGAGCCTTTCACAGTGAAGCTCTGCCTCCAGTGGACTTAAAGGGGTATGTCCATCTGTGACATTGACGGCATACCCTAATGTTATTTCAGATAGGTGCAGATCCCACCTGTGAGACCAGCTCCTATCTCCAGAACGGGCTCCCCCTAAGTGAAGGAGAGCAAACAGCGCAAGCGCAGCCATCCTCCATTCGCCGCTGTGGTACTCACAGAAATAGCCCAGTGATGGCTTAGCTATTTCCGGCAGTCCCGTAGTGGCGAATGGAGAGGTGCCTGTGCATGCGCTGTGTGCCGTCCATTCACTGCTATGGGACTGCTGGAAATAACCAAGCCAGAGCTTGGCTGGTTTCAAAACTCCCATAGCAGTGAATAAAAGAGCATGCTGCGCATGCGCTGTGTGCTCTCCTTCACTTCAGGTGCCCTGTTCTGGAGGTAGGAGTAGGTCCAAGAGGTGAGATCTGCATCTGTCTGACGTTCATGGCATATTCTAGAGATGTGCCCTGTCTGAGATAGGCGAGCCCCTTATTGGGCAGAACCTGGCAGAATAAAACTTAAAGGGGTTCTGCAGCTTGTTACAACTGATGATCTATCCTCAGGATAGATCATCAGCATCTGATCGGCCGGGGTCTGACACCCGGGACCCCCGCCGATCAGCTGTTTGAGAAGGCAGCGACGCTGCAGGAGCGCCGCGGCCTTCTCACTGTTTACTGCTGCTAGCGCCCCGCCCAGTGACGTCACGACTTGTATCAAGTGGTGTGGGCGAGGCTAAGCTCTGTTCACTGAATGGAGCATAGCCCCGCCCACGCCACTTGATACAAGTCGTGACGTCACTGAATGGGGCTCTAGCAGCAGTAAACAGTGAGAAGGCCGCGGCGCTCCTGCAGCGTCGCTGCCTTCTCAAACAGCTGATCGGCGGGGGTCCCGGGTGTCGGACCCCGGCTGATCAGATGCTGATGATCTATCCTGAGGATAGATCATCAGTTGTAACAAGCTGCAGAACCCCTTTAATATTCACACTGTTCCTGTTAATAATAAAAGCTCCACAAGAGTTATGTTTGTACCGCTCTCCCCAATACAAACGTAGTATTGTCTGCAGTTCAGCATGGTCAAAACTGCTGACAGATTCCCTTCAAAATGTGTGATTGGCAGGGTCCAACCATTGGAACCCCACTGAGCCCCAAAACCGCTCTAGCCCTGACCAGATTATCGCGCTATGACCACTGATGTAGCGCAGATACAAGGTGACCGGGACAGGAGCTGCTGCGCATGCGCGCTCTCATGATCCCAGCCACCAAAGAGGCTGGTGCTTTTTCCTATAGCACGACACCGCTGCGGGATTGTAGGGTGGCCGTAACCATGGAAACGAGCAGTGTATAATATGATGGGGAAATGAATCAAACCAGCAAAGAAGGCAATGTGGACAATCACAATACATTAGTAAGTGCCTCATATTAACTTTCTCTACATTATAAATGCCATTTGCCGAAGTGAGAGGACCCCTTTAATCTTAAAAATAACAAGGAAATGCAGGACGGCTGTTTGTCCCAACGTCACCCTTCACATGCATGTTCTGCTCGCCCAAGTATGCGAGCTTGGCTGAATGAAAAGAGGAGAATAAGCTGCTGCCAGACACCTTTGCCAGGGACTTATCAACCCTCGCTGCAGAAGATCAGGCATGTTGAAATCCAGCGTGCCCACGCCTCCTTTCCCTTGAAGGCCACCGTGCACATGATATAGTGGACGGCTAAAATCTCTGGCCAGCTTCATTCATCCCTGACTGGCCGGGCGACATCTTCCTAGCCTCTAGAGAGGCTCTCTGGGAATGTACTATTTTTTTCATTTGCTTAAATTCACTTGATTTAATGGATTTCTGATAAGAGTAAGACTTCAGGTTCAGAGACTTAATAAGTGGTAAGAATATATAGAACTATAATTCAGTAGGGCAATAAAAATCAGGCAAATGTATGTCCTTCTTTGTAAGTTGAGTGCAATATAGATATATTAGAAAAAAGGACAGCACTCCTGAGTTCCAAAAAATGCTAATCTTTTATTCACCCATGTGGAGCAACGTTTCAGCTCAATGGAGCCTTTCTCTGAGAAAGGCTCTATTGATGAGCCGAAACGTTGGCATTTTTTGGAACTCAGGAGTGCCGTCCAGGGCTGCGTGAAAAACGCAGAATATAGAACACGCCGCGATTCTCACACAATGCAGAAATGATGCGTGACAAAGATGCTCATGTGGACCGACCCATTAAAATGAATGGGTCAGGATTCAGTGCGGGTGCTATGCGTTCACTTCACGCATCGCACCCGCGGAAAACTCGCTTGTGTGAAAGGGGCCTAAGGGTTTATAATGTCAGAGAGCAGAGTTAAGGAGCCTGTCAGATTAGCTGGCTGACAGAAAAGAGAGAAAATTTAGATCTCTCTAGTAGAGCATCTCAGCCCTGTACAGAGAAAAGGCTCCATATTTCTAATAAAGACCAATTTAAAAAATGCTTTTCAACCCAAAGGTGTACATAGCCTTTAAGGATTCTATCAAATAAATGGGACAATACTTTGCACAAACATTTCACACTCCATTCATTCATGGGTCAAGATAATTTTATCAGACACAACGAAGTCCAAACGATCAGAGTCTCCAACTTCACATTTTAGTTACTTCTCCTTGGAGCTCTGACGTGATTTGGGTTATGTAATCACCAGCTATACAACACAAATCCGTGACATCACAAGGACTTCAATAGGCTTATATATAGCTGGGGGCTTTGGACCTTGGGGTCTGCATGTGTAATGACGCAGTACTGGAATTTTGTATTGAATTGTGACAGAACATGTCGCTTACATCTTTATTTTTCCTTCCGTGTCGTCCAGGAACTGATGGACTTGCAGAGGGATCCTCCAGCTCAGTGCTCTGCCGGTCCGGTTGGTGAAGACTGTACGTAATACGGTGTGGTATAATAGACACTCATTGACATCTGTAAATACATCATCCCTCAGAGAAGGCAGACACGCGTAGTGCGCAGACAAGTATACCCTACCATATAACGCCTATAAGGCCGCCCACACACGTTCATATAGCGCACAGTCTGCTTGCAGCTTAAAGTACTGCATGCAGTTACCGCCACATGCACAGTCACCCCGAGCATACAGCCGCAGTATTTCGGATATAGTGCATGCTATAGCACAGCCCCATCCAGTTGAGGATGATGGATCTTAGCGGCAATGAATTACCGTATACACATTGCATTGTGTAAGTTAGTGAAGCCACATCACTTCTCGTTAGTACACTGCCCGATGTACATCTCACTACCAATAGTGCAGCGTAACTTTCATGAAATATCCCCCAAGTTGTATCTCTCTGTATTTCAGTGTTTCACTGGCAGGCGACTATCATGGGCCCCGTAAGTATCTCGTCCCGCAATGTGTGCACCACTCCTCTTGTTTGTGTGTGACCTAATATCTGTCACGTCCTTGGCAGGGTATTGAGAACTTCTGCAAAGCCCTGGCGGCTGTACGTTACTAGAGTGACAAGAATGTGCAGGCGTAGGCAGCGTGTACCACGGACGGTGCTTATCCTAGATCCGAGGTGTGCACGCCAAAAGAGGACGGATCGGCCACATGGGGCGTCACTCTGTTTTCGGGTCCTTTCCTTGTCGTGTATGTTACACATTCTAGATGAGTACACGATGACCCTGAGCACCTCTGGTCTAGGATTTCACTCGTATGAATTTGTAGACCAGGGTTGTCAGGATTACTAATGGCACAGTGTAAGTTTTAGAATATTTGACCAACAGGGGGCGCTTTCTTGAATCTGGTTCGTAAGGAAAAAAGGGGCCTGAGCATTGGTGCATGAGATGCTGATGTGGGGGAGATTAATTTACCAGGAATTTCTTAGTCCTTTTGCACGGGATCATTAGTTGCACTGAGCCCTACAAGGGCCCCCGTAGATATGTGCGCGACCCTACTGTCCCTCATACAGTAGCACATGCTTGCTCTAACGAACACTAGCATGGAATGGGGTAAATATCTCCGTAGTATGACGCCATATAGTGCAGCACAGAGTGGCTTTGGAGCTGCAGCAACGCTATGGGCTGCCGTACAGCCTACTGCAAGTGTGCTCAAGTCCTTATCAGTTTCTAGGAAAGCTGGGTGCTATTAAAGCTTCCACTGTGATAATGCAGCAGTTCCTGGATAGTTGTCAGGAGTTGCCATTCTGGGAAAGCTGGAGGAGAACTTATGTTACATCAGCCTTTTGTCATTTATTAAGGGGGTCCTCCAGTCAATGATTTTTTATATTTTCCTAAATTTTAGGGGCAATGCTGTGTAAGGTTGTTGAACAGGTGATAAGAAGTGTGCATGACCTGGACATAATATAGTGTCGAAACCATTACTGCCCCGTGGTGTGTTCTGTATGTGACCGAGTAACATGGAGGCCAGGAGCTGGATATATGCGATATAGCATGAACCTGTCCCTTACTGCAGAGCTGAAAGATTGTAGAGAATCCAAAATATTAAAGATTATAAAGAATTTAAAGGACATCAGATTTGTCCCTATGACACTGGCTGACCTGTTACATGTGCGCTGGGCAGCTGAAGGCATCTGTGTTGGTCCCATGTTTATATGTGCCCACATTTCTGAGAAAAATTATGTTTTAATACAGGCATCCTCAAACTGCGGCCCTCCAGCTGTTGCAAAACTACAACTCCCAGCATGCCCGAACAGCCTACAGGTATCAGTCTACAGCAGGGCATTGTGGGAGTTGTAGTTTTACAACAGCTGGAGGGCCGCAGTTTGAGGATGCCTGTTTTAATATATGCAAATGAGCCTCTAGGAGCAACGGGGGCGTTACCGTTACACTTAGAGGCTCTGCATTCTCTGCAACTGCCACGTACTCTCCACTCTGATTGACAGGGCCAGGCAATGAAAACATCCCAAGACGCCTGGCCCTGACATGTCCTAAAGTGTTGCGCTGTACCGCGCACTTCAGTATCGGACACAGCAGAGTACTCCTGATGAGCCCCTTTTCTGTACTGAGCCGGATACTAAAGCGCAGGGCACAGCGCGAGACTTTAGGAGAGGTTAGGACCAGCCGTGATCACTTTTCACTGCCTGGCCCTATCAATCAGCATGGAGGGGGCGTGGCATTTGCAGAGAGAGCTGAGCCTCTAAGTGTAATGGCAACGCCCCCATTGCCCCTAGAGGCTCATTTGCATATGCGGCACATATAAACATGGGACCAACACAGATGCCTTCAGCTTCCAAGTGCACATGTAACAGGTCAGCCAGTGTCATAGGGACAAATCTGGGCATGATTGTAGATTTATTATTCTGAGCCTCTGCTGCAGTCAGGACTGGGCACATGTAGCCAACCCTGAACATGAGTAGTCTCCTTCTCTCTCCACCCATTGACCTTCTTTTTAATTTTTTCAGAATGACAGCCCTTTCCAAGGTGGCGTTTTCTTCCTCACCATTCACTTTCCCACAGATTATCCTTTCAAGCCCCCTAAGGTAAGTAGAGCAGGGGCAGACCATCATACGGAGTGGGAAGGGCACAGCCAGGACAACAGATAAGCAGAGGGTATACCGCAGTCTTCCTCTCCTCCTGCGTTGGACATTGATGCCGTTGCCTTTGTCTTGACAGGTGGCATTTACAACCAAAATCTATCACCCCAACATTAACAGTAATGGCAGCATTTGCCTGGACATCCTGAGGAGCCAGTGGTCTCCAGCTCTGACTGTATCCAAGGGTAAGCTGACCTGTGTGTGCCTGGATGTATATATAGAAAGAAAATGCTTCCAGAGTATATGTATAACAGTAGCCACTCCTCGTTTTATGTTTGTCTATTGAATAGATTTTCTGAACGGTTTTCTAAATTTCATGTAACTGTCTCCCATTAGCTTAAAGGGGATGTCCAACCCCCTCCTCAGTTGTAGTTATCGCCCTAGCCTGCTTTGCCTTAAAGAAGCACTCACACAAAAAAATGTATGTAATCTGTAGTGAAGGTAATCTTCTTACCAGTGTCTGTATTTGTGAGTTATAACCTCCCTTCTGATGCTCAGCTGTGTCACGGGACCAACCCTCTGATCTCCAACTGACACAGGACAGGAAGTCAATTGCTTCTCTATTCAATCCTAGGAGATTGACACTGAGGCTACCATAGGAATACATGGAGAAACTGACTTCCTGTCCACCCATAAGATGCTGTGTTGTTTGGAAAGTCGGTGTTGGTCACATGACACAGCTGAGGATCAGAAGGGAGGTTATAACTAGGGATGAGCGAATGAACTTTGCATAAAACTTCGAGCGGAAACCAGAGTTTGGGAAATGTTTTTTTACAGTATAAATCAATTTCTGAAGTTATTATGCGAAGTCTCGCGAGACTTCACGAAGTAATAACTTCGGCTCGTCGGAGCCAATACATTTTAATACTGTACGGAGCGCTCGCTTTTCAAATGGATAAGAGAATAAATTTTTTTGTGAGAGTGCTTCTTAAAGAAAGGCGCTTTATTCACTGCTGCTCTGAGAGTATCATCCCCGTTGCTTCCAGTCCTGTCCATCATCATATGCACCGCTGCAGCCATTCACTAAGTCCCCAAGTGGCACATGACCGCTGATGCCAACGAATCGGTGCATGTGATGATGGATGCACGTCCAAATTCATAGAGGACTAGAAGCATCGGGGATGGCACTGGGACTGGTAAGTCCCTTTCTTTCTTTAGGCAGAGCAGATTCAGGGCCATAACTACTGCTTCATAGACTTTCTATTGAGCTTGTCTTCTGCTAGTGAGGAGAACAGTGCTTCTGCCGCTTTGATTATAAAACCTGCAGGGATCTTGGCACCCGGACAGGTCACTACATGATAGGGGTCCTCCGTCACCTTCATACAAAATATTTTAACCCTGCATAATGCATGTTAGAGGTCCCCGCAATCCATATGATAGGTGAAAGAAGTGTACTGTATTATTTAATGTATGAGAAGATGAAACAACCGTTATCTGCCAAGTTCTCTTAGGTGACGTGTAGATGGTCCGAGAACATCCAGCTTTCCCATTGGATTTTATTGGTTAGGTGACGCCTTAGAAAGCTAAGGCTGACAACTATTCCTCCTGACCACGTCATGCACAGTCAAGCTCGGCCGAGGAGAAGCTGCTGACAGACACCTGGCAGCAGTTTCTCCCATTAGAAATAAAGGATTTGTCTTGTAGAACATTCTACTGGTCCAATTCTTAGTTCCCCCGACATCTGCTGCATTAGATGACAGTGAGTCTTGCCGAAGTTGTCAAGCTCTTCGGACAACCATCTAATATGCATGAGGAGTGACAGCCGCGCGTGATGTGTGTGCAGAGTAAATAGCCACGAGAGATGTCGATGTTTGATTTACTAGAAATTGGACAATGTCAGCAGATCCAGTGTCTTTTTACTTCTGTCGCTCCTTCCGGAACCTTACTCTGCGATCTTTTAAAGCTTTGTTATTTTACTTTTTCAGTGCTGCTGTCCATCTGCTCACTCTTGTGTGACCCCAACCCAGACGACCCTCTGGTGCCAGAGATCGCTCACACGTACAAAGCAGACCGGGAGAAGTACGTAGAACGTGGCTTTGTTTCCTTTCCGTATGGTTTATGTGACAGGGGTTTGATCAGAAATGATAGTGTTGTCAAGTGTCCACACAATGTAATAGAAGCACGTCTTTCTGTGCCGTTGCACACAACGCAAAGTAGCACGCTGCATGTGCCAGTTACCGTAGGACTATTGGTCACAGCTAGCGGGCAGTTGCCAATAACAAGTGCACCTCTAGCTGTCACCGATGCACAATCTCTTGCTCGCCTGTCAGAGGAGCTCCTTGATGTTAATGGACGTCTGTAATGGAGAGCAGGTAGAAGTGCTGGGGTCCGCTTCCGATGCAAGAGGCAATAGTAACTTTTCTTCACTGTACTAAACAGCAGATCGCAAGATATAATGGTTAGGTGCTACACGCGTTTTGGGGCCTCTAACCCCCTCCTCAGTAGCACTTGTCACTGTAAAAATATAATTTAGATTTTCCAAACCAGAGGGAGTGTAGTGTATATACAGTGCAGCATTAACATAAATCACATACAGGGGTGACACTTGCATGTAGGGCTGCAGCTATCGATTTTTATTAGTAATCAACCTACCGATTAATCCAACGATTAATCTAGTACTCTAATAAGAAAAAACAAATTAAAATAAAGTTTTCTATAAAAACTCATCAGCCCCCCTGCCATCAGTCGCTCCCCCCCCAGTGCCATTAGTTCCCCCTCCAGTCCTACCATCTCCCCTCAGCGCCATCAGCTCCCCCTCCAATGCCACCAGCTGCCATCAGTTCCCCCACTCCCCCTACTACTCTCTGTCTCTCTCATGCACGTGGCCGTTGCCCAGCTGTGGCCATATTGCGGCCCGCATATAGCGGGTCCGCAATACACGGGCACTGGCCGTGTGCACCCCGCATCTGGGAAATGCTGTGCGGAACGGAAGCATGGATCGGAAGCACTACAGAGTGCTCCCGTGGTGTTTCTCTCTGTGCCATGTTCGATTTTTTTTTTTTTTTTTTTTTTTTTTTTTTTTTTACGGTGCGAACGGATCACGGATTTATTCAAGTTGAAGGGGGTCTCGATTCGTCCCAGACGACGCACGGATGTTGCCCGTGCATTGGGGACTGCAAATTGCGGCCCTATTTAATTTTTTTTATCCCACCTCTCAATAAAATGGAATAAAAGGTGATCAATGACTTCTGTACCCCATAGTGATAGCAATAGAAAAACGTAAGCTTGCCCCACAAAAAACAAGTCCTCACAAAGCCGGATCTACGGAAAAATAGAAATAATGAAGGATAAGATTTGTATTGTGCAAAGTAGTAAAACATTAAAAGGGTTTTCCAAGATATTGTTACTGCAGTAGCGCCTCGGCCTTCTCTCCGCTCTCCAAGCACAGCGCTGTCCATTGTATAGCAGCTCTATGTCATCTAAAGCTTCCCAAACAGCTGATCGGACCCCCACCAGTCAGATACTGATGATCTGCCACGATAGGAGCATATATGGCTTCTCAGGAGATACGCTTCCTTCTGTCATGACCGGACTTTCTTCTCTCCATTTGCAGGTATAACAGACTAGCACGAGAATGGACAAGTAAATATGCAATGTAACCCGCTCGAAATAGCACAGCCAGACTGACAGACTGGAGAGGGTAGAGGCCCTCCCGACTTCTCTTGTTTATCTTCTTGTGCCAACATGCCCGCAACGTTTTTATAGAACACCGACCAACCAAAAATAACGCAACTCTGAGGACGCTCCCGCCCTTTACATTCAGCTCTCTGCAGCCTGGCTGAGGAATAGTCGCCCATTCCCACTTCTGCTGCTGTTATACTATTCTCCTTCTACGCCTGAATCCTACGGGCTGAGAACCTTCCCTCTGTGCACTGAAACCCTCCCCCCCGCCATGCTGTCCAGATGCTCATATCCCCTTACTCCCTTCTTTAAATAACTCAGGACATAGCAGTTTGTTTGGGAAGGGTCCCATGATCCCCTTCTGTAGCCCTCCCTTTCCCCAGTCCAGAGTAGCATGGCTGGCAGCTGTTGGAGCAAGAGAAGACTTTTGTGGAAACTGGAGGAAGATCAAGCATTTGTCTCCAGGCCTTTTATTCATCGGTGAAGTCCTTCTCGTCCCCTTACCTGTCGTCTGCATGGAGTAGAAGATCCGAAATGAATATGGAACGGTGTGCAATGTGTCCGGCACGCTCTTGGTACTGCTTGCAGGGCTACACTCCACATACAGTCTGCCCTAATGAACCGTGCCCCTTACATTCTACGGTCCAGTGGTGGTACTTTGTATCGTCCTAACATCTCTGTGGATAAACCCGCTGTGTGTACTAGTTCCAGATTGTGTAGCAGCCCCCTGTGTTACTTTTATCATCACACGCTAATGCATATCATTTTGTGCTTTTTTAGTAGATTTAACTCTATTTGAAGGGCCCCGTTATTGTAAACTAGGCTAAAGAGTGGACATGTAGTGCTGGAAACCATTTATATACTGTGTTAAAGAGGACCTCTCACCTCTCCTGACGTGTCCGTCTTAGTAAATACTTATATTCCCCATTCTGGTGCATCTTTTCTTGTGAGATTGTGTTGTTCCTCTGTAATTCCTCCTGAAGGTTTATGAATACATTGGCAAGTGGGTGTTAACCATTCCTTATTTATACACGTCTAGGAGGAGTAACAGAGGAAAGACACAACGGCTATGGGAAAGAATGGTCCAAAGTTGTTACCGTATATTGTGAGAAATACATTTATTTAAACAGGTGTATCAGGGGAGGTGACAGATCCTTTTTAAAGGATCTCATCTAGAACAGAGCACCCAAAGTGAAGGAGAGCGTGCCGCACATGCACTGCCGCCCTCTATTCATTTCTATGGGAGTGGTGAAAATAGCCAGGCGTGCCGCTTGGCTATTTTCTCAACTCCCATAAAGATGGAGAGCGCACTGCACAAGCGTGGCCAACCCTCCATCCACGTCTTTGGAGCTCCCGGCAATAGCTGAGCCAGCGCTTGGCTATTCTTGCTACACCCATAGAAATGTGGGGAGGGCGGCCGCGCATGCGCGAGGTGCTCTCGTTCACTTTGGGAGCTGCGTTCTAGAGATAGGTGGGACCCGCACTTATCTGACATGGGTGGCATATCCTAACGATATACTACCAATGATTGAGACGAGGGGTTTCCAGGATTGAAGTATTCTGTTCTTTCTTTAATTTTTTTTCCACTTTAAAGGGGATGAGCTGCAATCCCAGGCGCAACCCAAGGACAGGAGCGGGGCTCCGTTTCTGCGTAAGAGCAGACCTCCCACCCACCCTGGACAACCACTTTAAAATGTGTTTGATCTAGGGCAGGCATGCACAACCTGCGGCCCTCCAGCTGTTGCAAAACTACAACTCCCAGCATGCCCGAACAGCCTACAGCTATCAGCCTACAGCAGGGCATTGTGGGAGTTGTAGTTTTACAACAGCTGGAGGGCCGCAGGTTGAGCATGCCTGATCTAGGGTGAATCGTGTGTCCATGTAGGCTAGGACAAGATACGGATATGAATCTCTGAATGTATCGCATTGTCTATATCTATGTAGGAAAGCAGTCCCTCTTGTAGGTGCCATGACCGGTGCCCATAAAGCCTTGCATGGACGTGTATGGTAACCCATGAGGTCTCTTGTCACGTACCATGTGCACAGTGCAGCCTGGATGGACTTGTGAATGTAAACAGCCAGTCCTGGGCTCTGTGCACGCTGCGTATGAGCTCTACGTTTGACATATACGCCAGGAACAGCTCCGAGTTTATATGTGCAACGTATCCGTTCGCCTGAGAGAGGCCTTCATCAAGCTAGTATACTTTAATTTTTTTTTGTACTGTACATTAAAGTGCAGCAGTCTGCAATTTCCTGTACAGTAGGCCATTGCAAAAAAAAAAAGTATATGGCATGGTTTATACTTTTTTGACCATTTACATTAGTGGCCGACATGCCACCGTATGCCTATACAGTAGCATACGTTAAGTCCTGTTGGAGGTACAGTGCCTTGCAAAAGTATTCACCCCCTAGACTTTTTTCGTGTTTTGGTGCCTCACAATCTGGAATTAACATGGATTGTTTGAGGATTTGCATCATGTAATGTACAGAACATGCCCACAACTTTGAAGATGTTTTTTTTTTTTTTTTGATTGTGAAGCAAACAACAAATAGAACAAAATAACAGAAAAAGTCAATGTGCATAACTGTTCACCCCCCTAAAGTCAATACTTTGTAGATCCACCTTTTGCGGCAATCACAGCTCCAAGTCACTTTGGATAAGTCTCTATGAGCTTGCCACATCTTACCACTGGGATTTTTGCCCATTCTTCCTGCTTCAGCTCCTTCAAGTTGGATGGTTTGTGCTTGTGAACAGCGATCTTTAAGTCTGACCACATATTTTCTATTGGTTTGAGATCTGGGCTTTGACACATTTCCATGTTTCCCCTTAAACCACTCAAGTGTTGCTTTAGCCGTGTGTTTGGGGTCAGTCCTGCTGGAAGGTGAACCTCCGTCCTAGCTTCAAATCACGCACAGAGTGGTACAGGTTTTGCTCAAGAATATCCCTGTATTTAGCACCATCCATCTTTCCCTCAGCTCTGACCAGTTTCCCAGTCCCATCCCCCCAGTATGATGCTGCCACCACCATGTCTCACTGCGGGGATGGTGTTCTTTGGGTGATGTGATGTGTTGGGTTTGCACCAGACATAGTGTTTTCTTTGATGGCCAAAAAGTTAAATTTTAGTCTCATCAGACCAAAACGCCTTCCTCCGTACATTTTGGGAGTCTCCCACAGGCCTATTCGCAAACTCACAACGTGCCTTTTTGTTTTTTTACTGAAAGTAATGGCTTTCTTCTGGCCACTCTGCCATAAAGCCTAACTCTATGGAGCGTACGACTTATTGTCGTCCTATGTACAGATCCTCCAGTCTCTGCTGTGGAACTCTGCAGCTCCTCCAGGGTTACCTTAGGTCTCTGTGCTGCCTCGCTGATTAATACCCTCCTTGCCCGGTCCGTGAGTTTTGGCGGGCGGCCGTCTCTTGGCAGGTTTGCTGTTGTGCCATTTTCTTTCCAGTTGGTTATGATAGATTTGATGGCGCTCCTAGGGATCATCAAAGATTTGGATATTTTTTTATAACCTAACCCTGACTTGAACTTCTCAACAACATTGTCCCTTACTTGTTTGGAGAGTTCCCTGGCCTTCATGGCAGTGTCTGGTTAGTGATGCCTCTGGGGAAGGTGTGTATATGTAATGACAGATCATGTGACACTTAGATTACACACAGGTGACATCATGTCACTAATTATGTGACTTCTGAAGGTAATTGGTTGCACCAGAGCTTTTTATGGTCTTCCTAACAAAGGGGCTGAATACATACGCACATGCCAAGTATCTGTTTCTATTTATAAACAGTAGATTTATTTATATATTTTTCTCATTTCACTTCACCAACTTAGACTATTGTGTTCTGATCCATCACATAAAATTCAGATGAACAAAACATTGAACTTAAGGCTGTAATGTAACAAAACACGAAAAAAGTCAAGGGGGTGAATACTTTTGCAAGGCACTGTATAGGGCAAGGATCTCCCTAACATATGGAAGGCTTGAATGCAGTGTGTTAAGAGTCTGTTTAAAGGGCTTGTCCAAGTGTTTAATACTGATGACCTATCCTCAGGATCATTGGGGTTTCCACTTGTGGAACCCCACCTTAAGGGCTCATGCACACGAACGTGTGCTGCTCGTTGCCGTATTCCGGACCGTATTTGCAGATCCGCAATGCACGGGCATCGTTCCGTGTGCATTCCGCATCACGGATGTGGACCCATTCACTTCAATGGGTCCACAAATGCAGAGATGCGGAACGGAACACTACGGAGTGCTTCTTTGGGGTTCCGTTCCGTACTGCAAAAAGATAAAACATGTCCTATCTTTTTGCGGAACGAACAAATGCAGACCCATTCAAGTTAAATGGGCCTGGATTCATCCTGGTGGCCGTACGACGGTTGCCCGTGCATTGGGGACCGCAAATTGGTCCCCAATGCACGGAACGGACCAACTACGGCCGTGTGCATGAGCCCTAACAGCTGTTTACCACGGACAGCGCCATACCTTGTATAGCAGCCATGCTTGGTATTGCTTCTCAGCCCCATTTACTTGAAAGGGACTGAGCTGCTTCTAGGCCATATGACCGGTGAACATGACGTCACTGGCCTAGGAAGAGGCCGCAGCACACAAGGAGTGCCGGGGTCTCTTCCAACTGCCTATAGTCGGACCCTCACTGATCAGATACTGATGACCCATCCTGAGGATAGGTCATCAGTATCAAACGCTTGAACAACCCCTTTAAGACTGGCATCAGTGACTGATGTGTGACACACTACATGCTCTGTAGGTTTAGCCTTTTTTACAAAAAAATAAATTAAACTCCCCCCTCCCCCTTCTACTCAAGTCTAACCGACCCCAAAATAAAGATCACCAATGAGCAGGTCTTTCACCATCCATTGTGACCCCCTTCATCCTCTGACGGGTAGTGCAGTCACCCCACAGTGTGGAAGCAGCCGTACTCTGCACTAAACCAGTGGTCACGATGCCGTTACTGCGCCCCCTGCTTAACCCATCACCCCCCGTGAGCTTCTAGGCTGCGTCCTGTAGCACTGGCTTCGCTCCCAGTATGGCTGCTTCCATAGTGTGCAAGCCACCAGTAGTCTAGAAATGCTCGACCGCACAGGCAGGAGAATGTCTTTTCAGCACTGTGAATTTAGCTTTGTCCCAGCCTACCTCACTTTCTGAACTCTGGGACAAAAATGATCCCTCCCTTGGTGGGGCGGCTCTGCAACGTTTGCGCCCAGAATACCGTACAGCATATTGGGGTCTCTACAAGAGCGCAATTCTTACCTACAGCTTCTGACCATGCACTGTACAACTGCAGAGGATCTCTAGTACTAATATGGCGTTGTATTCTGTTGCCGAGTATCTACTAAAACTTGCACTGTCTAATGATGCCGAGTATCTGTATACAATGTGTATGAATGTGCTGCACTGAATTACAATACTGAGAATTGGTACCCGTGTTCCTATTCCAGGTCTGACTCTTTGAGATTTTCTACTGTATTACCAACAGGATAGCAGAACGGTAGCATCAAGTAAGCCTAGAGCGTTCATGAGGGCAGCCATTAAGACTGTAATATCCATGAGAAAGGGAGGCATGGTGAACATTGGCCGTGTGGTGCTGCGTTCTGGGTGCCTCCAATGGGGTTGTCCAGGACTAAAAAAAACAGCACCACACCGTCTACAGGTTGTGTGTGGTATTACAGCTCAGCTCCGTTCACATCAAGAGCTGAGCTGCGGTTCCAGACACAACCCATGGACTGGTGTGGGGCTGTTTTAGGAATAAAGCCGCCATCTTTTTCTGATTGCAGATAACCCCTTTAAAACGGTTATCCACAATTTTTTTATTAATTTTTTTGATGGTCCTCCTGTTCATAGGAGTAAGCGCTTTAACAGCGATAAAGCTGGAAATATTCCTACTGGGCCAGTGCTGCGCTCCGCAGTGTAATTGGGTCGCACTGACTGTTCACAGTGCACAAAGCTTCCTGACTGCGCAGGTGCGACTCATGTACATGCTGGGTTATAACTGAATGTACGGCACGTGATCTAGGAAGTGCCTCCAACGTAATTACACCAGGGAGCCCAGTAGGAATATTTCCAGCATTATCGCTGTTAGGCCTCATGCCCACGACCGTATGTATTTTGCGATCCGCAAAAAATACGGATGATATCCGTGTGCATTCCGTATTTTGCATATTTGTATTTTTTGCAAAAAAAAAAAAAAACGGAACGGACACAGAAAGAAAATACATTTTGTGTGCATCAGGCCTTAAAGTGCTTAATCACACGAACAGGAGGACCATCAAAAAATAACAAAAATTGCAGATAACCCCTTTATCCCAGATAATGAAGATGACATTTTCATGAATAATGTGAGGATTCGCTTTCACAGCTAGAGGGAGGTATTCCCATCTTATAAAGTGATGGCGGATATGGTACTCTTTGATTAGTGGGGTCTGCCCCACAGGGCATTTGGCGACAGATCAGCCAGCACTGCACCACCTTCACCGTTTTCCCCTGCACAGCAGCGCTCTGACTGCCTGCTGGGGGTGTGCTGCATTTCCCTGCGCTGTTGATGGCCAGTAGTGCTGCTGCGCAGGTAATCTCAGAGGGTGCTGCAGCTTCATCATTCTCAGGATTACCGCTGACCATGAAGTAACGGCATCACTTTATAAGATGGGAATACCCCCTTAAATCCAGAATGTATTGATGAATAACATGGCAAATAATTTATGTCGGGTTTCCTGTTTGCTCTTAGCTCAGGTCTCCCTTGCGCCTCCTTCTGGTTCAGTGTTTGTGTATGACAAGAGGTGCTGTAACATAGCGGTGTTTTCGCCAGGCGTGGGCACTACCCTAACGCTACGTTCAAACAGTGGATTTTGAAGATGTCAGCGTCTACCGCGTATTCCACAGCATAAACCACCAATGCCGACCTGCTCATAGTTTAGCCACATTAAAAGGGGTTTTCCAAGATTTTTTAATTTTTTTTACTGATGGCCTATCCTCTGTATAGGCGACCAGTATCTGAGGAGTCCGACACCCTGCACCCCCGCCAATCAGCTGTTTGAGACGGGACCTTCCGTCTCGTTTTTTTTTTTTTTTTTATGGCACATTCACCCAGAGGATAGGTCATCGGTAAAAAAAAAATCTTGGAAAACCCTTAAAATGCTGGCTAACCTGCTGAGGTGTCTGGAAAACCTACGGACGTGTGAATTAGGCCTTAAAGGGGTTTTCTGAGGTTTTCACGATAGGCCATCGATACCTGATCAGCAGGGGTCAGCGGTTTGAAGAGATTGCAGCGCTGCAGCCTCTTTCTAAGCAGCTGATGTTGCATTCGTCGGTCACATTGCCTAGGCGCAGCTCAGTCCCATTCAAGTCATCAATATAGAAAACCCCTTTTAGTCTGGCACCATGTCATACATTATAAGGTCTTCGCTAAGCTGTTACGTATGTGCGCTAACAGACTCAGAGCGCAGCACGGTGAAAGGTCTACAAGACATAGCACAGGGTCAGTACAGTGTACATGATGCAGAGGTAGGTCTCATGCACCCCGTAAGTAATTTGCAGCGCACAAACCATAGATTCTCAAAATATGGATATCGGCTGTGTGCATGCTGCATTTTCTAACAGGACTGCCTATTCTTGTCCAAAAACAGATGAGAATAAGACATGTTCTATCGTTTGCAGAACGGCTGCTTGGATACAGACGGCATACAGATGACATCCACATTATTCGCAGCCCTGTAAAAATGAATGGGTTCACGTGCAATCCGCAAAAAATTCGGATCAGATATTGACCTTACTCGGGATTATATGTAGTGTTAACCTGTGAGATGGTGAGAAATGGAGCTTCCTCCTAAACCTGCAAAATGGCTGCAACTGCGGCTACTCAGAGGGGCAGATTGGGTGGTGTGCAGAGAAGTCAGACACTTCTGTGACTGTACAGAACACATTGGGGGAAATATCCGCAAGAGCCATTCGACTATAAATGTAAGGATCTCTTCTCATAACTTATTTATTCTTATGTTTATATTTAAGCACACGGTTTCTGTTTTCCATCGACCGGTATCTGTATTAAATGCTTCTCATTCTTCCTCAATTGTCTCCTTAGACTGTTCCTCACGTCTTAAGCCTCATTCACACGTCAGTGATTTCCATCAGTGATTGTGAGCCAAAACCAGGACTGGAGCCTCCACAGACATAAGGCTGGGTTCAGACTTGAGCGTTTTACAGCGCGTTCGTACGCGCTGTAAAACGGTCAACAGGCGAAAACCCATGTTTCCCTATGGGCATGGTTCTCACCTGAGTGTTTTACAGCGCGTACGAACGCGCTGTAAAACGCCCTACGCCCAAAGAAGTACAGGAGCTTCTTTGGGGCGTATTGTCGCGCGTATTGTGATTGACGCCACAGTGGTCAAACGCACGTACGACGTGCATTTCCTATTTCCAAAAATGCGCTGTAATATGCGCGACTAAAACGCGCGTATCAAATACGCTCAAGTGTGAACCCAGCCTAAGGGAAAGATCTGCTCCTGTTCTGTGTTTAGAGCCGCACCTGGTTTTGGCTCAAAATCACTGATGGAAATCACTGACCGAACACTGACATGTGAATGAGGCATTAGTGTCTGTGTCCAAGTTAAGGACTTCTCATGTTCCTACTAACGGAGCTCCGATCCCTCTAGGCTTCTATGATGATGAGGGTTGGTTGACTTGGTCATAGGATCACTGTCTGACAACCACCGTAGTTCTCCTAGAGGTGGCCATACACTAAATATCTGTCGTCCGTGTCACTATTGCCGATGCCCAACAGAAAATGGTCTTCCATGGTCTTTTCAGCCGTCCAAAATCTCTACTGATTCCAGTTCTTAAGGGCACGGCTCTTAAGTTCCGGCTAAGGCTACTTTCACACCAGCGTTTTTGCTGGATCCGGTAAAAATGCTTCTGTCTATAATAATACAACCGCCTGCATCCGTTATGAACGGATCTAGTTGTATTCTCTTTAAAATAGCCAAGACGGATCCGTCATGAACTCCATTGAAAGTCAATGGGGGACGGATCCGTTTCCTATTGTGTCCGAGAAAATGGATCCGTCCCCATTGACTTACATTGTGAGTCATGACGGATCCATTTTGCTCAGTATCCCAGGACGCATTCAAAAACACTGCTTGCTGCTCTTTTGTGTGCTTCATGGGAATGCAATGAAACAGAACGGAATGCGTTCTGGTGGCACTCCATTCGCTTCAGTTCAGTTGTGTCCCCGTTGACAATGAATGGGGACACAACTGAAGTGTTTTCCTCCGCTATGGAGATCCTATGATGAAGATAAGACCGGCACTCACTTGTAGGTTGCGATTTCTTTTATTGTCACATAGCAGGTACAATTGTGACGCGTTTCGGCTCAAGGCATGAGCTGTTATCAGAGAGAGGCTCATGCTTTGAGCCAAAACGCGTCACAATTGTACCTGCTATGTGACCAGGGCTGTGGAGTCGGTAGATAAATTTTCCGACTCCGACTCCTCAGATTTTGAAACTTCCGACTCCAACTCCTCGACTCCGACTCCTCTGTATTTAATATGCAAATACGAAGCTGTTCCACCAAGTTCTTCTAATCTTCTCTAGCACAGAGAGGTAGTTGAGCAGAAGCTGCTGCCTTCTCCTTTGTGCGCTGATCTTCTGCTGAAGATAGAGCAGTGGGAGGATCCAGGAAGGGGCAGGGGAAGGGGCATGTATTTTAAAACATGATTTTCCTAGTAGAATCCCATAGTCATGTTTAAAATTTAAGCTAACAATCTGAGTTTACATGTTTTATAGCCTTAGCTGAATGATGGCAGTTTTTCAAATGGTTTACAGCTTCAGTCTTGAACTATTGACTATCCAGTCCCTTCACTTATACAAGTGTCTCCAGTCCTTAATCAGTTATCAGTGAGAGGCGAGGATAACCATGGGGTCCCTGTAAGAGCAGACCACAAGACAATGGAAAGTGTAAGTATTGCCGCTCCTTAAAGGGACACTGACAGGCTGATTTTCCAGCTAAAGATATATAATTACTGGTATTCATCAGAGAATTAGGAATAAAACTATACTAATGTTACCCCCAGTTAAGCTGTACTTGTGTTTAAAAAACATTTTAATCTGTATGCAAATTCACTATCTTTGTGCCCAATGGGGCAGCGTCTCCTGCGGCTTTGTGCCCAGCCGCGCCCGAAGTACAGCTTCCCAGCGCTGTTCCCCTCGTTATTATTCACTGCACTGGCCTTTTTTTTCAGGCTAACCGAACGCTGAATTCCTGCGCAGGCGCACGTGTAGCGTGCTGGCAGCAGCCTCGTCTGGCTATGCTGAGGCTGTGCCAGCTTTCTCTCTTCCTCCTCGCTACCTAGTCCTGTCTAGTGCTGCCAGTACTCTACATGTGCGCCTGCCCCTTGGGCACAAAGGTAGAGAATTTGCATATTGATTAAAACGTTTTTAAACACAAGTAAACCTCAACTGGGGTAACAGTCGTCTAGTTGTATTCCTAATCCTCTGATGAATACCAGCAGATATATCAGCCTGTCAGTGTCCCTTTAACTGCATAGTAAAGCATATGAAAAGCTTCTTCACAGTCACTTAACGTCTTTGTTTAGCGGTAACGTGACGCACTGCATGCATTGGCCTTTATTCTTACAGTAGAGAAGTAATTAATTATAACTTTATCTGAATTGGGACATTTAAACTTGCTTTTTTTTTTATTCCAATTATTCCAATTTAAATCTAGTAGGAGTCGGAGTCGGTCCATTTTTTGCCGACTCCGACTCCAGGTACCCAAAATTGCCTCCGACTCCTCGACTCCGACTCCACAGCCCTGTATGTGACTATAAAAGAAATCGCAACCTACAAGTGAGTGCCGGTCTGATCTTCATGTTTTGTTCTAGGACGCTGACCCTAGACATGTGCACCACTCCATTAGGAGAACGGAGTCCTTCTTCCGTCATAGGATCTCAATCAGATCTCAAAAGCGAAAAGGGAAAACGCTGGTGTGAAAGTAGCCTAAGCCTGGATGATGGCAGAGATTGATTGCTCATTTTGTTTAAATCGTAATTCCCATCTGGAACTCTGATGGCAGATTGCTAGGCAATGTCCGATAAATGAGGGTCCTAGAGGTGGAGCCTACATCTGTCTCCAGAACAGGACCCCGAAGTGAACAGAAAGAAGCCATGCATGCACAGCCGCCCTCCGTTCACCGCTATTGGAGTTCTCCAAATATCTTGCCTGGTGGGCTCTGAATTAACCACTTTGGGACTTACTAAAATAGCTCAGCGTGCTAACTCAATTGTTTTTGGGACACCCATAGTGATGAATGGAGAGCACGCCAAACGTGCGGTGTGTGTTCCTTTAATTCAAGGCTCAGGTTGTCTCGACAGGAGCAGCTCCTAGAAATGACATTGATGGCATATCCTAGCGTTTTGCCATCCATGTCCCAGATGGGAATACTCCTTTAACTTGCAGCAACCACACTTGCGCGTTTTACAGCGCGTTCGAACGCGCTGTAAAACGCTCAACACATGCAAACCAATGCTTCCCTATGGGCATGGTTCTCACCTGAGCGTTTTACAGCGCGTACGAACGCGCTGTAAAACGCCATACGCATAAACAAGTACTTGAGCTTTTTTTGGGGCGTTTGTCGCACGTTTTGTGATTCACATAACAGTAGTCAATCACAAGAACGCGCGTTTCCTATTTGCAAAAACGCGCTGAAATACGCGTGTAAAATGCGCGTTTTGAGAACGCTCAGGTCTGAACCCAGGGTAAAATACAGATCAGTCATCAAAAGAGTTAATTTGGCTGGGTTCACATCATGTTTTTCCCATCTGTTCAACGTATACAAAAAAAAGTATAGGTTAAACGGCCGCGCCATACCGTGGCATCTGTTCTCCATTGTAAAAAAAAAAAAAAAAGTGGTGTGCTGCTTTGGAAAAACCAATTACCGGTAAGCGTAATTAACCCTTTTCCCCGGGGCCTCTACAATGGCACTGACAGGGGGAATAGCAGAGGATCGGAAACTTAATTAGGGTGGGACTACAGCTGAAAGAACACTACAGCCAAAAGACAAGTCCTGGATTCTGCAGAACTTCTAACTTATAATTCTTAAAAAAAAGGTCATTGCATTCGCCCATGTGGCCGCTCCGCAGATCTGCTCAATGGAAACCAAAGCATTTTCAGCCCAGGAGGCTGGCAGGGCTTTAAGACCCACAGGAGGATTAAGAATCTTCTGGGAGTAGCAAAGGCCAATTGTGTTCCGGATCTATCTGGAGATGGTAGCCTTGCTTGCCGCTAGCCCTTTGTTGGAAGCCTGGAACTAGAGGACTAGATGGTCGGATCTCCTGAACTCCTCAGGTGCTTTTACATAGGCCAACATACACCGACTTACATCCAGATTGTGATTTTTATTTTTTTGTCCAGGAGGAGGATGGTAATGACACATCTTGTTGGCAGTGAAATTTTGAAACCACCAGAAAAGATGGAAAGTGTTTCAGGATTATACGGTCATCCAGAATTCTGAGATCTCGTGATCTGCATGAGAGAGTTATTGTCAGAAGGAAGGTGGTTTTGAAAGACAGGAGATATTGGGTTCAAATGGAGGTTCCAACAGGACGGAGAGACCTAGGTTTAAGTCCCCGGGTGGAACATATTGATGGGAAACACTTGACGACTAGATTCCAAAAAGGCACTTAAAGCAGAGAGGAGCACTTTTCCAGAGTCCCTTATCCAGGTCAGATTGTAAAAAGTCCAGGATAGTGGGAACATCCAGGATGGGCTTTTGGTAAAGACTGCAACCTGCAAAGGATAGGAAAGCCTATCCATGTCCCAAGGTAAATGTTTGAAGTTATAGTTTTCTGGCTTAATAATAAGGTGTAGATTACAGATTTAGACAGACATTTTCCCCTTAGACTAAGGCCCCTTTCACACGGGCGTGATTTCCACGCAGGTGCAATGCTTGAGGTGAACGCATTGCACCCGCACTGAGTCCGGACCCATTCATTTCTATGGGGCTGTGCACATGAGCAGTGATTTTCACGCATCACTTCTGCGTTGCGTGAAAATCGCAGCATGCTCTATATTGTGCGTTTTTCACGCAACGCAGGCCCCATAGAAGTGAATGGGGCTGCGGGAAAATCGCAAGCAAGTACGGATGCAGTGCGATTTTCCCGCATGGTTGCTAAGAGACGGGACCCGATCTTTATTATTTTCCCTTATAACATGGTTATAAGGGAAAATAATAGCATTCTCAATAAAGAATGCTTTGTAGAATGTGGATTAAAGGGTTAAAAATAAAAAACTGAACTCACCTTAGCCACTTGATCGCGTAGTTGCGATCTGTCTTCTCTCTTCAAGCATTAGCTGCCATCTAAAGGACCTGTGATGACGTCACATCACATGGTCCAATCACATGGTCCATCACCATGGTAAGATGGACCATGTGATTGGACCATGTGATGTGACGTCATCACAGGTCCTTAGCTGGCAGCTAAAACTTGAAGACAGAAGACAGATCGCAACTACGCGATCAAGTGGCTAAGGTAAGTTAACTTTTATTATTTTTAACCCCTTCATCTTCATTTTACTAAGCATTCTTTAATAAGAATGCTAATATTTTCCCTTATAACATGGTTATAAGGGAAAATATTAGCATTCTTAATAAAGAATAATAATAAAATCTCCAGAATACTCAACCCGAAACCGGACCTCAGTGATGAAGTCCGGGTTCGGGTCTGGGTACCAAACATGCAGATTTTTCCCACGCGCGTCCAAAACGCATTACAACAGTTTGCACACGCGCGGAAAAATCATGCATTTTACCGCATTGCACCCGCCTCTGATCCGGGCGTCAAACGTGCCGCCCGTGTGAAAGAGGTGTCTAAGGGTACTTTCACACTTGCGTTGTGAGGATCTGGTAGCTAGTTCTGTCACCGTAACTGCCTGCCGGATCCGGCAATCTGTATGCAAATGGACAGCATTTGTAGACGGATCCAGATGCGGATCCGTCTCACAAATGCATTGTAATAATGGATCTGTCTCTCTGGTTGTCATCTGGGAAAACGGATCCGTTATTTTTTTTACATTTTTAAAGGTCTGCGCTTGCATTCCGGAAAGTGTTCCGTAATTTTGGACGGAGATAATACATCGACATGCTGCGGTATTTTTTCCGTCCAAAAAACGTGCAGTGACTGAACTGAAGACATCCTGATGCATCCTGACGGATTTCTCTCCATTCAGAATGCAGTGGGATAAAACTGATCAGTTATTTTCCGGTATTGAGCACCGAGGATGGAACTCCATGCTGGAAAAGAAAAACGCTAGTGTGAAAGTACCCTAAGGCAGGCATGCTCAACCTGCGGCCCTCCAGCTGTTGCAAAACTACAACTCCCATCATTCCTTGACAGCCTACAACTATCATCCTACAGAAGGGCATTGTGGGAGTTGTAGTTTTACAACAGCTGGAGGGCCGCAGGTTGCTTGAAGAAAGCCCTGGTATGCTTGTAGTGTCCACAATTTCCCTGCTGACAGACTGAATAGAAGAGGGAACCAAGATCTTTTCGGCCAGAAGGGGGCTATCATTATTACCTGTGCCTTTTCTTCTGCCACTTTTATAAGGGTCCTTGGAATGAGATTGAAAGGGGGGAAAGCATAGAGTTCCATCCCAAGATGCAAGGAGAAAAGATTGTAGAATTCTCGCATGGCGTTGGACCCATCTGACTGCGGGAATTGATGATGTCAAAAGGCCTAGGATGGTCATGATGTTCCGGATAGATGTCTTTAATTTGCAGAATAGAGAGATCTTTTGAAATAAATTTTTTTTTTCTGTGGAAGGAAGGATGTGAACCAAAAACACCAGGGAATAGAATCCTCGTCCCTGCTGATTTTCTGTAACTGGAAGAAGAACCTGTCTTTTGAAGTGAGATATTTATTTCAGATTCTAGGGTCGATTATTTTTCTTTTTGTTGAGCATAAAGTGATTTGGAGGATTTGAATCGACCTCCAGTGTGCATCCTTCTCGGATGGTACTTTGCACCCTGGGGGAGGCCGCGGTCTGTTCCCAGGCTGAAGCGAATTCTTTGTCTGCCTCCCACTTGAGGCCTGGCGTCATTGAGTGGTCCTGGAAGAATTTTCAGAGGAATCCGCTACCTTTCCCTTTAGATGTTTGCCATTTTCCTGTACCAACCTTTTTTCTCTGGTCTGGCCTTGACTTCCTTTGTGCGAAAGAAGTGTCTCTGATGGAAGAATTTTTGTTTCCGAGTGATACCCTTTTTTCTTGTCAGACTCTTTGTCTAAAATGTCATCCAAGACAGATTCGAAAAGTCCATCACCTTCACAAGAGATTGAGCACAAGTGATTATTATTTTTTTTAGCCAACATCTTCTGACTATGATCTGAGCCATTTCGCCCTGCGAGTGGCATTAGAGATGGCAGATTATCTAGCGGATGGTCTCGCCAAGTCCGCTGAAGCATTGGCTAAAAAATTTGCCACTTGTTTTATCATAGGCAGGGAGGCCAGGATTTCTTCTCTGGGTCCTGCTGCAAGATGTTCAAACTGGTATTATGGACAGGGATCTCGCAGTACACGTGGCCGCTATACTAGTTCTCATCATGGCTCCCAGGCCCATAAAATGTAAGAGAGGGTTTTTTTTAAATACTGGCTACTGGAACGTCAATTTTAATTTTTTTGTCCCACAAATTTGATTCTGATTCCGAGAAAGGGTATTCTCTTTTAATGGAATTTGGTATTGGAGGTTTTCTTTCCGGATCTGTCCACTCTTTAGAGATTAAGGCCTTTATATTATTATCAACAGGGAAGACTCTTTTTCCTATCCCCTAATCCTTGGAACATCTGATCTTGTGTAGATTGACTTTCTTTAGTGTCTTCTATATTCATGGTGGACCTTATTGTTTTAATAGGCTTTCTATACATACATTTTGAGATTTGAGAGATGTAGAAGTTTGGGAAGAGGAAGGGGGCAATCTCGAGTCTACAGCAGCTTAAACTTTTTTTTTTTTTATCAGATTCCTCATAATATCTAAGAAGGAAGGTGACTCTTCCGTAACCACTTTTTCTGTACATTTAGGACAAAGCGTTTTTTTTTTTTTTGTTTGTTTTTTTGGAAGGTAAGGATTTCCTGCATAAAGCGCATTGTTTGCGGACAGAATCTACCCAGCTGGTTTGAAGGTGATGTTTTCTCTTCCCTAATAGTTATAATATTTAAATTCATTATAATGGCCCCAACATAAAGTGAGTCCAGCATCATTAACACCATTGGGTGGAGATGTAACTCCAATTCCAAAATACACCAGATCATGTGCATAAAGAAAAACGGCCGAGCAGGCAGGAGAGGAGGCTTACCGGGCTAAGGCACTAATATGATCCCCAGGCTTGCTAGAAGAGTCCGCGGATTCAGAGGGAGCCAGCATTGTGAAGAGTAGCCAGTTCCCGATGCCGCTACTTCACTGAACGCCACCATTATGTCTCTTTTCCGGATTCCCTTAGTATCCGGTCGGCCATGATGTCATCCACTGGAAGAGAGGTACCAGAAGTTTGGGAACGAAAATCCTGCACCCTCAGGAACCTCAGCCTGCATTGACACATACATATCAGAACCACGGGTTTCCCCCATTGGGTGAAGGCATCACCAAAATCAGGATTTCTGGTCAACAGAGCGTTCTGTGTAAACAGGGATCTGCTGCCAGAAACAATGAATCTGTATGGGAACGAACAATCTCAGTAGTGATCACTCATCCCTGTACAGCAAAGGTGATTTCTGCATGTAAATGCTGCTCTCACCTCCTTTCATGATCAGTTAATTATTGGGAACAAAGGTTAATTCCCAATAAATGCCTGCACATCCGGCCCGTGTAAAAGCGAGTGGTTTGCAGGCCGCAATACAACAACAGCCGTGTGCATGAGGCATAATATTGTGCTTCCAGAAAAGCCGTTTAGCCCCTTCTTGACATCCGTGTACTGCTAATGCTGTTTAAAGATGGTGTCTGCTCTAAAGGCGCCATAGCCATCGGGTGTCAGTTGTTTCACACAGCAGACACCCAGGGCAGGGGAGTAGCTACCATGGAGGCAGGGGATGCGGCTGCTACAGCACCCGAAGGGGCCCAGGAGGAGGAGAAAAATGTATTTATTTTCAGGGCCCAGGGAGTGGTGAAAATAGTGCTCCTAGTCCTAGCACTGGTATTACTCACTGCTCCCTGGTCTTCTCCGAGCGCCTGCACTTCATTAAGACCTGGCAGCGCACAGTTTCAGGATAGGATGTAGGAGCGCACAATGACCTGATGATGTGCAACACGCAAAGAGCGAAGGTACCCGCAGGAGGAGGAGAGGGGGGGGGGGTTTGTTTTTTAAGGTCCAGTCTGAGGTCTAATAACACAGATCGCAGACCCTTAACCTCTCAGATGCCATAGCCAATTGTGACCACAGCATCTGAGGCGACTTTCCCCGAAAGCGCTTCGCTTCTGGGGCCAGAACACCTTCCCCTCACTGAGATTTGGGGAAGGCAATCCTTAGGCCTTATTCACACATGCGTAGTGTTTTGCGGATCCGCAAAACACCTTGCCACCAGCCCTATAGAGATGCCTATACTTGTCCGCAATTGCGGGCAAGAATAGGACATGCTCTATATTTTTGTGGAGCCGTCGTCCGGAAGATCAGCGGCGCGCTCCGCGGATGCGGAGAGCACAGTGTGTGCTCTCCGCATCCATCACGTCCCCATTCAAAATGAATGGGTTCGCACCCGTTCGGCAAATTTGCCAAACAGTTGCGGATGTGTGAATTAGGCCTTAGGCTGCATTCACACGGGCGAGTTTTCCGCGCGGGTGCAATGCGGGATGTGAACGCATTACACCCGCACTGAATCCTGACCCATTCATTTCAATGGGTCTGTGTACATGAGCGTTTTATTTCACGCATCACTTGTGCGTTGCGTGAAAATCGCAGCATGTTTTATATTCTGCGTTTTTCAAGCAGCCCTAGCCCCATAGAAGTGAATGGGGCTGCGTTAAAAACGCATTGCATCCACGGGTGCGTTGCGTTTTTCACTGATGGTTGCTAGGAGATGTTGTTTGTAAACCTTCAGTTTTTTATCACGCGCGTGAAAAACGCATCAAAACGCATTGCACCCGCGCGGAAAAACTGAACAACTGAACGCAATCGCAGACAAAACTGAATGGCTTTGCCTGTGAAATGGCACAGTTTTCACTGAACGCATCCGCACCTAAGGGTACTTTCACACTAGCGTTTTGAATTCCGTTTGTGAGATCCGTTTCAGGACTCTTACAAATGGTCCAAAACGGATCAGTTAAGCCCCAATGCATTCTGAATGGATAAGGATCCGTTCAGAATGCATCAGTTCGGCTCCGTTCCGCTTCTATTCTGTTTTGGAGGCGGACACCAAAACGCAGCTTGCAGCATTTGGGTGTCCGTCTGAAGAGGCGGAGCCTAACGGATCCGTTTTGAATTACAATGTAAGTCAATGGGGACGGATCCGTTTTAAATAACACAATATGGTGCATTTGAAAACGGATCCGTTCCCCATTGACTTTCAATGTAATTCAAAACGGATCTGTTTTGGACTTTGTCATTTTTCTTTTAAGCTAATGCAAACGGATCCGTTCTGAACGGATACAAACGTTTGCATTACAGGTGCGGATCCGTCTGTGCAAATAAACAGATGGATCCGCACCAACGCAAGTGTGAAAGTACCCTAATCCGGACACGCTTGTGGGAACCCAGCCTTAGGCCTCTTTCACACGGGTGTCTTGTTTGACGCCCGGATTGGATGTGGGTGCGTTGCGGGAATATGCGCGATTTTTCCGCGCTGGTGCAAACGTTTGTAATGCGTTTTGCACGCGCGTGTGAAAAATCGCCATGTTTGGTACCCAGACCTGAAGCCGGACTTCATCACTGAAGTCCGGTTTCGGGTCTTCTGGAGAATTTATTATTTTCCCTTATAACATGGTTGTAAGGGAAAATAATAGCATTCTTAATAAAGAATGCTGTGTAAAATGAAGTGGAAGGGGTTAAAAATAATAAAACTTAACTTACCTTTGCCACTTGATCGTGTAGTTGCGATCTGTCTTCTCTCTTCAAGCTTCAGCTACCAGCTAAAGGACCTGTGATGACGTCACATCACATGGTCCAATCACATGGTCCATCACCCAAAACCCAAAGGCCTAATTCACACGTCCGTAGTGTGTTTTGCGGAAACACGGACGGCTGCAACGTGCATTCCGCATTTTGCGGACCGCACATTGCTGCCACTATATAGAGAATGCCTTTTCTTGTCCGCAATTGCGGAAATGCGGATGCGGAAACACGGATGCGGACATCACATAGTGTTCTGTCCACATCCATTCCTGCCCCTTTGAAATGAATGGGTCTGCAACCCTTCCGCAAAATTGCGGATGGGATGCGGATCCATTTTGCGGACGTGTGAATTAGGCCAAAAGCTCTGAACTTTAAATTTAATGCCCCAGGTTTCGCTGAAGAGACTAAGGCCCCTTTCACACGAGGGAGTTTTCCGTGGGTCTGTGAACATGAGCTTTTTTTTTCATGCATCAGTTCTGCATTGCGTGAGAAGTGAATGGGGCTTCAGTGAGAAACGCATTGCATCCGAAAGCAAGTGCAGATGCAATGCGTTTTTCACTGATGGTTGCTAGGAGATGTTGTTTGTAAACATTCAGTTTTTTTTATCACGTGCCTGAAAAACTGAAAGCAAACGCAGACAAAACTGACTGAACTTCCTTGCAAAATGGTGCGAGTTTCATTGAGCGTACCCTGAACGCAGCCGGAGCCAATCTGCCATGCTCGTGTGAAAGAGGCTTCAATCATCTGATTGCTATTATCGTAGACTCTAATGCACTTGCATTGCAGTCTATGATGATTTTACTACTTTCCTATGGAGCCCTATTACAGGCAAGGCAAGGGCTCCATAGGAAAGACTGTGCAGCAGCCTCGTGTCATAGACTAGGACAAGGGCTGCTGCACACAAGCTTCGGCTCCTCTGATCACCACACGGGGGAGCCGAAGCATACCCGGAAGCGCACGCTTCTGGTTTTCAGCGTGCTCAGAAGCTGTGGTCAGGTTTGACCACGGCATCTGAGGGGTTAAATGTCCGCAATCAGCATTACCACCTGTCGCGAACATTAGCCGCCGGTGTCTGCTATTGCGCTCGCTCCGCTCATGAGCGGGCGCCATCTTTAAAGACATGTCTGTAAACCAGGCTGGGCCATGGAACGTACATACGGGGGTGCTGTCTGCATCTTTTGCTGCCCTCAAAAAATGCAGATCGGATGCGGACCCAAACCACGGTTGTGTGCATGAGTCCTAAATCTTCCCCTGTCAAGCTCCGGCCTCATAAATGGAGTGCATTGCTAAGAACCGTTTCCCTGTATGGCGTCTGTATCAGCCCATAGGCCCCATATCACATATCTGTACTGCACAAACCCATTACTTGTGAATGAGGCCTTACAGTCCATTGAATAGTGAAGGCAGAGAAGGTGAACAAGGACCTCCATACATAAGAGTTCATGTATGAGACCGCATGATTACACATATTATATAATGTTCCTATGTGTGTGGTCCAGGGTGAAACCAGTGCTCGTGTTATATGATAGTATATACAGTTGTGTTCAAAATAATAGCAGTCAGACATCACTAACCTGATCAATTTTTGGTAGAAATGATATTTCTACATGGCAAATAATTTATTAGCAGGTGTAGTACAGTAATAGTAATCCAACAGACCCAACAGTCATGACTGGCATGCAGCTGATTCTGTGTAATTGAATCACTAATTGAAAGGGGCATGTTCAAAATAATAGCAGTGTAGAGTTCAATGAGTGCGGACATGGGCATAGCTATAGGGGGTGCAGAGGTAGCAGGCGCTACTGGGCCCAGGACCCTGAGGGGGCCCAAAGACCCTTGTGCCTCATAAGAAGACACACAAAGCACTGAGGGAAGGGGGGCCCAAGCTGAACCCTTGCACCAGGGCCCATGAGCCGTTAGCTACCCCCTGAGTGCGGTCATTCATTCTTTGAAAAACAGGTGGCAATTATTGCCCTTATTTAAGGAAGGAGGGCAGCAAATGTTGTAACCTGCTGGTTACAGGGCATTTCTCTCAGAAATTCTGAGGAAGATGGGTCGTTCCAGACATTGTTCAGAAGAACAGCGTACCTTGATTAAAAAGTTGATTGGAGAGGGGTGAACATATAAAGAAGTGCAGAAAATGATAGGCTGCTCAGCTAAAATGATCGCAAATGCTTTGAAATGGCAACCAAAACCTGAAAAACGTGGAAGAGAGCGAAAAGCTACCATTCGAATGGATAGAAGAATAGCCAAAATGGCAATGACAATCAGCTCCAGGAAGATCAAAGAAGGTCTAAAGTTACCTGTGAGTACTGTTACCCTCAGTTCACATTTTCGCGTTTTACAGCGCGTTCGAACGCGCTGTAAAACGCATAACCTATGCAGACCAATGCTTCCCTATGGGACTGGTTCATATTTTCGCGTTTTACAGCGCGTTCGAACGCGCTGAAAAACGCCTGACGCATAAACAAGTACTTGAGCTTTTTTTGGGGCGTTTGTCGCGCGTTTTGGCCCATAGACTTCAATGGGAACGCGCAACGCTTGTATTTTGTGCGTTTTTGACACTGGAAACGCGCGTTCAAACGCGCGTTTATGAATTTGCAACATGCTGGAAAGGCCAAACCCCAGGTGCTAGGCACAGTTTGGAGAGAAGCCAACACTGCAGTCAATCACAAAAACGCGCACTAACGCGTGACAAAAACGCGCGTAAAACGCGCGTCTCAGAAACGCTCAGGTGTAAACCCAGCGTTAGGGTACTTTCACACTCAAGAACGGATCTGTCTCTATGCTTGTCATGCAGAGAGACGCATCCGTTATATATATTTTTTAACATTCTTACTGGTCTGCGCATGCACAGACTGGAATGCCGAATCCGGCATTGTGGTATTTTGAATGCCAGATCCGGCACTAATACATTCCAACGGGAAAAAATGACGGATCCGGCAAGTGTTCCGGAATTTTAAACAGAGATAATACCGCATCATGCTGTGGAATTATCTCCGTCCTGAAATGTCAAAAAGACTGAACTGAAGACATCCTGATGCATCCTGAACGGATTTCTCTCCATTCAGAATGCATTAGGATAAAACTGATCAGTTCTTTTCCGGTATTGAGCCCCAGTGACGGAACTCTATGCCGGAAAAGAATAACGCTAGTGGGAAAGTACCCTTACAATTAGAAGACGCCTATGTGAAGCCAAGCTATCTGCAAGAAGCCCCTGCAAAGTCCCACTGTTGAAAAAAAGACAGGTGCTGAAGAGGTTCCAATTTGCACAAGAGCACATTGACCGGCCTAAAGAGAAATGGCGCAACATTTTGTGGACTGATGAAAGTAAGATTGTTCTTTTTGGGTCTAGTGGCCTGGAGACAGTTTGTCAGACGACCCCCAAACAATTCAAGCCACAGTGCACTGTGAAGACAGTCAAGCATGGTGGTACCAGCATCATGATATGGGGATGTTTCTCATACTACAGCGTTGGGCCTATTTATCGCATACCAGGGATCATGGATCAGTTTGAATACATAAGAATACTTGAAGAGGTCATGCTGCCTTATGCTGAAGAGGAAATGCCCTTCAAATGGGTGTTCCAACAAGACAACAACCCCAAACACACCAGTAAACGTGCAACATCTTGGCTCCTTGGTTGGCCAAGCCCAATCCCCGGATCCTTATCCAATAGAAAACTTGTGGGGTGACATCAAAAATGCAGTTTCTGAGGCAAAACCAAGAAATAGAGAAGAACTGTGGAATGTAGTCCAATCATCCTGGGCTGGAGACCTGTTCACAGGGGCCAGAAGTTGGTTGAGTCCATGAAACACAGATGTCCAGCAGTTCTCAGGAACAGCGGTTATACAACTAAATATTAGTTCAGTGATTCAAAGGAAAGCAAAATCTTCAAACATTTTTCAGTTTATATAGTGAATGTTTGAGTTTGTAAAGAAGAATACAAACATTGCGATTCAGTCTAATATTCACTTTTCTTCAATTTGTTTAGAGGAAAAACACAAATTTGATAAATTTTTCTTCATGTTTTAATTTGGAATAGAATGCATTTGTGTGTATGGAAATAAAAGCTATTGGAAGGATTTTGGGCTTTATTCACTTTTTTAAACACACTATTTATTTTGAACACAACTGTATGTAAAGGCATCCAGCCGCTACAATACAAATGTAAAATACAACAGACAGTAACCATGGAATGGGAACCCGCTTCCATCTCTCTGCGGATCTCCTCTTCCATATTTTCATGTGTTTGCCCATACAGTATCTTCCCTCTCCTAGCTGCATGTACAGTCGTGGCCAAAAGTTTTGAGAATGACACAAATATTAGTTTTCACAAAGTTTGCTGCTAAACTGCTTTTAGATCTTTGTTTCAGTTGTTTCTGTGATGTAGTGAAATATAATTACACGCATTTCATACGTTTTCAAAGGCTTTTATCGACAATTACATGACATTTATGCAAAGACTCTGTATTTGCAGTGTTGGCTCTTCTTTTTCAGGACATCTGCAATTAGACTGGGCATGCTCTCAATCAACTTCTGGGCCAATTCCTGACTGATAGCAACCCATTCTTTCATAATCACTTCTTGGAGTTTGTCAGAATTAGTGTTTGTTTTTTTGTCCACCCGCCTCTTGAGGATTGACCACAAGTTCTCAATGGGATTAAGATCTGGGGAGTTTCCAGGCCATGGACCCAAAATGTCAACGTTTTGGTCCCCGAGCCACTTAGTTATCACTTTTGCCTTATGGCACGGTGCTCCATCGTGCTGGAAAATGCATTGTTCTTCACCAAACTGTTGTTGGAAGAAGTTGCTGTTGGAGGGTGTTTTGGTACCATTCTTTATTCATGGCTGTGTTTTTGTGAGGGAGCCCACTCCCTGGGATGAGAAGCAACCCCACACATGAATGGTCTCAGGATGCTTTACTGTTGGCATGACACAGGACTGATGGTAGCGCTCACCTTTTCTTCTCCGGACAAGCCTTTTTCCTGATGCCCCAAACAATCAGAAAGAGGCTTCATCGAAGAATATGACTTTGCCCCAGTCCTCAGCAGTCCATTCACGATACTTTCTGCAGAAGATCAATCTGTCCCTGGTGTTTTTTTTTGGAGAGAAGTGGCTTCCTTGCTGCCCTTCCCAGCTAGTTTATAACTCCTCCCACCCATCTATAGACATAGACACTCCTCTATCGCTGCCCTAATGCCTGTGATTGGCTGCAGTGGATCAGATGACCACGCCCATGCCCAGCTGGAAGTAAACAAGCTGTGAAAAGGGTGATTGGCACGTATACGTATGGTCGTGTGCATGAGCCCTAAAGAAAATAACCTATTGTTTAAAAATCATGTTTTTATGTTTAACTTTTTTGTGATGTCATTTTAAATTTTTCATGTCAATGTCCATTCCGCAACAAAAAACATAAAATCCTGGTCACTACGCCAAATAGTAGGCGCCACTTCTTGGTCTGTACAGGTCACTTTACTTCAGTTATCTGCTTATCATTACAGGGAGGGTTAGAATATATATTTTTCGCTTTATAAGATGCACTTGATCATAAGACGCACCTAGGTTTTTGAGGAGGATAATAAGAAAAAAAAATTTTAACCAAAAGGTGTGCTCTTGGTGGATTTTTAACTAATGGTGGTCTGTGGATGACGCTATTATGGGGGATCTGTGGATGATGCACTGTTGTGGGGATCTGTGGATGACGCACTGGTATGGGGGGATCTGTGGATGACACTGGTATGGGGATCTGTGGATGACACTGTTATGGGGGATCTGTGGATGACACTGTTATGGGGGATCTGTGGATGACACTGTTATGGGGGATCTGTGGATGACACTGTTATGGGGGATCTGTGGATGACGCTGTTATGGGGGATCTGTGGATGACACTGTTATGGGGATCTGTGGATGACACTGTTATGGGGGATCTGTGGATGACACTGTTATGGGGGGATCTGTGGATGACACTGTTATGGAAATCTGTGGATGACACTGTTATGGGGGATCTGTGGATTACATTGTCATGGGGGATCTGTGGATGACACTGTTATGTGGATCTGTGGATGACACTGTTATGTGGATCTGTGGATGACGCACTGTTATGGGGGATCTGTGGATTACACTGTTATGGGGGATCTGTGGATGACGCTATTATGGGGAATCTGTGGATGACGCACTGTTATGGGGGGATCTGTGGATGACGCACTGTTATGGGGGGATCTGTGGATGGCACTGTTATGGGGATCTGTGGATGAAACTGGTATGGGGATCTGTGGATGACACTGTTATGGGGGATCTGTGGATGACACTGTTATGGGGGATCTGTGGATGACACTGTTATGGGGGATCTGTGGATGACGCTGTTATGGGGGATCTGTGGATGACGCTGTTATGGGGGATCTGTGGATGACACTGTTATGGGAGATCTGTGGATGACACTATTATGGAGATCTGTGGATGACACTGTTACGGGGGATCTGTGGATGACACTGTTATGGGGGATCTGTGGATGACACTGTTATAAGGGATCTGTGGATGACACTGTTATGGGGGGATCTGTGGATGACACTGTTATGGGAATCTGTGGATGACACTGTTATGGGGGATCTGTGGATTACATTGTCATGGGGGATCTGTGGATGACACTGTTATGTGGATCTGTGGATGACGCACTGTTATGGGGGATCTGTGGATTACACTGTTATGGGGGATCTGTGGATGACGCTATTATGGGGAATCTGTGGATGACGCACTGTTGTGGGGATCTGTGGATGACGCACTGTTATGGGGATCTGTGGATGGCACTGTTATGGAGATCTGTGGATGACACTGTTATGGGGGATCTGTGGATGACACTGTTATGGGGGATCTGTGGATGACACTGTTATGGGGATCTGTGGATAACACTGTTATAGGGGATCTGTGGATGGCACTGTTATGGAGATCTGTGGATGACACTGTTATGGGGGATCTGTGGATGACACTGTTATGGGGATCTGTGGATGACACTGTTATGGGGGATCTGTGGATGACACTGTTATGGAGGATCTGTGGATGACACTGGTTTGGGGATCTGTGGATGACACTGTTATGGGGGATCTGTGGATAACACTGTTATGGGGGATCTGTGGATGACACTATTATGTGGATCTGTGGATGACGCACTGTTATGGGGGATCTGTGGATTACACTGTTATGGGGGATCTGTGGATGACGCACTGTTATGGGGGGATCTGTGGATGATGCACTGTTATGGGGGATCTGTGGATTACACTATTATGGGGGATCTGTGGATGACGCACTGTTATGGGGGATCTGTGGATTACATTGTCATGGGGGATCTGTGGATGACACTTATGTGGATCTGTGGATGACGCACTGTTATGGGGGATCTGTGGATGACGCACTGTTATGGGGGATCTGTGGATGACGCTATTATGGGGGATCTGTGGATGACGCACTGTTATGGGGGATCTGTGGATGACGCACTGTTATGGGGGATCTGTGGATGACGCACTGTTATGGGGATCTGTGGATGACACTGTTATGGGGGATCTGTGGATGACGCACAGTTATGGGGGATCTGTGGATGACGCACTGTTATGGGGGATCTGTGGATGAGGCACTGTTATGGGGGATCTGTTGATGACACTGTTATGGGGGATCTGTGGATAACACTGTTATGGGGGATCTGTGGATGACGCACTGTTATGGGGGATCTGTGGATGACGCACTGTTATGGGGATCTGTGGATGACACACTGTTATGGGGGATCTGTGGATGACACACTGTTATGGGGGATCTGTGGATGACGCACTGTTATGGGGGATCTGTGGATGACGCACTGTTATGGGGGATCTGTGGATGACACACTGTTATGGGGGATCTGTGGATGACACACTGTTATGGGGGATCTGTGGATGAGGCACTGTTATGGGGGATCTTTTGATGACACTGTTATGGGGGATCTGTGGATGACACTGTTATGGGGATATCTGTGAATGACACTGTTATGGGGATATCTGTGAATGACACTGTTATGGGGATATCTGTGGATGACACTGTTATGGGGGATCTGTGGATGACACTGTTATGGGGATATCTGTGGATGACACTGTTATGGGGATATCTTTGGATGACACTGTTATGGGGATATCTGTGGAGGACACTGTTATGGGGAGGATCTGTGGATGACACTGTTATGGGGGAGATCTGTGGATGACACTGTTATGGGGGGGATCTGTGAATGACACATATATAGCATCTTATGCTATATATGTGTCATCCACAGATCCCCCATAACAGTGTCCCTGTGTAAATAGTGATCCCCAATACAGAGGGTGGAGGGCAGCAACTGGTGTTGAAATCGCGGTGGGGCCCGGTGCAGTCACTGTACTCTATTACACCGGGCCCCGCGCACAGCAGTCTTTATATGTATAGTGTAGTCATGGGAGTTTTGTTAAAGTATCGCAATCCTCTGCAGTAAGGCAATCCTCTGTAGTAATCACTATAAAACTACCGTAGCAGGCAGGCTGTCCGGCAGGGTAACGTCACTCACTCTGTCACGCGCCTGCTCCTCCCACTTTATTAATAAAGCAGGCGGAGCAGGTGCCGCGATTCCAACACCAGTTGCCGGCCTCCAGTTCCTCCTCCCTCCCGCTGATACATCGCAGGCCACGCTGTGCAGCATAGCGGACGGCGATGTATCAGTGTCACCAGAGTAAAAATGGCAGTATTCACTTTATAAGACCACTGTCATTCCCCCCCACTTTTGGGGGAAAAAGTGCGTCTTATAAAGCAAGAAATACGGTAAATAACGCAACGTAAATAAAAACAGATCCGAAAAAAATGGAAGGCATCATGCATATGGCTCAGTAGTATGCAGTCGTTGTACAGCATTATATTTTTACCAATAGTTTTGGTGGAGAAACCGTTAGATTTTGTGTCCGTTTCATATGAAATTAAACAAATTCTCTCCTTATTGTGGCGCTGTCTAACTTACTTTGGTTGTGTGCATGAGCCCTAAGAGGGACGATGGTTGTCTCTTTGTAACCGAGTACCATCTAAGGTTACTTTCACACTTGCGGCAGGACGGATCCCACAGGCTGTACACCCAGTTGGATCTGTCCTACCGCTATTTCGCCGTGCCGCCGTACTGCCGCTCCGTCCCCATCGACTATAATGGGGGCGGAGTTATAGCGCAGCACGGCAGTGCACAGCAGAGGCCGCCAGACTAAAAAGTCAGACATGTCGTAGTTTTAGTCCGGTGTCCTCTCTCCGTGCACTGCCGCGCTGCATCGGAACTCCGCCCCGCCCCCATTATAGTCAATGGGGATGGAGAGGCAGTCCGGCGGCACGGGGAAATAGCGGCAGGACGGATCCGACAGGGTGCACAGCCTGTCGGATCCATCCTGCCACAAGTGTGAAACTAGCCTAAGGCCATCGGAGGACCTGCTGGGTGACCAGACAGCTCCTTCCTGAGGAGTAGGTAAATAAATTGAAGATAACTCCAGCACTTATTCGTTAAAGTTTTGTTTTATTGGTAATGCGGCGTTTTATAGTAACGTTTCGGCCTATCCGGCCTTTATCAAACTATATAATAAAAAATCAAAAGGTTCCATAATTAATAAGAGTGTATAGAATCCAACATATGGTACAAAAACATATATATACATACATATATGGTACAAAAAATATATAAGGCGTCATGGTATTTCATATCATACATTTGCCAAAAGGAAAAGAAAAAGAAAAAGGTCACATATGGAGGCAAAATTAAATAAAAGGGAGAAAAGAGGGAAATACAAAAAAGGACATTAGTTGACATGGTCAATAAAATATGCATGCGTCGATACATGTACACACACACACACACACGTGTATATATGCATACATATATATGCACATACATACATATGAGTCAATACAAGAAACCTGTAGGAGGGAGAATAGGTATATTGGTGTTAAGGATAGAAACTACGTTGCAAATTAAACAAGTGTAAAGTATATAGACGCTTGTATGGGATATACATAGTGTGTGAAGTAATGAAGCCGAATGATCCTGATATGGGGTGGTGTATTAGGAGGACTTACCTACTGCCGCTGTGGGAAAGGTTTCAAGTGAAGCTGCGCTGTGTGGGGGTGGCGTGTGTCCGCACGTTCCTGGGGCCAAGCGCAATGGGTTTAGAACTATCTCTTGTGATCCTAGCCCACAAGTTTCTATCCGGGACTTGGGACTAAGAAACAAGAGCCATTTCATGCCACCAAAGAATAAGCCAGCCATAGAGACTTTTATCTCCCTGGTACAAAGGGATATGACACAATTCAGAAAGGATTTAACTATGGGCAAGTACAAATATCAAAGCAATCTAGATAATATCCAAAAACAGGCCCTCTCCTCCCTACTTAAAAGAAAAGAACTGATAATCAAACCGGCGGATAAAGGGGGAGCTCTAGTTCTAATGGACAAAATCCAATATAAGACAGAAGTACACCGTCAACTCCAAGACACAACAGTCTATCGCAAACTCACTTCTGATCCTACACCTCAGATTAGAGACAAAATACACGAAGTCCTTCAGCAATACCAGACATTAGATGTCATTGACAATGCCACTGTCACATTTCTATCCAACAGCAATCCAGTGATTCCGGTACTGTACATTTTACCTAAAATCCACAAAAATTTACAAAACCCCCCCGGCCGACCAATTGTAGCCTCCACTAACTCCATTCTATCACCACTTTCCATTCTACTGGAAAAATCACTTACTCCATTCATCAAGCAAACTAAATCATTTGTGTTAGATACGTCAGATTTCCTACACATCATCCATCAACTCCCACCACTTGACTCTGATACCCTATTAGTCACTTGGGATGTTTCCAGTTTGTATACCTCCATCGTACACCAGAAGGGACTCCAGGCTGTCCGTAAATGTCTCACAACAAACCTAAATAATACAGACACAATATCCTTCTATATGGACATCCTTGAACTTGTTTTGACTAATAATTTTTTCTTATTTGAAGACACATTCTACTTACAATGCCAGGGGACCGCAATGGGGTCCAATGTGGCCCCTCCATATGCAAATTGCTATATGGCTGACTTCGAAGAAACCCACATCTACCCAGACGCTCGATTCGCCCAACACGTTCTTACGTGGAAACGCTACATTGACGATATCTTTTGCATATGGAGGGGTCCGATGGATACCCTCATGGACTTCCATTTGTTTCTCAATACAATTTATCAGGAATTGCAATTCACTATTCACATTGATCCTACTTCCATCAGCTTCTTGGACACAACAATCACCAAATCACCACACGGTATACTCTCTGCAGACCTTTATCGTAAACCCACAGACCGTAACAACTTATTACATTACTCAAGTTTTCATGCACTCAACACAAAAAAATCTCTCCCAACATCACAATACATGCGCATTAAACGTATTGTAACCTCCAAGGAACAAGCACAAATACGCCTAACTGAGATGCAAAATAGATTCAAAGAAAGAGGCTATCCAGAAAGCCTTCTCAAACAGGAAACTATTGTAAAATCCAAAAACCAAAAACCAACCTCAACCGTATACCTTTTGTTCACACTTACCATCCCACCACCAAAAAATGCTTAATAGTATCAGGAACCATTGGTCCATCCTACAGAAAGCATACCCGTCAGTTATAGAATTTAAAAACCCAATTTTAGCCTGCACACGACGATCTAAAAACCTGAGAGATTTTTTAGTCAAAGCAGACATCGGTCCCTCACAGACTAATCGCAAACAGAGATTTCTCACGGTACAAAAAACAGGAACATTCCCATGCATACATTGTGCACAGTGCACGAACGTTCTTAAAGGTACCCATTTTTACCATCCCCAATCGGGGAAAGGTTTCCCCGTTAAAGGTTTCTTTACATGTGAATCATCATTCGTGGTCTACCTACTGAAATGCCCCTGCGGCAAAGTTTACGTGGGAGAAACAACCCAAAAGATCCGTGACCGCATATGAAAACACAAATCATCAATCCGACGCAATAACCTTTTACTCCCTGTTCCCGCCCATTTCAAAATCGCAGGACATAACTTATCCCAACTCAAATACCAGGTAATAGAGCAAATTCTACCACACAGAAGGGGATATGACCGAGTGACACAATTAAAAAAGAGAGAAGCATTCTGGATCCACAAATTGGACTGCTTGGAACCAAAAGGCCTTAATAGAGACTATGAAATACAGGGTTTCATGTAATCATATTATCATGAATGGTATCCAATCCAGAGAAATCTATAAGCGATCTATTTAAAATATACAAATGTACTATCATGTTCTCCTTCTAACATATTTTTCCTTTTTCCCAGGTCTCTTAAAGAATATCGACCAAAACCTCTCCTCATATATAGAGGGATATCCTTTTATCTATACAAATATCTTTAAATATGTGACTATTACATACAGATCATATCTATATTCCTATATATTTCCTCCATTCTACCTACATTCAGGGCATCTATCCACATTTACCCTGATTATTATATTAGCCCACACATAACTGATATCATCCTTCCCCTCTGCCCCGCCCCTCCTGCTACTTTGCACTACGATAGCTGCACATTGCGATACGAGGTGACACGCATGAGTGGAATGTACATTTACGTCACTTCCGGTCATGGCGTATATCCACATTCATTATTTTAGCCCACACATTACTGATATTATCCCCCGGTTCCCCTCCGCCCCCGTCCCTCCTGCCGCTTTATACCATGATAACTGCGCATTGCAAAACAAGGTGACACGCATGTGTGGAACGCACATTGACGTCACTTCCGGTCACGGCCTATTATGAATAGAGGCTTGAAACGCACTTGGAACGCACTTCCGCTATTTCCGGTAGTACGCCTACACGCCCCACACTCCTCCTTTCTCACAGTATAAAAAGGCGCGATTTTTCTAAACCCATTGCGCTTGGCCCCAGGAACGTGCGGACACACGCCACCCCCACACAGCGCAGCTTCACTTGAAACCTTTCCCACAGCGGCAGTAGGTAAGTCCTCCTAATACACCACCCCATATCAGGATCATTCGGCTTCATTACTTCACACACTATGTATATCCCATACAAGCGTCTATATACTTTACACTTGTTTAATTTGCAACGTAGTTTCTATCCTTAACACCAATATACCTATTCTCCCTCCTACAGGTTTCTTGTATTGACTCATATGTATGTATGTGCATATATATGTATGCATATATACACGTGTGTGTGTGTGTGTGTACATGTATCGACGCATGCATATTTTATTGACCATGTCAACTAATGTCCTTTTTGTATTTCCCTCTTTTCTCCCTTTTATTTAATTTTGCCTCCATATGTGACCTTTTTCTTTTTCTTTTCCTTTTGGCAAATGTATGATATGAAATACCATGACGCCTTATATATTTTTTGTACCATATATGTATGTATATATATGTTTTTGTACCATATGTTGGATTCTATACACTCTTATTAATTATGGAACCTTTTGATTTTTTATTATATAGTTTGATAAAGGCCGGATAGGCCGAAACGTTACTATAAAACGCCGCATTACCAATAAAACAAAACTTTAACGAATAAGTGCTGGAGTTATCTTCAATTTATTTGCTTACGGGGTGGGAACCCGACTCCAAGCCACATCCAGAGTGCCAGGAGTTTGTACATTCCTGAGGAGTAGGTGACATCTTGAATACATATGTATCTGAAGATAGAACGGTAAGATTGCACACTGTATTCAGGAGCAGTAATGTCTTCATTTCTGGGTGAATGTACCCAGAATTAAAATTACTTTTGCAGAGACGTGGAGGGACACAAGCAGCAGCAGATCCGTGAGAGCTTCCTAGAAGCTACACAGCCAGGGGCGTAACGATCGCGGTCGCAGAGGGTGCGACTACGACTGCGCCACCACACACACAGACTGCGACAGCGCGAGACCCGGCACTGAGGTCATGGGTCTCGTGGGATCACAGGATGACGGAATTAGGCGACGCCACAGAGAAGGTATGACGGATTGCGCACAGTCTGATACCTCACTGAAGGCCACAGCTGGCAGCACGCGAGTACAGACCGACGGACGGAGCAGAACAGAGTAGGTAAGTATATATTTTTTTATGTATGTCCACACCAGCTTCATACTGGGTGGAGAGGGGGCACCTGGCAGTGGCAGGATATAATAAACTGCCTAACCCTGGTTTTAGAAAGGGCCAGGGGTCATATGAAGGCAGGCCGGGGCACTGGAAGTCTGGCAGCAAATTATTCATTACTCAGGGGGCAAAATGAAATATATAGGGGCAAAAAAATGAAATATATAAATTGAGAGAAGGGGCAAAAAATGAAATATATACATTGAGAGAGGGGGCAAAAAATTAAATATATACATTGAGAGAGGGGGGCAAAAAATGAAATATATAAATTTAGAGAGGAGGTAAAAGGGGGGCGGGGGGCCCCAATCCGAAGTTTAACCTGGAGCCCATAGAACTCTAGTTACGCCACTGTACACAGCAGAACCGTATCTTGCAAGAAACAAATATTTCCTGTCCCCAGAAGAAAAAGCAGAACTGCTTGAATATCTCTTCATGGTTAAGCAGATTACTTTGGAGCATTATCACTTGTGATGGAATTTGTTTATAAAAATAGCTAAAATATATATAACCCAAATCCTGCAAAAAAAATATAAAAAATTAAAATTGAAAATATATATATAAAAAAAGTTATTTCTGTTGCAGAGTCAAAAACTATTATTTTTTTTTTATGAAATAAAGGCCAAAAATTAGCAACAAAGGAAGAGGGGGGTATGAGCAAAGGGTCTTTTATAGGGGTTTTCTGGGACTAACAGGATAGGCCAGGGGTAGGCAACCTGCGGCTCTCGAGCTGTTGTGAAACTACAACTTCTCAGAACTCTCATAGACCTGAATGTAGCATGCTGGGAATTGTAGTTTCACAACAGCTGGAGAGCCGCAGGTTGCTGACCCCTGGGATAGGCCATCAATAGGAGATTGGTGGAGGTCCGACTCCTGGCAACCCTGCCGAGCAGTTTATTGCCAGTGGCCCAGATTTACGAATTGTAAGATGGCGTATACTGGTACTTAGACAGCCTGTCTAGACCTGTGCCCGATTTATCACAGTGGCTCAGGCTGGATGATAAATGTGGTGCAAGGATGGACACTTCTATCTAGCTCTATACCAACTATTGGTTGGCCTAGAATATACACCAGTATCACGCCAAATTTTTGGTGCAAAATGGTTCATCATGGGCCCCGCCCCTTCTGGATATGCCCCTCCTATTTTCTAATAAGCCTTACACAAAGCTGGTTGGCATTGTTGCCGTGAGTCAGGCCCTCATCAATCTCACTTATGACTTATCCTATAGCTCAAGAACTTAGGGGTTTTAGTTAGGGGGACATCTTGAAGCCATCGACCAGATGGGCTAAGATGGGAACATAATAGATGGGCAACAACCCAACTTTCTTACGCCTTCTCTACCTAGACATCCAGGTGCGATGGTTCATGGCTTTCAGATCTCCAAGGAAGATGTAAGGAACTGGGGTGTTGCCCAACTATTGCGTTCCTAGGAAATAGATGTTAGGTAGGTGCTGAACATTGGGAAAATAGGAGTACATGTAGGCGGAGTGAGAGTGGGTTTAGACAAAGAGGTTGTGAAGTGAGTGTCAGACTCTTTAAGTCAAGAGCAGGGAATGAGGTGGCTCCCATCCTCCACCCACCCACTAATAGAAGGTTAAGGCTTGGCCTCCGAGTTAAAAAATTATGGTCTAGAGATGAGTAATCTTAGATCAAGCTGTGTTGGTGTCTGATAATAATGCAGTATGATTCATTATATTTACTCATGACATATAGCAGTGATGACTAACCTCCGGCACTCCAGCTGTGCACTCCAGCGCACACCCCCGGAAGTCACGTGGGGTAAGGTTATTTTTCAAGTTAAGGCTTTTTCTTGGAACACCGGAGGTTAGACATCACAGACATATAGGAATCATGCACACAGCGGTGTTCTTGTCCGTGTTGTATGGATCCATAAAAGGGCCATACGATGTATACTGTAGCTCCATGTGCCCGTATGAAGTCACACACTGTTCTCATGTATTCCCCCTGAACTTGGGAGAAAAATACATTTAGCACAACCCCCTGAGTCCCCCCTATACCTGGTGACATTTAGTACAGGAGGTAGAACATCATTGCTTTGTGTAGGTCCCCTTTTAGACAAACAGGTAGTTTTCCATCAAGACAACACCATGCAAGGCAAATGTAGCATCCCCAAGTCAGGGCAATGTGTGGAACTAACCTGGGGAATGCCAGTGATGGAGAGGCCGGCACGCTGTTCCTCTGGGGCACTCTCTGGGTTCTTGCGGGACACAGCCAGGTGGAATGTGAGGTGCCCTTGGTGTTGTAGTTTAACGTGCCTATGGCTGGGTCCCTGAGGTGTCGTGACGCCAGTGCCAGTAAACGGTGGCACACCGTATTTATAGTAGGAATAACAGAGGTGCAGACTTGTAACTTGAAAACAGAATTCCAACTTTACTGAAAACAGTGATGATACAGTAAGCAGTCTTTCCAACAGTTCCTTTTTGCAGACAATCACAATTGCAGTGGTCTTACATCCAGCAAGGTAAAACAGAGGGTGATAATACAGGACTTGGAATTGCAGGTGAACCTTACTTTCTTCCTGACTCGTCCTGACTGGAATTGATGCTTCAAGGCCCCAATGCCCTACTTCTGGCTTATATCCTCGAATCTCCAGTTTATAATGTACCTCCTCTTGACATTTAGTACCTCTTGCTCTAGGGATTGCCTCCAGGTTGACTTCTGCTGAACTCGCCTAGGCCTGAGACATGTGGCCTTCACAGACTCCAGGGTCTGCACTCCTTCTCCTAGGGCACCATCTTCCTAGGGTGGATTCCTCACAGGCCATAAGGCCTGGGTTTGGCCTTCACAGGCACATGGCCTGCACTTGTCTAAGGCATACTCTAGACTGCCTTCCCTTCCCCTGACTGGGCCTTATATAGACTAGGGCAACCTAGCTCCCTCTAGTGACTAGAGCTGGAATTACATCCCTAGCCGGCCTGCACATAGCACATTTCACAGTAACAGGGGAATCAAATACCATAAATTACATTGATTTACATTGCATGGTACAAATAGGACCTTTACCAGCCTCCTCCTAAAATGAGAGGAGCGACAGCAGCCAAGTGACCCTTCCGTAGTGACGGGCAGTACAACTCCCGTACACTACATACCCCGCTGCTTTAAGCTGAGTACGCCCTCGTACTCTACCAGGGTACCGCCCTACTGGAATTTCCACCTGAAAGAGACAAAAGAAAAACATGCAAGAATACATACATATCAGTACTCAATTCTATCTGCATCGACAATTGTCATCAGGTCCAGCTGACTGACGGAGAAGTGCGGTGACAAGGGGCGTCGCTCTCTTTCTTCAGGATAAAGAGTGGAACTGGGGCGCTGACCTGGCACAGCGGATGTTAGGGAATACCAGGATAGTCCATGACAATGAGTGAGTCCATAAAAGCATATCACAGAGACTCGCACACAGGGAGTCCATCTCTGGGCACATAGACTTAGATAAAATATGTTTTAGCAATAAATACGGTCAGCAGCACATACATAAAATCACAATACAGGACTCTGACAACACCAGGGTAACATCTTCCTGGCAAGTCCTGCGTATATTTAAAGTGCTGACATAAAAGAACCCTTTTCAACCTGAAATGGGGGTTAAAAAGGGATAAGGTGCAAATAAAAGCACAACTTGGAGTTATTAAAGTACTTGACGCCACAATGTTAGCAGCAGGCAGGATGTCCCGGAACAGAAAGAGGCAGGCTGGGAGCAGTGGTTCCACAGTGGCAACTTATTTGTCAAACATGCCACCGGCCGTGGGGAACTGGCAGCAAGCTCTACCAGCCTGGCAAACTTAAAGGAACAGTTCCTGCAACAAATATGATGTCCCTGTGAGGATGAGCAAAAATGGCCTAGCAGGCCTGCTCACAGGTAGGTGTCAAATGAGCCCCGTTCGTCGGAGGTAGTGCAGCCCTGTGCTGCAGGTAGTCTGGGCCATGCACCAGGGCCACATGGAGGGGGTGCCCACCACAAAGAATGGGCTGGAAACATCACCGGTATTGGGCCTACCCACCTCATTGGCCCGCTGGGTTGCGGACACACAGGAGCTGCTGGTCTCGGGACACGGGCCGGCGCTGGGGTAGACACTTCCTCTGGCCGGGACATAACGCTCCCGTCACGGCGGACTCGGCTCCTGGCATAAGTCAATTTATCCGCTGTTACACGGACCTTGGGTGGCTCAGCGTTAGCGGTAGGACCTTGGACTACGGGTTCAGGATGCACAGGGGGCACAGGTAACTCACCACCGCTGGACTGCTGCGCTGTCTTCTTAGACTCTGTCACTTGCCGCAGGCCATCCAGGTAAGCCTGTAAGGAAGCGATCCGCTCCTCCAGGGCGGAGATCTCACTGCTGGATTCCGGCACACTCGCAGCAGGGACGGGGGAAGTCTCGTCACTTTTCTTTAACAGCTCCGTATCACTCCGCCAGGCAGCACGTACCGCATCTTTCAGGACCTCCCACTGCTTCAGGAGGCCTCGCCCTGCATCGGACCCGCCCCCTAGACACTCCGCAATCGGGTAGGCGGTGCTCATATTATAATCCTCAAAGGAAGGCGTTACCTCCAGGTCGTCTTCTCCTCCCTCTTGGAGGGTTTTGGCGCCAAATCTTCGCGCCACTGAGGACAGTGATGGCGCAAGAAGAAGTCCAATGGCGCCGGCGGCCATCTTGGACGCCATGATGCATCAATTCAATGACAGCAAGCAGTGGTAGTAAAACAGCATAAAAGTCCACAAAAATGCACTTTGAAGTGGCGATTTTCTTCCTCTTGATAGCGCAACACTGCACAGCGCTTTCTGGAGGTTTTTGGGACACTTTTCTGTACGTTTTAGGTCCGCAAAGTTTACTTCAAATAAACAGGCGTTTTGTCACTTGGCAAACTGGTTAAGGCACAAAGTTCACGTTTTTGCTCACAGTCCGTAAAACGTGCGTATCCTGTTCGTGACGCTAAAATGTAGCATCCCCAAGTCAGGGCAATGTGTGGAACTAACCTGGGGAATGCCAGTGATGGAGAGGCCGGCACGCTGTTCCTCTGGGGCACTCTCTGGGTTCTTGCGGGACACAGCCAGGTGGAATGTGAGGTGCCCTTGGTGTTGTAGTTTAACGTGCCTATGGCTGGGTCCCTGAGGTGTCGTGACGCCAGTGCCAGTAAACGGTGGCACACCGTATTTATAGTAGGAATAACAGAGGTGCAGACTTGTAACTTGAAAACAGAATTCCAACTTTACTGAAAACAGTGATGATACAGTAAGCAGTCTTTCCAACAGTTCCTTTTGCAGACAATCACAATTGCAGTGGTCTTACATCCAGCAAGGTAAAACAGAGGGTGATAATACAGGACTTGGAATTGCAGGTGAACCTTACTTTCTTCCTGACTCGTCCTGACTGGAATTGATGCTTCAAGGCCCCAATGCCCTACTTCTGGCTTATATCCTTGAATCTCCAGTTTATAATGTACCTCCTCTTGACATTTAGTACCTCTTGCTCTAGGGATTGCCTCCAGGTTGACTTCTGCTGAACTCGCCTAGGCCTGAGACATGTGGCCTTCACAGACTCCAGGGTCTGCACTCCTTCTCCTAGGGCACCATCTTCCTAGGGTGGATTCCTCACAGGCCATAAGGCCTGGGTTTGGCCTTCACAGGCACATGGCCTGCACTTGTCTAAGGCATACTCTAGACTGCCTTCCCTTCCCCTGACTGGGCCTTATATAGACTAGGACAACCTAGCTCCCTCTAGTGACTAGAGCTGGAATTACATCCCTAGCCGGCCTGCACATAGCACATTTCACAGTAACAGGGGAATCAAATACCATAAATTACATTGATTTACATTGCATGGTACAAATAGGACCTTTACCAGCCTCCTCCTAAAATGAGAGGAGCGACAGCAGCCAAGTGACCCTTCCGTAGTGACGGGCAGTACAACTCCCGTACACTACACAAACATGGGCTATCACATAGGTCAAAGCCATGGACTAAGGGGACGGTCACACAGCCATGTTTCCTGATGCAGTTTTGGAAACTACATTCACTTGAATGGGTTCGCAATCTGAAAGGTGCGGTGAGGAACGGAGGCATGGGACCCCATGGAAGCACTACGGAGGGCTTCCGTGGTGTTTTTGTCCGTGCCTCCGCACCGCAAGAAAATAGAACATCTATTTTTTTGCGGTGCGGACGGATCACTTGAATGTATCTGGATCCGTCTACAGCAGCCACAGGGATAGTGCCCGTGCATTGGGGACCACAAATTGCATTCCCCAATGCCCGGAACGGCTGAGCAACAGCCATGTGCATGAGGCCTTAGGGAGATGTGGGCAGCGATGTATTCCTCAGCGTCCTGTCTGCATGACTAGAGATTCCCTTTTTACCCCAGTAAGCAGATTGTGCTTATTCTCTTCTCCCACGGTCTAGGTCAAATTCACATTTTATTCTAAAATAATACGCACCAAACAGAGATAAAGATAAACGCAACACACCTACTGGAAATAGCCTCAAAATAATTCTCCATTTAATTGTATTGTTTGTGCTTTCTATTCAGATCGGTCCAGGACAACATTCAAAGACATCAGCATGTGATGATGACCAGAGCAAACTGGGATCCCACAAATAAACAGGGAGAACAAAGAGCATAAGCCCTGTGGGCAGCCTGACATTGCATCATGTGCTCCAGCCAGGCCGCAGAATTGTGTGTTTTGATAAGGAATATTATAAAAAAACTACCTATTGTTTAATTCCCGTTTTTATGTTAAACATAGCTTTTTTTGGAGAATTTGGGGAATTTTTTTTATTTAAAGGGGTTCTGCAGCTATTTTAAACTGATGATCTATACTCTGGATAGATCATCAGCATCTGATCGGCAGGGGTCCGACACCCGGGACCCTCGTCGATCAGCTGTTTGAGAAGGCAGCAGCACTGGCAGTAGCGCCGCGGCCTTCTCTAGGTTTCCCTCAGGCCCAGTGACGTCACGACTAGTGACGTCACAACCATTAACAATAGCTAAAATCACAGCTTATCTACTCCCTCCTGACCTCTGCACAGGTCACAGAGCATGCCCAGAAAACTCTCCCATAGAAGTCAATGAGGTCCTCGCCTATCTATTGTGTCTATGGCCCATGTGTCTTCTCTCAAAAGACATCTTGACATACAATGGGCCAGATTTATCATTACACGTACGTCTTACTCCACTTTTACATATGTCCAAAGTCACTTTTGGCTCAGTCAGATTTATTAATTGTCCTTTAATACTGTGATAAATGTGGTTTGACGGCAGCAGTTCATCCTTCAGTAAGCGGCTTTACAAAAGTCGCACGTCTTTACAAAAAAGTTGCATGTTCTATTAAAAAGTCGCATAAGATAAGCATGGTCCCCCTGGAGAGAAATTGCGCATTTTTTTGCAACTTTTTAAATGGTCGCAATAGTAAATCTGTCTAAAGATTTATTTACATGAGAAAACAAGCCCACTTTCTCAAAACTGGAGAGCTTAGTGCAGAGCTTGAAAAAGTCGCAAAAAATGTGCAATTTTACTGATTGCGCATTTTTTTGCGACTTTTTCACTCCATTTAAGTGACTTTAGCTAATGATAAATCTGGCCCAATGTGTTCAGAGAATCTTTGGACCCTTTCACTGTTTTCACATTTTGTTACCTTGTGGCCTCGTGCTAAAATAATACAAAATTAAAGTTTTCCCCACCATTCTGCACTCAATGCTCCATAATGCGAAAGTGAAGACAGCATGTTTGAAATCTTTGCTAATTTATTGAAAAAGAAAACTAAAATCTTGCACTGACATAAGTATTCGGACCCTTTACTCAGGACTTAGCTGAAGCCCCTTTGGCAGTGATTTCAGCCTCCAGTCTTCTTGGGGATGATGCCACAAGGTTTGCACTCCTGGATTTGGGGATTTTTGGCCATTCTTCTCTGCAGATCCTCTCAAGCTCCGTCAGGCTGGATGGGGACCATCAGTGGACAGCCATTTTCAGGTCTCTCCAGAGATGTCCCATTGGGTACATGTCAGGACTCAAGGACACTGAGAGTTGTCCTTATGCACCCTTGTCTTGTGTGTGCTTAGGGTCATTGTCTTGTTGGAAGGTAAACTTTCAGCCTTGTCTGTGGACCAGAGCACACTGCATCAGGTTTTCACTCAAAATATCTCTGTACTTTACTCCACTCAGATTTCCCCCAACCCTGGCCAATCTCCCTGTCCCAAATTCTGAAAAACACCCCCATGATGCTGCCACCACCATGCTTCACTGTAGGGAAGGTATTGGGCAGGTGATGAGCAGTGACTGGTTCCAGACATACTGTACCCCTTAGAATTGAGACCAAAAAATTCAATCTTCTTGGTTTCATTAGACCAGGGAATCCTGTTTCTCACAGTCTGAGAGTCCTTTAGGTGCTTCTTTGAAAACTTCAGGTTTGCTTTCATGTCTATTACTGAGGAGAGACTTCTTTCTGGCCACTCTGCCATAAGGTCCAGATTTGTGGAGTGCTGCAGTGATGGTTGACCTTCTGGAACTTTAGAGCTCAGCCACAGTGACCACTGGGCTTTTGGTCACCTCTGTTATCAAGGCCCTACTTCCCCCGATTACCTAGTTTGGTGGGGTGACCAGCTCTAGGAAGAGTCCTGGTTGTTCTAAACTTTTTCCATTTAAGAACTATGGAGGCCGCTGTGCTCTTGGGAACATTCAGTGCAGCTGAAATTTTTGTCCCCTTCTCCAGATCTGTTTCTCCACACAATTCTGTCTCTGAGCTCTACAGGCAGTTCTTTTCTCCTCATGGCTTGGCTATGAGGCCTCAGGGCTGAGTCTTTCCATATCATATTCAGTATACTGAATTTACCACAGGTGACTCCAATCAAGGTGTAGAAACTTCTGTAGAAACAGTTTTTTTTATTTTTATTTTAGCACAAGGTCGCAACATAACGGGAAAAGGATCTGAAGACTTTCCAAATGCATTGCATTTTAGGCCTAGTGGCCAGTATATTGGGGTTCAGCTCTGAACCCGGACAACCCCTTTAAGCTTCAAACACCTTCCTTCCTGTTTCTTAATGAAATAGGAAGGATCATATTCATTGCGACATGGTGAAAAATTTGTGTCACAGACATTCATGCAGAAGTGCTTGATCTGTTCCCTGTGCCACTTCTATCAGAAAGAGGTATTTGTTTTAAACTGAATATTCATAGAAATGTATTTTTAAAACTTTTGCCTTTTTTTATTTCCACAGTACTGTGTCATTGCAATTTACATACAAAATATTGTCAGCACAAAGAGATAAAACTCTTATATAGATAGGTAATCCACTGTCAGTTTACTGCTGCTGTGAGGAGGAGATATTATACGAAGGGTAATCCTCATAATACTAGTAGGTGTAGAACTGGGATGACAGCATGACAGTTCTATTGTTCTAGATGTCCATAGAAGAGCACTGCACATAGTGTATTGTGTGATAGTATAAGTGAGTCGCAACAGGGGTCTCTCTCTGGTCACAGTGATGGTCTGATTGACAGAGTTAATGGAGACTGTCTGCCGTACAAATCCAAACAAAGAGGAAGGACAGGAAGTAGAATATAAAAATGTATATCCAGGAAACCATATATATCTATATCTGTATATCTATATCTATATGTAATGTTCACATTTAGGTTGTTAATTATATAAAAATGTGATAAAAAAAATAAAAATTGATGGACGTGTCCCTTTCAGAAGGATTTCTAAAAGGTTAATAAAATACAAGTTCACCTCTGAACACCATCTTACCGATGAGTAAATCTGAGTAAATCCGTCCTCTGTGTAGTGGCTGCCGTTCATGATGAAGATACAACGCTGGGCTGAATCCTTCCCATGACGGATCCCAAAGGCGCCCACAGACCCCATTAACTTTGGAGTTTTGCCAAGGATTCCGTCAACATTATGGCAAAAATAACACTGCAGGCTGAGCTTTTGTTACCATCCGCAGAACCCCAGTGTGAGCCTAGTCTGTACTGATCCTCAGCTACAATGATTGGCTGCTGCAGTCACCTGCCCCACATCAAAATGGATGTTGATGCTGGGAGACCGAGGACCTGAAGAGCCGGCAGGGCAGTAATGGAGCCTGAACCGGGTGGCGGGGATCAGGTACATATGATCACCACTGCAGGTCCAGCCATGCTGTGGATATACCACCAATGTCCGATAACTGCGGGTCCCACCTCTGCGGCTGTGCATGCATGGCCATCCTCCGTTATTTTCTATGGGAGTGCTATTTTCGGCAGTCCCATAGAAATGAATGGTGGGTGGACGCACTTGTGTAGTCTGTTCCCCATCACTTTTCGGGCTCCGCTCTAGAGATACGTGAGTGCCATAGAAGTGGACAACCCCTGATGAAGTCTTGAGAGGCGAAACGCACACTGAGGTGTTTACCGATGGGGGCCATATTTGTGGGTTACCACTGTGTCACTGGGTATGTATGCCTGATTCGGGCTGGTCACTAGAGGACCCTCGGAGGGGTTATTTTAGTTATAAGTGATTACCTCCTAGTGGTCCTTTACATATCTATTGGTGGCTTGTGAATGGGATATAGATACTGGGTATATATTATTCTGTTCTTATAATTTGGAATTTATATTTAACCCTATATACGCAGTGTATTAGCTTTATTACCATGAAGCCGTCTCTCTTCTCAATGTTTATTGTGCTATCATTTTGTAGTTATGTCATTTTATGCTGACGACACAGAAATCTACCTCTCTGGTCCAGACATCACCACCTTACTATACAGAATCCCACAATATCTTCTATATCCTCCTTCTACTCCTCTCGCTTTGTTAAACTTAACATGGATAAAACAGAATTTATCCTCTTTCCCCCATCCCACTCATCCCCCCAACAGACCTATCTATCACAATTAATGGCTGCACACTCTCCCCGGTCCGCTGCCTTGGTGGGACCTTAGATTCTGCCCCTCCTTCCGACCGCACATCCAAACCCTTTCCACCACCTGCCGCCTCCAACTCAAAAACATCTCCCGCATCCGCGCATTCCTCAACTTTTAATCTGCAAAAATGCTTGTACATGCCCTCATCATCTCCAGCCTAGACTACTGCAACATTCTTCACTGTGGCCTTCCATCTAGCACTCTCGCACCCCTACAATCTATCCTCAGCTCTGCTGCCCGCCTAATCCACCTCTCACCCGTTACTCCTCTGCCAGCCTCCTCACTGGCTCCCCATTGCCCAGCAAATTCAGTTCAAAATTCTAACAAATAGGTAAGGCTGATAAGTCAGCCTGCATTTGTGGGAGGGGCGGAGGCTCCATAAATACGGAGGCACGGCTTCACCTGCAACGCGTGCGTTTCTGGTGACCCACCCACCCCTCCCTTCTTTTTATATTTCCCCAGGGTATGCCCCCTTATAGGCCTACCACGATATGGCTAAGGGCACCCCACCAGCCATTCAGTCAGGTCAGCAAGCCGTTAGTTAGGTTGTTATATATTAGGGATCCAGGTTCTCATTGTCTGTAGCCATGACCATGTGTCCACAACCTGTCCCCTCCCTACATCTCTGCAGTGGCGTTGCTAGGGCTGGTGTCACCCGGTGCGGTAGAAAATGGTGTCACCCCAGACCCCCCCCCCCCGAAGCAATAATGTTTTAGTCATATAACCAAAAATAACATATACTCACTAGTGCTTAGGCCTCTTTCACACTAGCGTTTTAGCTTTACGTCTTAGAGATCCGTCCTCGGGGCTCTAAGACGGAAAGATACTGATCAGGATTGTCCCAGTGCATCTTAAATGGAGAGCAATCCGTTCAGGATGCATCAGGATGTCTTCAGTTCAGTATTCAAACGTTTTTTTGCCGTTGGAAAATCCACAGCATGCTGCGGATTTTCCTTGGGCCAAAAAAATTGAAGGCATGCCGCAAGGACGGATCTGGAATTAATGACCATTGAAAAGCATTAATCCGGATCCGACTTTAGGCTAAATGTTGTTTCGGCGCATCGCCGGATCTGACGTTTACCTTTCTGAATGGTAACCATGGCAGCTAGGACGCTACTAAAGTCCCGGCTGCCATGGAAAAGTAGTGGGGAGCCAGGGAGGAGCTACTTACCGTCCGTGCGGCTCCCAGGGTGCTCCACAATGACGTCACAGCGCCCTACATCAGATGGATAATGTGATCATGCGACGTAGGGGCGCTGTGACGTCATTGTGGAGCGCCCCAGGAGCCACACGGACGGTAAGTAGCTCCTCCCCTGGCTCCCCACTACTTTTCCATGGCAGCCGGGACTTTAGTAGTGTCCCGGCTGCCATGGTAACACTAAAAGCATTTTGAAGACTGATCAGTCTTCAAATGTTTTCAGGTGTGTTGCGTTGTGACGGATCCGGTGGGCATTTCCGGCGACGGAAGTGCACGCCGGATCCTCCAACGGTAGTGTGAAAGGGGCCTTAGTTATTAATTCACTTACAGTCCGGTGTGTACAAAGTGTCTTCACATATAACTAAAGAGGAATTGCTGCTGTTATGTTAATGGATGCTATAACATTGCACCATCCTTCTGAACATACACATCTGTCTTCCGCCTTACCTCATGATCCTGGAGCTGTGCTGTAGAGCTCGGCGGCCATTGTACAGCACAGCTCCAGGATCATGAGGTAAGGCGGATGACAAGAGTGTATGTTCAGAAGGATGGTGCAATGTTATAGCATCCATTAACATCAGCAACAAGTCTGGGCTGGTTCAGGCTGTGCTGTGCCTGTGTGAGTGACGTGACCTGGGCCGGTGCAAGGATTTTTTTGGCAGGTCAAGCCAAGCTACATCTTGGCGACCCCCCGCCCGCAGCTCACCTGGTCCTGTGTGCAGCAGCTGGCTTCTCCTCTGTGTGGTCCTGGTATTTTCGCTATGCTTCAATCGCTTGAAGACTGTACTTTTCGCCCTATAAGACTATAACACACACATAGGTTTTAGAGGAGTATAATAAGAAACAATATTTTCCACTATACCTCAGGTCAGACCACCAATCAGACCCCCAATGTTAATCACACCTCAGATCAGCCCCCCGTGTCAGCCCCCATCCATCATGCCCCCCCATGTCAGTCATCATGCCAGCCGTCAGCCCCCCATGTCAGCCGTCAGCCCCAATCCATCATGCCCCCCATGTCAGCCATCATGCCCTCATGTCAGCCATCATGCCAGCCGTCAGCCCCCATCCATCATGCCCCCATGTCAGCTGTCAGCCCCCATGTCAGCCGTCAGCCCCCATCCATCGTGCCCCCCATGTCAGTCATCATGCCCTTATGTCAGCCATCATGCCAGCCGTCAGCCCCCATGTCAGGCGTCTGTCAGCCGTCAGCCCCCATCCATCATGCCCCCCATGTCAGCCATCATGTTATTAGTCCCCCTCATGTGCCAGTAGCCGTCCCCTTTTGTGCCAGTAGCCGTCCCCTTTATCTGCTAGTAGCAGTCTCCCTTATGTGCCAGTAGCCGTCTCCCTTATGTGCCATTAGGCCCCCTCATGTGCCATTAGGCCCCCTCATGTGCCATTAGGCTCCCCTCATGTGCCATTAGTCCCCCTCATGTGCCATTAGCCGTTCCCCTTATGTGTTATTAGTCCCCTCATGCCAGTAGCCGTCCTTTTATGCCAATAGCCGTCCCCTTTATGTGCCAGTAGCCCCTTTATGTGCCAGTAGCCCCTTTAGTGGTGCCAGTAGCCCCTTTAGCGGTGCCAGTAGCCCCTTTAGCGGTGCCAGTAGCCCCCTTTAGCGGTGCCAGTAGCCCCTTTAGTGGTGCCAGTAGCCCCTTTAGTGGTGCCAGTAGCCCCCTTTAGTGGTGCCAGTAGCCCCCTTTAGTGGTGCCAGTAGCCCCTTTAGTGGTGCCAGTAGCCCCTTTATGTGCCAGTAGCCCCAAGAAAAAAAAAAAGAACACTTATACTTACCTCCAGCGATGCGATGCAGGCCTCTTCCGGCCTGTGTCTCGAGCTGTACGGCTCCGGCGGCGCGATGACGCCATCGCGCCGCTGAGCCGGCCTCTGATAGGCTTCCAGCCTTAGTGCTGGCAGCCTATCAGAGGAACAGGGAGAGAGAGGACACGCCTCTCCCTCCTCTGCTGCTGCTCCGCACGGAGATGAGCGCAATGCAAGCGCTCATCTCCGTCCGACCTGATGTTCCCTGCCGCCGCCGCGTCTGCCAATGGTCAGTCCGCCCCTGGTGACACCCCATCAGACTGGTGTCACCCGGTGCGGACCGCACCCCCCGCACCCCCCTCGCAACGCCACTGCATCTCTGAGCTACTTTCCCGATACATCCCCACACACAATCTCCGATCCTCACAAGAACTCATTCTGTCCTTTCCTCTTATCACCTCTTCCCACAATCACATCCCCCTACTCTGGAACTCGCTACCCCAACATATCAGACTCTCACCTACAGTGGAGTCCTTCAAAAAAAAAACTGAAAACTCACCTCTTCAGACAAGCCTACAACCAGTGACCCTGGAGCCTCTATACCGACATGACCAGCTTTACCCTCACCTACTGTCTCCTTCTCCCATACCATGTAGATTGTAAGCCCTCACGGGCAGGGCCCTCTCTCCTTCGGTAACAGTCTGTAACTTGTCTCGTTCATGCTTAGTGCAATTGTCTGTATTATGTATGTGCACCACTTATGATATGTACAGCGCTATGGAATGAATGGCGCTATAATAATAAATAATAATAATAATGATATTCTTAGTGATTACTTTGGGAGTACCGTAGCTTTTGTTTTTTGGTTTACTTTATAGCTGTTTTTCTGTGAACTCACTGTCACTATTGAGCGTTTATGGTCGAGGTTTTTCATTTTTGAATTTCTTGAAACTAACTAGTCACAATTGTGGCAAATTGTGGGTTGCAAAGTGACCCCATTCACTTTTTTTATTTGTGATGTAGGCTGTGGTACACCAAGATCTCTGGTCATGCAACGTGTGTTGCTGCCAAAGCAGCAGTGTAGTCCCAGCCTTACACAGGCAGTCGCATGAAAGACTTTCTTTTTTTCCCCTTAATTGCTTCATGTACGGCATTATCCACTGGAAATTGTATGGAGTTGGCTGCTCCACTGGGCCCGCTCCATATGCGATGGATGCCGGCTGTATAATACAGCAGGCACTCAGCTGCAATGACGGGAAACGGCGATCACGCCATCCAAAAGCGATCACGGCATCTGTGAGGTTAAACAGAGGAATGTGGCTCCCTCTGCCTTCTGACAAGATCCCCCGCAGTGAAATCAAGAGGGTCCAATCGGTTACCATGACAGTCTGGGCCCTGCTGGAGGTTCCCAGGCCTGTCATGGTAAGCTACCTGCTAAGCTGTGCATGAGGCACAGCTCAGCAGGGAGTGCATCAGAATCCCATTCAACCTAATAGATCTCTATTAGGGTGAATGGGACAAGGGATCAAAAGATACCAGGTTTTAGCCCCCTAATGGGGCTAAAAGTTATTGTTAACCACTTCAGCCCCCCTAGCTTAAACACCCTTAATGACCAGGCCACTTCTTACAATTCTGCACTACGCTACTTTCACCGTTTATTGCTCAGTCATGCAACTTACCACCCAAATGAATTTTACCTTCTTTTCTTCTCACTAATAGAGCTTTCATTTGGTGGTATTTCATTGTTGCTGACATTTTTACTTTTTTTGCCATTAATAAAAATGTAACGACATTTTTGCAAAAAAATGAAATTTTTCACTTCCTGTTGTAAATTTTTTTTAAAAACTACATTTCTATATAAATTTTTCTCTAAATTTATTGTTCTACATGTCTTTGATAAAAAAAAGTCCAATAGATGTATATTTATTGGTTTGGGTAAAAGTTATAGCGTTTACAAACTATGGTGCAAAAAAGTGAATTTCGGCATTTTGAAGCAGCTCTGACTTTCTGAGCACCTGTCATGTTTCTTCAGGTGCTAGAATGCCAGGATAGTATAAATACTCCCAAATGACACCATTTTAGAAAGAAGACACCCCAAAGTATTCGCGGAGGGGCATGGTGAGTTCATGTATCATTTCATTTTTTTCACAAGTTAGCGGAAAATGACACTTTCTGAGAAAAAAAAGTTTCAATTTCTGCTAACTTCTGGCAAAAAAAAAAATCTCAGACGGACTCACTATGCACCTCAGTGAATACCTTGGGGTGTCTACTTTCGAAATGGGGTCACTTGTGGGGTGTGTTTACTGTTCTGGCATTTTGGGCGGGGCTAAATTGTGAGCCGCCATGAAAACCTAAAGGTACTCGTTGGAATTTGGGCCTTTGCACAGGCTGCAAAAAGTGTCACTTATGTGGTATTGCCAGTACTCAGGAGAAGTAGGGCAATGTGTTTTGGGGTGTATTTTTACATATACCCATGTTGGGTGAGAGAAATATCTCTGTAAATTGTCAACTTTGTATAAAAAATTTAAAAGTTGTCGTTTACAGAGATATTTCTCACACAAAGTATGGGTATATACAAAAATACACCCCAAAACTTATTGCCCTACTTCTCCTGAGTACGGCGATACCACATGTGTGCCACTTTTTTGCAGCCTGGTTGCGCAAAGGGGCCCTAAAACCAATGAGTACCTTTAGGATTTCACAGGGCATTTTTACGCATTTGGATTCCAGACTTCTTCTCACGCTTTAGGGGCCCCTAAAATGCCAGGACATTATAAATACCCCACATGTGACCCCATTTTGGAAAGAAGACACCCCAAGGTATTCCGTGAGGGGTATGGTAAGTTCATGTAAAATTTTATTTTTTGTCACAAGTTAGTGGAATATAAGACTTTGTAAAAAACAAAATTAAAAAAAAAAATATATCAATTTCCGCTAACTTGTGCTAAAAAATAAAAATTCTGTGAACTCGCCATGCCCCTCACAGAATACCTTGGGGTGTCTTCTTTCCAAAATGGGGTCACTTGTGGGGTATTTATACTGCCCTGGCATTTTAGGGGCCCTCAATTTACAGAGATATTTCTCTCACCCAGCATGGGTATATGTAAAAATACAACCCAAAACACATTGCCCTACTTCTCCTGAGTACGGCGATACCACATGTGTGACGCTTTTTTGCAGCCAAGATGCGCAAAGGGGCCCAAATTCTAATGAGTACCTTTTAGGAGGGCATTTTTACGCATTTTTCTTCTCACGCTTTAGGGCCCCTAAAATGCCAGGGCAGTATGCGATTCTCCTTATATTGAGCATACGGTTAATGAGATTTTTTTTTTCCGTTCAGGCTCTGGGCTGAAAAAAAAAAAAATGAACGGCACAGATTTCTTCATTCGCATCGATCAATGTGGATGAAAAAATCTCTGCCAAAATCAGTGACTGCAGTGCGGTGGGCTGGGCGCTAACTACCTAACAAGTAGCTAACTAACTGGCGGTGATAAGGGACCCTTATGCCCCATTCACACGTCCGCAATTTTGTTTGCGGAACGGAATTGCGGACCCATTCATTTCTATGGGGACAGACTTTGTCCCGCTCGGATCCGGAAATACGGATCCGCGCTTCCGGGTCTGCACTTCCGTTCCACAAGAAAATAGAACATGTCCTATTCTTGTCCGCAATTGCGGACAAGAAAAAGCATTTTCTATATAGTTCTGGCAATGTGCGGATCTGCAAAATGCGGAAAGCATATTGCCGGTGTCCGTGTTTTGAGGATCTGCGGATCCGATCTGCGGATCCGTGAATCCACGGATCCGATCCGTGAATCCACGGATCTGATCCGTGAATCCACGGATCAGATCCGCGGATCCGTGAATCCACGGATCCGCAAAACACATATGGACGTCTGAATGGAGCCTTACAAGGGGTGTGATCAATGACAGGGGGGTGATCAGGGGGTCTAGATGGGGTGATCAAGGGGTTAACAGGTGAGGGGGGGTGGGGGGGGGGTTAGTGTAGTGTTTGGTGCAACTTTACATAGTTACCTGGTCCTCTGGTGGTCGATTCCAGCAAATGGGACCACCAGAGGACCAGGTAGCAGCTATATCAGACGCTGTTAACAAAACAGCGTCTGATATAGCTGTTTGATGCGATTTAATTCGCATCTACAGCCTGTAGCAGAACTCCTGAGACGCGCTTCAGTGTGAACACGCGCGCGCGTGCGCGCACAGGAAATCTCGCGTCTCGCGAGATGACGCGCCGATGCATTGTCTCAGAACTACAGGACCGCCCGCAGGACGCATCCCTGCGTTAGGCGGTCCTGTAGTGGTTAAAAAAAAAAACATTAAGGGTGTCATTTATGAAACTGGTGTAAAGTAGGACTGGCTTAGTTGTTTATAGCAACCAATAAGTATCCACCTTTCATTTTTGACAGCTCCTTTCAAAAATGAAAGGTGGAATCTGATTGGTTGCTATGGGCAACTAAGCCAGTTCTACTTTACACCAGTTTGATGACACCCTAAAAGTTTAAATCACTCCACTTTCCCAAAAGTTGTACATACCCCAAAAATTGTTAAAAAAAAAACCTACAGTTCACCCCGCACAAAAAGCAAGCTCTTATACAGCTCTGTAGACCGAACTATCAAAAAGTTATGAGCGTCAGAAAATGGCGATGCAAAAAAATTTTTTCCCATGGTCTAAAGAAAATAAAAACTATACAAATTTGGTATTGTGCCACAGAATGCCATGTCATTTTTAGTGCACAGTGAACACCGTAATATCAAAACCCAAAAAACCTTGGCGGAATTGTGTATCCAGTTTTAGAAGACATGGTAAATGAAATGGTGCCATAAAAAAATACAATGTGAATGGAAAAATAAAAAAGTTATGGCTATTGGAACATGGAACATGGGGAGGAAAAATCAAAAATGCAAAAATTAATAGGCTCAGTCCTTATGGGGTTAATATAAGTTTATATTATAATATAATGACTATTGGTGGGGGTCCAACTCCCATCTTGCATAACGACCAGCTGTTGGAAGGGGCCACAGCACTCGGACAAGCTCTGAGGCCCCTTCATTGCATACCAGGAACATACCATTCACGAAGGGAGGTGACATCACAGATCCAAAGATTGTCAGAGGAGGAAGAGGAGGGGGGTCCACGAATTGATGAATATAGATCCTCAAAAAAGAACCCCTTTAATTTACTCTATAGCAAAAAAAAAAAAAATCCTATTAGGGCTCATGCTCATTTTCTTTCCGTGTCCCTTCCATTTTTTTTGCGGACCATAAGCGGAACCATTCATTTTAAAAAAATTTATAAAAAAAAAAAAACGGAAGTTACTTAGTGTGCATTCCGTTTCCGAATGCAAAACAATAGAACATGTTCTATCAGGGGCCAGCTGTTCCATTCTGCAAAATACGGACTGCACACGGACGTCATCTGTGTTTTTTGCTGATCCGTGTTTTGCGGACCGCAAAATACATACGGTCATGTGCATGAGCCCTAACCCTCAGTTCACACTTGCGCGTTTTACAGCGCGTTCCTACGCGCTGTAAAACACTCAACAGGAGAAAACTCATGTTTCCCTATGGGCATAGTTCTCACCTGAGCATTTTACAGCGCGTTTGAACGCGCTGTAAAACGCTCTACGCTCAAAGAAGTTCTTGAGCTTCTTTGGGGCGTTTTGTCACGCATTTGCACCCATAGACTTCAATGGGAACGCGCGTAAAACCCAGAGTCACGAACGCGCGTATGACGCGCGTTTCCTATTTGCAAAAACGTGCTGTGATACGCGCGTCTCAGAAACGCTCAGGTGTGAACCCAGGGTAAGGGTGCAACCTCACAGTGCAGCTGCCCAGACCATGCCCACTCACAGCAACCAATAGCTGCATGAGTTTGCAGCACATTTATGCAGCCATTGGTTGCCATGGGTGGGCGTGGCTTAGCCGCAGGGTGACAGCCACACTGTGGACTGGTTTGCCTCAAAACCTAGATCCTTGGGGGAAGACGGAAGTATGTGATGCAGCCTCCTTCTCTGTATTGAAGGGGTTATCCCGGTTTCTAGAACTGATCACCTGTCCTTAAGATAGGCCATCAGTATTAGGCCTCATGCACATGGCTATTGCCCGGCTGTGGCAAATTATGGCTAAATTATGGCTTTAATGATACAGTCAACTGTTCCTTGTTATCAGCCACTCCAGGGCAGGCAGTGCAATCTTCAGCAGGATCACTCACAAGAAGTCACTGCCTCCTTAAGGATAGATCACGCATGCAGGGCGGTTCACCGTGCGGCATGATGTCACTGCCCCTTTGAGGATATATCACACATGAAGTCACTGCCCCTTTAAGGCTATATCACACATGAAGTCACTGCCTCTTTAAGGATATATCACACATGAAGTCACTGCCTCTTTAAGGATATATCACACATGAAGTCACTGCCCCTTTAAGGATATATCACACATGAAGTCACTGCCCCTTTAAGGCTATATCACACATGAAGTCACTGCCCCTTTAAGGCTATATCACAAATGATGTCACTGCCCCGTTAAGGCTATATCACACATGAAGTCACTGCCCCTTTAAGGATATATCACACATGAAGTCACTGCCCCTTTGAGAATATATCACATATGAAGTCACTGCCCCTTTAAGGCTATATCACATATGAAGTCACTGCTCGTTTAAGGCTATATCACACATGAAGTCACTGCCCCTTAAAGGCTATATCACACATGATGTCACTGCCCCGTTAAGGCTATATCACACATGAAGTCACTGCCCCTTTAAGGCTATATCACACATGAAGTCACTGCCCCTTTAAGGATATATCACACATGAAGTCACTGCCCCTTTAAGGCTATATCACACATGAAGTCACTGCCCCTTTAAGGATATATCACACATGAAGTCACTGCCCCTTTAAGGATATATCAGACATGAAGTCACTGCCCCTTTAGGGCTATATCACACATGAAGTCACTGCCCCTTTAAGGATATATCACACATGAAGTCACTACCCCTTTAAGGCTATATCACACATGAAGTCACTGCCCCTTTAAGGATATATCACACATGAAGTCACTGTCCCTTAAAGGCTATATCACACATGATGTCACTGCCCCGTTAAGGCTATATCACACATGAAGTCACTGCCCCTTTAAGGCTATATCACACATGAAGTCACTGCCCCTTTAAGGATATATCACACATGAAGTCACTGCCCCTTTAAGGCTATATCACACATGAAGTCACTGCCCCTTTAAGGATATATCACACATGAAGTCACTGCCCCTTTAAGGATATATCAGACATGAAGTCACTGCCCCTTTAAGGCTATATCACACATGAAGTCACTGCCCCTTTAAGGATATATCACACATGAAGTCACTACCCCTTTAAGGCTATATCACACATGAAGTCACTGCCCCTTTAAGGATATATCACACATGAAGTCACTGCCCCTTTAAGGCTATATCACACATGAAGTCACTGCCCCTTTAAGGCTATATCACACATGAAGTCACTGCCCCTTTAAGGCTATATCACACATGAAGTCACTGCCCCTTTAAGGCTATATCGCACATGAAGTCACTGCCCCTTTAAGGATATATCAGACATGAAGTCATTGCCCCTTAAAGGCTATATCAGACATGAAGTCACTGCCCCTTAAAGGCTATATCACACATGAAGTCACTGCCCCTTTAAGGCTATATCACACATGCACAGAACCAGAGATAGGTGCACACTGCCGTCACACTAAACCCTCACACTGATGTTAAAAATTGAGAGTTAGTTCGACATATCCTACTAGGAGGACATGTCTTAAGCCTCGGGCACCAGCGTCAAGGTCTCTCAAGTAGCCCGAGGCCCTAACACTCACCTACCTGCGCCATATGGGCGATATCAGGGGCCAGTGGGCAATTACAGGAGCATTAGGACGACTCACAAACATCTCCTCTGTTACCTCCAGCATGTAGCCATGCTTGCAATGGGAGGTGGGAGGTGTCTATGAGCCCTACCCAAGACTGACTGATATAGCCCAAAGCCTAGCAGGTGCACCCAAATGTGACCTGAAGATGAAAAACAGGCACATTTAAATTGGAGTTTATACACCTCCGTACATATATATATATAAACCATCAAAAAATGTGGTGATAAGGAAGCAGGATGCGCTCATACCCATATGCAGTTGTGCATTTCTGTAGGGGAGCACATCCTGCACTTGTAGTCCGTTGCTAATGGCAATCACCAGCAAAAAATGCATACAATGGATGATGCCAGCAACGGACTACAAGTACCACAATGGACATCCTACATAAGATGAAATTTATGTGGATGTGGCAAGAATTCAGAACAAACACAGAACCAGAGATAGGTGCACACTGCCGTCACACTAACCCTCACACTGATGTTAAAAATTGAGAGTTAGTTCGACATATCCTACTAGGAGGACATGTCTTAAGCCTCGGGCACCAGCGTCAAGGTCTCTCAAGTGCAGTATGCAAAAAACACGGCACTCATATAGCAAAATTATGCTCAAGAATCCACTTTTATTGAAGTAGCCACCATAATAGATAATTCAATCAAGAAGGCCAACGTTTCGGTCCAGCAGGACCTTCATCTGGGCCTAAGAATAACACATACAAAATATCCATTAGTATAATATACAGTATACAGTGGACTTCAATTAGTACATATAAAACATAAGACAAAAAAGGGAAAACGAAAGTCAACTAAGAATATAGTACAAATACACATACACATCTCCGGCACTGAGAATTGATATTGGTATAGTATTTATAGTCCAGAGCAACATCAAAGTGTCCATTCCCAAATAGGGTTGTATGACCATAACCGACATGTTGTTGCTAGTTTCCAGACAGGGTTATATATTTATTACCGACATATTCATTAATAGATATCATGTAGCAGAGATAGATAGGACAAGGTATAGACGGAACACGACACAGAACAACCATATAGGTAACATAATCGTCCATGGGTAGCAAAACCAAGTAATCCAAACGTACCTGAGGTGAGGTAATGGCGTGGGAGCGGGTGGCGTGTGTGTAATCCCGCTCCGACGCTTTAAATAGGATGCGGCAAGAGTAACTTCCGGTCCGCGGCTCCAACCGGAAGTGCGTCACATGAACATGCGCGCTCCACCGGCTGAAGCCGGGACCCGAACTGGCAAAATAGCGATATTGCCCTGATGCATTATCTCACCTCAAAAGGGCGCATCTAGTAGAACAGCTATAACAAATGTATATCTATATAGATCTAGAGCACCATACAAATATTAATAGACAATGTCAATCAGAGTTAGAGATAACAAAAACCAATGATTAGTAGTATGAGAATTAGTATACGTCACTGTCACATACATAGAGGTGTTCTCCCCTACCTGACGTATCGTAATCATTATCTAGTCTGAAAAAGAGCATATTGTAAAATTAAATACAGTCGTTGATATTACCTAAATAGGAAATAGATAATAAAGTGAACATGGCAATATGATATAATATAAATAATAGAGGACCAATGGTGACAGTAATTATTTGTCATAAAGAAATAGGTATATACATACATATGCGGCCACAGTTCATGCATTGCAATGCACGCATGGAATGGGGCCACCTTAAACCTCAATAGCATAGATTATACTAGTATGTCAAAGTCCCTATTAAGGCCTAGGGGATGCAAAGTTTTTAACTCGTGAATCCAAAAGGTCTCACGCCTCCGCAATATGGTTTTACGATTGCCCCCTCTACGCGATAGTGGGACTTGCTCTAGCACCTGGTATTGTAATTGGCTGATGCGATGTTTGAAATTAATGAAGTGTTGTGGAATTGGTAATTCCATGCGTTCACACCGAATATCCGATTTATGTTTACATATGCGGTCTCGCACACATTGGGAAGTCTCCCCAACGTATGCGAGACCGCACAGACATTTAATTAAGTAGATAGCAAAAGTTGTTTGGCAAGTGTAAAAGCCACGTATCTTATAGGTTTTTCCTGAATGCGGATGTGTGAACGTTGGACCCCTCTTGACATTTGTGCATTGAGCACAATTTAAACATGGGAAAGTGCCCAATTTAGGTTCACTCAAGGTAGTCTGTATAACTCTAGCTCGTTCAGAACCGATATCTGCGCGAACCAGAGAATCACGGATATTTTTACCCCGTTTGAAACACATTCGTGCAGGAACACTAAATTCCTGAACATTAGGATAAGACCTGGTCAACAAGGACCAATGTTTTTGTACAATCTGTTGTAAGCGGGGAACTATAGGATGGTAAGTCATAATAAGGGGAATACGTGATTCACTCCGCTTGGGATATTGCCATACCTGATTCACCAAGGTAAGTTCCTGATCTAGAAGGGAACGAGGGTAACCTTCTCAGTGGCGTAGCGTGGGTTTCCAGCACCCGGGCAAGACAAAAATTTGCGCCCCACCCTGTTGGCACGCCCTTTAACAGATGATGTAGTAGATAACTTGCAGTCCTATGTTACACTACAGATAACACAGTGATAACTCCATGAGTACAGATAATGCAGTAGATGGGTGGGAGGCCCCAGAATTCTGAACAAGCACAGTGTGACCTGAAGTCTGGGGCCGGGATGCAGCAGAGTGGGCAAAATTCTATATCCCCCCAAACCCTACAGTGAAACAGATATGTGGATGGACATTACTATATACAGTAGAATACAGCAGCACATACCTCATACATCCAGTGACATCTCCGGTGATGTAGACTTTCCTCAGCGCTCTTCATTGGGAGATAAGACCGCCATTACATCTTCTTTCAGTCCCTTTTCGTCTCTGCAGAGTTTCATAGAAAAAAATGTAGGTTCCTCACTTTACTATCATCATCCTCTTCCTCCTGGTGCCTCAACACTGTCATCTTGCTGCCCCCAAAACTGAGCTAGAGCCATACAGATAGACCCCCCATTCCCCATAATATTATTCCCCTGTATATTATAACGGCCACCCTCTTTATTATTAGTACAATGCCCTCTTATTATTAATGTAATAGCCTCTCTTTATTAGTAATGTAATGGCCCCTCTATTAGTAATATAATGGCCCTCTATTAGTAATGTAATGGCCTCTCTATTAGTCATATAATGGCCCTCTATTAGTCATATAATGGCCCCTCTATTAGTAATGTAATGGCCCTCTATTAGTCATATAATGGCCTCTCTATTAGTCATATAATCGGCTCTCTATTAGTTATATAATGGCCCTCTTTATTAGTAATGTAATGGCCCTCTCATAGTCATATAATGGCCCCTCTATTAGTCATATAATGGCCCCTCTATTAGTCAATAATGTAATGTGGCCCTCTCTATTAGTAATATAATGGCCCTCTCTATTAGTAATATAATGGCCCTCTCTATAGTAATGATAATGGCCCTCTCTATTAGTCATATAATGGCCCTCCTATTAGTCATATATTGGCCCCCTTTATTAGTAATGTAATGGCCCTCTATTAGTCATATAATGGCCCCCTTTATTAGTAATGTAATGGCCCTCTATTAGTCATATAATGGCCCTCTATTAGTAATATAATGGCCCCTCTATTAGTAATGTAATGGCCCCCTCTATTAGTCATATAATGGCCTCTCTATTAGTAATGTAATGGCCCCTCTATTAGTAATATAATGGCCCCCTCTATTAGTAATATAATGGCCCCTCTATTAGTAATATAATGGCCCCCTCTATTAGTAATGTAATGGGCCCTCTATTAGTAATGTAATGGCCCTCATTAACAACAGAGGGGCTATTACATAAGTAATAAAGATGGGGCCATACATTACTAATAGAGGGGCCTCTATTAGTAATGTATGGCCCTCTATATTACTTATGTAGTAGCCCTCTTGTTATTAATGAGGGCCATTCTGGTATGATGTCCTCAGCTAGGTGGTTCTCCCCTCAGCTTCCTCCCCTCCCCATAGTGCCCCAGTACCTCTGCAATTATGGTTGGCCTTTCATTATTCATATACTGCGGCGCCTGCCCACCCCACCCACACCTAACACTCAGGGTCAGGAGCTGAGTGACACACACTAACCCTCAGTCACAGGCAGCACAGAAGTCGACGGCAGGGCAGCTGCCTGTGGTATCTGGCTCTGAACATTGATCTGAAGCGGCAATGATCTTCTCCTTCCCTGCACTGTCTTTCCGCCTGGAAGGTGGGAGGAGCCAGCCTATGATTGAAGTGCCGTCCTGCCGTGCGCCGCACGGTGCGCGCCCTGTTCTCCTGCCTCGGCAGTGCGGCAGGGAGAAACAACAGAGATTTCAGATTTTTTTTCCCCAGCGGCTAGCGCCCCTGCAGTCTGGCGCCCGGGCAACGGCCCCTGGCCCCCCACGCCACGCCTCCTTGTAAACTTAGTAGCCATTTCCTGCATGCGCTGGATCCTGAGAGCGGGATCACTCACTATCCTAGCCACACGTTTGAGTTGAGATCGGGGTAGTGACTTCTTTGTATTACGTGGATGATTACTAGAGTAGAGTAATAAGGTATTCTTATCGGTAGGTTTAGTATATAGATCGATTGTTAATGTTCCATCCTGAGTCCGGGACACCAGGGTGTCGAGGAAGCTGACGGAACACTCATCGATCGTAGCTGTAAAATGTAAGCCCTCCACTCTAGAATCCAAGTAATTAAAGAAAGTATCAAAAGATTCACGTCCCCCTTGCCAAATGCAAAAATGTCGTCGATATATCGGCGCCAAATTAATGCATGGGTCAGAAAGAGATGATGTGGATAGACGTGATCCCGCTCAAAGCGATCCATAAAAATATTCGCATAAGGGGGGCCACATTTGAACCCATTGCGGTTCCCTTACATTGTAAATAAAAATCATCGCCAAATAAGAAAAAGTTTTTTCCAACACAAATTGTAACATTTCAACACAGAACGATTGTTGTGTAATATTTAATGAACTTTCAGCTAACAACATCCTCACAGCCTGGATACCCCCATCATGTGAGATGGAGGTATACAGGCTGCCCACATCTAGAGTAACTAGAAGGGTCCCCGTAGGGAGGGGTCCCAACGATCCAACCACCTGTAGGAAATGGGACGTATCCAACAAGAAGGATTTAGTAAGACGGACATATGGAGTCAAAATCTTTTCAAGATATATAGCCAGTGGAGAGAGGAGTGATTCAGTCGAAGCTACAATAGGGCGGCCTGGCGGACATTGCAAATTTTTGTGTATCTTAGGCAATACGTAAAATACCGGGGTAACCGGATCTTTTTTGTGGAGAAACTCGAAAGTCATCTTATCTATGTTGCCTATAGACATATGGTGTTGGAGAAATACCATGATCTCCTTTTGGATACCAAATGTAGGATTATATGTCAATTTCTTATATGTGTCATTATCAGCCAATTGTCGTAAGATTTCAGCTTTATATGCAGATGTGTCCATAACAACAATCCCCCCCCCCCTTATCGGCGGGTTTGATTGTGATAGACTTATCGTCCCTCAAGGCTTTTAACGCACATGATTCAGAATTAGACATATTGGAATGTATCGGGTAGGCCCCCCTCTTGTATGCCTCCATCACTCCTTGTATCTCTCTATTCACAATATCAATGTATGCCTCAACTCCATGATATATCTTAGGAGGAGAAAAATCACTTTTGTTACGTAAACCCAAAGATGTAATACAAAGTGCAGTGGATGTTCCTTCTCTTTCAATAATCCTAGGTTCCTGCCGCGAGAAGTGTGCCTTCAAGCGTAGGGACCTATAGAATCTGTGTAATTCCTGTGTCACAGTGAATGTATGTAAATAGTCGGTAGGACAAAAGGATAGACCTTTAGACAAAACACTCAGTTCCGTTGGAGTTAGAGAACGAGATGAGATATTAACCACCAGATCTATACCTGTGACCTGGTCGTCATATTGGTTGTCTCTTGGGGGCCTGGAGCCTCGTCCCCTCCGTATCCGTGTGGTCTTCTGCGAGGACGGGAACCCCTCCCGTGAAAAAAAAAAAAAACGAGGTGGTCGATAGCGTGTTGAATTCTCGCTCCCAGAGGAAGATGAGGCATAGCCCCCATAGGATTGATATCCTGAATTGTCGGACCCTTGCCATTGCCACCGGTACACACGTTTTAACTGGTAGTCTTCAATATCTCGTAGATATTTCGATCTCTTTGTACGTTCAATATATTTCTTATGTTCCTCCAAAATTTTGTCTGTCTTTGTCTTTAGGTCCGTCCACTCTTGTGTAGAGATGGTCGAAGTCAGTTGAGTTTCAATTGCAGCTAGTTTTTCACGGCTTTCTATAATAGATTTCTGTAGAAAATTAATACTCAACACAATAATGTCCAGTGAACATTTGTTCAAAATATTTTCAAACTTATCACAGTATTCCTTGTTATTTGGAAATAGATTTGGACGAAGATGAACTCGAAGGCCCCTTGGGATTCGGCCACTTCTGTAGTATTCAGCCAGTGTGGTGCAATGTAATTCAGAGGCTATGAGTCTCTTGGACTCTCGTTCCCAATCACGGGTGCGAAACTCGCTATGAGGAATATGTAAAAATTGGCTCAATGCATTGACTCGTGCCACTATGTCCTCAGCTGTAGATGCGGCATACGAAAAAGTTAACGCTGACATTGGTGGGTGCTCACGTACAAACTATATGATGTAAATATCAAAAAAGACTGGCACACCACCTATCTTTTAGGTGCTCTGTGTCTGGGACAAGCCCAAAACCATATGCAGTATGCAAAAAACACGGCACTCATATAGCAAAATTATGCTCAAGAATCCACTTTTATTGAAGTAGCCACCATTATAGACAATTCAATCAAGAAGGCCAACGTTTCGGTCCAACAGGACCTTCATCTGGGCCTAAGAATAACACATACAAAATATCCATTAGTATATATATATACAGTGGACTTCAATTAGTACATATAAAACATAAGACAAAAAAAGGAAAACGAAAGTCAACTAAGGATATAGTACAAATACACATACACATCTCCGGCACTGAGAATTGATATTGGTATAGTATTTATAGTCCAGAGCAACATCAAAGTGTCCATTCCCAAATAGGGTTGTATGTCCATAACCGACATGTTGTTGCTAGTTTCCAGACAGGGTTATATATTTATTACCGACATATTCATTAATAGATATCATGTAGCAGAGATAGATAGGACAAGGTATAGACGGAACACGACACAGAACAACCATATAGGTAACATAATCGTCCATGGGTAGCAAAACCAAGTAATCCAAACGTACCTGAGGTGAGGTAATGGCGTGGGAGCGGGTGGCGTGTGTGTAATCCCGCTCCGACGCTTTAAATAGGATGCGGCAAGAGTAACTTCGGTCCGCGGCTCCAACCGAAGTGCGTCACATGAACATGCGCGCTCCACCGGCTGAAGCCGGGACCCGAACTGGCAAAATAGCGATATTGCCCTGATGCATTATCTCACCTCAAAAGGCGCATCTAGTAGAACAGCTATAACAAATGTATATCTATATAGATCTAGAGCACCATACAAATATTAATAGACAATGTCAATCAGAGTTAGAGATAACAAAAACCAATGATTAGTAGTATGAGAATTAGTATACGTCACTGTCACATACATAGAGGTGTTCTCCCCTACCTGACGTATCGTAATCATTATCTAGTCTGAAAAAGAGCATATTGTAAAATTAAATACAGTCGTTGATATTACCTAAATAGGAAATAGATAATAAAGTGAACATGGCAATATGATATAATATAAATAATAGAGGACCAATGGTGACAGTAATTATTTGTCATAAAGAAATAGGTATATACATACATATGCGGCCACAGTTCATGCATTGCAATGCACGCATGGAATGGGGCCACCTTAGTCCTCAATAGCATAGATTATACTAGTATGTCAAAGTCCCTATTAAGGCCTAGGGGATGCAAAGTTTTTAACTCGTGAATCCAAAAGGCCTCACGCCTCTTCATTAATTTCAAACATCGTATCAGCCAATTACAATACCAGGTGCTAGAGCAAGTCCCACTATCGCGTAGAGGGGGCAATCGTAAAACCATATTGCGGAGGCGTGAGACCTTTTGGATTCACGAGTTAAAAACTTTGCATCCCCTAGGCCTTAATAGGGACTTTGACATACTAGTATAATCTATGCTATTGAGGTTTAAGGTGGCCCCATTCCATGCGTGCATTGCAATGCATGAACTGTGGCCGCATATGTATGTATATACCTATTTCTTTATGACAAATAATTACTGTCACCATTGGTCCTCTATTATTTATATTATATCATATTGCCATGTTCACTTTATTATCTATTTCCTATTTAGGTAATATCAACGACTGTATTTCATTTTATAATATGCTCTTTTTCAGACTAGATAATGATTACGATACGTCAGGTAGGGGAGAACACCTCTATGTATGTGACAGTGACGTATACTAATTCTCATACTACTAATCATTGGTTTTTGTTATCTCTAACTCTGATTGACATTGTCTATTAATATTTGTATGGTGCTCTAGATCTATATAAATATACATTTGTTATATCTGTTCTACTAGATGCGCCCTTTTGAGGTGAGATAATGCATCAGGGCAATATCGCTATTTTGCCAGTTCGGGTCCCGGCTTCAGCCGGTGGAGCGCGCATGTTCATGTGACGCACTTCCGGTTGGAGCCGCGAACCGGAAGTTACTCTTGCCGCATCCTATTTAAAGCGTCGGAGCGGGATTACACACACGCCACCCGCTCCCACGCCATTACCTCACCTCAGGTACGTTTGGATTACTTGGTTCTGCTACCCATGGACGATTATGTTGCTTATATGGTTGTTCTGTGTCGTGTTCCGTCTATACCTTGTCCTACCTATCTCTGCTACATGATATATATTAATGAACATGTCGGTAATGAAGATATAACCCTGTCTGGAAACTAGCAACAACATGTCGGTTATGGACATACAACCCTATTTGGGAATGGACACTTTGATGTTGCTCTGGACTATAAATACTATACCAATATCAATTCTCAGTGCCGGAGATGTGTATGTGTATTTGTACTATATCCTTAGTTAACTTTTGTTTTTCCTTTTTTGTCTTACGTTTTATATGTACCAATTGAAGTCCACTGTATATATTATACTAATGGATATTTTGTATGTGTTATTCTTAGGCCCAGATGAAGGTCCTGCTGGACCGAAACGTTGGCCTTCTTGATTGAATTATCTATTATGGTGGCTACTTCAATAAAAGTGGATTCTTGAGCATAATTTTGCTATATGAGTGCCGTGTTTTTTGCATACTGCATATGATTTTGGGCTTGTCCCAGACACAGAGCACCTAACAGAGAGGTGGTGTGCCAGTCTTTTTTGATTTTTAAGGTCTCTCAAGTAGCCCGTGGGCCCTAACACTCACCTACCTGCGCCGTATGGGCGATATCAGGGGCCAGTGGGCAATTACAGGAGCATTAGGACGACTATATCACACATGAAATCACTGCCCCTTTAAGGATAGATCACACATGAAGTCACTGCCCCTTTAAGGATATATCACACATTAGGTCACTGCCCCTTTAAGGAAAGATCACACATGAAGTCACTGCCCCTTTTAAGGCTATATCACATATGAAGTCACTGCCCCTTTAAGGCTATATCACACATGAAGTCACTGCCCCTTTAAGGCTATATCACACATGAAGTCACTGCCCCTTTAAGGCTATATCACACATGAAGTCACTGTCCATTTAAGGAAAGGTCACACATGAAGTCACTGCCCCTTTAAGGATATATCAGACATGAAGTCACTGCCCCTTTAAGGATATATCACACATGAAGTCATTGCCCCTTAAAGGCTATATCAGACATGAAATCTCTGCCCCTTTAAGAATATATCAGACATGAAGTCACTGCCCCTTTAAGAATATATCAGACATGAAGTCACTGCCCCTTAAAGGCTATATCACACATGAAGTCACTGCCCCTTTAAGGCTATATCACACATGAAATCACTGCCCCTTTAAGGATAGATCACACATGAAGTCACTGCCCCTTTAAGGAAAGATCACACATGAAGTCACTGCCCCTTTAAGGCTATATCACATATGAAGTCACTGCCCCTTTAAGGCTATATCACACATGAAGTCACTGCCCCTTTAAGGATATATCACAGATGAAGTCTCTGCCCCTTTAAGGATAGATCACACATGAAGTCACTGCCCCTTTAAGGAAAGATCACACACGAAGTCACTGCCCCGTTAAGACTATATCACATATGAGGTCACTGCCCCTTTAAAGCTATATCACACATGAAGTCACTGCCCCTTTAAGGCTATATATCACATATGAAGTCACTGCCCCTTTAAGGCTATATCACACATGGAGTCACTGCCCCTTTAAGGACATACACAGTGCTGAGCTACCAGTAGGAAATGTAGAAACAATAGAAGAGACACTGCAGGAAAGGGAACATCGAGCAGTTCTGCAGAGTGACTCATGCAGGGCGGTTCGCCGTGCGGCCAGCAGGTGGCGCTGCCCGGGGAGGAGCTCTGCACAAGGAGGAAGCGGCGGAGAGTGCGGCGCACGGAGCAGGGTGGAGGAAGTGTCGGGGCTGGAGTGACACCGCTAACCCCTCACACATCATGTCTGTGAACCTCAGCAAGAATGGAGCCGCTCTGCAGGCCGCCTACAAGGACGTGGTGGACGGGAAGACGAAGACTGACTGGTGAGTGTGCGTGGGCACCGCAGCCTGTGAACTACTGCTCTCAGCATCCCCACCCTCCAGCTGGGGGCTTGTACCTCTCTGGCTGCGGAGCAACTACAACCCCCAGCATGCTCTGACTTGCAGGTAGCAACCAAAATGAATGGAAGATGAGAAGTTGTCACCACCTAGGGTCATACATGGCACCATTTAAATGAATGGCTGACTGTGTAAGGCGCCACCCAGCATCCAGACCGGATGGACTTTTACTCCTTTGACTTTAATGGGCATCTGTCAGCAGACATCGGTTGACCTGTTACATGTGCACTTGGCAGCTGAAGGCCTCTGTGTTGTCCCATCTTCATATGTGCCCGCACTGCTGAGGGAAACGATATTTTATATATGCAAATGTGCCTCTAGGAGCAACGGGGGCGTCGCCATTACTCCTAGAAATCGATGAATCCCAGCAAGCGTATAAGGAATAAACTTCTTTTATTTTCGGAAAAACAAAATGTAAAATGTCACAGCCATTACTCCTAGAGGCTCAGCTCTCTCTGCAACTGCCACGCCCCCTGCACTTCGATTGGCAGGGCCAGGGAGGTGATCCTTCTTTCACTGTCTGGTCCTGCCAATTGTAGTGCAGGGGGCGTGGCCGTTGCGAAGAGATCAAAGCCTCTATGTGCAGCGGTAACGCCCCCGTTGCTCCTAGAAGCCCATTTTCATATATTAAAGCATCATTTTTTTTCAGCAATGCGGGCACCTATGTTTTAATCCGAGCACTGGTTAGATGCGGCCGTGCAGGGATCCGGAGCGATGCGGGTGCCGGGGAGCAGGGTACGTGTGATCCATACAGGGGGCCCGGGATATTTTAGATATCGGATAACTCCTTTAAAGTCAATGTAGTAAAAGTCACATGCAATGTGTGACTCAAAACCCATCAGATCTGTTCTTTGCGACGGTTGAATCGCGGTCACTATGTGGCACCATTGACAGCCATTAGATGTCGGCCTGTGGCCCCAGCCTATCAGAGGGGTCCTAGGTAGGGGACCCACCCTGCTGACAGGGGGGGCGTCGCTCCTGCTTCTAGAGGCTCCGTTCTCCCACCTCTGTCACCTCCCTCCAAGTCCTGATTGACAGGGCCAGGCAGCGCTCGCATCCTCCTGCCGGCCCTGAGCGCACGGTAAATCTCGCGCCTGCGCTGGGCCGTTCAGTATTCAGCGCAGTAAGGAAGTCGGCAGTCAGTGAGCGTCCTCCCTTTACTGTGCCTGCACTGAATACTGAACGGCGCAGGCGCGAGATTTACCACGCGCTCAGGCGGAGGTTGTCTAATAAGCTGGAGCTTTCATCTTAAAGGGGCGAGTTAATCTGGCAATGAGTCCGGATCGTACTTTATAACGTTTTCTGATTCATTCCTTTAAATGACAGAAATCGCCTCTTTAACGTGACTAAGGGCGTGACACAGAGCCGGCGCTTTAAAGGGAGTGTGTCACCAGAAAATGACCTATTGTATAAGTCACGTTTTTATGTTAAAAACATTTTTTCTTATGATTTCATTATTATTTTTCCTTTTCCGCGCCCCTATATTTTATAGAAAGTCCTGCAGTTTTCACACGGACCACTAGGCCTAAGATATGTTAGGCCTTCCTCTTTTCAGAGCAGCTACATCGGGGGAGAGGAAGGAAAACTGGCTACGGGCGGGTTCACATCACCGGTATAAATTCCGTTTTTGTTATAAGGGAAAATCACGGAAGTCAAAACGGAAGCCTATAAGAGACATTCCATTTTGATCCGTCATAATAGAAGTCTATGGGAATCACAGAGGATCCGCCCTGGTTTCCGTTTCCGTTATACAGGACTGGATTCCTGCATGATGGAAACCAGGACGGATCCGCTATGCTGCCCATAGACTTGTATCATGACGGATCAAAACGGAATGTCTCTTCTAGGCTTCCGTCTTATGGATCCCGTAATAACCGTGTCACCATGACGGTGATGTGAACCCGCCCTTAGCTGTTCATAGCAACCAATCAGATTCTACCTTTCATTTTCCAAAGGAGCTCTGAAAAATGAAATGTGGAATCTGATTGGTTGCTACGGGCAACTAAGCCAGTTTTCCTTCTTTCCTACAGTTTTAATCTGTCCAATGACATAAAGAAAAATGTAACTTTGTGTACGCCAGTTTTCTGCCTTAAAGGGGTTGTCTGGGTTCAGAGCTGAACCCGGACATACCTCCATTTCCCCCCAGGCAGCCCCCCTGACAAGAGCATCGGAGCAGTTTATGCTGCGATGCTCTTCTTAGCCCTGCGCTGATTCGCGCAGGGCAAAGGCATTTTCCGGAGTTCCGGTGACGATCGGGCTCTCCATGGGGCTTCCAGGAATCCCGGTGACGTCACCTGCACTGATGGGCGGGATTTAGCCTGTAAGACGGCTAGTGTAGCGCTAAAGCACGCCCATCAGAGCCGGTGACGACTCCGAACACACTGCCGGGCGGAAGCTTCCACCCGGCAGTGTGTTATTGTAAACAAAAGAGCCCTTGCCCTGCGCGATGAGATGCTCCGATGCAAATATCAGGGGGTCTGCCGGGGTGAAATTATGGGTGTGTCCGGCTTCAGCTCTGAACCTGGATAACCCCTTTAAATGAAATCTACGGCAGCTCGCACAGACTACAGGAGGATGCGCCTAATACATGACGGGGCACGCTCCTCGTCAAAAATTAGGCACATCCTCCGGTAACGCAGGAGATATTGATGCGGGAGCAGAAAGCACCAGTCTTGATAAATCTCCCCCTATGTCTTGATAAATCTCCCTATGTATTCTGGTATACGGGAGAAGATATGCTCCGTAAACCTCCATCTGGCCCAGAACCAAACCCCAGGCCGGGCGTCCCGCCCGTATAATTACACACTAGCAGCGTATTGCCGGGTGATGTCACCTGACCGCCCTGCACACTGCTGTCTACGACACTGCACCTAGACATATATGAGAGAAAGCAGAAGGAGCGACACACACGTCGGTGCACATGCCGTTGCCTTACCGCCTGCACTGTTTGTGCCGCCATATAGTGCAGGAATCCTCATGCACTGTGTGGAGTTACTGTTGCAGAGGAGCACATACACATTAAATGGGGCCAGGTACGGTAGTGGGACGGGAAGTGTAGGACCGCCCACAGATATATTAGCTGATTTAGTGGGATTTCAACCCATTTAAGTCAAATACCAATATGACATGCTGTTTGCTATTCTTACGTTTTCATTATAATGTCAGCGTAATAGGATTGGGACCGGTAGCTTATATTGGGGGTTGTAGTCCTGATATTACGGCACAGTCTGCTTTCGTCTCTGCTGATTGTTATACCTCAGTGTCAGACGGTTTGTATACTGTATAGTGGTAATTTTCATCTTTTATATTTCAGGGCTCTCTTCACGTATGAAGGCAACAGCAACGACATCAGACTGGCAGGGACCGGAGGTGTGTGGTTTGTGACCAGACGTCGGAGACCTTCTTGTATAAGAAGTCTTAGCCTCTGCTGTAACCTCCTGCTACGAGTATTCGGACTGCGAAAATCCGTGCTTCATCTCGCTATTATAACCCTCATCCTCCTCCTCTGTCTGGGACTTTCCACCATTCATCTCCCTTCTGTCCTCTTCTCACAGATGGCGGCCTGGAAGAACTTGTGGATGAGCTGAGCAGCGGTAAAGTCATGTATGCCTTCTGCCGAGTGCAAGACCCCAACTCTGGTCTCCCCAAATACGTCCTTATTAACTGGGTAAGGACATTGTTGCGCGGCATCGGGCTCTTCTTACCATTGCCTCTTCGCCCGCTTGTGTCACATGTTATTTCTCCTCCAGACAGGGGAAGGGGTGAAAGATTCCAGAAAAGGGGCTTGTGCCAATCACGTCAGTACCATGGCAAACTTTCTAAAGGTAAGAGTCCTGTGTCGGTGCAGTAGTAAAAGGGCGTTTTAAAGGGATTGTCTTCTGAAAACGGCACCGCACCAGTCCATGTGTTGTATCTGGTATTACAGCTTGGCTCTATTGAAGTGAATGGGGCCGAGCTGCAATCCCACACACAACCTGCGGACAGATGTGGCGCTGTATTTGCTTTTCTAATCCCGGACAACCTCTTTAATTCAAGATCGATAAGGACATGTCTATATAGGCGTATGTTGAAAATGTGACATGTCTCTGTGTCACTCGCCACAAAATAGTTGAAGAGGTTTTCTGGGAAGGTGGCTCAATTTCAGCATTCAGACAACCTGCAGAAGGAAGATCATTTCGCCTCCGCTTACCACTCCATCACGCTGCCGGTTCTGCAATCTGGGCTGTGCTCATGTGGCTGCCATATCTGCTTCTGGGTCTCCCTGTTCAGAGGAGTGGTGAGTAGTGGCGTATTGTTCCTCCTTCCCCAGGTTGTCTCAGTGCTAGGATTTAGTCAAGACCCCAGAGAACCACTGTAATTTCCAGTGAAAAGGCAGTAGAGCTTAGTGTAAGCGCTGGACCCTGTAGTCACAGCTGTGCTTTTTGTGTTTCTTGGCCAATACAAAACGTGAGATGTGACACAAACACCTCCTTTGTACAGGCTTTTAAGAATTGGCAAATGTTTGTCTAAACTTAACATTCCCCCGTCCATAACAGTTGTGTAATGTATGGAGCTGGTTACTGATTAACACGGTTGGAGGATTTCGGACCATTGTTGATAAGATATTAAAGGCCTGTCCTTTTAAATAGTTCATCAATCTAAAAGTATCGGAAATCCCATTTAATGTTTAGTCCTTGTATGCGCTAAAAGAATCCATAGCCTTTTTTTTATGTAAGTGATTACAATATTAGAGCCAAAGGATAGGTTTACTGGAAAATACTGTACAATAGAAAGGAGGACCCTGTTGGGGCACTTCTAGCCTGGATACAAGATGGGTTACGGTTGGACATGGAGGCATTGCGGTTCTGTAGGGTATTCTTTGACTCGTTTGCCCCCCAATCTTGCAGGTGGACCTGTAGATCCTGCACACTCGTAGATTACCGAAGCTGGAGTCCCAGTTGGTCCCATAAATGCTTGATTGGCAATAAATCTGGTGACCGGGCAGCCAAGGAAGTGTTGTAATCTGGTGGAGACATTCTTGGGAAACCCTTGCTGTGTGTGAGGAAGCATTATTCTGTTGAAAGCCGAGAGACGACACGTGTCCGCAGGATGTCCTGCACATATTGCTGAGCTGTTAGTGTCCCTCGTATCACTACTAGGGGTGACCGACTGTCCGTTGGGGCAGTGTGTTACTAGAGCAAAGACAGGACTGTAGTGCTCAACATGAGGACGCCATACTCAAACCTGACCATCATCAGATCCCAAACTGGACGTTATGGTTCCAGTCCGTAGCAGTCCCAAGTTTCTCGTTCACAACACCACTGCCAACTAAAGCCGTCATGGCTGGCTGTCAATGGCAGGACACATATTGGGCATTGTGATACCAAATTTACTTCTGCTAAGTGCCTGATAATGGTCCGGGTGGAGATGGGGGTGTAATGAAGGTGCCATCTGTGTCTGTGGGAGCTGCCTGTGCTTGCCAGCGGATCAAACGATCCTCTCTACTGGTGGTCTGTCTGCCCGTCTAGAGCCTGTTCGCCATATGTGCCTGCCCTCATGAAACCACTACTCCCAACAGCTGGTGGGCCATTCATCAAAACGATCATCCTGCTTCTCTCAGTCCAGTAATGTGCCCCCTCTCAAAATGTCTTCGAGTGCATTGTAGAGCCATGCCTAGCAGTCGGTGATCTCTCACCAAGAGGTACACTACCCAAAAGTGGTCTCTGAAAGGATTTTTTTTTTTAATAGGGCAGTGGAGGAAGCACTTTTACACCCTCTTGTAGCAGCACCCAGTGTCTAATCAGACCACACCAGTCATCCGTTACATACCGCCTGAGACACAACTGCGTGCTGATGCTGATTTTTTTATTTTTTTTTTTGAGTATGTGTGCGTATATATTCTGTATATCTGTGCTGTACTTGGATGCTAGCCATAATTATGGCCCATGGTCTAAATATCTGTGCGCCTCTTCGGTGCCTGGCTTGCCTGGATTTTGGCATTCTTCCTGTGAACATGTTCTTGTAAGAAGCAGCGATGTGCTGTAAACTATAGCAACCACTAGGACTCCTGCGGTTAGAGACTAATGACGGCTGTGCCGTACAATATGTTCCATCCCGTCTCCTATTAAAGGGGCACTAGCGTCAGATTCCATGTTGTTGTCACTTGTGCAGTCAATTATTTTTTTTTTGGGCTAAAATACCCCTCCTTCAAGCGATCTTAATCTAAACGGGTCCGAAATGCTGTGCAGTTTAAAGCCGTCCCTCGTAGCTGTCAGCCGCGCTTGTAGTTACCCTTGATATCGCTGCGATATTTTAATATTTACAAAAGGCCGAGTACTGAACAATGTGAGATAAGTGGCGATGGGGAAGAGATAATTGGCTGCCAGGAACTGACTTGCTTACAAGCGTACCTGTCGTATATTATATTGTTAGATAAATCCCGTCTTCTGCACATTCCAGCAGCATGCAGTTTCTATTACCCTGTCTGAAGGATCTGGGCTAACCCTTTCATGACTGGGCTTGTTTTGGGCCTCCATAACCAGCACAAGCTTTCACCTTTTGGAATGCTGCATTCTGAGGGTGATTTTTATTTTTTGTGTTTGTGTATTGGGCCTCGTGCACATGGCCGTTGCCCAGCCGTGCCCGTATTATAGCGGGTCCGCAATATGCTGGCACCGGCCGTGTGCTCACCGCATTACGTATGTGGACCCATTCACTTCAAAGGGTCCGCAATCCGGAAGGTGCGGTGCGGAACGGAGGCACAGAACCCGACTACAGAGTGCGTCCATGGTGTTTCAGTCTGTGCCTCCGCGCCGCAAAAAAAATATAAAACGTGTTCAGTTTTTTTGTGGTGCAGACGGATCACAGACCTGTTCAAGTTGAATGGGTCTGGGTCCGTCACGGCAGCCGCACACATGGTGCCCGTGCATTGGCGACCACAAATTGCAACGGCCGTGTGCATGAGGCCTAAGGCTATACTCGCACAATTTTGCAGAACGGCTGCGGACCCATTCGTTTCAATGGGGCCGCAAAAGATGCGGACAGCACACAGTACAGACAAGAATAGGCATTTTCTATATAGCGCCGGCCCTGTGCATTCCGCAAAATGCAGAACACACACGGCGGATTTCCGTGTTTTGTGGATCCGCAAAGCACGGCACAGTCGTGTGAATGTACCCTTAGACTGACATTTCTTGGACCCACCAGAGGAAGTGATTCCAGGCGCCCACTCTGTATGTACAGAACATGTGCACATCTATTCATCTCCGGTGAAAGTTTGCGGCAGGAGTTCATCGGATCCGACACTGCCATATTCTGCAGTTTACTCCCGGATCCATATTGACTATAATGGGATCTAGTGATAAAGTCGCTTTCCGGCTTAAATGCCGGGTTTTTTCCCTGGCAGACAACTGGCATTTGTCCCGGAACAGCCCACCGGATCAGACCTACTGGAGATGTGAATGCAACCTAACTGGTTCAGACATAGATCGCAAAGGGTTTCTATGCAAGAGAAATAATGAAGTAGACATTAGGAAGCATTGTTCCGAGACGAAGTGCACAGTAATGAAGAGGAAGAAGTGCTCGCATGGAGCGCCTCCTCCTCTTCAAATAGCTGATTGGCGGGGGTGACGGGCCCCCGCCGATCAGATATTGATGACCTATCCTGATGACAGGTCATCAGTATTAGGCCCCATGCACACGACCGTTGTTTGTTTCCGCGTCTTTTCCGTTTTTTTTCACGGATGGGATGCTTCCCCATTCATTTCAATGGGTCCGTCAAAAAATGCGGATGGTCAACCGTTTTTGTTCCGCATCCGTGATCCGTGTTTTCATTCCGTCAAAAAAATAGTGCATGTCCAATTTTTTTTCACGTTTGCGGACAAGGATAGGCATTTTTACCATGGATCTGCCATAAAAATCGGATCCGTCAAAAAAAACTGTCCGTCATCCGTTTTTTTTTTTGACGGACGCAAAATTTGCAGGAGGAGCGGACGCAGAGGCAGGCAACGGTTGTGTGCATGTAGCCTTAATGGCAGGAACAACCCCTGTAATGGGTCTAGGCTGCCATGCAAGGAATAGCCACTATACAACGTATGACTCTGTGCATGGTAAGCTGCAAAGAGGCTGCTGCGCTCACCCGAGCCTTGCACCCTCTTCAACCAGCTGATTAGTGAGGGGGCCGAGTCTGACCCCTCAGGATAGATCATCAATATTGTACTTAATTCTCCTGTGCATAGCCATGTCATATATGTAGCTTTAAATGGATCCCCCTCCCTTGGCTATAGACAGCCTCTGTACATAGAGGATCATTCATGGGTTCATATTCGTAGTGTCCGGATAAATGCCTTGTAACGCCTGGAGTTTCGATGATGTAAGCAGCATTTGGTGGTTCACTCTCAGGTGGCCTCCTGGAACAAGTTCTTAATATAAAGACTATTTTACCAAATGCCTGCATGTCTTCTCGCAAGCAATCGGATCTTCTGTCTAACCTCTGTCTCGCTCTAGGGAGCCCATGTGACAATTAATGCCCGTGCTGATGAGGACGTGGAGCCAGACACCATCATGGAGAAGGTCGGCAAAGCTTCTGGAGCCAATTACAACTTTCATAAGGAGACCAGCAGAGGCAGTGATGCTCCCCAGGGCCCGGTGGTGAGGAAGACGGGATCACGTTTCTAAAGCTGGGCAGCACTTGTTTAGCTGGTAGCTATATCTCCCAACTCCCCTCCCTCGGAACGCGTGCACGGCCAAGTATGCATGTGTTCTGAATGGGAAGAGAAGAGTAAGCCGCTACCAGGTTCTTCTGGTGATGGCTTATCTCTCGGGAACAAAAGGATTGAGCATATTGAAACCCACCTGTCCGATCCTTCTCTTCCCTGACATCTGCAATCAGGAGGATCCCTATACACAATAGATGGCAGGTTCACCTAACATGAATGTGTATGGCCAGCCTTTCAAAGCGGTTTTTAGCTGCTGGAACATCGGTGGTGATAATAAAGAAGGCAGCACACTGGTGACATTGACGTTTCCCTCTCTACCACAGGGCTCTGTGTACCAGAAAACAAATGCAATGTCCGAAATAAAACGGGTCGGAAAAGAAAACTTCTGGGCCAAGGCAGAGGTGAGGTCCTACTGCTAATGGCCGCTGCTTAACGCTGGCGTTGCAGGTGTAACCCACCATTCATTCTCTGCACATAGAAAGATGAAGAGGAGCGCCGACTGGAGGAACTGAGAAGAGCGAGCTTGGAGAGAGAGAGATTGGAGAGGGAGCGTAAAGAGAGAGAGCAGAAAGAGGCAGAGGAGAGGGAGAGACAATTTAAGGAAAGGGCAGGAGCAATAGATGCCCAGAGGTAAGTGTGGATTTCATAGAGCACTCGCTGCCTAATGCCATAGTCTCCAAACTGTGGCTGTCCAGCTGTAGCAGAATGACCACTCCCAGCATACCCTAATGGCCCACCTGCTGAGAGTTGTGGTTTAAAAGGGTTATCTAAGACTTGAAAAGATCTGAGAGAGTGGGCAACCCCTGGTGGGTTCATACTTACCCGGTCTACTCCGCTGGGTTCCAGCTTCGTCGCAGCTCTGCGATGTTCTGGCTTCAACATTGTGACCATCACAGCCATTCGCTGGGTCACATGCTGCGCGGGTGATGGGTCACCACTGAGCCCGTTAACAAGATCCAGAAGCCAGCAGTGGGGGACCAGGTAACTATGAACCCACCATGGGTCGGCCACTCTCTGAGGTCCTTTTAAGTCTTGGATAACCCCTTTAGTGGGTTGGAAACCGCTTTCTTAAAGGAAACGTATTAACTTTTCTTTACTCACATACAGGAGGCTACAGGTAGAGGCGGAGAAGAAAGATCGGGTGAGTGATTGTGCCATGATGGTGTCGAATGCAGTAAAACTGAGTCAATAGGATTCTGAAAGAACTGTCCTGTCGGTCAGTTGTTTCAGAGTTGTGTTCAGTAAGGGTGAGTTCACATGTGGCAGATTTTACCTTCAAATGTTATAATCCATAGAATACAGTACAAGGCGAATGGGTGAGTTCTTGCACACATCATCCACCTACTGCAGACCTGTGGAAAAGCCATGTGAAAAGTCTACATATTTTCACCACAAATTTTGCCATTTTCAACATAGTAGGGGCGATATCCTCGGCATGTGGATTTTGCTTCGGATTAGCCATGGTGGAAATTGTTGTCGCTTGTAGATCTACCCACACTGTGGATGATTTCTATTTTGCACTCTGATATTGATGCTCAAAATGTCTTCTCCTTCAGTTTCTGAGACAGCGAACATCATCTACTGCAAGAATGCCCAACCTGCGGCTCTCCGGCTGCTGTAAAACTACAACTCCCACCATGCCCTGCTGTAGGCTGACAGCAGTAGGCTGTCTGGGCATGCTGGGAGCTGTAGTTTTGCAACAGCTGGAGGGCCGCAGGTTGAGCATCCCTGACTACTGTAATATCTTATAGGCCCATCTAGTGGCTCCCCACTCCTCTCTAGCCTCCCAAACAGGACTCTCCATCGCAGTCTTTGCCAGGATCAGTCGTGATCCATCAAGGACTTATAGGCTATAATCTAAAAATGTTACCAGAATTCTTCCTTTTCTTAAATTATAAAGAAGCAATTCTAGGGAGGCTAGACGCCGTAGAGAGGGGGGCAAGTTCTGGACTGCCCTCTTTGGTCTTGAAATAAGAGCCACTCTAGCAGAGTATCTGACGTTCTGGCAGATCTGTGCCTATGCATTGCATCTCCCATAGAGCTGCCGCTGTTAAATAAAATATTCAGGTTATTACGGCTGTATGAATATTAAAAAATATTTTTTTTTTGTGTATTTATGGAATATATGCACAAGAAAATGCACGAGATACTAAATATACATAAATATAATTTATTTATTTTTTTACATTTTTTAAATCTAATTAAAGAGTACCTATCAACAAAAAAAATGCCATGTAAGCTACAGGCAGCATGTTGTAGAGTTGTAGTTTTATGGGAAACGATTTAGTATAACTTGTGTTTTATCCATTTAAATTCCTGCTCATTCTGGACTTTGCCGTCCAGGAGGCGGTCCTATCGGTGATTGACAGCTCTCGGTGTACACAGTCAGAGGGAAGGCTGTCAATCACTGATAGGACTGCCTCCTGGACTTCAAAGTCCAGAATGAGCAGGAATTTAAAGGGCAACTATCATGTTTTCATAAAAAAATCAATTTCAGCGTATGTTACTGCTGCTGCAGCCTTATGCATAAAGCAGTCTTTAGTTGCTTCATACACCACTGTTTTCTTTGAGCTTTTCCCGTAGTTACAGCTGTTTTGAACCCTACAATATGAGGATCTTCTCAAGATGGCTCCTCTGCCAGTTCTGATGCCAGTTCTGCCTTCCCTCACTTCACACACACACTTGCGTCAGGCATCAGCTTCATGGCAGCCAATCAGATTGGATTACTGAGACACGCCTCCTCACTCTGAAGCCTGATGCAGGCATGCAGTGTGAAGGACCGCCCCTCCGTCTTCTGTTTATACTAAAAGGAAGACAGACAAGCCCTAGCAATGGTCTTTTAAGGTAGTCAGTGGAAAGGGACAGGGGACATTAATGAAAGCTGTTATTATAGGGTAATTACAGATCTTTTGACAATCATTGACAGACTATGCTCAGGTATACATGCCGAGCTGTAATAAACTAGCAAATAAGAAAAAAATGACAGACTTTAAATTAATAAATGATAGTTTTACTGAAACTTTTCCCATAAACCTGTATATCAGACTGCTCAGCTCCTCCTGCTCTATAAGATGCTGGCTGCAGCTCAGACACCATGTTCCAGGGATTTTTTTATTTGACGCCTCTATTTTATACCACTACTACTATACTCCTGTATGCCAACACATCATTCTCTGTGCCAATATGGCATAGGCTGCTGTGAGGGCAACACTTGGGGTACCCTGACAGCCTGGTGTACAGACAACCGAATGGTCCTTCCTAGACCCCCAGGGCTGACTGCACAGGGGTCCCCTAGTCCTGTTCGTGTCACCAGTTTTTGTCATGTGGTTAAGGAACTTTAAATGAGCACCACATAATAAATTGCATCTTTCCCTGGCAATATCAGGCTTTGGTGGTCAGACCCCCAGAGATCTGCCGATCCCTGGAATGTCTGCAATTTAAAATGTCAGTAAATTAAAAAAATTCAAGTCACCAGCGGAGAGATCTGCTGAGTTACGTGAAGATCTGTGGGCATTAGTGCATATGTTGAATGAGAGGACATGACGCTGCTGAGTTGGCTGGAAATTCATTGGTATATACAGATGGTCCAAAGACATTTGCTTATTTTATTGATATAAAATCCTTCTCTGGTCCATAAGAAGTAACGGCACATGAAACTCCAAGTCACAACCTTAATGTCTTGTTCAGGACGCCGCTGCCCAGAGGCCAGTTAGTGCACGGGAGATGTTCCTACAGAAAGAGCGCTCTTTGCCTAGTGCACCTGTGGCCAGCACCCAGCCTGGTGAGTAGCTGATAAAGGGGGCACGTGGTGGTCTTCTGCTGTCTCTCACTCACTCTGTTTTCTGTTGCATCACGGCGTTTGTCTCTTTCTGTCTCATGGTGTGCGTTTTCAGGAAGGCTACGCAGTCCCTTCCTGCACAAGTCGACCAGTCAGCCTGAGCCAGAGTCTCCTCCATCATCCCCTGTAAAAAGTGAACCCCCTGCATCCCCTGTGTATCGTGCTCATCAGACACCCCCAGAGTCTCCTGTTGCCCCTGTATCTCATGGACCTCCAGAACCCACTGTCAATGTGAAAGGTACAGAAAATGTAGCCAAAAGCAGTTGCACTAGGCAGGTATATCAGCCTCGTGAGCTTATATGGAGAGTGTGTGTGTCTCTTTCCTTTGTGCAGAGCAATCCTATGAGCACGAGGACGAGGATTTGTACCAGGAGCCCCAAGAAGACGTTGTCTACGAAGAGCCTCCTAAGGAGGATCCTGGAGTAAGAAATGTCCTCCATGCAGCACTTGCCTCCTCCGTGTAGTACTGCTGTGCGGTTACTGAATGCTCTCCCTCTGTTACTTCAGGTGCAGCAAGAGGAGGCCATCTATGAGACTGGGGTGGATGAAGACAGGGGACTGTGTGCCAGAGCGCTGTATGACTACCAAGCTGGTGAGTGTGGCAATGACACCTGTCAGACGCTAAATTTATCCATAGGTTCCCATGCACCCAGCATACGCTGAAAGGGTGTCCTTTTCACAAACACTTGGCTGGTGCGTTTTGCCATTTTTGTTTTAAAATTATTTTTGTTTTACATTTTAACTGGATAGGAAAACCTACACACTTTTACACACCGTAAAAAGGTGTATACTGTGAGGAGTCAATGGCCGATGTGTATGCATACGTCTGAGACTTATGTGACATGTATACATCTCCCAACATACAGTAGATCTCCAGTGGGATAGAAAAATGAGATGGGAGCAGACCCTAGTAGTAGTTTTAGATGGGTCCTCCTGCTCGGACATCCCCCGCACTATGCAGTGTACTGACCGGCTGCTGGGGATAGCTCCACTTCTCTCTGCAGTTTTTTTGGCTTTTGAGCTGTTACTATTCCCTTGCTGGAGCCTGTGTGATAGGAACTTGTGGTTGTCTGGAGTCGGAGGTCTGTACGACAACCACATGCCCTTTTTAGGCTTCTAAAAACAGGTCATCTGTGGTGACCTGTACAAAATATTCCTTCCTGAATGTAAAATTCTGCATCTCATAAGAAGCTGCAACTAGTAAGGCTATATTGGAGAACCCCCCCCCCCCCCTTATCAGAATCTGTTGCAGTCCTGTGCTACTGCTCGGACCTATGACCATAATCAGAATCTGTTGCAGTCCTGCGCTACTGCTCGGACCTATGACCCTAATCAGAATCTGTTGCAGTCCTGCACCATTGTTCGGACCCATGGCCCCTAATCAGAATCTGTTGCAGTCCCGCACTACTGCTCGGACCCATGGCCCCTAATCAGAATCTGTTGCAGTCCCGCACTACTGCTCGGACCCATGGCCCCTAATCAGAATCTGTTGCAGTCCTGCACCTCTGCTCGGATCTATGGCCTCTAATCAGAATCTGTTGCAGTCCTGCACCTCTGCTTGGACCAATGGCCCCTAATCAGAATCTGTTGCAGTCCCGCACTACTGCTCGGACCCATGGCCCCTAATCAGAATCTGTTGCAGTCCTGCACCTCTGCTCGGATCTATGGCCTCTAATCAGAATCTGTTGCAGTCCTGCACCTCTGCTTGGACCAATGGCCCCTAATCAGAATCTGTTGCAGTCCTGCACCTCTGCTCGGACCTATGGCCCCTAATCAGAATCTGTTGCAGTCCCGCACCATTGTTCGGACCCATGGCCCACCATGCCTGTGCACCCTGTCATAAACTATGCACCCTGTCATATTGGGACCATAGAGAGTGGGGAATTTACTAAAGACTGTATTCATACTTTTGGGCATTATATTTATATATCAGAATCTGTTGCAGTCCTGCACCTCTGCTTGGACCCATGGCCCCTAATCAGAATCTGTTGCAGTCCTGCACCTCTGCTCGGACCCATGGCTCCTAATCAGAATCTGTTGCAGTCCCGCACCTCTGCTCGGACCTATGGCCCCTAATCAGAATCTGTTGCAGTCCTGCACCTCTGCTCGGATCTATGGCCCCTAATCAGAATCTGTTGCAGTCCTGCACTACTGCTCGGACCCATGGCCCCCGATCAGAATCTGTTGCAGTCCTGCACTACTGCTCGGACCCATGGCCCCCGATCAGAATCTGTTGCAGTCCTGCACCTCTGATTGGACCAATGGCCCCTAATCAGAATCTGTTGCAGTCCTGCACCTCTGCTTGGACCAATGGCCCCTAATCAGAATCTGTTGCAGTCCTGCACCTCTGCTTCGGACCCATGGCCCCTAATCAGAATCTGTTGCAGTCCTGCACCTCTGCTTGGACCAATGGCCCCTAATCAGAATCTGTTGCAGTCCTGCACCTCTGCTTCGGACCCATGGCCCCTAATCAGAATCTGTTGCAGTCCTGCACCTCTGCTCGGACCCATGGCCCCTAATCAGAATCTGTTGCAGTCCTGCACCTCTGCTTGGACCCATGGCCCCTAATCAGAATCTGTTGCAGTCCTGCACCTCTGCTTCGGACCCATGGCCCCTAATCATAATCTGTTGCAGTCCTGCACCTCTGCTCGGACCCATGGCCCCTAATCAGAATCTGTTGCAGTCCTGCACCTCTGCTCGGACCCATGGCCCCTAATCAGAATCTGTTGCAGTCCTGCACCTCTGCTCGGACCCATGGCCCACCATGCCTGTGCATAAACTATGCACCCTGTCATATTGGGACCATAGAGAGTGGGGAATTTACTAAAGACTGTATTCATACTTTTGGGCATTATATCGCTATTTCTTACTGTTACGCACTATTAGGTCTCATGGACATTTCTATGGCCAATATGGCAGTATACGGACTGCACTGCCAATACATAGTACATCATTCATGGGCAGTTTGTGCACTGCTCTGTGGTGCCATCGTGAGAGACCGGTTTCTCTAGAAAGATAATACTTCCATGAGAGCAAAACCCTGGATGACCCGTCTGATTTTAGAGACAGGAACAAGTTTTTTTTTTCTCGCAATACAGTATGAACCAGTAGACAAACAGGTAACCATATTCCTCATCTCAGTAACACAGATCCAGAATATTGACCCTGTGTATTGGACCATAGATGGATTTGTCTTTCGTACCTGTCATTTCAGGTCACTTTTCAGCGTAAACCATCCTCTGCTTACATGTGACATAACACCATGGCTAAACATTATCTGTGGGTGTCCTTTAGCTGATTTGATGTCTCCCATACATTGCACACATAGAGGAGATCCTGCTCCGCTGTAGTTTTGTAGCACATACTCTGACCTGGACATCATACAGCAGTGCAGAGCATTGTAGCTGTGGATCCAGAACTTGGATGAGGTAGTAAAACAGATAATGGAACCAGAAGTGTTTCTGTCTCTTTCATGGCAGCTCCTCCTCCGCTTTCCGTAAACTTCTATGGGTGGCGTTTAACCTGATATCCGTCTCTGCCTCTTAAGATGTATTTTAGCAGTGAACTGATGGTGGAGGTAGGAGGAGATGAAGTGGCTCATGAGTGGAGAATGAGCTATTTTTCTGTAATAAGATATATTACAAAGTTACCGATAATGGCTTGTACTATTGATTTTATGCAGATTGTCAAAATGATGTTTACACTATGGGGGCTCTGAAGTTTTATGTAGCAAAATGCAACAGTCTGCGCAGCCATGACATTCAGCTCATTCCATTGGTTAGTAATGGTTCGTTCTGGTGCCAGTAATGCTGGATCAGTGTGTGACTGGAGTCTAAACTAGTGAGAAATGCATCTTACAAAAAGGTATGAGACTGTCAGAACCTCTAATGTGTTCAGGGCTGTGATGCTCAACCTGCAGTTTCCCCAAAACTACAACTCCCAGAATGCCCTAATAGCTGTAGGTTGTCCAGGCATACTGGGAGTTGTAGTTTTGCAACAGCTGGAGGGCCGCAGGTTGAGCATCCCTGGTATAGGGCTTTACAACAAAGGGAGAGAAGGATCAGGCATGTTACACTTTAACACGCCCCAATCCTTTGTTCTCGCTGGAGATAAGTCACCATTGGAGGTGTCTGGCAGCGGCTTGGGCTACTCTCACACTGGCCTTTTGGTTTCCGTTTGTGAGATCCGTTCAGGGCTCTCAGAAGCGGTCCAAAACGGATCAGTTTTGCCCTTAAGGCATTCTGAATGGATAAGGATCCGCTCAGAATGCATCAGTTTGGCTCTGTTCCGCCTCCATTCCGCTGTGGAGGCGGACGCAGCGTTTTGGTGTCCGTCTGACGAAACTGAGCCAAACTGATCCGTCCTGGCACACAGTGTAAGTCAATGGGGACGGATCCGTTTTCTCTGGCACAATAGAAAACTGATCCGTCCCCCATTGACTTTCAGTGGTGTTCAAGACGGATCGGTTTTGGCTATGTACAAGATAATACAAACGGATCCGTTCTGAACGCATGCATGCGATTGTATTATCTGAACGGATGCGTTTCTGCAGATCCATGACGGATCCGCACCAGACGCGAGTGTGAAAGTCCTTTTACTCCTCTCTCACTATTGAGAGCACTTACACACTCTGCCGAAAGAATTACTGTCGGACTAAGTCCTAAGGTAAAACGGACTAAGATGTATGACCACCGTAAAACATGATTGGAGGGAACCGATTAGCTGCATTTCTCATGGTGTCACTCTGTGATGTAGCAGCACTACAGTAGTTAATCTAGGGCAGATGATAGAGCTGTTGGTGCAGGAAATCCTGTGGCTTGAGTAATCTATCATCATGTGAGTTTATTGTCACTGCCGTTAAACTGTTCCTCAATGTGTACAACTCGGAGCCCACTTGGCGGTTACCAAAAGTTCTCGTAGTCTTCAGCCTTCCTGCAAACCAACTGCATTCTATAACAAACCCGGTCCTTGGTACCCCATGTCAGGGTGTCTGGCAGCGGATTATTTTCCCTATTAAAATGAATATTTGCCTGATGGATCCTGACATTTATGGGGGGGTTGGCTGACCACAAGTCTTATGTGTATTACTATCCAAAAAGCAGTGGTGATGTCATGCTGTCTATAGAAAATTCATTCTAAGGTCTCAAGTCGCCAATTTTGGCGAGACCAGACGACTGTAAATGCATGGGAGTGTTGTCGACTCATCTGCTGGTAGGGGATGCTGCATTTCAAGAGGTCATCAGTTAAGAAGTCTTGTAAACCCATTTAAGGGAGAGTTCACACGACCGTTATTTTTCCATTCTTCTGATCCGTCAGAAGAACAGAAAAATAGAGAGAGGAAAAAAAACGGAACCTACGCATCAGTTATTTGGCATCCGTTTGAGCCATTTCTGTCTGAAATCCATGGTTATAGACAGAAAAGAAAAGGATTTTTTTTTTCAATTTGAAATAACGGAACTCAGTCAGAAATGGCGCAAATGGATGCCAAATGTGCATAAATTATGCACAGGGCCCGTTTGTTTTCTTTATTTTTCTGACAGATCAGAAGAACGGAAGAGTGACGATGATGTGAACTCCCCCTAAATTGGGTAAAAATGGGTTTTCTAAGCACCGCCGCAGTAGTAACTAGAGTAACTTTAGATACGGCGATATGTTAATATATTTTATATGTAAAATTGTGAAAGGTGGCGATTTATACTTAATATTTTGGTGTGGTGGCCAGGGCTTCGGTAACATCCTGGCTGCCATGGTAACCAATCGCAATGTAGGGCTCCGATCGGTTACCATGGCAGCCAGGGGGAACTGCCACCAATGGAGGGGACCCTGTGGCCATTGCCACCAAAGCTCTAAATACTTTAATACTGGGAGGGGGGGCGGGATTGAGGGCGCCCTGCCCACTCATTAAGTTTAATACGGAGTGGAGGGGGGGGGTCGCACTGCCCACACAATAATTAGCCTTTAATGCAGATACAGGAGGCAGATACCGCCGGCACCCACCTCCTGTATCTGTATTAAAGGCTAATTATCATTGTGTGGGCAAGACGGGGGCAGAGCTGCAGGCCGGGTACTTGTCGCAGGCGTTCTGGTCTCACAGGGTAGGAGGGCACAGGACACTGTAGAGGAGGAGGAGGCTGCTGCCGTTCGCCCGGCGCAGCAGTTCTCTCCTCCCATGCCCCTCCTCTTGCACTAATCACTGGCGGCCGCGTCACAGGAGGGAGGGATTCCCTACCTCCCTCCTTCCTCACTGTCTATGGCCGCAGAGACACGGCGTATCCTCCCATAACAGGAGATATTAGACCGTGCAGTAGCGCGGTCTAGTATCGAAAAACGAACATCCCAATACTGGCATAAAAGTATTGAAAGTTCGATACCCGAAACAACCCTAGTAGTAACCATATTTGGTAAAATTACTTTTCGGTGGACCTCCTCTTCAAATGGATTATCACTAATAAAGTAAAAGTATTCCCATGTAGAACATAGCGCCTCCTTCCCTGATGTACCGTTCATTTGGCATTTCTTGTTTTCTATCTTGCGAAAATCATCTTTGTATGATATGCAAATTAGGCAGGAAGGTGCCCAGAGGGGCGTTATTTTCTTTCAGTGGTGCCCAGGAACACCCCCATCCAGTGCCCAGGCCCGCCCTCCAGCAGAGCCCAAGCACGCCTCTCCTGGGCTGAGACGCCACATCCCTATCAGGGCCGTTGCCGCCCCTCCGCTCCGCTATGTCACTGACCCGAGGTAACACCGAGGTGTGCATTACATGAAGCACGCAGGCAGTCTGCAGTACTGCGCCTGCGCAAGATTTCTCTGCGGAGCTAAGGGCAAGTGTGGGCGGCGTTACCTCGAGTCAGTGATGTAGCGGGGGGGAGGAGCGGCAACGGCACTGATGAGAATGTGGAGTCTCGGCCCAGGAGAGGCAGGTCTGGGTACTTCAATGGTTCCTGGGCACCATTGAAAGAAAATCACGCCCCTCTGGGCACCTTCCTGCCTAATTTGCATATCATACAAACATGACTTTCACAAGATAGAAAACAAGAAACTCCAAATGAACGGTACATCAGGGAAGGAGGTGTCATGTTCTACATGGGAATACTTTTACTTTATTAGTGATGATCCATGTGACAGATTTCCTCTAATGAACATTCTGCTTCTGTAAGGAACACACGCGGTTAACGGATAAGTTTAGGAACCCCTGAGGAGCCGGGGAATGTTACAGCTGGACGTTACCCAGTCCTCATGCACAGTTCTACCCCGGATCGGAACCAAGTCCTGCACCCAGTAAACCACAGACAGCGTGCGGTTGTCTGGAATATCGCAGAGGGTTACTGTAGTAATCCACTGGACTGTCATGTAATATGTGTGGATTTTTATCATACGGGATCATGATGATCCTGAAGTATTTTCCTAAGTAATATACTAGAATTTTATTCAGTAGTATGATATGCCGCTGTACTGGAGGGGCTGAACACCTATTTGGATAGGTCAGTAATATGTGATACATGTGGGGCTGGTCTGACATCCGGCACCCCTTCTGATCAGCTGTTTGAAGAGACTGCGGCGCTCTAGTGAGCGCCTTCACAGCTTACCATGCACAGCGCCGTCCATTGTATAGTGGCCGTGCTCGGAATTGCAGCCCACAACCATTCACTTAAATGGGACTGAGCTGCACCTAGGCAGTATGATTGATGGATGTGACGTCACAGGCCTAGAAAGAGGCCACGGTCTCCTCAAAGAGCTGGCAGACCTCCACCGAGCCCATCCTGAGGATAGGTCATCAGTATTACACACTCGGACAACCCCCATAAAGTTTCTCTACATTATGCAGTATCTTTAAAAATTACAACCTGTCCCACACAAGACTGTCGACAAAGAAATAAAAAAGTTGTTGTTGGCTGTTGGAAAGTGAAGATGAAAAAAATGACAGTGAAAAAATGAAAATTGTCTGCAGCTTATATTTCCTGCAGGTCTGCTCATCCGCAGTTAGACCCAAAGCCTAATCACAACACCCATGTTATACATCTCTGCTTAGTACTAGGAGTATATAACATACAGTACAGTTAGTCTGCTTGTTGACTCTTTCCAGGTAGCAACAGCAACTTTTTTTTGCCTACATTAACAAAGTATGCATTGGCAATGGTGAAATAACTGGGATTAGGTACCATTCGGATATTTAACAACTTTTTTTTAACTGGTCCCAAAGCATCTAAAATATCTGACTGTTTTGAGTATACAGCTCTCATGCCAGCTATGCGGGCTCGTAAGAAGTAAGGGGACAGATGGAAGGCTCCCTGTAGTCTGACTGACGGTAGACATGAAACAGGCCTAATCAAATTTTTAACTAAGGTTTTTTTTTTATTCAGTTTAGATGCATTGGAACAAGTAAAAAAACTAGACATAACTGCAAGTTCTGAAGTCATTCTGCCTGAGCCGCTTCCTGTGTATGTCAGGGTTTCCAGAATTCTAGCCACTTCTTCATAAAGAAGATATATGTGTGATTAAAAACACAGTAGCATAGTAATATAGGGCCACATTTATTAAGACCAGCATTTTAGACGGTGGTCTTAATAAAGCCCCTGCGCTGGTGGTGGATCCGCCAAAGTTATGAAGAGGTGCCAGCATCCAGCGCAAGTTCTAAATGTAAGACCGCCTCTTAGGGGAAAAAAAAATCATTCCCAACTCCAATCAGAATAACTTCTGGATCAACGTAACCACACCAGCCCAGGACCTCCATATACAGCATCCTGTCTGCCAAAAAGGTTATGGTTTTGGGAAGGCTGGTAGTAAAAAATGAAAAAAAGACAAGTCTAAGGCCTCATGCACACGACCGTATGTGTTTTGCGGTCCGCATCCGTTTTTTTTTTTTTTTGCGGATCCATTGTAAAAATGCCTATCCTTAGAAAAAAAATCGGACATGCTCTATTTTTTTTTTGCGGGGCAATGGAACGGAAATACTGATGCAGACAGCACATGGTGTGCTGTCCACATTTTTTGCGGACCCGTTGAAATGAATGGGTCCGCCACCTATCGGCAAAAAAAACGGAACGGACAAGGAAGCAAAATACGGTCGTGTCATGCCCTTAAACTACAAGTACAAGCGCTGTTGGTTTTACAGTCCACGACTTGTTCGTGATTTCTGTGGATTCCACTTGGACAAGCTGTTTTATTCACAGATGGCAGCTAGGGGGCGCTGGGTGGGCATTCTTCAGTTTTTTTTTTTACATGAGTATGAAAAACAGATGACCTCTGATGCCACAGGGACGAAATGGCTGCAATTTCAGAAAAAAATGATCCAGCATGGATGACAAATAGTCCGTTTTTCACTGACAGAACTTGAGTTTTTCATAGTTTGTCTCAATGAGCCCTAACTTACACTTGCATGACTGCTTTCTTCTAGAACACCAACCCTCATTCCACAACATGCCTGCTGGCTTCCAAATATAGCGCCACCCCGTCCACAGGTTGTGTGTGGTATTGCAGCTCAGCGCTATTCCCTGCAATGAAGAGGAGCTGTAATACCAAACGCAAACAATGGACAAGGTGGTGCTGGTTTGGTATGAAATCGGCCGTGCTTTACTAATCCCTTAACCCTCCAAACACAGAAAACGCACCTCTTCCAGCAAGTCTGTACCCATAGCCTAAAGAGTTTCCCAACCAGTCTTTCAGCACTTACCCGTCTAGAGCCTTCTCTGTTCTGTAGATTATAAGCTATGATGTGATCGTAATATCATGCATGTTCCTTCTTCTCCTACACAGCCGATGATACGGAGATATCATTTGACCCCGACCAAATCATCACACACATCGAGAGGATTGATGAGGGCTGGTGGCGTGGATATGGACCCGACGGGCATTTCGGCATGTTCCCTGCCAACTACGTGGAACTGCTGGAATGAGCGAAGACGGGAGAAGAGATTGAAGAGGGGCCTTAAAATGAGAGGGGCCCCTGTTGCACTGAAACGGTTATATTATGATGGGCTGTAACCACACAGGGACCACCTAATGTTCTCCATGTCCAGCCATGTGGCAGACAGCTAGTCCTTACACAGTACACACAATTCTTCCTACCAGCCACCCGCTGCTTTTTCTTTCTTGACTCTTCTTCACATAGACCTAGGAGTTTGACCAAAGGATAACTCCACTACCAAGGTTGACTATGGTACTTCCTTGTGTCTTGGCATTGCAGCGGCCTCTGGGGGGGGGGGGCAGGGACCTTTTGGTGTTGGGTTTTATTTCTTGTGCCACAATTATGCTTGGAGGTTCCTCCTCCACAATGTCCCTCGCTTGACCTTTTACTTGAGATTCTGTATTCTTCTTGATTTCTTTTACATTCCACTTATATCTGTGAGTTGCTCACATACAAGACCAAGATCAATGAGCATTTTCTCTCGGCCTATGGGACAAACACCATTCCATGTCATTTTCATTCATTCCTTAGAAGTAAAGATGGCTGCACGCCACCCAATACTGTATCCGACAGGGCCAATCACTGGGTGTGTAAGGGCTAAATACTTTAGGTAGCTCTTCCTCCCCACCCCTCCTATACATGCATGTTCAGTTTGGCCGAGCATGCACGTGTTCTCAATAGTCAGAGGGAAATAAGCTGCTGCCAGACTTGAGAAGAAAAGGATTGGACATGTTGAAAGGTAATGGACCCTTTACACGGAACGACAATCTAGCAAATTGTCAGGAAGGAAGCTAGTGGAGGAGACTGGTACATGCACTGATCTCCTCCAGAGTATGGGGAGGAATAATCGCTAATGCCATCGCTTTTCCCCATACTGTCTCGTTGTTTTCCGGCAGCAGATCCCGTTTACGCAGCACGAACTGCCACCGGGAAAACCTGATCTTTTCTGCTGCACAAAAGATGCAATCACCCGATGAACAAGCGTTTTGCTCGTTCATCGGGTAATCGGCGGTACATTTACACCGCCAGATCATCGCTAACCAGCATTACTAGTAACACTGGTTAGCAATGATCTATTCCGCTGTCAGCCTGTGTAAAGGGCCTTTAACATGCTCAGCTCTTCTTTTCCCTGACGTGTGTCTGCAGGGGAGAATAGGGCACCCTCTGCATATTAGATGGTTGGCCATTCCAGTCGATATGGGTGGGGATGACTGGCAATCATCAAATGAGGCAGAATTGCCCGTGACGAGAGGAATCTGAAGAATGCAGGGAAGACGGCAGCAACCAGTGCAATTACCCTTACAGACCAACATACATACCGGCCCACAAGCAAAAATATTTTGCAATGGTAAAGGGGTCCTCTCACTTCAGCAAGTGGCATGTATCATGCAGAGGAAGTTAATACAAGGCACTTACTAATGTATAGTGATTGTCCATATTGCTTACTTTGCTGACTGGATTCATTTTTCCATCACTTATACACGGCTCATTTCCATGGTTACGACCATCCTGCAATCCAGCAGCAGTGGCTGTGCTTGCACACTGTAGGATAAGGCACCAGCCTATTTGGTGGCCCGGGACAGTGGAAGCAACATCCCAGCCACCTCATATCTGCGCTGCAGCGGTGTATAATGTGATGGAAAAATGAATCCAGCCAGCAAAGGAAGCAATATGGACAATACATTAGTATGTGGCTTGTATTAACCGCCTCTACATGATAAATGCTAAGTGAGACGACCCCTTTTATCGGATTGGTGGGATCTGACTTCTGATACCCACGCCGATCAGTTGTTTGAAGGTGTCATGGCACTCATGCGCTGCGCCCTCTTTACCTGTGTGCCGTCTCCATTGCAGCGGCAGCACAGTATCATTCCTCTCCCATTTATTTGAATGGGAGCTGATCATCAATAACCTCGGGTGCTGGGAGTAGCACTGTGGCAACACCTTTAGGTGGCTCATGCTCGCTTTTGTCCACGCCTCTGATTTGTAATTGATGCAGATCCATACCCACACATGGTAACTACATACGGTGAGGTTACAGCCTGGAGAATGTGCTCTGGGATACCGCAACCTGATGGTATTGACTTTCCTTACTTTTGCCCTATACTCTCTGCAATACACAACACTGCCGTCTGCGTTAATCGATTTGTACGGTAAAAGTCTGAATAATCCTGGTGGCAACAGCTTGAGCGTCTAGTGTTTGGAAAGCATTGTGTTCTTATGATGTCATCAGTGGCGGTCATTCTCCAATCCGTATGGGCAGAGGGGATCATCCTTGGACTTGTCTTGTCCTGTGTGATTTGTTGATCTGTTACCTCTAACCCGTGAGAAACCGCCAACCAAGCTTAGTTGGCTACGGGATAACAAAACCATTTTAGGAGACGGAAGTGCTGCCGGATTTTCCATCCAGAGTTGTGGACGTTCAATCCGCAGCAGAATAGAGTACCAGCCATGTGTCTGAACAAATCTCCTCCACACTGTGCAAATTTTCCACTCAAAATTCGCGTTTTACACGTGTGGATTTTTCCACCAGGCGTGTACGCCCCTTTAAAGCGTAATTACACCGGTATTTCATTTGATATATTTTCAGTAAGCATTGAGTCACATTGCTGATACTTTACTGTTTTTGTTTCCTTTTTAGAAGGGCCAATTCGCACGACCGTGATCCGTCTGTCGGCTGCATCTCCTGGACCGACCTCTGCTCCCCTGACCTGGCTGTATTATAGTGATTTTATGCTGCACTCAGTTCCTGTCTGAATGAGGGTCTATTGTACTGTACTGACATGAAGTGAGCACAGTACATCAGACCCACAATCAGATAGGCACTGACTGCATCATAAATCACTATGGGTCGGGGGAGATGCGGCCGACACACGGAAATTCTTTCCCGGACTGATCACGGTTGTGTGAATGAGCTGGATGTCCTCAAAATTCTTCTGGTTGCCCTTGGAAACAGTCAGCAGTTTGTCCCGTGACAGACGTGTAGCTCTGATAACAGGAAACCACTAGAATTTTGTCTGTAGCTTTAGCTGTGACTAGAGAAGAAATCATTTAGCAAAATACCCGTACAGGAGCTTAACTGTGAATGATGGAAGCTGTGTAGGAGTGGAGTTTACCATTATGGAGGAATATTCTAGGTTTTCCTTACCTTGTGAGAATCCCAAATGTTAATCCATACAACTACCAACTGCAACTATCAAGCTGAATGCCTGTTCTGAGAACAATGCCTGCCGCGATCCCACCTCTCCTGTTCATACATCTATATACCGGGCCTGGGGGTGAGGTGCTGGGTGTTCTGTGCAAAGTAATTGACGATGCCCTCCGCAGGGCCGCTTCTCTTTTAGTGTCGTCTTGTGTGATTTTTATTTTTGATTCTCAGTCTGTGAAAACCTGTCTGAACTGTCGCGTAAAGGGATCGAGTAAATCATATTCTATGTGAAATCACACAATACTTATGTCGGAACTTTTTTTTTTTTTTCTTTTTTTTAATCATTAGAATATAAAATAAAAGTCTTTGATAACATAAAGACCAAACGTTTGTTATTTGCCAGAAGCGAGACTGTAAGTAATATTTACTGCAATGTCTGAGGACTACTACTCCCAAGTGTTCTCTCTCCAGGCAGGAAGTCACAGCATGATATTAAGTGGCCAAGGGTCCTTTACAAAGACTGGCTTCGTAGGCCCCTTTCAGACGAGCGAGTGTCACGCCCCGGACTCGCAGCCCAGCACCCAGTCCTGAACGTCCAGCACTGCCGGGGTCGCAAAGCATTAATTATACTGATTTATGATGCTATGTAACCCTTACAGTTCTGGAATGTATTGGATAATACTGACCGCATTATGTCACTGCTATACAATACATTCCAGACCTCTAAGGCCTCTTTCACACATGTTTGACGCCCGGATAAGAGGCGGGTGTGGGAAAATGCGCGATTTTCTGCACGTGTGCAAACTGTTGTAATGCGTTTTGCACGTGCGTGCGAAAAATCAGCATGTTTGGTACCCAGACCCGAAGCCGGACTTCATCACTGAAGTCTGGTTTTGGGTTGAGTATTCTCTATGTTATAAAGGAAAACAATAAAATATAGTTATAAAGGAAAATAATAGCATTCTCACTACAGAATGCAAAGTAAAAAGGGCGATTGAGGGAAGGGGATTGTGATGGGAGCAAGTGATTGGACCATGTGACCCAGTGACGTCACGGAAGGTCCTTTACCCCCCCCCCTCCCCCAGCTGAAGGCAGAACAGGAGACCGCCAGCTACGCGCTCAATTGGAGGAGGTGAGACACATAGATGCTAAAAACTGATCCACCACGGATCCTTCATGGACATCTTCACGGATAAAAACACGTATGCTTTTTTTCACGGACGTGTCACTGACACGGAAATGTGAACGAGGCTTAAGACATAAATAAGCGAGGTCTGTGTGTGTTGCCGTTCTCACCTCGCTCCTCTGACAGGATCATACAGCATTAGGACTCATGCACACGGCCGTTGCCGTTTTTGCGGTCCGCAAATTGCGGATCTGCAAAACACGAGTACTGGTTGTGTCGGAACGGTATGTTCTGCCCTCTTTAAGAACTGCTTATTCTTGTCCACAAAATGGCCAAGAATAGGACATGCTCTATCTTTTTTGCAGTGCCGTGGAATAGACGTGCTCATGCAGACCGCACACGGTGTGCTGTCTACATCTTTTGTGGCCCGATTGAATTGAACGGATCCGCATCAGATTTGGAAAAAATGCAGATCGGATGCGGACCAAAACTGTGGTCATGTGCATGAGGCCTTATACTGATTTATAATGCTGGGTGACACCGAGAGACCTGCAATATTAGGGCTCATGGCCGTTTTTGCAGTCCACAAAACACGGATACCGGCCATGTGTGTTTCAAATCTTGCGTAATACAGACAAAAATAGGACATGTTCTGTTTTTTGTGGGACTGCGGAACGGACATACGGATGCAGGAAGCACACTGAGTGCTGTCCGCATCTTTCTGGCCCAGTTGAAGTGAATGGGTCCCCATCCGACCCGCAAAAAATGCGGACAAAAGCAACGGCCGCGTGCATGAGCCCTGACACTGACAATGCTCCGTGTTAAGCCTCATTCACACATCAGTGTTCCACGTACGTGTTCTCCATGGACAGCACACATAACCAGTTTAATGTGTGTATTCACACATCATTTTTTTTTTTTTTTTACCATTGTCAGTGTTTTAGCACGGATGCACGCTCTATTTTGTCCGTGTTCACAGATCCATCACGCCCATTATAGTCTATGGGTCCATGCTTTAAAAATTATTTTTCAGCTGTGCAGGGTCAGTGACACACCGACAGCAAACACAGATCTTTCCCGGACATCTCCACGGAGGCATCAGTGACCACCTTTTCATAAGGCTTAATACAAAAGCTGAAAGTCCAGGGTTTTTTAAGTGCTGGCCTATCCTCAGGAGGTGATCGGCGGGAATCTGACATCCCGCTCCCCCACTTATCAGGTGGTCTGTGTAGCTCTGTCGACAGGAGTCAGTGCCAGAGCTACACAGCAGCTCACCGCCACAGCGCTGCTCCCTCTGAAGTCAATGGGAGCAGCTCTTACCTTTAACCGCTTAGGCCTCTTTTTTTCCGCAACCCACCCGCCTCTTATCCGGGCGTCAAACATGACGCCCGGATAAGAGGCGAGTGAGTTAGTGAAAATGCGCAATTTTTCACGCGTGTGCAAACTTGTAATGCGTTGTGCACGCGCGTGCAAAAAATCGGCATGTTTGGTACCCAGACCCGAAGCCGTACTTCATCACTATAAGGGAAAATAATAGCATTCAAATAATAGCATTTTTTTTTAACCCTCAATCACCCATTTTACTTTGCATTCTGTATTTAGAATGCTATTATTTTCCCTTTATAACCATGTTATAAGGGAAAATAATAAAGATCAGGTCCCCATCCCGTTTGTCTCCTAGCAACCATGCGGGAAAATCGCACCGCATCCGCACTTGCTTGTGGATGCTTGCGATTTTCCCGCAGCCCCATTCACTTCTATGGGGCCTGCATTGCGTGAAAAACTCAGAATATAGAACATGCTGCGATTTTCACGCAACGCAAAAGTGATGCGTGAAAATCACCGCTCGTGCACAGCCCCATAGAAATGAATGGGTCCGGATTCAGTGCGGGTGCAATGCGTTCACCTCACGCATTGCACCCGCGCGGAAATCACGCCCGTGTGAAAGGGGCCTTAGGGACACATGACGTATCGGTACATGATGTGTATTTAGAATAAACGCTGCGCGGTGATCGGAATAGAGTGCCTGCTGAAATCATTCAGCAGGCACCCTGTGACAATGCCGAGGGGGACGATCACTGCAAACCGCAGGTCAATTTAGACCTGCAGTTTGCAGCTCTTTCAGCAGTTTCTGATCCCCGCGGTCCCAGAAACTAGCCCCCCCCACTTTGCAGCCCTCATTGATATTATGCCGGCGGGCGGTGCAGGAGGGGGGTTCCGGGAAGTGCAACGTTGCGGGCAGGAGCGCGATCCCCCGTCCGCCCCCTTGCTTATTTTCAGGATGGCCGAGCGGTGTAAGCAGACACAGATGTCAGCCATTTAACCCCTTCCATGCCGTGGTCCGTAGGGACCGCTGTATGGAAGGGGTTAACAGGGAGGGAACTCCCTCCCTCTCCCATCGGGGGCTGCTGTGCCTTTGCAGCTACCCGACAGGATGAGATCACAGAGGGAGGGGGCTCCCCTTCCTCCCCATCACCCGCTGCACTGTTGTGTCAGTGGGTGATGGTTTCCATGGCCAACAGTGTACAGTTGTGGCCAAAAGTTTTGAGAATGACACAAATATTAGTTTTCACAAAGTTTGCTGCTGAACTGCTTTTAGATCTTTGTTTCAGTTGTTTCTGTGATGTACTGAAATATAATTACACGCATTTCATACGTTTCAAAGGCTTTTATCGACAATTACATGACATTTATGCAAAGAGTCAGTATTTGCAGTATTGGCCCTTCTTTTTCAGGACCTCTGCAATTCGACTGGGCATGCTCTCAATCAACTTCTGGGCCAATTCCTGACTGATAGCAACCCATTCTTTCATAATCACTTTTAGGAGTTTGTCAGAATAAGGCCTCTTTCCCACTTGCGTTGTTAGGATCCGGCGTGCACTTCCGTCGCCGGAAATGCCCGCCAGATCCGTAACAACGCAAGTGACCTGAAAGCATTTGAAGACTGATCAGTCTTCAAAATGCTTTCAGTGTTACTATGGCAGCCAGGACGCTATTAAAGTCCTGGTTGCCATAGTAGTAGTGGGGAGCGGGGGAGCAGTATACTTACAGTCCATGTGGCTCCCGGGGGGCTCCAGAATGACGTCAGAGCGCCCCATGCGCATGGATCACGTGATCCATTCGCATGGGGCGCCCTGACGTCACTCTGGAGCGCCCCGGGAGCCGCACGGACTGTAAGTATACTGCTGCCCTGCTCCCCACTACACTTTACCATGGCAGCCGGGACTTTAGCGTCCTGGCTGCCATGGTAACCATTCAGAAAAAGCTAAACGTCGGATCCGGCGATGCGCCGAAACGACGTTTAGCTTAAGGCCGGATCCGGATTAATGCCTTTCAATGGGCATTAATTCCGGATCCGGCCTTGCGGCAAGTTTTCAGGATTTTTGGCCGGAGCAAAAAGCGCAGCATGCTGCGGTATTTTCTCCGGCCAAAAAAAGTTCGGTCCTGAACTGAAGACATCCTGATGGATCCTGAACGGATTTCTCTCCATTCAGAATGCATGGGGATAAAACTGATCAGGATTTTTCCGGCATAAAGCCCCGACGACGGAACTCTATGCCGGAAAACAAAAACGCTAGTGTGAAAGAGCCCTTAGTGGGTTTTTGTTTGTCCACCCGCCTCTTGAGGATTGACCACAAGTTCTCAATGGGATAAAGATCTGGGGAGTTTCCGGGCCATGGACCCAAAATGTCAATGTTTTGGTCCCCGAGCCACTTAGTTATCACGGTGCTCCATCGTGCTGGAAAATGCATTGTTCTTCACCAAACTGTTGTTGGATTGTTGGAAGAAGTTGCTGTTGGAGGGTGTTTTGGTACCATTCTTTATTCATGGCTGTGTTTTTGGGCAAAATTGTGAGGGAGCCCACTACCTTGGATGAGAAGCAACCCCACACATGAATGGTCTCAGGATGCTTTACTGTTGGCATGACACAGGACTGATGGTAGCGCTCATCTTTTCTTCTCCGGACAAGCCTTTTTCCAGATGCCCCAAACAATCGGAAAGAGGCTTCATCGGAGAATATGACTTTGCCCCAGTCCTCAGTAGTCCATTCACCATACTTTCTGCAGAAGATCAATCTGTCCTTTGCTGCCCTTCTTGACACCAGGCCATCTTCCATCCTCACTGTGCGTGCAGATGTGCTCACACCTGCCTGCTGCCATTCCTGAGCAAGCTCTGCACTGGTGGCACCCCGATCCCGCAGATGAATCCTCTTTAGGAGACGATCCTTGCGCTTGCTGGACTTTCTTGGACGCCCTGAAGCCTTCTTAACAAGAATTGAACCTCGTTCCTTGAAGTTCTTGATGATCCTATAAATTGTTGATTGACGTGCAATCTTAGTAGCCACAATATCCTTGCCTGTGAAGCCATTTTTATGCAACGCAATGATGGCTGCACGCGTTTCTTTGCAGGACACCATGGTTAACAATGGAAGAACAATGATTTCAAGCATCACCTTCCTTTTAACCCAATCAGCCTGACATAATGATCTCCAGCCTTGTGCTCGTCAACATTCTCACCTTTAACAAGACGATTACTGAAATGATCTCAGCAGGTCTTTTAATGACAGCAATAAAATGCAGTGGAAAGTTTTTTTTGGGATTAAGTTAATTTTCATAGCAAGGAAGGAATATGCAATTCATCTGATCACTCTTCATAACATTCTGGAGTATATGCAAATTGCTATTATAAAAACTTAAGCAGCAACTTTTCCAATTTCCAATATTTATGTAATTCTCAAAACTTTCGGCCATGACTGTACTGTATTATACAGACATCAGACCCACTGGATCTTCAAGAACCAAGTGGGTCTGGGTCAAAAAAATGTAAAAAAAAAAAAAGTAAAAATAAAAAAACACTTATTACTGAATAAAAATTTAAGACATAAAATACACTACACATATTATGTATTGCCTCGTCCGTTAGAACCTGCTCTATAAAAATATCACATGACCTAATCCCTCAGATGAACACCATAAAAAAATAGTGTAAAAAGAGCAATTTTTTGTCACCTTACATCACAAAAAGTGTAATAGCAAGCAATCAAACAGTTATATGCCTCCCAAAATAGTGCCAATAACACCATCATCTCATCCGGCAAAAAATGATACCTTACACAGGACAATCGCCCCAAAAAATAAAAGAAATATGTCTCTCAGACTATGGAGACATTAAAACATGATAATAGCAAGCGACCAAAATGTCATATGCACCCCAAGATAGTGCCAATCAAACCAACATCTCATCCCGCAAAAAATGAGCCCCTACATAAGACAGTCGCCCAGAAAATAAAAATATGGCTTTCAGAATGTGAAGACACTAAAATATAATTTTTTTAAAAAATGCTTTATTATGTAAAACTAATACAAACCCCATCAAAAGTAGTCATATTTCGTATTGTCGTGTCCGTAACAACCTGCTCTATAGAAATAGCACACGATCTAACCTGTCAGATCAACGATGTAAATAACAAAAAATAAAAACGGTCCCAAAACAGCCATTTTGTTTGCAAATTTTCCATTTTAATCAATTTTTCCACTAACAAAGCAAGGGTTTACAGCTAAACAAAACTCAATATTTATTGCCCTGATTCTGTAGTTTGCAGAAACACCCCATATGTGGTCGTAAACTGCTGTATGGCCAAACGGCAGGGCACAGAATGAAGGGAACGCCATATGGTTTTTGGAAGGTGGATTTTGCTGGACTGGATTTTTGACACCATGTCCCATTTGAAGCCCCCGATGATGCACCCCTAGAGTAGAAACTCCATAAAAGTGACTCCATCTAAGAAACTACACCCCTCAAGGTATTCAAAACTGATTTTACAAACTTTGTTAACCCTTTAGGTGTTCCACAACAGTTATTGGGAAATGAAGATGAAATTTCAGAATTTCTATTTTTTGTTTACCTTGCCTCAAAAAAAGTATAATATAGAGCAACAAAAAATCATATGTTTCATAAAATAGTACCAAAAAAACTGCCACCTTATCCGGTAGTTTCTAAAATGGGGTCACTTTTATGGAGTTTCTACTGTAGGGGTGCACCAGGGGGGCTTCAAATGGGACATGGTGTAAATAAATCAGTCCAGCAAAAACCACATGGCGCTCCTTTCCTTCTGCGCCCTGCCATGTGCCCTTACAGTAGTTTACGATCACATATGGGGTGTTTCTGCAATCTACAGAATCAGGGCAATAAATATTGAGTTTTGTTTGGCTGTTATCCCTTACTTTATTACTGGAAAAAATGGATTTAAATGGAAAATTTGGCAAAAAAAAAAATAATCAAAATTCTGAAATTTTATCTCCATTTGCCATTAACTCTTGTGGAACACCTAAAGTGTTAACGACATTTGTAAAATCAGTCTTGAATACCTTGAGGGGTGTAGTTTCTAGAATGGGGTCATTTTTGGGTGGTTTCTATTATGTAAGCCTCACAAAGTGACTTCAGACCTGAACTAGTCCTTAAAAAGTGGGTTTTGGAAAATTTCTTAAAAAATTTCAAGATTTTCTTCTAAACTTCTAAGTCTTGTAACGTCCCCAAAAAATAAAATGGCATTCACAAAATGATCCAAGCATGAAGTAGACATATGGGAAATGTAAAGTAATAACAATTTGGAAAAAATGGCCTGGTCCTTAAGGTGAAATAGGGCCGTGTCCTTAAGGGGTTAAAGAGGTATTCCGGTTATAACAAGTGATCACCTATTTACAGGATAGGGAATAACTATCAAATCGGTGGGCGTTATCTCAGGTGCTCCCATAGAAATGAATGGACCAAATGAATTTCCAACCAGCCGCTCTGTTCATTTCAGGGGTGCTCCACGCGTTCTCGTGATGAGTGGTGGTCCCAGCAGTAGGACCCGGTAGGATGGGGCCCGGGAACGGCACGTTACCCCCTACCTCTAAACAACTTGTCTATGTGGAATCATCTAATGTGGGCTATGTTCACACAGTATAGGTCAGGACGCCCAAGCAAAGGGCAGGGCGTCTAGTGACCAGTTATATCATACAACTAAATATAAGCTCTTAGGAGGGTAAAATGGATAAAATAAAGTGGTCATGAAGGGGTTATAAATACTCAAACAGACATGTGGGGGAGGAGATGTCACATCGCTGGATGCTGTTTCTATAGGGACCAGCTCTATTGGGAGTATAGTGTGCCAATTACTGGTATTATCAGCTAAGAACTAAAAATATGGTGTTTATATGTGAAAATCCTGGAGCAAGAAGTCGATGACTGCCACACAAGGTGTGTGTGTATGTATGTATATATGTATATAAATATATATATACATATGTTTACACACACAAATACAGATATTAAAACTAGAAAACCATTAGAAGCCTTTGACTAATATGATTCTGCATCTGTCTCTGCCACCATCCTGATTACTGCCCACAATCCTGCTTATAGGTCTTATTTAACATCAATGTCTTCAACTCAGGAGACATATTACCATAGACCACCCTGGTTGAACCTAATATAGTATTAGTCTACAACAAAATGGCCGCCGACTTAGCCCTCAGCAGCTAAGACTGAAGACGGGTAACGGTTGCAGTTCCAGGACTGGGACTCGAAGGCTTCTGGGTAATGTAGTCGGCGGTTGAATCGTTGGCGTAGAGGAATGGACTTCTTAAACTACACTTCCCAGGATGCAGTGCGCCGCTTGGTTGCCAGGACTCGGGAAAGTTGATGATGGCCGCAGAGATTGGAGGGAGCTATGAGAGGTAGGGGCTGGTGTGTGTGTGACGGGAGAGCGGCGGCGTTGTCTCTAGTGCGTAGCTGGGGCCGGTGGACGTGCTCTGTATTGGGGTAATGCACTGCTGGTCTCTGACGATTGACTCTTATGTCTGCTGGAAGGGGGGCACCGAGCCGGGGTCTGGCACTGTCTGCCTCTAACTGCAGGGGAACTGCATTTTGACTAAAACCTGCGAAGTATATATGAACAATAGCGCCTTCTCTCTATCTATCTATCTATCTATCTATCTATCTATCTATCTATCTATCTATCTATCTATCTATCTACTGTATCTATCTATCTATCTATCTATCTATGTATCTATCTATCTACCTTATCTCATATCTATCTATCTATCTATCTATCTATCTATCTATCTATCTATCTATCTATCTATCTATCTATCTATCTATCTATCTATCTATCTACTGTATCTATCTTATCTCATATCTATCTATCTATCTATCTATCTATCTATCTATCTATCTACTGTATCTATCTATCTATCTATTGTATGTATCTATCTATGTATCTATCTATCTATTGTATGTATCTACTGTATCTATCTATCGTATCTCATATCTATCTGTCTACTGTATCTATCTGTCTACTGTATCTATCTGTCTACTGTATCTATCTGTCTACTGTATCTATCTGTCTACTGTATCTATCTGTCTACTGTATCTATCTATCCATCCTGATCTTTCTTTCCCCTGGCACCATCTGGCATAGAAAGATCCGGAGTGTTTGGGGTTGCCAGAGGTAATATAAAACTTGTTACTTGGCAGGGAAGGGGTTAAATTAATAAAACAAGTCCGACTTCCTGACCCCAGCCCCCTCTGCTCCAGCTCTTCGCTCCTCAGCTGGGGTATATTTCCATGGCTGCAGCAGTCATACACCGCACATGATTGCCTGCAGTGGTCAATAGCTGTGGCAGCCTTGGGCCGTATACTGCTGAGAACAGGGATTGGCTGCAGCAGGCACCTGCAATATGTGGGCACGTCGCCACTGCAGCCATGTACATAAATCCTGGTCAGGAAGACAGCGGTGCGGAGAGGGTTTAAATTGGAGAAGTATGACTATTTTAACCCCTTTCTTGACATTTTTTTTTTTTTTTAGCTTGGACAACCCCTTTAAGGATGTGAGTCGCATGCAGTTTAGAATTTGAGACGCTGAATAAACCCTAAAAAGAGGCCTGGCGTGTTGTAAATGCTTATTTTACATTGAATCATATCCTGGAACGTTTGCGATCTGTGGCCAAAAATCCAACATTTTGGAATTTTTATCGCGAGTGGATAATGGCCCAGTCATGGTAATGTGCTTAAAGGGGTATTCCCATCGCAGACAATAGGGGCATATCGCTAGGATATGCCCCCATTGTCTGATACGTGCTGGGACCCGCACCTACAATGAGAACGGAGCGGAGAAACGAACGGAGGGTGCACTGCGCGTGCGCGGCCCATGCTCCCATTGATTTCTATGAGGCCGCCGAAAATAGCCGAGCGCTGGCATTGCTATTTCCGTCTGCGTCATAGAAATGAACGGGAGCATGGGCCGCGCATGCGCAGTACGCTCCCATTTACTTCTATGGGAGCAGAGCTTGGTGGTGGACGGACCCGGGGAAATCTGGGGTCCTCCAGCCACAGCTCTCCCCGCTCCGTTCTCGTTGTAGGTGCGGGTCCCAGCTAGGATATGCCCCCATTGTCTGAGATGGGCATACCCTTTAAAGGGGTTTTCCGTTCCTTTTATTTATTATCCTCGGGCACATCTGGTCATTGGAGGTCCGCAGTGTCCGGGTACACCGCTTCATCTATTGACCGCTATTTTAACGCCCTGAAAACCTCTCAGAATTGCGCAGAGTAATATCCGTTCTCACATCTTCCCCCACTAGGCGACTTCCACCGACTGCCCGGCGTAGCCCGTGACGGAGACCTTGGCGGTAGAATGGAGTGTGAAAATTGCACAACGGTAGCAAGGACAGCCCACTATTTGCACTGACGACTTTGGTGGCACACCAGGATGAAGCATGGATAGTGAGGTACAGTGACACCCCTGTGCTGTCTGGTCCTGAACGGGACCCCCTAACCCCCACTGGGGGGTACAAGACTGGCCGACCTCTAACTTCTCATCTTGGACACTGCGGGTATAACACTAGGGTATGCCCCCAGCGCCTGCCGCGCGCTCGTCTATTTTTGGAAGTCCCATTGAAATGAAAGGGAAGCACGGCCACCGCTCGACTCCCTTCTAGGGGGCTTATGGAAATAGCTGAACACTGCCACTCCTATAGAAATGAATGGAGAGCGGCAGCGCGTGCAAAGTTCACCCTCTGTCACTTTGCAGGCTCCGTTTTAAGGATAGTTGCGGGTCTCCGAGATATGCCCCCATTGTCCAAGATGGGACAACCCCTTTAAGTCGCCATATAGTAACACCACGGCCCATCTTCCAGCCACAAGCTGGTTTGGTGGTCCGCCCTCTGGCCTTTTTTCCACTCAGTACCCTAATTTCAAAGTGGAAACCTTACTTGGTGCCGAGCACTGGCGCCGCTGATCTCTGCATCGTGATGTCTTACGTTCTGCTAAATTCTCTCTCTCCTACCAGGTAATGAATGGTTGGGCCGTGGGCCCTGATCTTCTCCACACTCACAACAACTTCCTGCCAGCCATTAAATCCATGCCAGTAAGTGCGACAACCAAGACTGCATTTGTTTGGACGTTGGGTGTCGGTAGGAACCTGCTGTAGTGCCAGCTCTCTGTAGTATATTCCTGCATGCCACCATTCTATAGCCCTTTAAAGGGGTTATCCAGCAATTGATAATGATGACCTATCCTCATTGGCGGGGATGCTGGGACTCAGATCAGCTGTTTCAGGGAGCTCTCCAAGCACAGCGCTGTGTGTAGTATACATGGCAGTATAGTAGGGCAGTGCTTGGTATTGCAGATCAGTCCCTTTGACTTGAATGGGGCTGAGCTGCAACTAGGCCATGTGACCAATGTACGGTGATGTCACATGGCCTAGAAAGAGGCTGTGGCCCTCAAGGAGCGCTGGCCTCTCCTAATAGCTGATCGGCAGGGACCCAGGGGTCGGACCTCTGCCAATCTGACATTGATGACCTATCCTGAGAATAATAAATTCCCGGATAATCCCTTTAAATGTTTCATATTGTGCGGTACCGTATGGACCCATATCTCATATCAGACTTGGGTGCTAGCTCCAGACATGGGTGCTCAGATGTTACATCCACTATAGTTGTCACTTTGGGTGACAATACGAGTTGTCACTAAACTTATACCATATTAGAGTGACTGTTTGAAGGGCTTCTAGTCTAGATATGTCCTGTCCATGCCCAGAGCAGCTCCCATTAGGGCTTCTAGTCTAGATATGGCCTGCCCATGCCCAGAGCAGCTCCCATTAGGGCTTCTAGTCTAGATATGTCCTGTCCATGCCCAGAGCAGCTCCTATTAGGTCTTCTAGTCTAGATATGGCCTGCCCATGCCCAGAGCAGCTCCCTTTAGGGCTTCTAGTCTAGATATGGCCTGCCCATGCCCAGAGCAGCTCCCTTTAGGGCTTCTAGTCTAGATATGGCCTGTCCATGCCCAGAGCAGCTCCCTTTAGGGCTACTAGTCTAGATATGGCCTGTCCATGCCCAGAGCAGCTCCCATTAGGGCTTCTAGTCTAGATATGGCCTGCCCATGCCCAGAGCAGCTCCCTTTAGGGCTTCTAGTCTAGATATGGCCTGTCCATGCCCAGAGCGGCTCCCATTAGGGCTTCTAGTCTAGATATGGCCTGCCCATGCCCAGAGCAGCTCTCTTTAGGGCTTGTAGTCTAGATATGGCCTGCCCATGCCCAGAGCAGCTCCTTTTAGGGCTTCTAGTCTAGATATGGCCTGCCCATGCCCAGAGCAGCTCCTATTAGGTCTTCTAGTCTAGATATGGCCTGTCTATGCCCAGAGCAGCTCCCATTAGGTCTTCTAGTGTAGATATGGCCTGTCCATGCCCAGAGCGGCTCCCATTAGGGCTTCTAGTCTAGATATGGCCTGCCCATGCCCAGAGCAGCTCCCTTTAGGGCTTCTAGTCTAGATATGGCCTGCCCATGCCCAGAGCAGCTCCCATTAGGGCTTCTAGTCTAGATATGGCCTGCCCATGCCCAGAGCAGCTCCCTTTAGGGCTTCTAGTCTAGATATGGCCTGCCCATGCCCAGAGCAGCTCCCATTAAGGCTTCTAGTCTAGATATGGCCTGGCCATGCCCAGAGCAGCTCTTTTTAGGGCTTCTAGTCTAGATATGGCCTGCCCATGCCCAGAGCAGCTCCTATTAGGTCTTCTAGTCTAGATATGGCCTGCCCATGCCCAGAGCAGCTCCTATTAGGTCTTCTAGTCTAGATATGGCCTGTCTATGCCCAGAGCAGCTCCCATTAGGGCTTCTAGTCTAGATATGGCCTGCCCATGCCCAGAGCAGCTCCTATTAGGTCTTCTAGTCTAGATATGGCCTGTCTATGCCCAGAGCAGCTCCCATTAGGGCTTCTAGTCTAGATATGGCCTGTCCATGCCCAGAGCAGCTCCCATTAGGGCTTCTAGTCTAGATATGGCCTGTCTATGCCCAGAGCAGCTCCCATTAGGGCTTCTAGTCTAGATATGGCCTGCCCATGCCCAGAGCAGCTCCCTTTAGGGCTTATAGTCTAGATATGGCCTGTCTTTGCCCAGAGCAGCTCCCATTAGGGTTTTGCTAATCTGGATAGAGATCTCGAGGTCAGGATTTGAACCATGTTAAGGCCATTACAGTCTCTGTAGTTATATGCTTTGCATGGAGGCCCTGGACCCTAAACCACGTCTCTGCTCTTTATAATAAACATGGTTATCTATCAATATCCGAACTCTAATTCACAGTTTCCATCTTTTAGATTTCTGCTGTGAAACAGAACAGTGTTTTACAGAGTCTGGTGAGCAAGAGTGAGGAACCTGAGAAGGAACCTGGTACGTTGTCATCCGCCCATCATTCCAGTGTTGGTTTATTCTTAATGGGCCGGAAGTATAATCCCATAACCTTGCATACGCTGTAACAATACACAGAGTTTATCACTAATTTCCTTTATAAAGCAGCAAGGTTGAATCTCCTTCCACTCATGAACTTATTTTCCTGGCTTTAGAAGCAGCTCACTGGCATTTTTGCTGTTGATCTGCGATTCTACACGTTCTCCTCCTCCTCCTCCATTATAGTCTCACACTATCACTTTTAATGCATTTATTCTGTTTGCAGAAAGTGAAGACTTGCTCAGAGCAGAGCAGGAATGGGATGCCTTGGAAAATATACAGACAGGTCAGTGTGCCATCGTGGGATTAGCCGGAGTGTGTCCTCTAGTAGTAGACCCTGTACTGACCATCATGTCCCAGATACCAATTCTCGGTACATGTGAAGGCCTGGTACTGGGTAGGATGGAAGCGGTTTGTGTCTTACTAAAAATGACCCAGTCTAGGCCAGTGATGGTGAACAATTTCGAGGCCGAGTGCCCAAACTGCAACCCAAAACCCACTTATTTAAAGTGCTTCTGTCACCCCCCAAAAGTCATTTTTCTTTTTTGGGCTTACTAAAATCCTTATAGGGCGATTATTCTATATATACTGTTTTTACCTTTTTCTGCCGGTTATTTTCGCTAAAAAACGCACTTTTTAAATATGTAAATTACCTTGCTACCAGCAAGTAGGGCGGTTACTTGCTGGTAGCCGCCGCATCCTCCTTTCCAAAAAACGCCCCCTCCTCCTGTTGAGTGACAGGGCCAGCGAGCGCTCTCCTCCTCTGGCTGGCCCTGTCTCAGTTCCAAATCGCGCGCCTGCGCCGTCCCAGTCTTCAGTTCACTGAGAGGAGGACGCTCGCTCGGCCGCTCCTTCCTCAGTGCGCCTGCGCCGATGACGTAACATCTACACCCGGAAGAGAAGATGCGGCGGCTACTAGCAAGGTAATTTACATATTTAAAAAGTGCGTTTTTTAGCGAAAATAACCAACAGAAAAAGGTAAAAACAGTATATATAGAATAATCGCCCTATAAGGATTTTAGTAAGCCCAAAAAAGAAAAATGACTTTTGGGGGGTGACAGAAGCCCTTTAAGTGCCAACACAGCAGTTTACCCTAATTACTACAGTCCAGTACAGTATCTCTTCCATGTACGTTATCATTTAGCTATAATAGCCGGCCTACATTCAGTGCACTGCCTGTTCATAGTGCACCCTACGCTGATAAATGGCAGGAGAAGTCTATGGCATATGGGTACACCATAGACTTTTTCCAGGGTGCAGGTGCCCACAGAGAGGGCTCTAAGGGCCGCTTCTGGCACCCGTGCCATAGGTTCGCCACCCCTGCTTTAGCCCAATAATGAACCTCTGAAAACCAGACAGGATGGAGATGCGGTTGTTCGGAGACTGCGGTATGGTGCTCAATACTGAAAGGAAGCCTGCTGTCATCTGGCTTGATTTATTTATTTTTTTACAATTTAAAAATGATCGTGTAATGTACCCGGGCCTTTAATTCATTCTGGTCCCACAAATGCAAGTTAGCCCTATAACTATAGGTCCTTAACAGCATAGGGAACTCCAAAATGCCTGCATGCTACTGGACTATACAGGAGAATTTGCCAGATTGCCCCCCCCCCCCCCATTCTGTCACATCACTTCCTGCTCTTCAGCTATTGGCTGAAGTTGCACCCCTCGGACTTCCTGCTCAGCCCGCCCCCTAATGCTGGTAATACAGAGGGCGCTCCGATTTATTTTAGCCGATGGCTCTACTGCATGGGGGGCATGCGAGCATTTTGTTATTCCCTGGGATGTTGTGGACCTGAAGTGTAATCGTTCACCTTTAGCAAACCGTACATGATGAAGACCAGATTGAAAGGACATAGTTATATGCTTTGCATGGAGGCCCTGGACCCTAAACCACTTCTCTGCTCTTTATAATAAATATGGTTATCTATCAATATCCGAACTCTAATTCACAGTTTCCATCTTTTAGATTTCTGCTGTGAAACAGAACAGTGTTTTACAGAGTCTGGTGAGCAAGAGTGAGGAACCTGAGAAGGAACCTGGTATGTTGTCATCCGCCCATCATTCCAGTGTTGGTTTATTCTTAATGGGCCGGAAGTATAATCCCATAACCTTGCATACGCTGTAACAATACACAGAGTTTATCACTAATTTCCTTTATAAAGCAGCAAGGTTGAATCTCCTTCCACTCATGAACTTATTTTCCTGGCTTTAGAAGCAGCTCACTGGCATTTTTGCTGTTGATCTGCGATTCTACACGTTCTCCTCCTCCTCCTCCATTATAGTCTCACACTATCACTTTTAATGCATTTATTCTGTTTGCAGAAAGTGAAGACTTGCTCAGAGCAGAGCAGGAATGGGATGCCTTGGAAAATATACAGACAGGTCAGTGTGCCATCGTGGGATTAGCCGGGGAATGCATTTGTTACCGAATGTGTTCCAGATTGAATGTGATCCAGATTAGAGATCTGCTATTGAAGGAGTGTGTCCCTTAGTAGTAGACCCTGTACTGACTATCATGTCCCAGATACCAATTCTCGGTACATGTGAAGGCCTGGTACTGGGTAGGATGGAAGCGGTTTGTGTCTTACTAAAAATGACCCAGTCTAGGCCAGTGATGGTGAACCATTTAGAGGCCGAGTGCCCAAACTGCAACCCAAAACCCACTTATTTAAAGGGCTTCTGTCACCCCCCAAAAGTCATTTTTCTTTTTTGGGCTTACTAAAATCCTTATAGGGCGATTATTCTATATATACTGTTTTTACCTTTTTCTGTCGGTTATTTTCGCTAAAAAACGCACTTTTTAAATATGTAAATTACCTTGCTACCAGCAAGTATGGCGGTTACTTGCTGGTAGCCGCCGCATCCTCCTTTCCAAAAACGCCCCTCCTCCTGTTGAGTGACAGGGCCAGCGAGCGCTCTCCTCCTCTGGCTGGCCCTGTCTCAGTTCCAAATCGCGCGCCTGCGCCGTCCCAGTCTTCAGTTCACTGAGAGGAGGACGCCGCTCGGCCGCTCCTTCCTCAGTGCGCCTGCGCCGATGACGTCACATCTACACCCGGAAGAGAAGTCGCCTACTTGCTGGTAGCAAGGTAATTTACATATTTAAAAAGTGCGTTTTTAGCGAAAATAACCAACAGAAAAAGGTAAAAACAGTATATATAGAATAATCGCCCTATAAGGATTTTAGTAAGCCCAAAAAAGAAAAATGACTTTTGGGGGGTGACAGAAGCCCTTTAAGTGCCAACACAGCAGTTTACCCTAATTACTACAGTCCAGTACAGTATCTCTTCCATGTACGTTATCATTTAGCTATAATAGCCGGCCTACATTCAGTGCACTGCCTGTTCATAGTGCACCCTACGCTGATAAATGGCAGGAGAAGTCTATGGCATATGGGTACACCATAGACTTTTTCCAGGGTGCAGGTGCCCACAGAGAGGGCTCTAAGGGGCCGCTTCTGGCACCCGTGCCATAGGTTCGCCACCCCTGCTTTAGCCCAATAATGAACCTCTGAAAACCAGACAGGATGGAGATGCGGTTGTTCGGAGACTGCGGTATGGTGCTCAATACTGAAAGGAAGCCTGCTGTCATCTGGCTTGATTTTTTTTTTTTTTTACAATTTAAAAATGATCGTGTAATGTACCCGGGCCTTTAATTCATTCTGGTCCCACAAATGCAAGTTAGCCCTATAACTATAGGTCCTTAACAGCATAGGGAACTCCAAAATGCCTGCATGCTACTGGACTATACAGGAGAATTTGCCAGATTGCCCCCCCCCCAATTCTGTGACATCACTTCCTGCTCTTTAGCTATTGGCTGAAGTTGCACCCCGCGGACTTCCTGCTCAGCCCGCCCCCTAATACTGGTAATACAGAGGGCGCTCCGATTCATTTTAGCCGATGGCTCTACTGCATGGGGGGCATGCGAGCATTTTGTTATTCCCTGGGATGTTGTGGACCTGAAGTGTAATCGTTCACCTTTAGCAAACCGTACATGATGAAGACCAGATTGAAAGGACAGAACTATGTTCAGACAGTCAGGGTCTGAGCCGGGCAAGCTTGCTGTCTATTTTCTGGATAATCTGCAGTATAAATACACAGCTAAAACTCTGATTTGTGTGCGGATGCAGATGCGTGTTACTTAAAAATCGGCACAAAATCTGTGTCACCGCGCACAAATCATTTTACTACGGCAGCGGCCTTGGCGGCTTAGGCACCTAAAGCTTACACCCCTTTTTCCAAAATCTGCCTGGAAAAGCTGCACTCTTGGACAGCGGTATTTAGACTAGTGGCCAGGATTTATTTTATCTTTTTACTATTGATGGCTTATCTTCAGGATAGGCCATCGATATCTGATCTGCAGAGGTCCGACACCCGCTGGGCTGCAGTTGCTCCGGCCGTGGAGCCTTGTAGTTCTGGTGGAGTGCAACTGCGGAACAGCTTGATTGGTGAGGGTGCAGGTTGTCGGACCTCCGCAGGTCAGATATTGATGAATAATATATATAATAAAATCCTGGACCACCCCTTTAAAGGGCTTATCCCATGACTAATGTAAAAAATGAAAACCAGACATCATATAGAACATGACAACCTCTTTCTAACAAAGCTAGAACCGGCCCTGTACCTCACATGGATCCAGAGATCTCCCCATTGACTGCTCTGCTAGATTTATATGTAGGTAACAGCTCAAGGGGCGTGCACTTTCTACTGCAGCTAAGGGGGCGTGTTCATGCTCGCCCTATCACAACTCAGAAAGTAGTTGAAGGATGAAACCATTTAAAAGCCTTCTCAGTGAGCAGGTCAAAGAAATAGGAAAAAAAAACAGCAGGTGGCGCTGTACAGATAGATTTTATTGAATAACTCGTGGCTAGGCAAAATTGTTAATTAAATGCAATTAGAAGAGTATCCAGATCCAGGTGCCGTTTGACAACTGTACAATATGTTTCGTGGGAGAACCCCTTTAAGTGCACTATTCACTTGCATTTTGGCATATGTCATGTTTCCTACCCCTCCTTTTTTTTAGTAAAGTAAAGTCTAATTGTATCTCTGGTTTCTCTCTTAGAGTTGTACTGCAAGAAATCAGGTATGTAAGACCTGGCCGTAGTGTTTCTGGGTTGGAGGGGGGGGGGGGGGTCCCTCATTTCATTGTTACACACCAACAATGTAATGTCTGAGACCAATGTCTGTTGAGTTGGGGAAACCAGTACCCAAAAGGGGGAGTCTGAGGGGATAGCTGGTGTCCAGATCTTCATGCCGCAAAATATAGATGATTCCACTGACGAGGGTTCTGTGTGGGCGAGACAGCTGGTATGTGTGGCACTGAACTGTAAATGTCAGTACAGATTTAGCTGAGACTTGGGGCTGCAGGTATGGGTTAAATGTGTTTGTATAGGAGACATTAAAGTGGTTTTCCTATCTCCGACAATGGGGACATATCGCTAGGATATGCCCCCATTGTCTGATACGTGCAGGTACCTCTGGGACCCGCACCTACAATGAGAACGGAGCTGGGAAATGAACGGAGGGTGCACTCCGCATGCGCAGCCGCTCTCCATTCATTTCTATGAGGCCGCCGAAAATAGCCGAGCGCTGTCTGCCCCATAGAAACGAATGGGAGCATGGGCCGCACACGAGCGGTGCGCTCCTATTCACTTCTATGGGAGCAACTCTTGGAGGTGGATGGACCCCGGGAAATCCGGGGTCCTCCAGCTGTAGCGCTCCCCGATTCGTTTTCGTTGTAAGTGGGACCCGCACCTATCAGGCAATGGGGGCATATCCTAGCGATATGGCCCCATTGTCTGAGATAGGAATACCGCTTTAAAGGGGTCTCCTGGGTTTACATGAAGTTTTATCGCAGTATATTAAAACCTGACAAGGGAGAGCTCCAATACAGCTGACGCCATGCATCTGTGTCATGGTGATGTGATCAGCTTCCTGTTCCAGTCACATTGAATGGCAAAAGTGTTTTAATTCACTGAGAGCAAACGGAGATCTTGACAATTGTTAAAGATTGAAAACAAAATAGATTTGCGGCTGTTCCCCCCCCCACCAATTATTGCGCACACTATATTTATGCTGCAATGTGCGACTTTTCTCGACACTTGCCAATTTTGAAAAGTGGGTCCGGGTTTAGTCAGAGTGTTCGTGGTCTCCGTCTTTCTGTTAGCCTGAAAATGGCGCAAATAGAGGTGCAAATCCACCGTTCATAGCGAGAGACAAAAATGCACCAAATTTATTAAAGGGATGGTTCAGGTTAAGAAAAGCATGGCTGGTTTCTTACTAAAAGAGCTCCACTGCTGTCCATAGGTTGCTTGTGGTATTGCATTGACGTGAGGGTGTTGTATGTAGGTATGCTGCGGTTGGTGTGACAGGCGCTGTATGTGTAGCTGAGAAATATTGTATTCCCGCCTCCATTACTGGAAGTAGTGCTGCCCTTACTCGACACTCCATTCCTCCTTGCAGATTCCTCCTTATTTTCTGCTCCATTGGTGGTCCTTGAGACATTAACCTCTTCCTGTGTCTGTACACAGGGCTTCTGGGGGTCCTTCCTGGACAGACGCCTTTGATATCCTTCAATGAAGCGCTGCAATACTTCCAGACAGCCGACCTGTCAGAATACATGGTATGGAGCTAGCTAAAGTGTGCAGATCACACAACATAAACATGTTAGAGGTTGTCCCATCACAGCGGGTAAGTGTCTGATCGGTGGGTGCTGGGCCCCCCCACCTATCACAAGATCAGGAGCCCATGTTCCTCCCTATGAATGGGGTTGCAGTCGTGCATCTGCACTGCCGTTCCATTTAACTCTGTGGGACTGCTGGAGATAGCAAAGCGCTTGGACTCTAAGAGTCTTCGGCAGTCTCTTAGAGATGACATGCATGAACACCGCTCCATTCAAACACGGCCTCCGTTATCAGAATTGGTGGGGGCCCAGCTGCTGGACCCCCGCAAGTCAGACACACTTCCTTTATCATGTGGATAGGCAGTAAGTGTTTGCAATGGGACAGCCCCTTTAAGGGGTAAACCGCCTCCATTTATCCTGTGAACTTGATCTTCCTTCCCCTTTCTATTTGTAGAAGAAGATCCAGCCCACTGTACGGCGCTCGGGGCTGTCGGCAGTCAGTCATCTGTTGTTTGGACCCCCTCGGCTCCATAGAGATCTGCATGCAGAGAGGGACTTGGTGCTGACCATAGCTCAGTGTAAGTATATAGCATTTAATGGCGGTTTATGGCAGCACATTATAGACGGGGTTCACTGGTGCTTGGCTGGGGATGAGTGACAATGTAGAAATTATAGTATGGGGCATCTGATTCCGATCATGGTGGTGGTCAAAGCAGCAGGAGTTGGGGAGTTGGGTGGGATTATTGGAGTCAGCTCAGGCAGAATGCCGAATCTCCTTAAATGGACCATATGTGTATGGACACCTATTGGAATTGCTCCATGGGAAAATAAAGTGTAAAGAGGTATCTCCCAGGGAAAGTAATGGCTCTTTCACACGAGCGAGTTTTCCGCGCGGGTGCAATGCGTGAGGAGGACGCATTGCACCCGCAATAAATCCGGACCCATTCATTTCTATGGGGCTGTGCACATGAGCGGTGATTTTCACGCATCACTTCTGCGTTGCGTGAAAATCGCAGCATGCTCCAGTTTCTGCGTTTTCCACGCAACGCAGGCCCCATAGAAGTGAATGGGGATGCGGGAAAATCGCAATCATCCGCAATCATGTGCGGATGCGTTGCGATTTTCCCGCATGGTTGCTAGGATACGATCGGGATGGGGACCCGATCGTTATTATTTTCCTTTATAACATAGTTATAAGGGAAAATAATCGCATTCTAATTACATAATGTCATGTTCCCCGGGCTATAGAGGGTTAAAAATAATGGAGTTAACACCTTCTCCCATTGCAGCAGAGCCTCAGAACGTCTTCTCTCTTGATGATTTGCTTGCTGGACCTGTGGTGACGTCACAGGGTCACATGGTCCAATCATAGAAGCATTTGAGTGGACCATGTGACCCATGTGATCCTGTGACATCACCAAGGTTCTTCATCCAACATGTTGGATGAAGAACCTTTGGTGATGTCACAGGATCACATGGTCCACTCAAATGCTTCTATGATTGGACCATGTGACCCTGTGACGTCACCACAGGTCCTGAAGCAAGCAATCATCAAGAGAGAAGACGTTCTGGGGCTCTGCGCGTACAATGGGAGAAGGTGAGTTAACTCTTTATTATTTTTAACCCTCTATAGCCCGGGGAACATTGCATTCTGTAATTAGAATGAGATTATTTTCCCTTATAACTATGTTATAAAGGAAAATAATTACATATACAGAATACTCATACCGAAACTGGACTTCAGTGATGAAGTCTGACTTCGGGTCTGGGTACCAAGCATGCAGATTTTTTCACGCGCGTGCTAAACGCACTACAAACGTTAGCACACGCGCGGAAAAATCGTGGCGATTCCCGCAACGCACCCGCCTCTTATCCGGGCGTTAAACATGACGCCCGTGTGCAAGAGGCCTAACGGCTCTTTCCATTTTTGGGAGTCCTCTATGAACTGGCGTCAATTTAAAGTGGATGTGTCACCTAATATAAGGACACGTATAAGTACAGGTGCACGATATTCATGAGCCCAGCACTGCTGATGACTAGAGTTGAGCGAAGCGAGCCTCGGATGCTTAATGCAAAGTCGCTTTGTTCAAAACTTTGGAATAATACTGTACGGAGATCAGGCTCCGTACAGTATTAGAATGTATGGGCTCTGATGAGCCGAAGTTATTCCTGTGACTTCGTTGAATAACTTTGGTAGTTGATTTTTTTTAAAGTGGAAAACCCCTTTAAAACTTGAAACCGGACTCTGCTTCAATTCCGACTAGTACCTCAGAACCAAAGCCGGGTTTGGTTTCAAATTTTAAAGGGGTTTTCCACTTTAAAAATCAACTACCAAAGTTATTCAATGAAGTCACAGGAATGACTTACTTCGGCTCATCAGAGCCCATACATTCTAATACAGATCTCTGTACTGTGTTTTGAACGAAGCTACTTCGGATTAGCATTCGAAGCGAGCTTCGCTGAACTCTACTGATGGACCTCCCCGCCAACCTCCTCAGTGCAGAGTGATTGCCGCCCTACTCTCTACACTAGTACTGAGGCTGCCGTCATCAAGGTGGGGGCACCACTAGGCTTGTTAAATTCTGCGGACTTAGAACTGCTGAAGGTGGCCATACACTGTAGATGGTCGTCGGCCCAAAGGCCCATTTACACTGGCTGACTCGGCAGGAAGTTATCGTGAATGACTCGCAGCAGTAATCTCCTCTGTATGTGGAAGAGTATTCACTGCTGCAGTCACTTTTCTCCATACATTCATTGATACCAGGCAGAGCATACTTGTGTAGGGTACATATACACAGCAGTGTAACTTATGTCAATTTTCCGCACAAATTTGCATCTAGATTTCACACGTGTAACTTGCAGATTTTGACTCAGATTTGCAATGATTTAAATCTGCTCTGAAAATCCGCCCCAGCAACTGACATGATGTGGGTTTCAAAATCCACTGAGCAGATCAATTTCTGAGCGGAATTGTACATGAGACTTTGTAAAATCTCCTTAGCTGGTACTTTGTTACGAAGCAGATTTTCCAGATGAATCTCCACGCATAATAGGTGTTGTGTGCATAGAACCCATACACAGCCCAATCCCATACACCAGATCAGCGCAACAACAGCACCTTCACCAGAAGACCGAACTTTGCTGGTTCTTCGGCAGCACCTTTTACGTGGGCCAATACCTGGCTTTACTGCTTGTTTGACTCGCAGCTCTCCTTCCCAGTCCCCCTATACACACCTTACATAAGCCTCCGTTATAGGGGCAGAAAAACAGAAAGGACGGATGCGGAACATAACGGAGCCTACGGACCCCAGAGACTATAAAGGGGTCCGTTAGGTTTTCGCTCAGAGGAAGATTTTGAAGCAGAGACAAAAGTTGTGCTCGCAGGACTCCGCTTCAAAAATCTTCCTCTAAGCGGAAACCTAACGGACCCCATTATAGTCTATTGGGTCCGTTCGGCTCAGTTATGTGCCGATCCCGTCCTTTTTGTTCTCTTGCTCGTAGAACGGAGAGGCTGAACGCTGATGTGAACTCAGCCTTACCAATCGGCTCTGGTATTGCCCCCATGTATAACTAGTTTATGCCTCCAGGAAAATGTATGGCTGGCTCCCACTCTCCTGGTGTTGAGCTGATCACCAAGCCTTTCTAATGTCAGACACATAGTGATCGGAGTAACAAATGTACAGTATGGAAGAATTCCTAAATATTACTGTCAGAAAACATTTTACATGAGTAATTGGTTTGCTCGGTGAACAGAAATTCTCTCTCCATTTGAATGGCAGATTCTGACTTGTGCTGTAGTGCTATATACTGTATCCATTGTATGTACATAGGTCCTCTCGATAATAGTCAGCAAGTTCATGTTCGAGTGCTACAGACCATATACAAGAAGCTGACTGGTGCCAGGTTCGACTGCCCCCTGTATGGATCACACTGGGAGCAACTGGGATTCCAAGGTGAGCTGATGGTTTGACTGGTTCCGGGATAAATGCTGAGCGAGCCTCTGGTGGTAATGTTGCGGTGACCCCCAAGAGGGGAGGCTGCCATTTTTCAGCAAATGAACATCATAGAGCAGGGATGGCCAACCTCAGGCTCTCCAGCTGTTGTAAAACTACAACTCCCACCATGCCCTGCTGTAGGCCGATAGTTGCAGTCAGTCTAGGCATGCTGGGAATTGTAGTTTTGCAACAGCTGGAGAGCTTTAGGTTGCCCATCCCTGTCATAGAGGAAGGCTTAATGATGCCACGGCTGAATTAATTGGCTGCATTCTTAAAAAATGGCACGGTGGAAATGGTGAGCACGGCTGAGTAGTGATGGTTCAGGAAACAAACTACCAGCTGAATAGAAAGGCCGTGAAGACCGCCGAGTCCGAGTCTCGTATCTCCCTCCATCCATATCATCAGAACTTTCATTCTCTGACTGATTATTAATCTACTATGCCGGTCTATTTATGACATGCCCATTCTCTTGCCCTGCAGGTCTGGATCCTGGCACCGACCTGAGAGCTGCCGGCGTTCTTGGTCTCATGCACCTGTTGCACATGGTGATGGATCCCAAAATACTGCCTTTGGCTCATGACATTTTCCGCCTGTCGCAGCACCACAGACAGGTCTCTAGTACTTGGTGTATGTGTAGCGTCAGTTGGACTATAACCCTCATTTGTGAATCTAATGCTGTACCTTCTCTTCCAGAATTTCCCATTCTGTCTCATGTCCCTAAATGTCACAAGGATCTGTATCCAGGTTCTGAGAGAGGAGAGAGTGAGCAGGTAAGTGACACCGTGTATATTGCACATAGCAGAGCTGAGTTTTTTTTTCTATTGCTCATGGGGATCGCTGTGTTATCTGTGGTTGCATGTATCCACATTGTATTAAGTTAACTCAAAGGAGTTTGATTGAATTTCAGCTCTGCTACATCTTTTTTTATGGCTTGCTATACTTTGATCATTTTCCCGGGGGTAAGATGTTCATAAACAGTCGGTGGTGAGAATGTCGGTGGTGAGAATGTCGGTGGTGAGAATGTCGGTGGTGAGAATGTCGGTGGTGAGAATGTCGGTGGTGAGAATGTCGGGGGTGAGAATGTCGGGGGTGAGAATGTCGGGGGTGAGAATGTCGGGGGTGAGAATGTCGGGGGTGAGAATGTCGGGGGTGAGAATGTCGGGGGTGAGAATGTCGGTGGTGCTTATTGAATGGTGATGTCTTGGCAGTCACTTTGAGACCTCTGAGAATGCAGCAGACCTCTTCTCAGGAAAAGACTCAACCTCAGTTCATCTGCCATATTAAGTGATGGTTCCACAGACCTTCACCTGCTTCTGATCTCATGGGTGCACTACCAACACCCACAAGATTACTGTATTGTGGCAAAAATGTATGTTATGGTGTGACAACTGACAGCCGTCCATGACGTACATTAGAAGGACCTTCCTGCCGGTATTCACGTAGTTATTACCCCTATAGGGAATGTAACCGCAGACAGCAGGTGTTTGCTGTGCTCAACGACCTCTACGTGGCCATTTACTACCACCTCTACCACGTGTGGAAGACACAGAACAAAACCATCAGCGATTCTGGCTTCATCCTGAAAGGTGGGTCTGGCCGCCGCCACCTCTGTATATTCATGTCTTTCTGATTGGGATGTCTTGTCATATGTTTTCTGTAGACTTGACGCATGAGGTGTATCTCCAGCCACATAAATCCATCTTTCTCATTGTAAATGTAGATGTCTTAGAGGGCAGATGCTATAATTCCTTCCAGTTGCAGATTTATAGTAATGAACAGCCCGATTGTCCTGGGAAACTGGATGCACCCCACGTTCCCTCAGCCGGCATGCTGCTTTAATTATAATGCCGCGAGCATTTGCCGAGACCTTTTGAAGGGAACCTGTCACCACCTTTATCCTGCTGTATGTCTAAATAAAGTAGGTTTTTTTTTTTGTACCTTTTAAGAGCGCTGGAATCTCGCCATGGGGAAACATTCCTGATATTCATGAGCCGCGTCAATAGCTCCGCTCTCCTGCTGATAATTGACACGACGACAATGTCACGCCACAAGAAGGATGCAACTGCACTGCGACGATGTTATGCAACATTGTTTTGTAATGATAGTCAATGGTGTCGCACTAGGTGTCGACCTACTGGGATGCTATAGTCGCCCAAAAATCCAACTTGGATGTATTTTTGTGCGACTGTCGCAGCCTGTCACAGCGTAATGCCATTGACTGTCATTACAAAAAATATTGCGTGACAAATAGTCGCGCAACAAACGTTGTCGTGTAGTCAGGCCCTAATAGGGAGGGCAATGTCGGTCATTGGCAGGTTTCCGGAGCTATGGACGCGGCTCATGATTATCACGGCTACTCCCTCATAGTGAGATTCCGGCGCTGCTGCTCTTAAAAGGGGCATTTCTTAAAACCTACCTGATGTAAGTAGATATAAGAGGAAGCGATGGAATGAAACTGCTGGTCAGTACCCCAAGCCCCCTCTCACAGAGGGCAGCATAAAGGTGTTGACAGACTCCATTAAAAAAAATAATGATTACAATGGGAAGGAGTATATGTTTGGCGTATCCCAGCACATATACCAGGCCAGGACCGGAACTGCAGAGGGCATGCATCCTCGCTGTATCTGCACGTAATCTTCCTTTGTAAAACAGTTGTCACATGAAGCCCCTATAGTGACAGAATAATGCCTGGCTCCTGGCTACCTCTATTGCCTGATATCTTTTTATAGAGACTACTGTTAAGGATTTAGCTCAGTAACTTGTATATATAGTAAGTTAAATTTAAAGGGTTTGTCTGGGCTACAGGTATTGATGACCAGGTCATTCATTTCAGATTGTGGGGAGTGTGACACCCCTGCCGATCGGCTGTTTTGTGCTATACGGTGTACAAAGAGAGCTCCGTACACCGTCTAGTGGCTGCACCCGGGTACTGCAGCTCTTTCTTTTATCCAAGTGAATTGGAGCCGAACTCTGGAAACGACACAGTGGATGGAGCCTTCTGCTTCCACTCTGCACGCTGCTAGCACCTAGTGCTCGATGGGGGTGGCTGGTGTCGGACCCCACCGATCCGATATTAATGACCTATTCAGAGGTGTGGTCATCAATATCTGTAGCCTGGAAAACCCCTTTTAAAGGGGTTGTCTCACCCCAGCAAATGGTATTTATTATGTAGATAAAGTTAATACAAGCCACTTACTAATGTATTGTGATTGTCCATACTGCCTCCTTTGGTGCCTGGATTCATTTTTCTATCACATTATACACTGCTCTTCTCCATGGTTATGACCACCCAGCAATCCATCAGTGGTGGACATGCTTGCACACTATAGGAAAAAGCGTCAGCCTCTCCGGTGGCCGGGACCGTGGGAGCACACATAGGCTGGTGCTGCAAGCACGACCACTACTGATCGATTACAGGGTGGTCATAACCATGGAGAAGAGCAGAGTATAATGTGATGAAAAAATGAATCCAGCCAGCAAAGGCGGCAATATGGATAATATAATATGCCGGACCCAGCATCCCCGCAGCTCAGCAACTAGCCTGATGAAGGGCAACACAAATTGGCCCGAAACGTTGCAAAATTATCTGTAACTTCCGGCAAAAATAAAAGAGCATTGAAAAGAACTTTGGTGTGCTGTCATACGGATTTTGTACCAATATGGATAATAACAATACATTAGTAAGTGATAAATGCCATTTGCCAAAGTGAGACAACCCCTTTAAGTCTTTACATTGAATAAAAAAAAAATATGTTACAGCTCCGAATTTTCCATGAAGAGCTCATTATGACAGCATTATAATAAAACTCGCCGTTGTAAACACTTCTCCGTGCCGTTCCCCCGTATTTTTTCGGGTGTACAGTACTGTGTGATGTCTAGTTGCCCGGACATCCAGAGCCTAACACCATGTCCTGTTACAGCAGTGGATGGGAAGTCTGCAGTTGACTGTTGCTGATTCTTCTCTCCTAATGTAGAGGTCGAAGCTCTTGCCAAGAAAAAGCCCAAAGACCTTTTCCGCCAGTTAGATGCCCATCTGAGAGAACGGCCTCTACCCAAGGATCTGCCCCTTGAGATCTGGACGCACCACCCTGCAGAGCAACGGATTGAGACTCACGAGGGGAGCCATGCACAGGCGCGTGCGATCTGTTTCACAGGGGTCTGTGAGCAGCAAGTGCAAGAGGATAGGCTTATCTGAGGCCGGGGGCATGCTGTGGGCACAGTGGTAATACTTGATGCCATCGATAACCAGCAATTTTCTCATTCTCCACGTCTGCATTGAGAAATGTGGACGACGTTTGGTTACCGCTTCTAGAGGGCGTCGTGTATAGGTTAGGGGCACACCCGTGTGGTCCTAGGAATGTAAAACGCTCAGGGCTTTTCCTCCAGGCTGATCAGAATGCAGAATTCCTATGTGGCACATCAGTCAGGGCGATGGCAGAAGGACGGAATAAAGTTCTATTTCTGTAATGTAGATCAGCTCTGATCGTTCTATAGTTGTGATTCTGAGACCAGTTCTAGAATTTTCCACCGTTATCGTCGTGATGATCTGATGTCCGGGCCGGGAATATTCCAGGGAACTTCCATATGTATCTGGCTTATATCTCGCTGGCCACCTAGATCAATCCCCAACAGATGAATTCTCCTTGAGAAGTCCCAAAGGACCAGTTTCTGAGATGCTTCCTTTTCTGTAAGGCCTCGTTCACATGTCTGTGTCCATGTCATGTCTGTGAAAAAATGCGCACGTTTCATTCGTGAAGGATCTTTGCGTGGGCCGTGAGTCCGTTTTTACCATCAGCGTGTCATCTGTAATTCACACAAGTTTTTCAGCTAAAAAATTAATTTCCAAAGAATCTCCTATTAGTCTTCAGTGAAAAACGGACGCAACACGGACAGCATCCGTGATTTTCACAGACCCATAGATTTCAATGCTGCTTGGTTCGCGTCACGGATCAAAGTAGGTGCATGTCTCTGATTTAAAAAAATATACTGAAATGAGAACAGACGCATTTAAATCAATGGATACGTGTGCTGTCCGCATTTTCTGTGAAAAATGGAAATGTGAACGAGGCCTCGTGAATATTTTTTTAATGTCAACTGCCTTGGAAGAAGCTGCAGCGCTCACAAGGGGGCGGCATGGCCTCTTCAACAGCTGAGGGTCCTGGGAGTTGAACCGCCACCAATCAAAAATCGATATTGTATCCACCGGATAGGTCATTAATATATGAATCCCAGAAAACCCCTTTAATGTAGGGGCCTGAAATCATTGTGTGTTTTGGGGTCTGAAATCATTTTAGGGTGTGACTTCTGAAAGCAGTGGGGTTCTGATTTGGGTTCCGGGTTCTCAATTCATTTACTTTGTCTGACATATTGTTTTTTTCTTTTCACATATATCTGACATGTGGGGGTCCGGCTTCCAACTCCCCGAACAATCAGCTGTTGGATGGAGCCGTGGCCCTTGGTTGAGCGCTGCGGTCTCTTCCTTGGCCTGTGATGTCACACAAAAAAAAAATGGGAAAGCCTGCTCTAGAGTGTTATCTTTTAAGATCTTTATCTACACTTTAGGATTTACTAAGGGCTCTTTCACACTAGCGTTTTTGTTTTCCGGCATAGAGATCCGTCGTCGGGGCTCTATGCCGGAAAAATCCTGATCAGGATTATCCCAATGCATTCTGAATGGAGAGAAATCCGTTCAGGATGCATCAGGATGTCTTCAGTTCAGGACCGGAACGTTGTTTGGCCAGAGAAAATACCGCAGCATGCTGCGCTTTTTGCTCCGGCCAAAAATCCTGAACACTTGCCGCAAGGCCGGATCCGAAATTAATGCCCATTGAAAGGCATTAATCCGGATCCGGCCTTAAGCTAAACGTCGTTTCGGCGCATCGCCGGATCCGACATTTAGCTTTTTCTGACTGGTTACCATGGCAGCCAGGACGCTAAAGTCTTGGTTGCCATGGTAAAGTGTAGTGGGGAGCGGGGGAGCAGTATACTTATCGTCCGTGCGGCTCCCGGGGCGCTCCAGAGTGACGTCAGGGCGCCCCACGTGATCCATGGACATGGGGCGCTCTGACGTCATTCTGGAGCGCCCCGGGAGCCACACGGACTGTAAGTATACCGCTCCTACTACTTTATTAGCGTCCTGGCTGCCATAGTAACCTCAAAGCATTTCGAAGACTGATCAGGATCCTGATCAGTGTTCTAATGCTTTCAGGCGACTTGCGTTCTGATGGATCCGGCGGGACGGAAGTGCTTGCTGGATCCTCAGAACGCAAGTGTGAAAGAGGCCTAAGAAAATAATCAGCACAGGATTTCAAACCTGAAAATGAAATGAAATTCAATTTGTGATGCCATTTAAAGGGGTTGTCTAGTTTCCCGTTTTGATGACCTTTCTTGAGCGCCCCACCGATCAGCAATTGTGAGCGCTGCTGTCTCTTAATTGCACGCCGTCGGCGTTGCTTCTGCTGAGCAGGGCTTCAACATGTCCGATCCGTTTAATCTCAGGGAGATACACCAGCCAGGGGTGCCTAGCAGCGGCACATTCCCCCTACCAATTCAGGACATATGCAGAATTAGCCAAGTCGGCATGTGCATCAGGGTGGGATTGATGGCTGTCCGCCAAATGCTCCTTTGCCTGACGGCTATCTACAGTGTATGGCTAACCTTAGTTATATCTGTTTCTGGGAAAGCTGGGTGACCTCTTATAGGACCTGCACTTACTCTCCTCCTGGGTTTGACACAGTGCTTCTTCCAGACCCCTGAATGGCAAATCTGACTTGATAAGCAATAATGGATGCCAGCGCACGCTATACATTTGCTACCACCATACAAGACGCAATTGCAGTGGCATTGTTACCCAGCTTTCCCTGAAACAGACGTTACTGACGTCTAAACGGATTGTTAACAATATGACCAATTTAATAGGTGTTTCTAGGATTAGAAAAACATGGCTGCTTACTTCCAAAAACAGCACCACCCCTGTCCGCAGGTTGTGTGCAGTATTGCAGCTCAGCCCAATTCGCTTCATTGGAGACAAGCGGCAATACCAAACACAGCCTGTGCTTCTGGAGGAAAGCAGCCATGTTTTTCTAATCCTGGACCCCCCTTTAAGGACCTGATGTCCAGTCCTATTCATTAGTCTAGTATAAGCGGCGCCGCTAATGTCCGGCAGCCGCCTGTCTCCCTGCACGTTCACCTGAATGTTGCACTAGCCCGTTCGTGCAGGCTCACCCAGTAACTCTTCCGATGGGCCCCTGATGGGTACTCGGTCACATTATAGCCACACGGGTGGCAGGAATTTGCCTACGTCCAGGCAGTTTAGCACTTTTAAGACATCTGCAGCCATTTTGTTTAGTCCACATAAATGGCCTGTGTATATCAGGAGATAATGAGGTGAATAGATGCAGTGGGAATAGACTGGGATGGGGTAGATTTTTATTTTTTGAACAATTATTTATTTTTGTAAGCGGGGGAGGAGCTAAGAGGTTTCGGGATGTGTATAAAGTGCGAGCGTATGATACGGTTTTCTCCGACATTCCATTATAATGTCCTTCATGTATTCACCAACCTTCCTGCTCATCAACATTCATTCATTGGGGAAGCACATAAAATGTTACTGCCCAGGGTATACCCGATGTTCCTTTTCCTCCATAACTGCTGCACACAGTGAAAAAAATCTATGGGCACTGTTCTAGATCGGGGATGGGCAAACTGCGGCCCTCCAGCTGTTGTAAAACTACAACTCCCACCATGCCCTGCTGTAGGCTGATGGCTGTAAGCAGTCTTTGCATGCTGGGAGTTGTAGTATTGCAACAGCTGGAGAGCTGCAGTTTGCCCATCACTGTTCCAGATCTAGATTCAGAGAAGATCCAGTTTAATCAAAGCGATGGTCTTCTGGTGTCTGCCACTTTGGAGCACCCTTAAAGGGGATGTCATTGTTATATATCATAAAAATGAAGCATATTTGTCATTTACTTGCTGTTAAATAATGATCCAGTGAAATTTACTTGCATAGTATAGCGCCATCTGATGGTCAAGGTGCATAGCAATGTGCACGTCCATCTAACGAGCTGCGTGCTGGTGGATTTGTTCGAAAAACTGCAAGTGACTTTAAAACCGGAATTAACAGCATTTCAGGTTCTTTGGTAGGAAAATGATTCAGGATATAACTGTTTTTTCTTTCTGATGATCTATCCTCTGGATCTGGATCACTCATCAACATCTGATCGGCAGGGGTCTGACGACCGGGACCCCCAACGATCAGCTGTTTGAGAAGGCATCAGCACTCCAGTAGCGCTGCGGCCTTCTCGCTGTTTACCGTAGGCCCAGTGATGTGACCTCTAGTATCACTGGCTTGGCGCGGCTAAGCTCAACTCAAGTGAACAGGGCTATCGGAGCGCCGCTGCCTTCTCAAATAGCTGATCGGCAGGGGTCCTGGGTGTCGGACCTCCGCCGATCAGATGCTGATGATCTATCCAGAAAATAGATAATCAGACAGAAAAAAAAACTGCAGAACCCCTTTAAATATGGGCAACCCTGAGGTGTTCACAAAGGGTTCAGCCCTCTGAACTGCTTTGTTTTTCCTTTTATATAGATTTTTGGCCACAGGCACATGACCCTATCCGTTTTGCTGTCCGCAAACTGCAGTTCCACAAAATACGGATGCGGTCCGTGTGCTGTCTGTATTTTTTTGCGGACACATTAACTTTAAGGAGTCTGCATGTTACGGACAAGTGTAAAACATGTTCTATCTTTTGTAGAACAGACATACAGACCCGAAAAGTGGACCGCGGACCCATTGAAGTCAATGGGTCTACAATAAAGAAATATGGACAGCACACTGGACCATAACCGTATTTTGCGGATCTGCAGTTTTTAGACCAACAAACTGCTACGGTCATGTGTATAAGGCCTTATAGCGAGCTCACCTTTTGGACACAATTGTACACAGTTAGTTGATGAACACTGTGTTCCTTATTCTGTCCTGATCCTGAGTTACAGCCTCTATTATACTCCAGAGCTGCATTCACAATTCAGCAACAAACTTGTAGTCAGACACAGCCCCAAAAGTATCGCTGAGTTTCCGTAATGCATCAGATTACAGAGCAGTGCCTGGTGTGAAGATTACACTTTACAGAGTGAAGACTTTGAGCCAGCAATGAATGCTGGGAGATTTCAGCTCTGAAGCCCGCAGAACTGTGAAGGCCGCTCTGGGCTACTAAAGTCTTGTACTGATGCCAAATTACAACCCAAGTCACCATTTTTACAAGCTTTCTCAACCGTTTGTATTTGTGAACTGTATAAGACAGCTGTGTTGTAGGCTCTGGGGCGAGCGTTAGGCTGGGTTCACACGGGCGTCATGTTTGATGCCCGGATTGGGTGCGTAGTGGGAATATGCACGATTTTTCCGCGCATGTGCAAACTTTTGTAATGCTTTTTGCACGCGCGTGTGAAAAATCGCCATGTTTGGTACCCGAAGCCGGACTTCATCACTGAAGTCCGGTTTCGGGTTGAGTATTCTGGAGATTTTATTATTTTCCCTTATCATATGGTTATAAGGGAAAATAATAGCATTCTTAATAAAGAATGCTTTGTAGAATGAGGATTAAGGGGTTAAAAATAAAAAACTTAACTCACCTTAGTCACTTGATCACGTAGTTGGCGATCTCTCCTCTCTTCAAGCATTAGCTGCCATCTAAAGGACCTGTGATGACGTCACATCACATGGTCCATCACCATGGTGACGCCCATGTGATTGGACCATGTGATGAGCTTGGTGATGTCATCACAAGTCCTTTAGACGGCAGCTAAACCTTGAAGAGAGAAGAGATCGTCAACTACACGATCAAGTGGATAAGGTGAGTTAAGTTTTTTTTTTTTAACCCCTTAATCCTCATTCTACAAAGCATTCTTTATTAAAAATGCTATTATTTTCCCTTATAATCATGTTATAAGGAAAATAATAAAGATCGGGTCCCGTCGCTTAGCAACCATGCGGGAAAATTGCACTGCATCCGCACTTGCTTGCGGATGCTTGCGATTTTCCCGCAGCCCCATTCACTTCTATGGGGCCTGAGTTGCGTGAAAAACGCAGAATATAGAGCATGCTGCGATTTTCACGCAACGCAGAAGTGATGCGTGAAAATCACCGCTCATGTGCACAGCCCCACAGAAATGAATGGGTCCGGATTCAGTGCGGGTGCAATGCGTCCTTCTCACGCATTGCACCCGCGCGGAAATCACACCCGTTTGAAAGGGGCCTTACACCGTATGGCAGCATGCGGAGTAGTCGCCAGCTCATAGACCTTACCTGCGTCATCCTTTAAATTGCTGGCTGTTTTTTTTAGCAGCACTGAAGCTGTAAATGGGGTGTACTGTTTGTCTCCCAGATGTGACATAATGCAGAAACTGGTCTACTGTGCACACAATAAATGTCCAAAGATCATTGCAAAACACTGCAGACAATCCAGGATATCACACAGTTATGCCCACTAGATGGCGCTCTTCCACTGTGATCAGTAGCCTTGATAATAGTGTGGCGGAGTTTGTGTCAAAGGACAGGCTTAGGTTAAAGGGGTTTTCTGAGACTTAAATACTGATGATACTTCACGGTAGAAGTCATCGGTGGGGGTCCGACTTCCAGCACCCCTGCCGATCAGCTGTTTAAAGGGGCCTGCAGCCTCCTCCTCAACCTGTAACATCATGTTCTTCTGTCACATAGCCTTTGTGCAGCTCAGTCCCATTCAAGTGAATGAGACTGAGCTGCAATACCAAGCACGGCCACTATACAATGTACGGCGCTGTGCTTGGAATACTCTGCAGCGCTTGTCCAAGCTGATCGTGGGGGTGGCGGGAGTCGGGAAGCCTGAAAAAAAGACTCATGTCCATCTAGTTCAAAGTTGATCCAGTGGAAGGTAAAAAAATATCCTCATGAGGTAGAAATCATTCCCGGAGAACCCCTTTAACTCATGATTCTCTAATAGGGTGTATGACATTGGATTTTCTAAGCTCCCCAAGCTAACAGGCACCATACTACCAGCTGGGGGGATCATCTTGGAACCATGTATGCCAAATACCATAGCCTGCATTATTAATCAGGATTTTTTCTAAATCTAAAATCTGTGGACAAGCTTGAAAGGACCAGAGGCACATCATGGTCTCCTACTTTTCAGTTCAGTCTCCCTTGCCTTATGACTGCAGAATCACCAGCACGACCTATTTGCCAAATTGAGGGACGTTTTCTGTATTGGTAACAGTCGATGATTCCTAATATGTGAAATGGGTATCATGACGGGTGTGGAAATGTGCGCCCAAATCAGGTCCTGCACCAAGGCCCATGTTTTCATGTTCCTGTGTTACCCACGGCATACAGTGATGATACTTCACATGGTGGATCATGAGATCATTCATCACACGTGTCATTTATTTATTTGCGGGGATTTATAAAATATTGCACTTGGGACGGCTTTTAAGGGCTGGAGCGATGACCTTCATCCCGTGGTCCGTGTTGTTAAGCTGTGAGGCTCGGCGCCCCGTCCTTCAGAGAGTCTCGGCAGCTAGAAGTCAGCAGATGTCTGCCGTCTTCATGACCCTAGTCTGTGATACCGGGGTGGATGACTGTGAATGAATGCTGTATCCAATATTTTGGATATGTTGAGAATAAATTTTGAATTGTAGATGAACCATTGAAAATCCGAGGAAATAATTTCATGCTGTGGACATCTAATGTGATATTGGAGCACTTGCTGTACGTGTACTATTCTACATGGGAATGTCATGCTATGTATTACGTGCATGTGCAACAATAAATCTGTGCATGATATTTTACACTTTGGCTTCGTGTTTCTCATGACCTCTAATAAGGTGACTCCTAAGCTTCTGCTGACAACACGAAGAAAGAAAGCCTTTTCTCCTGGAGAAGAACCTGCCTAGGTTAGCCTGTAACCTGAAATGGCGAATCCTACAGAGCTGTGACCTCTGGATTGGTCATCAGTAACCGATCGGCGTGGTCCGACACCCAGGACCCCTGCCGATCAGCTGTTTGAGAAGGCACTCGCAGTAGCGCCGCACCCTTCTCTCAGCTCGCCAAGTACAACGCCGTCCATTTGATAGCGGCTGTGCTAATGGGGCTGAGGTGCACCGAGGCCATGTGCCCCATAAACGTGATGGCCTAGACCAGTGTTTCCCAACCAGTGTGCCTCCAGCTGTTGCAAAACTACAACTCCCAGCATGCCTGCACAGCCAAAGGCTGTCATGGCATGCTGGGAGTTGTAGTTTTGCAACAGCTGGAGGCCCACTGGTTGGGAAACACTGGCCTAGACCAGGGATCAGCAACCTCCGACACTCCAGCTGTTCTGAAACTACATCTCCCAGAATCCTCCTTTCACTTCCATGGGAGTTAAAAGAACAGCCAAGAAAGTTTGCATGCTGGGAGTGGTAGTTTCACAGCAGCTGGAGTGCCGAAGGTTGCTGATCCCTGGCCTAGACTAAGTTGAGAGAAGGCTACTGCGAGTGCCGGTGCCTTCTCAAACAGCTGAGGGGCGGGGGTCCTGGGTGTGGGACTGCCCACTGATCAGATACTGATGACCTATCCTAAGGATAGGTCATCGGTAGTAATGTTTAGGAAAACTCCTTTAACTCCTAAACAGGTCAAAACTGACACCTCCAGTGCGTTTCTGAGTAAATTCTACCCATGATTGATATATCTAGGGATAAGCGAATCGACTTTGAATGAAACATCCGAAGTCAATTCGCATAAAACTTCATTCTAATACTGTACAAAGCAGGAGCTCGGTACAGTATTAGAATGTATTGGCTCCGATGAGCCGAAGTTATTGCTTCGCGAAGTCTCACGAGACTTCGAGTGATAACTTCATAAATTAATTTGTACTGTAAAAAACTAAGGTACCCCTTGGAACCGAACCAGAGTTCGGGAAATGTTTTTTTACAGTACAAATTAATTTATGAAGTTATTACACGAAGTCTTGGGAGACTTCGCAAAGCAATAACTTCAGCTCATCGGAGCCAATACATTCTAATACTGTACGGAGCTCCTGCTTTGTACAGTATTAGAACGAAGTTTTATGCGAATTGACTTCAGATGTTTCATCCAAAGTCGATTCACTCATCCCTAGATACATCACATAGGCCCCCTCCCCATTGGAAAAACCTTAGCTGAATTTAATATGGCAGGTTTCAAAATGGCGGCCAAGTGTTTCCTCCACCAGGTAAAGCAGAAGTCAATACACATTGGAAGTCAATTTTCTGCAAATTACACCAGTTAAAAGGGGGGGGGGGGGGAGGTCCAGACTTTTGCCTTAGGCCTCATGCACACAAACGTATTTTGGGTCCGCGGCTCGGACGCGGACCCATTCACTTCAATGGGGCCGCAAAAGTTGCGGACAGCACTTCGTCTGCTGTCCGCGTCCTTTGCTCCGTTTCGTGGCCCCGCAAAAAAAATAGAGCATGTCCTATTCTTGTCCGTTTTGCGGACAAGAATAGGCATTTCTACAATGGGCCCGCGTCCTGTTCCGCAAATTGCAGAATGGAACTCGCAACAGCTTCCGTATTTTGCAGATCCACAGTTTGCGGACCGCAAAACACCTAAGGTCGTGTGCATGAGCCCTTACCCTGTATATAGTATATGGAGAAAAGTATTGGGACACTCATCTTAATCACTGAATTCAGGCGTTTCATTCAGCCCCACTGCCGCAGGTGTATAAAATCCAGCCCCTAGTCATGCAGTCTCCCTTTACAAACATTTGTGAAAGAACGGGTCCTCCTAAAGAGCTCAGAGAATTCAAGTGTGGTCCTGTAATAGGACGTCATCACTGCCACAAGTACGTTTGTTAAAATGACTTCCCTCCTAGATATTCCACGATCAACTGTGACTGGCGTAAAGTGGAAGCATGTGGAACGACAGCAACTCGGCCACAAAGTGGAGACCACGTAACTTTACAGAGCCAAGTCCCCGATTGCTGAGACACATAGGGGGAGATTTATCAAAACTGGTGCTAAAAAAAAATTGGAAATGAACAAAGATTAGGGAAGGTCATACGGCTCACCACTAAACCACTATGCAAGGTCCAAATCCCTGGGAAATGTGACGGTGCTCGGAGAAGCCGCTCCAGAAATGGTCCAATACTGATAAGAGAAATCCAGCACTGCGTCTACACAGGATTTACATGTAAAGAGCTGTGTAAATGCTGCCAGGACTCTCAGAAAGGAGTCCAGCTACTGCCAGCTTATCGTGTATGAGATTATACACATGTAGAGCTGTCACTCCGTGTGTGTGTGGACGGGGACAGGCTTTCTCTATGTGGGGGCTGGGACTTTCTCTAGGAGTCCTGAACTCCTAGAACACTACATCCTGGACTCGGCATCTCCTCCTCTATCCCATTTCACCCTCAGATACGTTTCCCTTTAAAACTCTGACATGTAAATCCTGCAACCACAAATTAATATCTATGGAAATAACTGGAAAATCCGACAATGAAATCAGGTCTTGAAATGGATTTTCCTACCAATCGTCACTACTGTCTGTGACTGACTTTTTCCATTCCCAGGAATTTTCTGATCTCTAGAGATTTTTTTCCCATTTTTGGCTGTATAAAGACAGATCTGAGCCGATCAAGGTGTATGTGAAGATCTGGAAACATTGGTCTGGTTTCTCCAGGTATATACCGTCATAGAAATCTTCACAGAAATGTCCGTTATGGATATTTGTACAACCAGCAAGCATGTCAGATGTTCCTCTAATGGACGGGGTTAATGCTCGCTGTGTGAAACCTCAGGCCACAGACTATCGGCCTCCGTTATGCTCTGCGGATGAGGTTTCCACTGTCTGACCCCAATCTTGTGCTTTCTTTAACAGTAAATTATTCCATAAAAGTGATCTAACTCAGTGTTTCCCAACCAGTGTGCCTCCAACTGTTGCAAAACTACAACTCCCAGCATGCCTGCACAGCCTTTAGCTGTGCGGGCATGCTGGGAGTTGTAGTTTTGCAACAGCTGGAGGCACACTGGTTGGGAAACACTGATCTAACTTATACTATGAGGTGACTCTTCAGACTATTTTCCTTCCCTCTTTTTTGTATTGCCGCCAGTGTAAAATGTTGGCAGGATTGTATGGGTCACCATTGCAGGTAATGTGGGAAAATTCATCAAAACTGGCGCAAAGATAACAGATAGAAGATAACTTTGTTGTTGTAGGCTGTGACCACAGAGCAGGGATCAGCAACCTTCAGCTCTCCAGCTGCTATGAAACTACAACTCCCAGCATGCACGCTTACTTGGGTGTTCTTGTTACTGCTATAGAAGTTGAAGGAGGATTTTGGGAGTTGAAGTTCCAGAACAGCTGGAGTGCCGGAGGTTGCTCATTCCTACCATAGAGATTCATAGGTCTGCATAGGAGCTGTAGACACAAAGACACGTGAATGTTTAAAGGGGTTATCCCATGACTAATGTAAAAAATGAAAATCAGACATTACATAGAACATGACAATCTATTTCTAACACAGCTAGACCTAGCCCTGTACCTCACATGGATCCAGAGATCTCCCCATTCATTGATCTGCTAGATTTATATCAAGCTGACAGCTCAGGGGAGTGTCTTTTCTGGTGTAGCTCAGGGGGCGTGTCCATGCTCTCCCTATCACAGCTCAGGAGGTGTGTCCATGCTCTCCCTATCACAGCTCAGGAGGTGTGTCCATGCTCTCCCTATCACAGCTCAGGGGGTGTGCCCATGCTCTCCCTATCACAGCTCAGGGGGCGTGTCTATGCTCTCCCTATCGCAGCATCAGGAGGCAGTGTAAGGATGAAACTGAGCATGTGCGGCCTTCTCAGTGAGCAGGACAAAGAAATAAGAAAAAAAAACAGCAGGTGGCGCTATACAGATACATTTTTTTTAATAACTCAGTGGCTATGCTAAATTTCTAATTACATGCAATTACAAAAGTGTTCAGATCCAGGTGCTGGTTTGAAATCTGTATAATATTTTTCATGGGACAACCCCTTTAATTAAAGAGGAACTGTCACCCCTCCTGACATGTCTGTTTTATTAACTACCTGCATTCCCCATGTATTAACCATTCTGGAGCATCTATTCTTATGACTCTATGCTGTGCCATTCCTTCATTATTTCTACTAGAAGTTTATGAATTAATTACCAGCATTCAGCTATAAAGGTCCGTCTGGGTGTTACCAGTTTGGGGTGTGTCCCTGCACAGTCTGACACTATCCAATCAGTCCTGCCAGTGCCAGGCTGCGCAGGGACACCCCCCAACTGGTAAACACACATCTGGACCTTTATTGCAGACTGCTGGCTGTTCAATTATTAACAGAGGAATGACACAAGTCAAAGTCATACTAGGACAGACACATCAGGAGAGGTGACAGGTCCTCTTTTAGACAATTCGTAAACTTGCTTCTTTTTAATGTCGGATGCCTCGGAACGATTAAAAAATTTGATAGTAAAGATAAATATACCCTTTAATAAATATGAAGCAGACGGTTGTAGTGACGGGTCCATTTTAAGGGAAGCCATTTTCCCACATGTTCGGCCTAATAAAATCTTTGACTATGCTTTCTCCGCTGTTTTCTCTGGGGAGCGGCCCTCCTTACACATCTCTGCTGCACACGTGGAATTTCATTTTTCTACGTTTCGCTGCCAGACGTACAAAAGCCTCCAGTGTTCAGCTGGGGTAATTGAAATGACACATGTTTCTGAGCTCCAGTGCTCACACATATATGAGGTAAAGGGGAATCAGAGCCAGGACTTCTCTGTGTGTGATTTCACTGAGAGGAATAATAACAGGAGGATCAGGAACCCTTTTACATCCAGCGACGTGACTATATGGCAGCCATTTTATTCAGATGTGAAGAGTTCTACAGCTGCTGCCTGTTACTGGCGGCCACAAGCTCCGGAGCAAACGTAAAGTCCAATGGCAGTGAAAAAAAAAAAACTACACCAAGAAAGAGTTGATGAATCTAAACTTTTTGTGTGAACGTAATGATGATATATGGATGTGATTACAATATTAGAGAGAAAGGAGGCTCTAGGAACCTACTGGTCCACCTCTAGCCTGGATACAACAAGATGAGATACGGTTGGGTGTGGAGGCATACAGGTTCTCTATGGTATCTATGCAACACAGATGCTGCTGCCGGGCCTGTAGATCCTGCACACCTGAAGCTGGCGTTCCATCTGGTGATAAACCTGGGACCAGGCAGGACAAGGAAATGTTGTAATCTGGTGGAGACATTCTTGGGAAACCCTTTCTCTGTGTAGGTCAGCATTATTCTGCTGACAAATGTCAGAGGAACACGTGGCCACAGAACGTCCTGGATTCTCAGCCTGGTAACGAACAGCCATTCCAGTGCCGGATACATGCTGTCCGCACACCATCAGTGGTGGATAGCACTTTCTGTCTTTTCGGCCATTATTAATATTTGCTCCTGATGACACAGGGGAATTACCCCCTCAGTAGAAACGCGTTGAGCAGCTATTAGGTTCACATGCTGAGTGGACATGGTGAACCATCATCTAGTAGATAGTATTCCGCAGGAAGGGTGATAGTGTGCAGGGCAGATATCGGCACCTAACGTCAGTAACACTATTACTAAGTGAGCGCTGCTGTTAGACACAATACAGAGCGCTGACGTTCTGCCTAAAACCTCACTGGTATAGACTGGGCTGGTTACTAGCACGGCTGGTCGTGATTGCGGCTCTTTGTAGCAGCTGATACTTAGCTGAGGTGTATACCAGTGTGGAAAACTACCTGGCTGACACACTGTTAGGCCTCCTGCACACGACCATATGGCTTTTTCAGTATTTTGCGAACGGAATGCACACGGACGTCACCCGTTTTTTTTGCGGATCGGAAAATACTGAAAAAGCCAGAACGGAACAGCTGGTCCCCGATAGAACAGTACTATCCTTGTCCGTGATGCGGACAATATTAGGACATGTTCTATCTTTGAACAGAAAAGAAATACGAAAACGGAAGGCATACGGAGTACCTTTTGTTTTCTTGCGCATCCCTTAAATGAAAGGTTCCGTATACTGTCCGTATACCAAATGCAACGGAAACGGGGGGAAAAAAAACGTTTGTGTGCAAGAGGCCTTAGTGTATCCTTACACCTTATGGGGAGCAATAGGATTGAGGGGAATATTTATAGACATACGTCTGATTAACTATTGCACCCTAGCCTGCATTTGACGCTGTACTGCCCCAGATTTTTGTATTGAATCCGCAATAAAGTTAGTTTTGGTTTTATTTTAACCCTCGTTACCAGGCTGAGAATTAATGACAATTGTGAACGTCTACTTTTCACACTGGATGACACAGGATGTCCTGCACATATTGCTGCGCTGTTAGTGTCCCTCGTATCACTACTAGGGGTGACCGACTGTCGTATGCGGTGTCTCCGCAGATCATCACACCAGCAGTTGGGGCAGTGCGTCACTACACAGCAATGACAGGACTGAAGAGCTCACCATGAGGCCTCCATACTCGACCATCATGGGATTCCAAACCGGACCTGGATTTATCGCTAAAGATGATATGGTTCCAGTCCCTAGGAAATGGTGACCAGTGATGACCCCCTAAGCATCAGACTATCAATGTTGGGGAACAGAAGGCTGAGTAATGCTTTTTTTTTTTACTGTAAATAAACAATTTATATTTTAGTTATATTAAAAAAAAATTTTTTATCCCACTGAACAACCTAATAGGACACAATTGAGCAATTTTTTGTTAACTGCTATTACTATTGACAGCCAGCTACCATTGCCTCTGTTTGTACTGGTAGCTGGCTGTCAATAGTAATACATGTAATGGGTGCCATGATGCAATTTTTTTTAATATGAATATAATATAAATTGTTTAAAAAAAAAAAAAAAGCATTACTCACCCTTCTGTTCCCCCAGCATTGCCAGTCTGATGCTTAGGGGGTCATCACTGGTCACCATTTCCTAGTCCTGGCTTAGCGCACAGGAAATTGCAGAAGATGCCAGATTGGCGCCGCCATTTCCTGTGTGAAGAGCCGGGACCAGGGAATAGAGACCCAGTAACCATTTTTTTTTAAAAAAACATTTCTGCCCCTAATAGAAAAATAATAATTGGTGAAATTGAAACTCAGGTGCAATATGTCATCTGAATAGGGCCTTAGACAGGGATAAAGCCATGATGTACTCAGTTATTTGAGGTACGTTTCACTGATGCCAGAAGTATGAGCTTAGATTACCTATATGACAGGGATGTCAAACTCGTGGTCCTCCAGCTATTGCAAAACTACAACTCCCAGCATACCCTCATAGATGTAGGTTTTCCGGGGGACAGCTGGAGGGTCACGAGTTTGAGATCCCTGCTAGATGGCATATACCACGTGCTTGCTTGCTTACCGTGGAATAATGCTGCAGATGATGTCTATTTTGCTATGCAGTTCTATAAAGGAGCCACTTGGGGGTGTTTTTCTATAAAGCATCCTCTTTCCTTTAATTTTCTTCATAAATACCATTGTTCCCATGCCAGAATCTTCAGGTCTGATCCTCGTTAAGCCATGCGGTGTTCAGTTCCCGTACATAAACTGGCTTTTATGGTCCTTTATGACTAACACCCTATTCCGGACAGTCATTGAATACTGAGAAATCAACTATTTGTAATTTATCTTCATTGTCTTTCCCATTCAATAAACTTAGAATGGCTAAACTTAGAACGGTCCACATGAAAATCCACAGCAGGAACCGCAGCCCAGCGCAGCAGTTTCGACCATGAGATACGTGGCAGGTTTTGTGGCGGACAAAATCGTCCACATGAACCTACCCTAATAGGATGCCACTGTTGTAACATGTCAGTTCCTGAAATGTTTTCTCTGCTAGATATTCCGCAATCAACTGTGAGTGGCATTAGGGTCCATTCACATGTCCGTGAATGTGTCCGCTCCTGTTCCACAATTATGCGTAACGGGTGCGGACCCATTCATTCTCTGTGAGGCAGGAATGGATCTGGACAGCACAGTGTGCTGTCCGCATCCACATTTCCGGAGCGCGCCCCTGAACTTCCGGTCCGCGTCTCCGGAAAAAAATAGAACATGTCCTATTTTTGGAACAGGCAGAACAAGAATAGGTAGTTCTATGGGGGTGCCGGCCGGGTGTATTGCATATCCACAATACACTACGGACGTGTGAATGGACCCTTATTGTGTAGTGGAAGCGTCTAGGAAGCACAGCAACGCAAAGTGGAGACCAGTGAAGGCAATTCTTTGTGCCGGAGCGCGGCAACGATGGCGGCGCAGCGCCTTCTTCACTCCGCTCTTCTCCAACTCCACCAAACCCAGAGAGCCTCTCTTCATCCGCCTCTCAGACATCACCGCTAAGTGCGGCTCCATACAGGTCAGAGCACCGGGTCTTACCGACTGCCCCCTAACAAGCAAAGAGCGCAGTCACCATAGAGCATGAGGGGGAGCGGGAAACGTGCCATGCTACCAGGCCAGAAGAGCCATTAACACCAGGGCCTGAACCACACAACATTAAACAGGGCAAGGGGCACCATGAACATCATCAAAGCCCACTTGATACAGAGGAAGCCTCCTCAGATGAAGGGATAGCCACCCATATGACAGACGAACTAACGGCATTAACCGTGTCCTATTCTCCTGTGTCTGAACAAATCCTTCCTCCATGAGGACATTACTACATTGCTGACACCTATATCAGCTTCTGTACAAGCCCTTGATGCTAGAGAGAATTTTCAGAGTCTCAAAATACCATAATCGACGCCCATAATGATATAGCGGACGAGCTGGAACTAGTGAAATCTAAACTGGCTGACCTGGAAGACTGTTCACGGCGCAATAATATTAAGCTGAGAGGTATCCCAGAAACGGTCCCTCCTTCAAGTATTACCTCCTACATACAAAAATTATTCCGGTCTTTACTACCCACTTTATCAGCTCAAGACGTGATTATAGACCGAGCACACAGGGTCCCTAGGCCCACAAATCTGGCAGAAACGATCCCCAGGGACACACTAGCTAGAGTGCACTTCTTTCATGTTAAAGAGGCCATACTGTCAGCCACCCGGAAGATGTCAGTCCTACCAGATCCTTTCCAAACCGTTAAGCTCTGCACAGATCTTTCAGCTACAACTCTCTGCTAGAGGAAATTGCTGGCTCCCATTACTACCACGCTGAGACAGAACAACATCCCTTACCGCTGGGGATACCCAGTGAAGATCCTACTAACCAAAGATGGCACTTCGTACTCAATAAAGACCTTAGAAGAAGGTAGCAAACTACTACTCTCATGGAACTTGACTCCAGCATCAAATGAGCCGATTCAACCTCGGAAATCACCTCGGAAGAATACAGACCAACAACAGAACTTTGCTTCACCCTATCCACCAGGCTGATCCTACTATCGCTCCATTAGGATCACCGGGTGCAGAGGAAAAGTTGCATACCCTCCTTCTGGTAACACATAGGACTACACCCCCATACTGCTGATAGCAACCTAGAGTTGCGTCCTGTATCCTTTATTTTCTACACTCCTCAGGAACCCTCAGACAAGATGATCCCTTATGTTATAAAGTTTACAGAGATTTTTATGTTTGGTTGCAGTTGTATTTGCTGTCCTGAGCCAATTTTCTCTTTTGTGTCCTTCTACCGACTCAATGGTACTCCACTTTATGTCACTTAATGTGAAGGGTCTAAATTGTCCACAGAAAAGCACCTACTTATGGAAGGAGCCGATGTTGCACCACGCTAATGTTTTGTGTACACCAGAAACGCATATTATGGAGATTCCTTTCCAACAATCTTACAATCACATTCAGAAAAAAAGACAAGAGGTGTCCAAATTGCTATTAGAAATACGGTTTCCTTCACACAGATCGCACAAATAATTGATCCTAGAGGTCGTTATGTGATCCTGGTGTGTTCCTTGAATAACAATATCTACACTATCGCTAACTTGTATGCATCCAATCGCAGACAAATCTCATTCCTGCATAGGATAATGAAAAGAGTCAACAAGGTTAAACAGGGTCGCCTGTTGCTTTGCAGTGATTTTAACAGCATACTAGACCCCTCAATAGACACCAGCAACCCCACTAGATCTATCGACAATGGTCTACCATCACTTATACACTCAGAGGAACCCTTTGATATATGGAGAGCACACCATAGCACAGAAATGGATCTTACCTTTTTCTCAGAATGCCGTAGAACATACTCTCGCATTGATTTATTTTTAGTAGATCGTGCATTATTGTATAAGAGCTGTAAATTTGGTATTGATTTAATCAAATGGTCAGACCACGCAGCGATAACACTTGATATTCAGGAAGGTGCTGACGGCAACCCAGACAAAATATGGAGAAACAACACCTTTCTCCTGGGCCATTCTACATATGGGAATGAAATAGAAAATTCCACCACAGAATTCTTTAAATTCAACACCGGTACAGCATCTAATGTGTATTATGAATGGCAAGCCTACAAAGCATTTATACGGGCAATGATCAGCCATAAAGAAAGGAAAGCTAGAGAACAAAAGCAAAATACATTATTGGTTGAACTCGATAAACTCGAGAGATTTAACAAACAAAGCCCCAATTTTACCACCTCCGAATCCATAGTGAATATTTGCAACCAACTAAGAAACTTGCTCCTACATAATTATGAACGAGTGCTAGTTAAGACTAAAGCCAAATACTATGCACAAAACAATAAAGCTGGTAAACTCTTAGGTTCCAGATTAAAGCTCCAGCACACGCCTTCTAGAATTTATTATATTAAACATCCGGCCACTGGGGCAAAACTCAACGACCCTAGAGAAATCACTGCCCAATTCAAAGAACATTACCACACCCTTTACAATATAGAGAACCAACAACCTCCTCTATATAATATAATCACATTGACACAAAACTTCTTAGATAACGCAAAGTTACCGATCTTGACTGACCAACAATTGGCTTCTCTCTGCGCCCCCATCACCATAGCAGAAATTCTTAGTACTAATAAAACGCTGTCTTCTGGTAAATCTCCAGGTCCAGACGGTCTTTCAAGCGAATTCTATAAAAGATTTTCCACACTGATATCCCCCGCCTGGAATCAGTGTTCCAACAGGCTGCACGGGGTATCCCCTTCCCATCCAAGATGTTATCTGCAGAGTGATGCTGCCCAAGCCAGGGAAGCCAGCCGATGTTCCTCAGAACTTTAGAGCTATAGCCCTCTTGAATGTGGATATTAAGTTATGTGCAAAGATACTGGCCTCCAGATTGTCACATGTCGTACCTCTCTTGGTGCAGTCTGACCAGACAGGATTTGTCATGGGAAAGCAAGCCTTTGATAATACTAGACGTGTCTTGAACATCTTAGATTACTTGGAGAGAAGGGGGGGTCCCCGTGGTGGCGGTTACGCTGGACGCCGAGAAGGCGTTTGACCATATTAATTTGCTACAATGTGCTTTAGATATCGTCTCTAGATATGGCTCTTTGTCATATTATAAGATTATTGTATCCAAGTCCCAGGTGCTGCCCCTGAATCTCCACCAGGAGACTCTTCAATCAATGGATATCTGTCTTCCAACTGGACTGGCAAGACAAAGGGATAAAATACCTAGGTATTCACCTTACTAAGGCCCGGTCAATATGCTTTACTCATATAATTATGAAGCGCTATTGAAAATCATAGAACAAGACTTATTTACTTTTACAAAACATGATGTTTCTTGGGTGGGCAGAATAGCCACCTTCCAGATGTTTACATTACCCAAAGTGCTGTATATCTTTTTTTCCCCTACAGTTTTTTTTCTGAAAGCTAAACAGCTTCTCAATAAGTTTATTTGGGGGAATAGGAAGCCTAGGGTCTCATACACCTTGATGATCCGGAAGAGAGGGAGGAATGGGACTACCGTGTCTACATCACTATTATGTAGCCACCAACCTCTTCATTCTGAAGGACTGGTGGACAAGAGCCACGGACTAACACTGGGTTCACATAGAACAAAGTGCAACTCCGACCTGTACCTTAGGGCCTTATTGCTTGGCTCGGTGCTAGACCCAAATCTGAAAATTAGCGAGTCATATATAGTACAACACTCAATAGAGCTATGGCGCAAATTGCACTCCTCGGTAGCTAAACCATCATGGGGCGGCATGGCGATAGCTCCTTTGGAATCCCTAGAAACATTAATAGATAATATATCTTTAACTGACTGGACACATAGAGGGATAGACAAGATCCAACGACTGTATTCTCAACAGACAATGCGGTCCTTTACAGATCTACATGGAATCCCATATAGAGATTTCTACAAATACCTGCGGTTGAGACATCTGCTTAACTCTCTACATAAGACTCCTCCCTCCTTTAATGCTGATATCATAACCCTTTTTAAACTTACCTCTCCTAGGACTAAAATACTGAGACCGATATACTGTATGACAATCTATCACAAGCCATGACATTTGTGAAAACAACCCCCATCGTAACTTGGGAGAAGGAGATGGGTAAGGAATACACAGCTGTATCTTGGAGTAGGGCCATTCTTTATTCTTCTACTACATTTAGGTGCACAACTCACTATGAGACAGCTATGAATACTCTTCTGCGTTGGTATTACACGCCTAACGGGTTACTTAAGATTTTTCCAAATTCCTTGCCCTATCGTTCGCGCCTTTGCGGCCAGAGTGGAACACTATTCCACACCTTATGGTCATGTCCTGCCCTTCTTCCATACTGGGACACGGTCTTTTCTTTACTGTCTGGGGTTTTGCGTCGCAGAGTGGAACCCTTTCCGGCTTTGGCTTTCTTGTTCTTGGGAATAGACTCCTTTCCGGTGTTGGTTCGAACCATTATAGGCTATGTTTTAGTGATTGCAAAACTGGTGGTGGTGCGGCACTGGACAGAGCCAAAACCTCCAGCACAATACAATAGGTCATGAAAGTCACTGCACATCTTGGAACCATACTAAATCTAAAAGAGTGTATTCGTAGGATTTGCGGTAGGTTCCAACTTAAAAGGAATGTACACATTAAAGATGACTCTAACCTCTCCTCACGTCTCTGTTTTAATAACTACTTACATTCTCCGTGCATTAACAATTCTGGATCATCTTTTCATATACATGTATGTTGTGTATTTCCTCTATTATTCCTTATAGAATTTTATAAGTGCATTTCCAGCAGTATCCTATAAAGGTCCAGCTGAGTGTTACCAGTTGGGGGGTGTCCTTACACAACCTGACACTATCCAATCAATGCTGCCAGTGTTAGACTGTGCAGGGACAACACCCTCAACTGGTAACACTTAGGAGGACCTTTATTGAAAGCTGCCGGAAATTTATCCATAAACTTCTAAGTAGGGATATTAGAGAATTGGCGCAACATAAAGTTATATGAAGATATGCTCCAGAATTATTACATGAGAAATGCACAGAGTTACTAAAACAGACATGTCAGAGTGGGTGACAGATCCTTCCCTTCAAAGTGGTTGGCCCATGTCACTCACATCTCTGGGACCCACATCTGTCTCTAGAATGAAGCCCCCAAAGTGATGGTGAGAGCACCTCTGCCACCTCTCCATTCACCTCTATGGAAGTTTCGGAAATAGCTGAGCCTGCACTTGCATTGCTCACGAGGCCACTTGCCCCGTCTTTATTGTCTGCGCCAGACTGAAGCATGAACAGATGACACAGCCGCACTGCAAACATCCTTTCTTCTTCTTCAGATCTAGCAAGGAACATCTGCTGGAGGCCTTGCACACTTGTGACTCAGTTTCCATCTCTCCTGACACATTGGTTAGGAATGCTAACCCTGTCCTAAGGAATATGAAGAGATAGTGGTTAAAGGAAGGTGAATTCTCACCATCTGATCTTCACATGGAGACCACCTGGTGACAATTCACCTTCCTCTAACCACTATCCCTTTTTTCTCTTCCTATGGAAACTAGCGTTTGAAGAAGGTCCAAATAGGACCGAAACGTGACATGTACACAAAAAAGTTGCCTTGCATATGAAAACCAAATAAAAATCAACACAATACTTTAAACAAATCTTAAAGAGTGCCTACGTTTATTTTATTTGATCGTACATTTGTTACAAAGGAAGAAAAGAAGCTTAAAGAAATCCATTAAGGATGATTGCCATATATGGTCAGCTGAAGGTGACCCCGTTCAAGGCGTCCTGTCGAAAGCACCTTCAGAGGAAACCTGCCATAAAGTGGAGGCCATGATTTTGGAAGCTCAGTGGGTCAAAGTCAGTGTTATAGCTCATGAATTAGGGATTTCAGTTTGCACAGTTTCCAGTATCATTCCTGATGTTTTGATGATGTCAAAGGTCAGTTCCCGGTGGGTGCCATGAATGTTGATGTCTGAGCAAAAAACCTGTCGCCAGTAATTAGACCAAGAGAATTTAGACATGCTCAGAGAAAATCCAGGAGCATCCGATTGCTGGAGGCGAAGTAGAATAAGGTCGGGCACAAACCATGGGGCCGCCGCATCCGGATCACGGACCCATTGACTTGAATGGGGTCCACGATCCGCATTCAACGGTCCGCACCGCCAAAAAGTAGTGCATGCACTACTTTTTTGCGGTGTGAAGGCACGAACAGAAAACCCACGGAAGCAACCCGTAGTGCTTCCGTGGGCTTCCACACCGCATCTCCCGGATTGCAGTGAATGGGTCCACATCCGTGATGCGGGGAGCACACGGCCGATGCCCATGTATTGCGGACCAGCTGTACGGCATGAGCCCTGAATGTGTTGAAGTCAAGGAGGATTACATTGAAAAGTAGTTAGTTCAATTTTCTCAGAAAATGTTGTTTTCATATTAAGGTAGATTGAACACTCTTCGTATCTACAAGTTACACATCACAGTGTAAAGATGTTTACCGCATCCTCTTCAGTAAGGAAAGAGTTAATCGTAACCCAGTTTAAAGGTCCTTTTACAAGGGCTGAGAATGATAATTATTTAAGATGAGAATTTGCTGCATTCCTGATCATTGCCTGTATATCAGCCCATGTAAAAGGGCCTCAAACGAGTTTTTCAAACCAGCACCTGAATACTTTTATAATTGCATGTAATGAAAAACCTAGTATAGCCATTGAACTATTCAATAAAATGTATCTGTATAGCGCCACCTGCTGTTGTTTTTTTTTCTTTTCTCTGTCCACCACACTGAGGCGGTCACACGCACTCAGTTTAAATCTTCAACTGCCACCAGCCATTTGCGGAACGGAACGCGGCCCATTGTAGAAATGCCTCTTTATGTCCGGAAAACAGACAAGAATAGGACATGCTATATTTTTTTTGCGGGGCCACGGAACGGAGCAAAGGACGCGAACAGCACACAAAGTGTTGTCCACATCTTTTGCGGCCCCATTAAAGTGAATGGGTTCGCGCCCGAGCCGCTAAATATGCGGCTCGGACACGGTCGCAAAATACGTTCGTGTTGTGGTAAGGTGCAAGGTACCGTTATCGATGGGAGGTACGTGTCACCGAGGTTCCTGGCCTCGGTGAGGTGAGAGCCGGGTTTTATGTGTCAGCAGCAGCTAGTGCTGCTTGACATTTATAGTTAGTTTGGCTGCAAAGCCAATCCGGGCCGGCTCTTACTGGGAGTAGGCAAAGAGTTGGGTGGGTGCCTACTCCCCACGGTCCAGGCCGGACTTTGCTGGGCTTTAAAACACAGCCAGCACCAGCAGATGGGTGTGATTGTCCTGGAGCTGCTGTTAGGCTGTGGAGTCACTTGTGTTTGGAAGTTCTCTGGGCTGGACTCAAGAGCCCAGCAAGGAGGAGTGCAGACGACCTGGAAGCCTGACGGCGACTGTCTTGCGGCTGGACTGACAGCCAGGTGCGAACCTGCACCTAAAACCTCCCAGGTGACTAGAACCTGATTTGGACTGTTTTGTTTTGCCTCATGATTTCTGGTGTGTGTGAACAAACACCAAGAGACTGTTTATATCGTTTGTTTTTGTGCAAGTGTGAATAAAACACTGTTCATTGCACCTTCTGGACTCCCTGTTTTGCCTCTGTACTGCACCCGCACCGCTATCTACCAGAGCGACTCCCCACATTTGGTGTCGGATGCGGGCATGCGCAGTGAGGCTGGCGTGAACGCCGAAGTTTGTTTGTTTTGCTGGGCACGAGTGCATGGAATGTATTAAACCAGCACAGCTACAAGTAGGAATTGCTGGCAACATGGAGGCGGCTGTGAAAGCTCTCATAGAGGCTAACGTGCAGCAGCGGGAGACCAACCAGCTACTATTACAGCACGTGATGGCGTTACAAGCTGCAGGAGCGTCCCACCCTGTCCATGATGCCCGGAAAGCAGTCCGTTCGGCGATCCCAAAAATGACCCCCTCGGACGACGTTGAGACGTATCTGGCGGTCTTTGAGAAGGTAGCCGTGAGGGAGAAGTTACCCCGTGACCAGTGGGCCGAGGTGGTCGCTCCGTTCCTGGCATCCGGACCCCAGCAGGTTTTTTTTGACCTAGCAGATGACCAGGCTGCTGATTACCCCACGGTGAAGGGGGAGATCCTGGCCAGACTGGGGGTAAATGTGTTGGTCCGGGCTCAGCGGGTCCACCAGTGGGACTTTAAATCGGCTGAACCCGCCAGACCGCAGTACTATGAGTTGCTGCACAGGTTGCAAAAGTGGCTGCAGCCTGAGGTTCTAAGTCCGACGGCTATACTGGACCGTTTGCTGGCCGACATGTTCTGGAGGGCCCTACCTACCCCCTTCAGCACTGGATCGGCCAGGTATCCCCCACTAATGCCCTTGAAATGGTTGATCTGGTGGAGCGTTACGAGGCCACCAGAAACCTGCAGGGGAGTCTTGCTGGGAAGGGGCCAGTCAAACCCCGGAGGCCTCCACCCCAGTTCCAACGACCGCGACAGAGAGACCTGCACGGAATGTGCCCCTGCGGTTCCGCCTCCCGTGGTATGCTGGAGGTGTCAGGAGCCAGGCCACCTCAGGGTCGACTGTCCGCACCAGGGTGAGCCGATGGAAGTGAACTACGGCTATCGCCACTCCCTGTATGCACGGAAGCTGTGTGCAACTGGCACCCGTGAGGTGCAGGACAATAACCACCTGTGTCAGGTAGAGGTGGGAGATTCTCTGGCGGTGGCCCTGCTGGACTCCGGGAGTCTAGTCTCCCTGGTAAGGGCTGCCCTGGTACGGCCTGTGGAGTATACCGGCCGTAAAATCGGGGTCCTGTGCATCCACAGAGACCTAAAAGACTACCCCACTGCACTAGTGACTTTGTCCACAGCGGCTGGTAAGTGGACCCACGAGGTGGCTGTCGCTACTAAACTCCCACATGAACTGATACTTGGGAGGGACTTCCCAGGTTTCCCGGCGCTGTGGCCGGCAATAAAAGTATCTGATGGACTCGAGACAGGGGTAACCCTAGTAGAGTGGCCTGATACCACTGGAAGGCCAGAACCCTGGGAGCCCGAATCTGAAGGGCCAGCGGTAGGGGTGACCACTGCTCCAGCGGTAGAAGGGGAGGCAACCCCACTGAGGGTAATGGTGGGAGACACGGAGGACTTGCCACCGGGACCTGAGTTGGCAGACCTCAATGTCTCCGGGGAAAATGTTGGGACCGCACAACACCGGGACCAAACCCTAACCAGGGCCTGGGAAAGTGTTGTAATGATTGATGGTAAACCCCAGAAACCTGGGGCTGAATTAATGTTTCCGCGATTTATTGTTCTTCAGGATATGTTGTATCGGGTGAACCAAATCCGAGGTGAGCCAGTTGAACAGTTGGTGGTGCCCACCGCATACCGCAAGCTTGTTATGGAGCTTGCCCACCAACATGTTCTTGGGGGACACATGGGGTGGCAGAAAACGCAGGACCGCGTACTACAGCGATTTTACTGGCCCGGTTTGTTTAAGGAAGTAGAGGAGTTCTGTAAGTCCTGTCCGACCTGTCAGGTAAATAGCCCCCAGCCGCATTACAGAAGTCCCCTGGTCCCTCTCCCAATAATTGAGGTCCCATTCGAGCGTATTGCCATGGATCTGGTCGGACCTGCATCGAAGTCTGCTAGGGGTCACCAACATATCCTGCTGGTTCTGGAGTATGCTACTCGGTATCCAGAGACGGTGCCTCTGCGACATACCTCGGCTAAGCTCATTGCCAAAGAGTTAATGGAAATGTTTTCCCGTGTGGGCCTGCCAAAAGAGATTCTGACCGACCAAGGGACCCCTTTATGTCCAAAGTTATGAGGGAACTGTGTAAATTGTTGCGTATAAAGCAGTTACGGACGTCCGCTTACCATCCGCAAACAGACGGTCTTGTCGAAAGGTTCAACCAAACTCTAAAAAATATGTTAAAAAGGGTGGTGTCCAGAGATGGGAAGGACTGGGACCTGCTTCTGCCCTATCTCATGTTCGCCGTGCGAGAGGTGCCCCAGGCCTCTACTGGGTTCTCGCCCTTCGAACTGCTTTATGGCAGACACCCCGGGGCCTGTTGGATATCACCAAGGAAGCGTGGGAACAACAGCCTGTCCCCCACAAAAGCGTCATTGAGTATGTCACCCAGATGCAGGACCGGATGGAAAGGGTGTTGCCGCTGGTCCGGGAGCATATGGAGGCAGCGCAACAAGCCCAGAGTAGGGTGTATAATCGTCAGGCTCGGGTACGGAACTTCAACCCGGGAGATCGGGTTTTGGCTCTGGTGCCCACCCTTGACAGCAAGTTCCTAGCCAGGTGGCAGGGCCCCTATGAGGTTATCGAGAAGGTAGGGAAGTAATTACAAAGTACACCAGCCAGGCGGCGCAAGCCGGAGCAGGTGTACCACGTGAATTTACTGAAGCCGTGGAAAGACAGGGACACGGCCGACGACAACAGCCCCCGGCCAGGGCTTCTAGGTGACAAGGGTCCAGCCCCACAGTTCGAGGCCTGCGAAGCGGTAGCCACGGTAAAATTGCAGACAGCCTGTCTTCCAAACAAGTTCAGGAAGTCAGGAGTTCATCAGTCGGAACACAGATGTGTTCTCGGACCTCCCTGGCCGCACGTCTCTCATCCAACATGACATCGCCACTGAGCCTCAGGCCAAAATCCGGTTAAAACCATACCGGGTACCCGAGGCTCGGCGACGGGCCATCGCGGAGGAAGTGCAATTAATGTTGAAGCTTGATGTCATTGAGGAATCGAAAAGTGAGTGGGCCAGTCCCATAGTTCTAATACCTAAGCCGGATGGGACGCTGCAGTTCTGCAACGATTTTCGCAAATTAAATGAAGTGTCCAAGTTCGATGCGTATCCCATGCCCCGGGTAGACGAGCTTGTTGAGAATTTAGGGCAAGCCCGTTATTTTTCTGTGCTAGACCTCACTAAAGGATACTGGCAAGTACCCTTAACGGAGGCGGCCAAGGAAAAACCGCTTTGTTACTCCGCAGGGCCTGTATCATTACAAGGTGTTACCCTTTGGCCTGCATGGCGCCCCGCCACCTTCCAAAGGTTAATGGATATTGTGCTGCGACCTCATCGCCGGTACGCCTCGGCCTACTTAGATGATGTAATCATCCACAGCACCGACTGGGAAAGCCATTTGCCCAAAGTGCAGGCGGTAGTAGATGCCCTGAGGAAAGCTGGTCTAACCGCCAATCCAAAGAAGTGTGCGATTGGGTTGGAAGAGACCAAATATCTGGGATATGTTATTGGGCGCGGAGTCATCAAGCCGCAGGTAACTAAGGTAGAGGCCATTCGTAACTGGCCCCGACCGGTCACCACCAGGCAGGTAAAGTCCTTCCTGGGAATTGTAGGGTACTACATGCGGTTTGTGCCCCACTTTGCCACAATAGCAGCGCCGTTGACAGACCTGTTGAAGGGGCGAAAGTCGGGAAGGTTAGCTGGAATGAGAAGGCGGAGGAGGCTTTCTCCGCATTGAAGTCGGTCCTGTGTGGGTCCCCGGTTTTGGTGACACCCGACTTCAACAGGGAGTTCGTCTGCTCAGACAGATGCCTCGGAGGTAGGTCTCGGTGCAGTACTGTCTCAGGAGGTCAATGGGGAAGAACATCCCGTTGTCTTCCTGAGCCGTAAACTCACCCCAGCCGAGACCAGGTATAGTATAGTGGAGAGGGAGTGCCTGGCTATCAAGTGGGCACTCGAATCTCTCCGCTATTACCTGTTAGGGAGGAGGTTCTGTCTGGTGACCGACCATTCCCTCTCAAGTGGATGAGCCAGGCCAAGGAGAGGAATGCTCGGGTCACCAGGTGGTTCCTATCCTTGCAAAATTTCAAAATTTCGGTAGAACACAGGGCAGGCCGCTTGCAGGGTAATGCAGATGCCCTGTCCCGCGTCCACTGCCTCACATGTGTTCACCCTCTCAGGGTTGAACAAAGGGGGGGGGGGATATGTGGTAAGGTGCAAGGTACCGTTATCGATGGGAGGTACGTGTCACCGAGGTTCCTGGCCTCGGTGAGGTGAGAGCCGGGTTTTATGTGTCAGCAGCAGCTAGTGCTGCTTGACATTTATAGTTAGTTTGGCTGCAAAGCCAATCCGGGCCGGCTCTTACTGGGAGTAGGCAAAGAGTTGGGTGGGTGCCTACTCCCCATGGTCCAGGCCGGACTTTGCTGGGCTTTAAAACACAGCCAGCACCAGCAGATGGGTGTGATTGTCCTGGAGCTGCTGTTAGGCTGTGGAGTCACTTGTGTTTGGAAGTTCTCTGGGCTGGACGCAAGAGCCCAGCAAGGAGGAGTGCAGACGATCTGGAAGCCTGACGGCGACTGTCTTGCGGCTGGACTGACAGCCAGGTGCGAACCTGCACCTAAAACCTCCCAGGTGACTAGAACCTGATTTGGACTGTTTTGTTTTGCCTCATGATTTCTGGTGTGTGTGAACAAACACCAAGAGACTGTTTATATGGTTTGTTTTTGTGCAAGTGTGAATAAAACACTGTTCATTGCACCTTCTGGACTCCCTGTTTTGCCTCTGTACTGCACCCGCACCGCTATCTACCAGAGCGACTCCCCACAGTGTGCATGAGGCCTAAAGCAACTATGTTTTTCTAATCTTATACAACCACTTTAATGATTATTTTATACCCAGACTTGTAACCATCTAGACAAAACTTATTAGGCTTTTCTTAATAAATTCAATGTGACTTGTAAATGTCTTGAAGATAACAGGTTAAATTTTCGGGACCTGTGTGTGAATGAGGGGGGGCATTGGAGACATTGCTCCTCCGGTATGTACTATTGCCGTAGGGCTGGTGTAAATATGGTCTTTTATGAAATTCTTGAGCAGCGGGAGCAGTCGGCGTGTATGTTGGAGGATCCAGTTAGTTTATAATCAGAACATAGTCAAGGTCCCGATGCACAGCTTATTCCTATTATCAGCAACTGCCCTCTGAACAACATCGGAATGTAATTTCTGAAAAGCCTTCGGATATAAGGCGATGAACATCAAGTATGACGGCTGGATCTTAGGGGAGAGTATGGAAATACACCAGGATAGTCTTGAACGAAGAGATGCCTTGGTTACAAATCACACTTTAAGGGTCCATTCACACGTCTGTGGTGTGTTGCGAATCCACAACACACCTGGCCGGCACCTCCCATAGAAATGCCTATTCTTGTCCGCAGCTCCGGACAAGAATTGGACATGTTCTGTCTTTTGCGGAGCCGTGGACCAGAAGTTCGGTCATAGTGTGCTCTTCGCTTCACGTCCGGCCCCATAGAGAATGAATGGGTCCGCACCCGTTCTGTAGGGAATTGCGGAACGGATGCGGACCTATTTGCGGACGTGTGAATGGACCCTAATCCATGAAAACATACCTGGTACACATAAGGCCTGCATAATAGTCCAGAGCTGAATTCGTAATTCTGCTGGTTGGTATTGGAAATGGTTGAGCTGTAATCTGCAGCAGAAAATTCCACAACAATTCACAGCGAAATCTCCATGTGTTGCATCCGGATTTATTGTGCGTTTGTTACAGATTTAACCCTGTGCGATGCAAAATATGCTAAAATCTCATCCACTTTGCTGGTGCTGTAATACGCTGCGGGGCAAATTTGCCGATGCTTCCCGGAGGTCACCCAAGTTCTCCACTCTGTACATAATAAGCTCTCAACAGTAATTAACGCTGTGACAATCAGGTACTCATGTACCCGGCCAGCGACCGCACATGTTCTCCTGAATTCAACTGCTGTGACCCGCACCTCACCTCCTAAAGCCTCATTCACACGTTTGTGTTTGTGCTCAGATCCGTGAGCAGGTGGTCAGTGATGCATCCGTGAAGGATCCGTGTTGGGTGGTGTGTCCGTTTTTTTGCTGTCTGTGTTGTGTCCGTGTTTCACTGACACTGGACAGCTGAAAAATAATTTTCAAAGGATCTCTTCTTAATGATCCATAACACACAGATGCAACACGGATGCCATCCGTGGTTTTCATGGGCCCATAGACCATAATTGGCTGATGGATCCGTGAAACACTGACGCGTGAATGAGGCTTAAGCCCCGGCTCCAGACAACTGGAGGGGGAGGACAGAAGATGGCAGCTATTGATGGCCACAACAGAGGGCCAGCTTTTAGGGTAGTATATTGTGCTACACTTAGTTATTTGGTTCTGCTGGGACGGTATTTTGCACCATGGTATTGTTGACCCCCATCTACTTGTGTTGCCCCACTTTCTGTTAATTTGGACCAGCCTACAAAATGGGGCCACTTTGAGATTGTTTTTCCAGGGTCACTTTAAGTTCCTAGTCCGCCCCTGGTTACAACCCTGCTTTTATCTATTTATTGCTTCTATCTATCTATCTATCTATCTATCTATCTGACTGCTTGAGAAAGGTGCCATTGGGCGCACCGAAACGTCGCTTTTACTCGGTAAATAAACAAGGAATTTTTCTCATTATTTTGGGAAGTGCTGTGGAATTTGTTCTTTTATCTATCTATCTATCTATCTATCTATCTATCTATCTATCAGCAATCCAGACCTTGATCGAGGGTCAGTGCAGTAGCAACAGGAAGAAGCAACTCTCCAGTATCGATGAAAATCCACCACAGTGTGTTTATTCCCCTATGTCCAGAACAAGCTTTCAGTTCCCACATGGAGCTTTTTTCAAGCAATGTGATATATAAAGAACAGAGTGTATATGGCCATGTGGAGATGACATCATAATGGGACTACTTAAACATAATCAAAATACTAATGAAAGTGCACTGTGCATAATGCATAGCACCTGGTTACCTTGTAACAACAATCCCCAAATGCATAAATATTGTGCAAGACAATAGGCAGCGCTCTCAATGTATAGAAACACTCAATAAGTAATTATGTAAATCCATCAGCAGGCGGGGGTGTGAGATGGGGAAACAGCTCTCATTGTCTGAACAGTGTTTGTATAGATTAAATTAAATGATCTGGACTGACATTGTGCTGTTTGGCCACAAGATGCCGCTGTTTCCAAAACACAGCTAACAGACTGCATATATTTTCATATTCATGAGAGGTGGGGTTTCAGAGCCTGGCGAAGAGAAGGAAGCAGCCATCTTAGAGGAAGCTGAGACTGAGGAACTGTGTGTGAGCAGAGAGTCTGACAGCATCCAGATGTTAGAGCATCCCTCAGTGACCAGAGCTGCAGCTAAGTGAAGCTGATCATGTTCAAGACCCTGATACTGTCCTGAGGAAGGAGGATTGCTTCCAGGAACGCTGATGAGAGCTGAGGAGCAAAGAAACATACACATGATTGTTGCAAAGGCATTTGTTCTGTTTAGAGTCACCAGTGGATGCAGAGCAGACCCGGCTCGGTAAGATCGTGCAATCCCCTCATTACAGTGTTGGCGCTTAGAGACTGAGACCAGGCCTGTAGTTAGTTAGTTAGGGTCTCTGTTTGTGTCAGGCCACAAGTGTTACTACTGTTCACTGCAAGGACTCTATAACCTAAAGTGATATTTCACATTGGAGAGCTGATAAAATTCCCACAAACTCAAGCCAGGCTGGCGTTTTGCTCAGAAGGAATACTCAGGCACGTGCTACAGGACCAGGTATGGGAGGGGGAATATTGTAGATCTGTGTAAGATTGTAGGCTGTTGTGCTGCAGGCTAGCCCCTACTACATGCCCATACAGTGATTCTTGTTCTTTTAGGGTAATAACAGGTAAGGTGTAGCAGTTTAGTTGTGCCCGCCAGTAGGTAAATTACTGCATCCATCGGAGGGCGCCATGCTGTGCAGCACAAGGGTCTCACCTCTCGGGCTAGGTGTATGTAAATTTATTGTATGTTCTCAGCATTTGTGGTTGTGTTTATTGCCACATTTAAGTAAAATTATGTTTTGGCAAAAGCTGGTGTTGGGGTTGCTTTCCTCGTTCGTGACTTCATTGTATCCTGGGGGGCCCACACTGGTACACGGCTTACAGTGAAAGGGACGCACTGACCAATGAGTAGATAGTTATTCAAAAGCATCCATGATAACTTCATGCTAAGTCCACACGTGTTGAATAAACGTTAAATGGAGAAAAACATTTTGAGAGCTTTTGCTGCTGATGCTACAGCTTTTCCTGGAGCAATCTTGGCTTTGCTTGATGTCCTGGAGGTCCCCATAAGAATAGTAGTGTCTAAATTCCATGCGCAGTAAGGACACTCAGACATCACAGTCACAAGGTCATGTGACATGCTAAAGTCGCATGCCTTTGAAGGACATGCGCAGTGTACCAGCAGGGTAATAGTTACATCCTGTGCGCTGTGGTAATAAAAATGAGTACTATTATATAAAAATAATAACTAACCCTAATGATGGTCTTTAGGGTGAGGCACATGGTTACTTTGAAAATGAGGCTTGAAAGGTCACATGTCCTGTGACGTCAGAAGGTCCTTAAGGTGCATGGCGTTTAGACACTAGCTTATAAATATGAAGTGCCCCCTGTCCTGGGGGAGCTTCCTTGGAAAGGCAATTGTACAGAACCAATTTACTTCAATCAAAAATCCATATGCAGTGAGCTACCTTAATGGCAGTGAAAAGAATATATACTCCTCAACATGGTAATTGCAATACCCCAGAAGAAAATTGAGGTAGTTGCAGGTGTCGCTAAGATCTGCAGATGATCACATTTTCAAGCACCTAGCTCCAATCTGTGGTATGTGGGAGGGGCATAAAATCTAGATTGAAAGCAAAGTTTTTTAGCCACATGAAACCTCAAAAATTGGATCAAGTCATGTAGGATGATTGTGTGATGCCTCCTGTTCATCGACATGTCAGGTATCTCCACTTGTCACAGTCTGAGAGGGACAGAATCCTTGACCTGAGAGACCTTGGTTTACCATCCTGGCCGATTGTTACGCTTCTAGGCCAATGTTGTGTGTCCCGTTGGTTGGGAGAACAACAATAAACTGGAATGACAGCAAGAGGTGCACACAGGAGAACCTCTGCATGGATGGATCGCCTAATTAGAATAGTGAAGCATAGTGATCCATTCTGCACTGCAAATGAAATTGGACTTATCCCAAGCCTAGGGCGGCAAACAGTGTCTACACAAACCATTATAAGACATCTGCACAACATTGGACTACGAGCCAGATGTCCAGCTACATGTTTTCCATTGACCTAACGCCACCACTGTCAAAGGTTATCATGGTGCACAGCAAGATGGAAATGGAGGCTGGAATGGATGTCTATCCTCTTCAGTGATGAGTCTTGCTTTTTGTCTTGACACAATGATAGCTGGAGATTTGGTCTGGAGACCACATGGGCAACGGCATGAAGAGACCTTCATAAGGGAATATCACACCAGTCCTACACCCTGAATTATAGTGTGGGGTGGCATAATGTATAGCAGCCAGACCCCTCTAGTCTTCATTTCAAGTACATTAATAGCTCGTGTTGCATTGATTTGGTCGTGGAACCAGAGGTACAACCATTTCTGCAAAGCAGCCTAGGAGCCGTTTTTTAACAGGACACCAGGGTGCATGTTGATCATGCTACAATGAGCAGTCTGCATAGTCTAAATGTGCTGCATCTCCAGACTTGTCTTGCATCAAGCACATCTGGGGCATCACTGATCGGCAATTACAAAGGAAACTGCCATCAGCGAATCTTGATGATTTGTGTGCCCAGGTACATTCACCTCAAGATTCCTCAGACAACCATTAATAACCTCATTGATAGCTTGTCATGGCACTCATACTTGATACTGAATAAATCGAGAAGTCTTGAATAATTTGTTTCCATTTGTTATCATTTGCATATCATTAACACATCTATCCATCCTGTGATTTCCTTAATTCCATAACTTTTACTTCTTGGTTTTGCAATTTCAGTGTTAAATAGAACCTGTCACTACAAATGGCTTCCCGTCGCAGTCTTTTGATATAAAAAACGGAACACGTCAGGGTTGCCCACTCTCCTTTCCTTTACATACTGACTATGGAATCCCTGGCCAATGCCTTGAGAAATAACCAGTCTATAAAAGGAGTCACTGTCGGCTCTGTGGAACATAAGTTATCCCTCTTTGCAGATGATCTGCTCATCTATCTCTCTTCCCCGAGGGTCGGACTCCCTTCGGTCCTGAAGGAATTTGAGATATTTGGGAGGTTGAGCAACTTTAAAGTAAATGTCCAGAAGTCCGAAATCTTGAACGTCTCGCTTCCTCAAAGGGAAGTTGCTCATATCCGTGACTCGTTCTCATTCAGGGCTGCAACAGATGCGATCCGATACCTTGGCATTGCCCTTCCAGCCAATCCTAGCCAGCTTTTTGCACTCAATTTTAAGCCTCTTCTGAGGACCATAGAGTCAGACCTTCAGAAGTGGTCCCCTCTCCACATCTCCTGGTTTGGCAGGATAAACGCATTAAAAATGGATATCCTACCTAAAATACTTTATCTGTTCCAAACAATTCCGTGCAATATCCACAACAGATTTTTCGCACAACTTCGCTCTATAGCGACCCGTTTTGTTTGGAATGGTCTTAGGGCTAGGATTAGTTATAAAATCCTGTCTAGGACAAAAAGCCTAGGGGGGGCGGGCCTCCCAAATTTCTCGTCTTACCACCGGGCGTCTTTGGCAAATTGCATACTAGACCTCATTCACAATCGCCCCTCAAAACTTTGGGTTGATATTGAACATACCCTGGCACCTCACTTAATACCTGGGATATTTTGGCTCCCTGGAGGCGTGTGTGATACCGTCGCACGGTCTCTGCAGTTTCCACTCCTTCAGATCTTGGTGAGGAACTGGAGGAAATTTGCTTCTAAAACTGAACTGGTCACGGTACCGGGCCCTCTCACAGCCATTGCTATCCACACTGGACTCCCTTCATATTTTGGGTCTCTCCGGGCTTTCCAGGCCTCTTCCTCACCACAGATCTTAATTAAAGACATATTTAGGGACTCGGCCCTCTTGCCACTCAATGATTTATCTTGTATCTCTTCGGATTCACCGGGTCGCTGGTTTTGTTATCTCCAGCTCCGTAATTTTATATGCTCTCTGGCTCCTGGGTCGCAATTGTCCGCTCCTCTGACTGCTTTTGAGAAACTCTGCACGGCGTCCTCGGAACCTTGTCATGGTATCTCCCTGATTTACGATCTAATTGGTGCCGGGGAGATGGGGGATGGCACGTTAGCTGAAAATTTGAGAGGGGTGGGGTTTGTGTCTGGTTGGGAGGACGAACTGGCGGTTCCTATTTCCGCTGAGCAGTGGAAACGTTCCCTCCTGTTCACACATAAGTCGACGGTGTCCTGCCGTTTGCAAGAGCTGAATTACAAGATTCTTTCCCGGTGGTACAGGACCCCGGGCAAGTTGCACCAGTTTTACCCGTCTGTCTCTGACCTATGCTGGAGATGTCGAACTGCTGTAGGCTCTATGCTGCACATCTGGTGGGACTGTCCTGGAGTCGCCCCCCTGTGGCGGGATGTTTTCGCTCTCTATAATGCCTTGTACCGGGTTTCTGTGCCACCATCCCCTCAGATAGCTTTGCTCTCTATCTATTCGGGTAGAATTCAGCGAGTTAAGAAAGGGGCCCTCCGGCTTTTTGTGCAAGCTATGAGACAGATCATACCGTGCCAGTGGAAATCAGTGGATCCCCTGCGCAGGACCACTTGGGTATACGCGCTAGACGTTCTGGTCCGGATGGAGGAGTTGGGAGCTGAAGCTCATAACCTGATGTGTTCCTACTTGCAAACATGGGATCCGTGGCTGCAATTCAGGAACTCACCTGGCTTCCACACTTGGCTAGATACTGGAGACGTGCCTGATGGAGCTGTGGCCTCCCTCGCTTGACAGTATCCCCCCACTTACCTTCTTTGTTTTCTGTCTAGTGTTTTTGTCCTCCATGTTCAAACTTTTTGCATTTGTCCATATGATGTTGATGGTATATCTTTGTAACTGCATCATGATCACCAACATGTCACCTTTTCGACTCTTGCTTGGTTGCATCTGGATGCATGTATTTCATTTCAAACTTGTCTCAATAAAATTATGATTGAACCATAAATAGAACCTGTCACTACAAAATGCAATGTAAAACACCGTGTTATAGAACAGATTTATATACATTTTTGTGAGAAAAGATTCAGTAAAGCTTCCAATTTATACATTTATATCTTTGCTTTTTACTCTTCCTGTGAAAAACTATTTGTACAGGAGGGAGGTGTTATCAGTGACTGATGGCCAGGGGTGGATTGGCCATAGACCCTACAGGGAAATTTCCCGCTGGGCCGATGCCCAGGGGGCTGCCTGGGCCCTTCTCACGGCCGGCCAGTGGAAGTTTTGGGGGATTTATTGTTTGCTGCTGACAGTATTTTGTGATGGACTGTGGTATTTGGCTCTGTAGGGGTCGTATAATGTGTCACAATATGTTACTGCTAGCCCGGCCTTCCATCAATTTAGACCCGACTACAAAACAGGGCCACTTTTAGTATTTTTTCCAGGGCCACTTTAAGTTCGCCGTCCGTCCGTGCTGACGGCAATCTCTTATACACATTTAAGGCACAATTACATGCGCCAAAGAAAAGCCGATTGTCGGGAAGGAACGCTTGGCTACTGCTTAAAGCAGGTATCCAACAGTATAATTCCCCACACGGAATATACTTACCCCGCTCCCCGCGATGCTAGGGAGGCTCATCCCTGTCCCCGCCTTCCATTGGCTGCTCCCCCCGACACCGGATGTTTTCATCCGTGTACGGGGAGAAGCAGCAGCGGCGGTGCGGGCACCACGGGGTAAGTATATTCCATGTGGGGGGCCCAGCACATGGGGGACACTTTATACTCTTGGATAACACCCTTTAAATGGAGGTGAAGAGCTGTATTTACATGTAGTGATCACCTCCACAGTATGAGGACGAGCGGTCGCTATTCTTATCACTTGTCCTCATACAAAATCATTGCTGTTTAGACAGCATGATCTGCTGCCCAGGAACAACGATTGAGATGTCTACACCTCCGATCATTTAGACGGGAAGATTATTGGGAACAAGTGTTCGTCGGAAAGTTTGTTCCCGATAATCGGCCCAATATTCAGCCGTGTAAATTCACCTTTATACACACAATGCTATCAATCACTGACAAAACCTCCTGCCTGGAACTGATGCTGTTCACAGGAGGTGGCAAAAAAGCAAAGATATAAATGTAAAAGTTACAGGTTTTGAAAGAATCATTTCCCACAAAAATACTTATCAATTTGTTCAGCTCCTCCTGCTCTATAACTTGGTACTTTAAGATTGCACTGCATTTTGTGGTGACAGGTCCTCTTTAAAGAGTGCTCACAAGGGGGTTTCCAGGTGCTTAGAAAACACCACCTAAGCGCATGCCTGCAATAATACTTACATATAATCTGTAAATAATATTAAGTGATGGTCTAGTGCAGTGAAGGGTTCAATAGTAAATATGGCATATTGCCTGGTGGTCTAGGTCAGTGAAGGGGAAACTGAATGAGGTCAGCCTCCAACGTAATTTATAATGTATGTGTCATCGTGATTTTCCTTACCAATATTGCTACACTACTGTTCTTTTATTTGGCCCGTCTCTCCGCTTAGGATGGGGGGGGGGTTTCATTGTTTGTACGTTTGTACTTTGTTTATGAAATTCTTCAATAAAAACCATCTGATTGAAAAAAGAATGAGGTCAGCCTATTTTAGGGTGATTATGTTGAGCTTCTCCTTCCTCCTCCTCGCGGAGCAGGAGACAGTGAGGACTGTGCGACTATATATTTCTGCATGGCAAGACCACTTACTGTTATCTCATAAATATATTCTTATTCTCTCTGTTGTCAGAGTTCGCTTATTCGAATATTTTTATGTTCCACCCTTGGGTGGCTCAGGGGCTCTCTAAGAAACTAGGGAACTGGACAACTGCCCAGTTTGCCACCCACCCTTTCTGCCCCACTAGTAATACTGCAACTGGGTCCCTGTGGAATATAATGTTGAGTTCAGAAATTCAGAAGCGTCCTGCTGTAATCCCCAACTCCTTATCCTCATATTATATAATCTTATAAAATTCACTTGTTTTGACTTTTATATTTCTGAGGGACATGACTGTCTTGGTGTTTCATCTGGCTCCAGAACTATTCTGTGTGATCTTCTTGTGCCTATCATGGTGGCAGTGCTGTTTACAGCCCATTAGGCTCTCCGGGTGAGTCTGGGGCTCAGACACTGTCCCGGGACCCTGTGTGTAGTAATCACCCCCCTCCTCTCTAGCTAAGAGCAGAGCCGCTGAGTCAGGCTTGGCACCAGCACCCCATCAGGAAACGAGCAGAGGAGACAGCGCAAGAAAGGGGAAGTGAAGGAGGAGAGACAGAGAGGGTGATGGGGAGACCCATACAGAGGGAGACACAGATCACCAAATCACAAGCTGCTGAATCAAGAGGGGGAACGAGTGAAATTAGACTCCAAATATGTAGGGCAATTTCTCAACGTATGGGTTTATATAGGGTGAGCTGTACATGCCGTCTTCCAGTGAGTGTTTTCCCCAAAAATGCTAAATAATTTTCAGAGTCCTAGCTATGCTTTCCTTAGTTTGTTGCCCTAGCCTTGTGTCTTCAGGATAGGTCACTATGAGATCCTCGCAATCAGCTGTTTGAAGAGCTCCGATGATCACTCTGGCCTCCTCTCAGCTTACCAAGCACAGCGCTGTACATTGTGTAGTGGCCGTACTTGGTATCACAGCTCAGCCCATTCACTTGAATAGGACTGAGCTGCGCCTAGGCTGTGTGACCGATGGATGTGACGTCACATGGCTTAGGAAAAGACGCGCTGTGGCCTCTTCATACAATTATCAAAGCAGGCTCTAATGAACTATGTAATTAGGACCATCCTGCCAGCTGAAGATGGAAGGGATCAGGAGGATGATGATACGTGGGAAATCCCTGCTGTGGCTATAACCGCATCCATTTTTTGTGGGAAGTCTTCCAAGATTTTGGAGAATGTCTGTGGGAATTTGTGCCATTCAGACAAACGTCCTCTTATCATTTTAACAGAGCATTTTTGAGGTCAAGAACTAATGTTGAATGTGCAATTCTGGCACACAATTGGTGTTCTACTTTATCATTTCTCTTGCAATGGCTTACATGTCAATCAGCTGCTTCTAAGGCTAGCAGAATATTGTCATGCATTAAACGAGGCATGGACTCCTGGGGCAGGGATGTAATACTGCGACCTTACAAAGCGTTGATGCAGCCTCATTTAGAATATGCAGTTCAGTTCTGGGCCCCAGTCCATAGAAAGGACGCCCTGGAGCTGGAAAAAGTACAAAGGAGAGCGACTAAACTGATAAGGGGCATGGAGGGTCTTAATATTGTAAGCTCTTGTGAACAGGCCCCTGACTCAGTGGCGTACCGCCCATAGAGGCAGACCACGCCACTGCTATGGGGCCCGCAGCACTGGGGTGCCCGGAGCGCAGAGAAGTCCCCGCCCACATTATTTGGCCCCGCCCACATTATTTGGCCCCGTCCACCCATGACACGCGGCGGGCCCCGGCCCGGCACTTTTCTTTCTGCAGCCGGCTCTTCTTCCTGGCCTGAACTTCCTGAATGCTGGCATGCTGCCGTGCCTGGCCCTGGCTGCCTGAGACTGAGAGAGCAGACTCAGCAGAGACTGGTATGTCAAATTGTCAGATACTGACAGTCTGACACTCAGGTGAGGGTGGAATTTGGCCAGGCAGCAAGAGAGAGGAGGGGTAGGGAGGGGGACAGTGTGGGACATGCTTCAATCTGCCCCCAAAATGCCCATGGGGAGAAGTAGGAAGAAAGCACACTGTCCTGAGAATTTTGGGGGCATTAGGGGTTGGGGGCTCATAGAGGACAGTGTGCTTTCCTCCTACACCTTCTCCTTCCTAACACCCCCTGGCATTTTGGAGGGCATTAGGGGTTGGATATTAAAGGGTTTCTGTCATCAGGTTTACACATTATAAGCTGTCTGACATTAGCTATGTGCTAATGTCAGAGCAGCTTGATAATGTGTTTTTATAAATCCGAGTTATATTTATGCAAAAAATGTATTTTTATAATATGTAAATTAGCCTCTAGGAGCAGGGCGTTGCCCTGCTCCTAGAGGCTCCGTCTGCCAACCTGCTGCCACGCCCTTCTTTCCTTGATTGACAGTGCCGGGCAGCGATCCCTGCTGCCTCCGGCACTGTCTCCTTGCGAAATCCCGAGCCTGCGACGCTGCTCTGTATTTGGCGCAGGCGCGGTGAGCAGAGGACGCTGGTGCCTGCTGTCCTCAGCTCACCGCGCCTGCACCGAATACAGAACGGCGGCGCAGGCGCGGGATTTCGCAAGGAGACAGTGCCGGAGGCAGCAGGGGATCGCTGCCCGGCACTGTCAATCAAGGAAAGAAGGGGCGTGGCAGCAGGTTGGCGCACGGAGCCTCTAGGAGCAGGGCAACGCCCCCCTGCTCCTAGAGGCTAATTTACATATTATAAAAATACGTTTTTTTAGCATAAATATAACTCGGATTTACATAAAAAACACATTATCAAGCTGCTCTGACATTAGCACATAGCTAATGTCAGACAGCTTATAATGTGTAAACCTGATGACAGAAACCCTTTAACCCATCTAACTCCTTGCTGCTAATGCTGAGTGTGCACAAAATGATATTCCACCAACCAGCATGGGGGTGTGGCAGGGGAGGAGCCATGGTGGGTAGTAGGTGGGGTTAAGGGGGCCCAATTCAGATTTTTGCTATGGGGCCCAGTGATTTCTATGTACGCCCCTGCCCTGACTCCTACTGCTTCAGTTGTATATTATCCAGTTACTTTTGATTTGTACTTGAACCCATTGAATTTGTAAAGCGCTGCTGAATATGGTGGCGCTTTATAAATAAATATTATTATTATTATTATTAAGCCAGTATTAGACAAGCAGACCAGAAAGCAATTGTCGGGAGGGAAGCATTCCCTCCTGGCAATCGATTGCTAGCTAGCAAAGTAGATAGCTGCTATTACATGCAGTGATTTCCTCCGCAGAATGAGGAGGAGCAATCGCTATGCCATTTCTAGTACCTGTACTGTCTAGTGGTTTGCTGGCGGCAGATCGCTATTAGACAGCATTATCTGTCGCCGGCATGCTTAAAAATCAGAATTGCAATTAGCAGCAGTATTACACCGCAAGATGATCGCTAATAAGCGCCCATGCAAGACAAGGGGGCACTGCCTCCGACTGAAGAAGAAAAAGTTCAGTCTCCAGAAGCGTCAAAGCTTCTTTACTGTAAGAACTGTGAATTTGTGGAATAGACTTCATCAGGACGTGGTCACAGCAGGAACAGTGGACGGTTTTAAAAAAAAGGTTTAGATGAATTCTTAAAAGTAAATGACATTAATGCCTATGAAAATGTGTAGAAATTTGAGTCTCACTTCCTTCTGGGATTCACGTCCCAACCTCTCCCTTGGTTGAATTAGATGGACTTGTGTCTTTTTTCAACCGTATTAACTATGTAATTATGTAATTATGTAACTATGTAATATAAAGGTGTTTAATCAGGTTGATGTCAGGGCTTGGTTTGGGTCAGTCAAGCTTCTCCACACCAAACTCACCCAACCTTGCCTTTATGGGCCTTGCTTTGTGAACTAGGGCACATTCATGCAGGAGCACAAAAGGATTCCCCAAACCGTTCCCATAAAGTTGGAAGAATACAATTCTCTGAAATATCTTTGAATGCTATAGCAATAAATTTACCCTTGTCTGGAAATAAGGTGCTAAACCCTGAAAACAGCCCCTTACCATTATATCTGCACTGAGATCATTCCGATATCATTCTCTAGGCTTCTGACAAACACAGATCCATCCAAATTAAATGAAATGTGAGTCATCACTCCAGAAGTGCCCACTGCTCCCTAGTCCAGTGATGATGGGCTTTACACCACTGCAGCTGACACTTGGCATTGTGCATGGTGGTCTAAGGCGTGTGCGCAGCTGCTCGGCCATGGAAAACCATCTCAGGAGGCTCCTGACACACAGTTCCAGTACTGATGTCACTTCCAGACTCAGTAATAACGGAGAAATTGTGAGTGATGCAGTCGAGGACAGAAAATTATTACATAGCACACACTTCAGCACTTGGCATCCATGCTTCGCAAGTATGCATGGGCTGCTGCTTCATGGCTGATTTGCTGTTACTCCTTGATACTACTAATGTACTATAACATCCCTTATTAGGGAGTGGGGCCTATCTAGCAGATTAGAAATGTCGCAAGAATTGTGGAAAAGGCAGTGCCACATTAATAGTCACGGAGCTCTTTAGTATTTTTATTATGACCCATACTAGTAGCATTGTTTGTCTATGGAGATTACATGGCTGTGTGCATGATTTTACGTAGATACAGTATTTGTAATTGGTATGGCTTTTTTTTGGCCATATACTAGTAATATTTGTCTCAGGTAAAAATGCTTTTTAAGCCGTAAAAATGTCAGCATGCGTTTTTGAGGGCTCCATGACTGTGCTGAATAAATGTTCTCAACAGCCAGAAGGAGAATAATGTCGATGGGCGTTTTATAGTCTGATGTCATGTTAGCACGAAGCAGATACCATTGAGATTAATGTGTGTTTACCAGAGTCAAAACTAGTGCATGACTAAATATAACTAAATGTAACCCTTCGTAAAAGTGATGGGTAACAGCTTGAAGCTTGTGGACCACAATGTAAAAATCCGTGAACTCTCATGTGTCATTTCTAGTTGTACCGGTCCAAGGGTGAAACTTGCAACTTCTGGGCCCCAGAGCAAAATCTAACATGCACCATTTATAATAATGGAGTCAGGAGAGTAGCTAACGGCTCATGGGCCCTGGTGCAAGAGTTCAGCTTGGGCCCCCCTTCCCTCAGTGCTTTGCGTGTCTTCTTATGTGGCACAAGGGTCTTTGGGCCCCCTCAGGCTCCTGGGCCCGGTAGCGACTGCTACCTCTGCACCCCCTATAGCTACGCCCATGAATGGAGTCTATTTATGTGGCAAAGGATTCTGTAGGTTCATGCAGAGCCTAATACGACTGCCACCTCTCCACCTTCTATAACAGAGCCCCTGTGCTGGGCTTTTTAGACCCTTCATCATCTATGAGACTTCAACCATCCCATATCAACTGTAATGTATCATGCTACTTACTCTCAGCTTACCATGCATATTTCTCTGGTGATAACTGGAGTGTATGCCAGACATTTGTATGCTAGCCTGGATTGGATTGCCCCACCAGTGGTCCTTCTGATGGCCCAGGTTCTGACCTGATAAGTAGTGTTGAGCAAAGTTTTGGAAAATTCGATTCGGCTGTTTCACCTAATTTCCCCCAAAAAATTAGCTTTGTGACGAAAGAGCATTTTTTTGTAAGTCGCAGGCACAATGACGGGGAACGGCAATCGCATTGCCCCATCATTGAACCCCTGAGATGCTGCGTTCATCACTGATCACTGCATCTGAGAATAATAGTGAGGGCTTTCAGGGGTTAACCCCCTTAAAGGGTTTCTATCACCAGATTTAGCCCTATTAAGCTAGCTGACATTAGCGATGTGCTAATGTCAGCTAAACCTAACTAGCCTATTCCTACTTTTCTCAGTGCCCGCATTACGCTAAAAGGGTCCATTCACACGTCCGTAATTTGGGTCCGCATCCATTCCGCAATTTCAGGACCTATTCACTTTCAATGGGGCTGGAACGGATGTAGATCCGCATTTTCGGGATCCTCATCCGTTTTTTCGGGATCCTCATCCGTTTTTTCGGGATCCGTTTTTTCAGGATCCGCAATTCTGTTCCTGAAAAATATAAAACATGTCCTATTCTTGTCCGCAATTGCGGACAAGAAAAGGCATTTTCTATTATAGTGCTGGCAATGTGCAGTCCGCAAATTGCGGATCGCACATTGCCGATGTCCGTTTTTTGCGGATCCGCAATTTGCGGATCAGCAAAACACTTACGGACGTGTGAATGGACCCAAAATCTAACTTTTATAATATGCTTATTAGCCTCTTGGAGCAGGGGGTGTTGTTCCTGCTCCTAGAGGCTCCATTCTCCCACCTTGGTCTCCTAGGCTCTAGCAGCAGGGACAACACCCCCCCCCCCTGCTCCTAGAGCCTCATTGGCATATTATAAAAGTTATATTTTTAGCGTAATGGGGGCACTGAGGAAAGTAAGAATAGGCTAGTTAGGTTTAGCTGACATTAGCACATCGCTAATGTCAGCTAGCTTCAAAAAATGATACTCACCTTATCCCTCTGATCGCCACTGGCCTGTGTGGTGATGTCATAGGTTTAGTAAGATTTAGTACGGGATCTTCAATCAAGGTTGCCACGGCGGCCTCTTCACGCTTAAATGGATGAGGTTTTTTGGGGTTTTTTTTACCGCCGTTTCACGGAAAATTTATACCTTACCATGAAGCAGGAGGAAATTTGGCTTTGCACCAAGTAGAATTTTTCCAGAAATTCAGATGGAAGGCCACTTCAGATACTTTGATTTGCTCAACACTACAGATAGGGTTGTTCAACCACAGCAAGCAACGATAGCATCAACAGTGGACAACACCATCTAAAGCTGAGAGCAGGCCATTTGGTCAGTATGTTTATCTTCTTGGTGGGTCTCCATTCCAGGTAGGTAGTTGGCCAAACAGGTTCTGCACACCGTACAGTGGGCACAGTGCCCATACTATTTTAATCCTTCATACCCGTGTGATTATCAAGACTAGAAAGAGCAGGAATTTATATAAATAAAATGCAAGTTATACAGGAACTTTTCAAACGAAACTAAGGGTATGGCTACATGGTTAGGTTTCTTGATGCGGTTTTGGAAGCCAAAACCAGGAGAGAATTCAAAAAAGAGCAGACGTCGTATCTGTCCTGTATACTATGTCTCCTTTTATGATCCACTCCTGATTTTGGCCTCCAAAACTTCATGCAGAAATCTGACCATGTGCCGTACCCTAAATATCTGTTCAGCTCCTCCTGCTCTATAACACGCAGCCTGCAGATTGCACTGCATTTTCAATGTTACCGGTTCACTTTAAGTGCGGACAGCAGTATTTAGCTTATTACTAAAGTATGCAGCCAAATCTGTGACGAAGACACATGACTCTAACCAGAAATCTGGCTTCGTGCATAACAATAAAAAAAAAATTATTGAGCAATAGTTAAATGTTTTGCAATAAACCATTAGGTCTCCACATTGAAATAAATTCATGTCTAGTTAAAAGGTCACTTTGGTCACTTGAGAATAAGCTGACCGTAAAGTTGCGCATTGCACAAGTGATCAGCTCTTATCTCTGCGTAAACCCGGGAGTAAGTTTTCAGCTTTCCTGCAGTGCCTCCACAGGAGATATTAAGCACTGCACAATTCCCAATCAAATCAATGGGCTGTTTAGGTAACGCAGGAGAGGACAGGTCCTCCAGAGTGAGAGACGCTCTTTGTAACTACTCTCTACTCTGGCCAAAAGATGAAGACCCCCTTTTACTGACTCAGAATTCCCTTGTAGGGCATATGGAATGAGTTTTCTAAGCTAGGGAACACCTTTAAAGGGCTTTGTCCACTGTAGAATTGATGGCCTATCATCAGATTAGGCCTTCAATATCTAATTGACGGGGACCGATATCTGTTATTTCACAGAAGCTCTGGCACCAGTAGTCAGCATCAGAACTACACAGCTCTGTCCACTGCACATTGAAGTGACTGGGCGCAGCACTGCAGTTCCCAGCTTTATCCACTGCACAATGTGCGGAGCTGTATAGTTTTCGTGCAGTTTCTGAAACAGCCCCTCGGACCCCCCCAACATTTACATATTTATGGCCTATCCTGAGGACAGGCCATCAATTGTAAAGGAGTGGACAAGCCCTTTAAAGAGGACCTTTCATCTCTCCTGAGCTGCCTGTTTTAATATCTTCATGTATTCCCCATGTAACAACAGTTCTGGGGCCTCTATTCTTATGTCTTTGTGTTGTGCCATTCCTTTATTATTTCTACTAGAAGTTATGACTGAATTGCTAGCAGTCTGCAGTAAGGGTACAGAGGGGTGGTAACCAGTTGGGGGTGTGTACCTGCACAGTCTCACTCTATCCAATCAGTGCTGCCATTTTTATACTGTGCAGGTACACCCCCCAACTGGTTACCTCCTCTGTACCCTTACTGCAGACTGCTAGCAATTATCCATAACTTCTAGAAGAAATAATAAAGGAATAGCACAACGTAGAGACATAAGAATAGATGCTCCAGAATTGTTATTACATGGGGGATGTATGAAGATATTAAATCAGGAATGTCAGGAGCGGTGACAGATCCTCTTTAAGTATGATACATACCCCATTCCCATATCACCAAGTAAGAAGGCAGATTAAGTCATGCAACCTTTCAGGAAATGGAGGTAGGCCATATAGGTTGTCACCTAGCTTTTCCAGACACAGATATAGCAAAATAGCTGAAACATATAAAAATCTGTAATTCTCTGCAGGAGTACAGGGCACCAGTATGTACCTGAATCTGTTCCAACGATATAAATAGCTCACTCAGCATTCCTAACATGTGGTCCACATTGACTCGTAATTCCTCGTAGATGTGCCCTGCAGAAAACCGTAATAAAAGACAAACATTGAGATGTAAGGGTTCACCTCTACTAATGAATACACTCAGTTTCCTAAGATAGATATTTTTAAAAAATTGAGACTGAAATTTTGCAGGCGTAATGATGTCAAAATGTACAAGTGTAAGCTGAGGTTTTACATCTGCTGGATGTGGGGGAGGTGAGGGTATGGATTTTATGTTCAAAGCTTGTGGAGCTGCAGTTTACATGGGCGTCCCTCCCCCATCTTACAATAAAAGGGGTTATTTGGCAAGAGAGCTGCTCTTCTCTGCTCATTTTAGTCCAAAAATCTCTATTGTTCTTGATATTGCCATGTAGCAATTTATTTTGAACCCCTTCATACAACATGCCATACATTTATGGCACAGGGAGGAAGTAGTTTGCACATCATTCACCATAATACCATAGGATCAGGAGCTGTGCATGTGCCAAATTCTGCAGGCACCAGCTGTATCCAGCAAATAACACAACAGGTGCTTTAGTCATTAGCGACTGTGGCATTTAAGTGCCCATAGGTGGCCTCCACAACAGGATGCCAGGTATACCAATGCACACAGGCCTAGCTTATCTCAAAAGGAAACTGTTTTGGCCAGAGTCATACCCAGATCTGAAAGGGCCCCATAGGAAATCTTAGTATGGACCCCCCAGCCCCACAAAGTTTTCTATTATGTGTGTGTCAAACACTCCCAGGCAATGCAGAACTGAAAGCACAACTGTCCAGATTTCTGATGAAATTTGAATGGAAAAATATTGTAATAAAAAAAGCTGCCTCTTCCCCACCCTTTTTAAATGTGGGAGAAAAATAGGCACTTCATAAATACGGCACTCATTGCGAACATCATAATTCTCAATGCATTTACACCACACAACTGGCATAAATGCATTGTTAAATATCCCCATACAGCGGTACGCCTGTGGCTTTCCTGTGTATTATCAAACTTTCAACCTGCAGCCACCACCAGAGGGAGCAAAGTGCAGTTACCGTTGACTGCACTGGAAATGGTAAAATCTCATTGAATTGCATTCCCCCTAGTGACGGCTTCATGAAAATGCAGTATTCTCACATCAGGCACAGAAGAAGGAGTTCAGTATCTGGTCCAACTTCTCTCTGGACCTTTATAGCAATCGCATTGTCTTCCTCGATGGTAAGTACACCACTGGTTTTGGCATATGACTGAGGCCCTATTAATTTGTTCAGCATGACAAATATCTGGTATTCCCTTAATCCATTTGACCTTTGTACAAGATATTGACCACTATGTCCATGAAGAAATTAAAAAAATATGGCTGTTGGAATATGAGGAAGTGTCCTTACTGTTAAAACTGGTTGTATCTGTGATGGGTTCGTAAGGGGGTGACCACTAAGGTGGGTCCATGTGTGGTAAATCTGACAGGGGCAGACAGAGTCTAGACAATGATGAGTGCAGATGCTAAGTGTCAGAGATGAGAGTAAAGCCAGCCCTAGATTAGGTACCAGCCACAGCAAGACAAGAGAAAGACCAAATAAAGACCAAAGAGTATACCAGTGTTAATAGGGTGCGAGTAGAAGCCCTGTGGAGATAAACTGCTCAGGAAAAACTTCTAGACTCCAAAGAAAATATTGTCCAGAATTGTAGAGGCTTCCGATGCTGGACAAACCTAATAGACAGAATTTGAATATGCCCACCATACTACATGCCCAGTAAGGAAACCTGTACAAGAGGTGCAGAGCATAGTCTGATGTTGGGGTCCACCCAGTGGTTGCATCATACTAGAGACAGTGTTGCACCCCTATTTCTGGGTGCTTATTCTACAGTCAGATAGAGAAGTACAGTACTTTGGTGCCAGTGTACATTATAACTGCATGTGGTGGCTAAGGTGCCTGCTGATTAAGGTGTGCTTAGCAAGTAGGTTGTGGAGACCAAGTAGAGCCACCATGAGATTGAGCCAAAGGATGGAAGACTTGAGAAGCCTTGGTGCTGGATAGCAAGGCCTGAGAGTAGCTGCCAGGGAGTGAGCCAGGCAAATGTCATACGGCCAGATACTGCTAATGATAGTGAATACCGTCATGCAGAAATCCAGTAGGGATGGATTCCTGCCATCTGCTTGGTCAGAGTTGCAATGCAACCACATTCACTAACATTGGGTGTGATGTAGTAGCGGTACCCTGCGGTCTTCTGTCGTGTGACCACATGTGGATGTGTAGCCCTAGGGACAATACCCCTTTCCGACATGGAATGAAGCTGTTACATATGTCTCACACTTACAATGAATAGATGATAGATTAGAGTGGAGCTCAGTCTGTTTTCCAATGAGGCCTCATGATTTCTGTGCACCCCCTACTGCAGCCATACCTGCTTGTACATTTGACAAGTGGATTTACAATACATTTCTTCCCCAACCTGCTGTCACACATTGACCTGTATACTGTACGTATGCATTCTGTAGACCACATATAAGGGCGAAATGCATGTGCTTGCCGCCCCATTTAAATGAATGGAACTGATTTTCAGTCGCGGAATTTTCTACCACAAAATCTGCTGCGTGTGAGGGTGCCCTAAGACCCTGCAGGAACAAGATATGAGAGCTATAGGTAGATGATTTATTACATGGCTTGGCCAGGATGTGTCATGGAAATACCACATGGCTTTAGTTAAACATGTGCAACCTACTGTATTTTTCCACTGAAGTCACCTGGAATTGTGTTCACGTCCTGTACACTCAGGGTTTCCTGAAGAACTGTCTAGAGAGAAGGGAATGTCTTGACATAGCTGGCTGTGGGAGCGCAGAGGAAGACAGAACCGGTCTGCAGCCTGTCAGTGAAATACATCATATGGTATACAGGGCATATGTTTATAGATATAAGATATCACTTGTTAAATAAACCCACCACTGATGCTTAATGGATATAAAAACACATTATGACAGGCAGGCATTACATAAGCTGAGCTGACCAGGTGGAATGGTTTGTATTAGAAGACGTACAACTTATAAGTATTCATATACAAGCTTTGATAACTGCCAGGATCTTAGATACCTCACAATAGCCCCCAAGTGGGCAATATAGTGTAAGGGGTGGCCACCAGGGCCCTTAACAAAAGGATCTTTATGGCCTGTGATTGGCACTTGTGGCTCTCGTTTCAAGGATGGAAGGGATCAGGCAGGGGCTGACTGGTCATAGACTCTACCGGGAAATTTACAGGTGGGCCGATGCCCAAGGGGCCACCAAAACCCTCCTCTTGACCAAAAGCCAGGTACAAAAAGATCTGATGCTCTCAGCATTAATTAATTTAGGCAGTATTTTGTGCTGTACTGTGGTATCTGGTTCTGCTGGGGCAGTATTTTGTCCTGCACTGTGGTATCTAGTTCTGCTGGGACAGTATATTGTGCTGCACTGTGGTATCTGGTTCTACTGGGGCAGTATTTTGTGCAGGGCTGTGGTAATGGGTTCTGCTGGGGCAGTATTATGTGCTGCACGGTGGTATCTGGTTCTGCTGGGGCAGTATATTGTGTTGCACTGTGGTATCTGGTTCTGTGGGGGGATTATTTTATGCTGGACTGTGGTAATGGGTTCTGCTGGGGCAGTATTATGTGCTGCACTGTGGTATCTGGTTATGCTGGGGCAGTATATTGTGTTGCACTGTGGTATCTGGTTCTGCTGGGGCAGTATTTTGTGCTGCACTGTGGTATCTGGTTCTGCTGGGCCAGTATTTTGTGCTGCACTGTGGTATCTGGTTCTGCTGGGGCAGTATTTTGTGCTGCACTGTGGTATCTGATTCTGCTGGGGCAGTATTTTGTGCTGCACTGTGGTATCTGGTTCTGCTGAGGCAGTATTTTGTGCTGCACTGTGGTATCTGGTTCTGCTGGGGCAGTATATTGTGTTGCACTGTGGTATCTGGTTCTGCTGGGGCAGTATTTTGTGCTGGACTGTGGTAATGGGTTCTGCTGGGGCAGTATTTTGTGCTGCACTGTGGTATCTGGTTCTGCTGGGGCAGTATATTGTGCTGCACTGTGGTATCTGGTACTGCTGAGGCAGTATTTTGTGCTGGACTGTGGTAATGGGTTCTGCTGGGGCAGTATTTTATGCTGCACTGTGGTATCTGGTTCTGCTGGGGCAGTATTTTGTGCTGGACTGTGGTAATGGGTTCTGCTGGGGCAGTATTTTGTGCTGCCATGTGGTATCTGGTTCTGCTGGGCCAGTATTTTGTGCTGCACTGTGGTATCTGGTTCTGCTGGGGCAGTATTTTGTGCTGCACTGTGTTATCTGGTTCTGCTGGGGCAGTATTTTGTGCTGGACTGTGGTAATGGGTTCTGCTGGGGCAGTATTTTGTGCTGCACTGTGGTATCTGGTTCTGCTGGGGCAGTATTTTGTGCTGCACTGTGGTATCTGGTTCTTCTGGAGCAGTATTTTGTGCTTCACTGTGGTATCTGGTTCTACTGGGGTAGTATTTTGTGCTTCATTGTGGTGTCTGGAGCCACTTTTAGTTTTTTTTTCAGGGCCACTTTAAGCTCCTAGTCCTCCCCTGGAATCAGGCGATCACAATTGTAGGAGGAACAACGGTTTTAATGATCTCATTTGTGGCAACAAGCTTGCCGGATACAGTATTCTCACAAGAGACAACAGGTTGAATGGTTACAGCATAATGTGGGGCAACAGGCTTATGGTTACAAAAGACTCAACGAGAACACAGGCAACAGGCTAAATGCGGACACTGTCTCTTTAAGCTTTAATAGCTTACTTTCCCTTGACGCATGTTGCTTTTAAGCTGCCTAGGTATTGTAACACTGGATGGGATCAGTAGACAGTTTGGAGGCAAGGAAGATGGCTGTAACTTATATCTAGGCCACTGTGGTCTCTCTTCTGGTTGCAACGCAGCACAATATGAACAGATGTGGTATCTCTCTCTCTTCACAACTCACTGTGCACACACAGTACTGTCTCTTAGTGATCGCAATATTTCTCTCTGTGTGACACACACAATTGCCATGTATATCACCAGGATGGTTAGTCTCTATATTACAGAACTGGCTTCTTCACAAATCTCTAGCTACTTAGCATACTGAGGATAAGCAACACTCACCTCCTCTTGCTAGCTAACTAGCACACAGGGTAAAGCTGGTTCTTTTTCTCTTTCTAGCTCAGAATCTTTCAGTCTCTTTGTCTGTTCCCGATGCCACTGACCACTAGATTCTGTAAAGCACTTGTATTTCTCCCCTCTGTTAGCGTGCTTTTCCTTGTGTGAGGATGCTTTGTGCAGACCTCTTCACTGAGACCTGTCTCAGCCCAGCAGTTGCCGACATCAGACAGTTAATCCCTTCCCGCCACAGGTCACAATGTTGATTCTGCAGTATATATAGTGCATTTCTAAATTAAACAGTGTGGTTCAAAACATATATAAGTGCAATGTGGAGACCCAGATGCGAGTACTAGTAAGAGGCTATTATGGTGGTAGTAGTATGAAGCAACTTTATGCTGATCAGCGGAGAACACTGCACAATTGCCTATTCCAGACCGAAACGTTGCTTGAAGTAATCTAGATTCCTTTTACTCACACTGAGAAAAATAGGACACTGTCATATGGACTAACCTTTTGTTATCCAATAAATGTGTTTTCATTTGCATCTTCAAGAAGTGTTCTGCGAATTACTTAACCTGAAGGTCCTTCTGTGAGCATGTTCACCACTTAAAGGTGCATTGCTACTTGTATGGTGGTAGTAGTACTCGCAGTTCATGGTGGCATTTTCCTCTCTGGCTCTCCCTGGGCTGTGCAGTGAATGGAGGGTGCACCCTTTCTTCTCCTGGGTCATACTCTTGGCCTTTCTGGTGCTCTTGCCTGGTGGTAGTTGGGTTACCCCTGATGGTGAATGGTTGGCAAGGTGCAAGGCAGGAGGTCAGGGGCAGTGGCTGGTGAACAATAGAGGCAATGCCCAGCTCAGTTTAATTAGAATAAAGTTTCTTTTTACTAAGTAGATGATGAGAGTTGCAGTAGAAGTAGCAGCAATTGGTACAGTCCTGAGAAATATCACAGAGCTTACTTCTCCCCAATGGCTGTGTATGGGCATCAGCAATGAAGGTAGTAGTAGTCCCTGATTCACTCTCTAAACACTTCGCAAACTTTCCAAGAAAACCACAGGTGTCCTATTCTGTTCTTATTAAATCCTTCTGCAATTCCCGTACTGAGGGGTGCAGATTTTAGATACAAATGGCCAGTCTGTCTCAAAGTGTAGCGGGTGTTGGAGGCAATTAATGCCATAAATGAGTGTTAACTTACTGTCTGAATTCAGTGCACAGTGCCTTGGTGATTCTAGACCTTCTATGGTTGTCTGTTCTCTTTCCCTCAGGGGTATCCTCTTGGTTAAGTAACTCTCTGGCAGCTTTTCAGTCGCAGGAATAGAGTCTCCTGGAGGAGGCTTCTCTTTGGGCCTACTTTGCAGGAGCTCGCAAACACACAGATATGTCTAGCCTGTAGCTTCTCTCAGCTAACACTCACTAACTTACCAGGGGGAGGACCAAGTCTATCACCCTTGTAATCGAATCACTTCTACCAGTTAGTAAACCATTTTTTGTCCATACATTGCCATTAGGTATACATAGTGCACAAAGAAATAAGTGCTATAACAGTAAATCAAAACAGTTAACTCAGTAACATTAAATTAGTCCTTTGCAGTGTTCCTCTGGGGCACTGCACCAATAGGAAGCTGTAACTCTAACATCAGCACACAGCCATATGCATTTCTTCACCATACCACAGGTATAAATACATTTTTCTTGCTGGCATTTCACAGCAGCTAAAAGAAACATACCATGACATATCAGGGAAGAAGGAAGAAAGCAGCCTGAGAAATCTAGGAATAAGCATCATTCTTTAATAAGATATATTACAAAGTTTCTTATATTCACCTTTATGATTCACTTGATTCTAACTGAAGGTACACTGCAGTGCTACCACAGGGAAGCAAGGCATTACACAGCTTCCTTTTAAGGCCTCTTTCACACGAATGTGTGAGCCCTGTGCTCGTGCTGCGGACCGCAAATTGTGGCCCGCAATGCATGGGGCAGCCGCAGCGGATCGCGGACCCACGATCTGCCCGTTTTGCAAAAAGATAGGACATGTTCTATCTTTTTGCGGGACGGAAGCACGGAACGGAACCCCACGGAAGCACTCCGTAGTGCTTCCGTAGTGTTCCGTTCCATCATTCCGTTCCGCATCTCCGGATTTGCGGACCCATTGAAATGACCGGGTCCGCATCCGTGATGTGGAATGGCCATGGAACGGTGCCTGTGTATTGCGGATCCGGGAACGGGGCTCACACGTTCGTGTGAAAGAGGCCTAAATCAGTGGTCTCTCTGTATTATGAATCTGTATATGTCCTGTTTTTTGTTTTTTTTAATACATAATAATGGCCCTAAATGGGTTTTCCAAGAGTAGAATCTTGTTGACCTATCCTCAGGATAGGTCATCCATATATGATCGGTGGGGATCCAACTTTTGGCCACACTGCTAATCAGCTTTTTGAAGAGGCAATGGCGCCTCTTCCTAGGCCAGTAACGTCACATTCATCGTCTATGAACAGCTCAGTCCCATTCAAGTGAATCGGTCTGGCTGCAATACCAAGTACAGCCACTATACAATGTACGGCGCTGTTCTTGGTGTGCTATGAGGAGAGGACCTTGACCAATCAGATATTAATAAGCTATCCTGAGAATAGGTTGTCAATATTCTACTCCGGGAAAAACACCTTAAATATAGATGTATTAGTGCATACCTCCACGTTGTGAGGAGATTTCACCTCTTGAACTTTTGCTAGAGGCATAAACACAGAGCATTGTGCAATTCAGCAGGAAGATAGTTGTGTATGAAAAATCTTGGTCTTGGTGCTGGATGCTTTGGCCATCTCTGTCCCATCACGAGGTCTCATCTCGTTCCAATGTGTTTATCATTTTGTGCTCAGCCAAGATAAATCCCGTCATGCTCTCCATATTTTGGCTGATGGGTTTCATGAAACGTTTTTACGTGGTGGCCAGATGGGTACGACAAAATCTTCAAGAAGTCCACCAGCTTTTAACCCTGTCCCCTCCAACTTAGATATGTGTGATGGGTGCAGTAGACAGCTGTCAGATTGCGACATCATAGCTGACAGATCAGAGCGAGATCCTACAGAACTTTAGAGAGTGATAACATCAAGGTGATCTGGAGAACTAGAAGACGGTGTTCTATACAGCTGGAAAACCGGGGTGAAGCAGGTCATTAATGGAGAGAGAGTCTTCAGAGCTGGAAGCCAGAGTTAATGGTGAGATACTCTGCAGAGTAAAGCTGGTCCAGGTTGTCTGAGACTTTGCTATTGATGATCTTTCCTCAGGATAGGTCATCAATATCAGATCAGTGGGGGTCCGACTCCTAACACCACCGACGATCAGCTGTTTGAAGAGGCAGCGGTGCTCTGTTGAACAGCCCGGCCTCTTCCTAGGCCAGCAACATCACATTCATCGGTCATGTGGCCAGGTGTAGCTCAGTCCCACTCAAGTGAATAGAGCTGAGCTGCGATAACAAGCACAGCCGCTACACAATGGATGGCACTGTGGTGGGTAAGCTGCGAGGAGGCAACAGTGCTCACTGAAGTGCCACGGTTCCTTAAACAGCTGATTGGTAGGAGTCCTAGATGTCGGAACCCTGCCAATCGGATATTGGTGGCCTATCCTGAGGATTTGTCCATATCAGAATCTTGGAAAACTCCTTTTTCAGCTGTAGCTGCGCGGGATTGGCCCATAATTCCCAGACAGTCCACCAACTGGGAGAAAGAAGGATTGGGCATGTTAGATTTCAACATGCCTGATCCTCTGTTATTTTGGTAGCTACACCACTGCCAGAGAAATTTCCCATTCGTTTGTTCCACTTTACCAATCAAAATAACATGGAGCGGAGCTGAGGGTGCATGTTTATCGGAAGTTGGAAGAGAGAAATTTTGGAAAGATGAGTGTATGGTGAGTTTTAGAAGAAAGTAAGTGTGTAAGTGGGATACTCTAGAGCTAGAAGAGAGTGCTCTGATGATGCATATGGACATGGTGGGGTCCATCTAGGAGCCAAAATAGGCCCCCTTTTTAAAATGAGCCTCTGCTCTGGTGGACTCCATCTATGTACGGTATTTTATATATGACGATCTTTAAAGGGGTTTTGTCACTTCCGCAAATAGCATTCATTATGTAGAGAAAGTTAATAGACACTTACTAATGTACTGTGATTGTCCATATTGCCTCCTTTGTTGGCTGTATTCTTTTATCCGTCACATTATACAAGGCTTGTTTCCATGGTTACGACCACCCTGCAGTCCATCAGTGGTGGTCATGCTTGCATACTATAAAAAAAGCACCTGCCTTTGCGAGCGCCCATGGCCCCGGTCACCAGAGAGGCCGGTATTTTTCCCTATATTGTGCAAGCACGACCACCACTGATGGATTGCAGGGTGGTCGTAACCATTGAAACGAGCAGAGTATAATGTGATGGAAAAATGGAATGCCTAGGAATGCAAGATCACCCATAATGCTGGTCGCCGCCATTTTCCTGTGAGCTGAGCATAGAGATGTGACAAGCACTCATGCACTAGGGACAGTGTTGCTGCAAACTCTTAAAGGGAGAAGTCTTTTACCCCCAAAACCCATTTTTCAACACTTACATCATTCTATGCAAAATTGCCCCCACATTAAAAAGCTTCTTACCCTATTGCTGTACCTCCTACAGATCTTCAGAAAATCACTTTAATTGCATATGCCAATCACTGTTGAAGGTGCCCAGGGGTGGCGTCATAACGGCCGGTGCCCAGGCCGCACGCTCATCTTCATAACTTTCCACTCCCCCTTTCACCCAGATAGCCCGCCCAGTGTCTTCTTCTTCTCCTCCTCCTACAGTGGCCAAATCCCACGCCTGCGCCGATGATCCGGATGTCCGTGTCTGCGCACTGGTTTCCCGATTACTGGCAGAAGCTTCGAAGTATCCAGTGCGCAGGCGCCGCCCGTACGTCACATTACAGCAAGCGGCGCACAGTAAGGACAGCCTTCCGATGCGGCGCTTGTAGGAGTGTCACTGTACGGGTCACTGCACAGGTGCGGACATCCAGATCCTCGGCACAGGCGTGGGATTTGGCCACTGTAGGAGGAGGACAAGGTGAAAACACTGGGCGGGCCGTCTGGGTGAAAGGGGGAGTGGAAAGCTATGAAGATGAGCGCGCGGCCTGGGCACCGGCCATTATGACGCCGCCCCTGGGCATCTTCAACAGTGATTGGCATATGCAATTAAAGTGATTTTCTGAAGATCTGTAGAAGGTACAGTAATAGGGTAAGAAGCTTTTTAATGTGGGGGCAATTTTGCATAGAATGATGTGAGTGTTGAAAAATGTTTTTTTGGGGTGAAAGACTCAATTTAACAGAGAGTGTAGAATATTGTGTGTAGAGTGTAGAGTATTGGAGAGGAAGAGTAGAGGGAGATAGTAAGGATACTGCTGAACTACAGACTCTGCTACAATTTATCGCCATTTACATAACTGTGCAGTGCACCAAAAGTCATAGCTAGTCCATTCTGTTAGCTATTGAGTTACTGTGCGTCAGTATCACAGGCAGGTCTAATTTATCGCCATGTACATAACTGTGCAGTGCACCAAGAGTCATAGTTAATCCATTCTGTTAGCTGTAGAGTTACTGTGCCATCAGTATTACAGGCAGGTCAAATTTATCGCCGTGTATATAAGTGTGCAGTGCACCAATATTCATAGTTAATCTGCTCTGTTAGCTGTAGAGTTACTGTGCGTCAGTATTACAGGCCACTGTTACTTTTAGGCAGATTGGCCTGGGTATACCTGATTTATAGCGTTTCGTGACTGCAGAGTTGGAACAAAGGGTTAATGATGAGATGCTCTGCATAAGATTGTGAAACAATCAAAAATAATTGGCCATAATTGGACACTAAAGAAATTACTGTTCTCTTGACATGTGACTGGAGCAATAATCTGCAGGCCTTTGGGGAATATTGTAACATCGCTCTGCAGTGTACTATTGCATAGTAATAAAGAATTGCCAGGTGCAGCCGTGTGCTCTGGATTTGGCCTGGCCTAGGGCTTCAGTTCTGTTTTCCTATTATTTTCCTGTGGACACTTGCCACGGACTGCTCCTCTCTTTTCTTCGTGAATTCTTGTCCTTGTTGTTTACAAGCCTGTGCCTAATTAAAATAATAAGAGCCTGTATCTAGTGCCAGAGAAATAATGCCCCCCCCCCCAATTAAATGTTTCCCGTCTCTTGACTCTGTCCCCCCCCCCCTGTGGAATGGTAGCCTCCCACTCTTCTTCCAAACACACAGTCATTATCATACACACATATGGAAGATCACACGGTGTGCTGACTGCTGGGAGGGGGGGACTTCAAAGGTGCGGAGAGTCAGCTTGTGGCTCCTGCTTATCGCCTACGGACAGCAGCTATGGCCTCCTGTGCTGTATAAAACAAGTGCCTGTATAAATAGTGATGAACGGCAAAGCATCCTTCATCCCCCCTACGAACTGCACCAGCACAGTCGTAATTGTGCACACATGGAGAATAATGTCTACCTTTCGCTTTCATCTTCCCGCTCTATATAAAATGACTTTCCGCTCAACGGGTGGCTATGGAGATGTTCAGGCGTAGTGCATGCAAGGTAATGCACCAAGGGGTACAATATGGGGCCCCCTCCTCCTCCTTCTCTGGTTTGTACTGGATTCCCCCCATCCAGAAACAGTATGGACAGATGTGATTTCATTACCCCTATCCTTTCCATCACTTTAGCATCATGCAAACTAAGCAAATGCTTGGGGCCCCAGAGACAGTGACAGATATATCATCTGTGCAGCCGATTTGGCTGCAGAGGGGCCCATGGGGAGAGGGGGCCCTTCCCAGGTATAGAGCAGTAGCAGAAGTGCCCAGGCTGCACTGCTAAGCTTCGAGTGGGGTTCAGCTGGCCAGCATGGTGAAGGTTAGCGGCTGACAGGGAGCAGCTTGGGCTAGTTTCACACTTGTGGATCTGGCATTGCAGGATGTTACCAGAATGCCCGTCAGCCCCATTGACTTTAATGGGGTCCGGTGGAGATGCGGACGCATCCCGGTGAGATTCGGCCGAACTTAATCTGCTTCACGCAATGGTTTTTGTCTGGCTGGTTCCTGGCATTCTATGCTGGAATAGGCTGCCGGAGAGCAGAGTCGCACATGTGAAAGAAGCCCTAGCAGTGGGATGGGGCAGAGCTTAGTGGTGCGACAGGGGCCCCCACTCACAACTTTACTTGGGGCTTCAGAAATGCCAAACCCGGCCCTTCAGAGGGAGCAGCCGTACCTGAGAACTGGTGACTGAGGGGTCCCAAAAACCCTTCTGCCACATGAGAAGACACAAGCATCATAAATGACATATGGTACATAGTAGTCCTGTTAGGGCGGGTTCGCTTTGGCATTATGGAATTCAGTTATAGGTTCCCTTATAACAGAGTTATAACGGAATATAACAGAATTTTTGTATGGAATGCAAAACGGAAGCCTTTAAGAGGCATTCCTGTTTGCTCCGTCCTAATACATGTCTATGGGGGCACATAGCGGTTCCGTTTGGTTCCGTTATACATGATGGAAAAAATAGTCCTCTTAAAGTCTTCTGTTTTGCATTCGGTCCTAAAATTCCGTTATATTCCATTATAACTCTGTTATAATAGAAGCCTTTAACGGAATTCCATAACGCCAATGCGAACCTGCCCTTACAATTTATTTTTTTAGTGGCTTCAAATTATTCCTCAGGGCAGCTTGAATCCAGCTTGCTATTGCACAGGTTCAAACCTCTGATAGGAACAATCATGGTTACACTGTGCTGTAGCAGCTACAGGGGCTGTATATACGGAATATATGCACGTGAATGCAGGGTATAAAACTTTATTACAAAAAAAATGTACATCACATAACAGAATGTGATGAACAATGTATCAAAATGAGCACTTTCAATATTCATCTGAGGTATTTCAATTAAGAAGATAAGATTGGATGTGTGGGTTTCACAGGTGCTTTGCCCATTAAAGGCACACAAGGTCTTGTTACTGACAAATCTATTTGTTTCAAGAAATATTGGTTAGTGTGAACCATGCCTCAGGGCAAACACATGATGCTGGGAAAAGCCACAGATAGATGAATTAGCTACGAATGGAGAAAACTCAGGACTGTTGCTACTATGCCTAGGTGCGACCACTCCAACACAACCGGCAATACTAAAAGAGGTGAGTAAGAACCCAAGTAACAGCAAAAGACGTACAGAAGACCTACAAACTGCAAAAGCTTCTGTTCACATGTCTGCTATTAGAAAAAAAAAATTGTGGCCAATCTCATGTCTGCCTGAGGCCACCTGGATGTTTGGCAGTGATTCCGGGAAAATTTTCTACAGGCAGACAAAAGTGGAACTTTTTACCACAAATGCACAATGCTGTGTTTGGAGGGAAAAGTACAACAACACCAGGGAGGAGGGAGCGTCATGCTTTAGGGCTGCTTTGGTGCCTCAGGACCTGGACACCTTGTGATCATTGAATAAAGTCTACACTGTATCAAAATATTTTTCAGGAGAATGTAAGGACAGCAGTCCATAGCCTCCAGCTGAAGAAATGTTCAGTGATGCAAGACAATGACCTACATTACATACAGAAATCAGCTAAAGAATCATTGTTAAAGAAGAAGATTTGTATGTTGGAATGGGGTCCTCACCTTAACCCTATCGAAATGCTGAGGTACGACCTAAATAAGGCTGCGCATGCAGAAATATTCATGAACTGAAAGACATTTGCAAGGTGGAATGGTTCCGAATTCCTCCTTAACGTTGTGCAAATCTCATTTGCAGCTACAAGAAAGTTTTGATTATTGCTGCTAAAGGGGGATTAAGTAAAATGGTTCACTTACATTTTCCCTGTACTGTGGATGTTTAAAAGAATTTAAAAAATGAGCCGTACAACTGTTTGTGTGTAAGGCCTCATGCACATGGCCGTCGCCTGGCCGTGCCCGTATTGCGGGCCGCAAACAGCGGGTCCGCAGTATGTGGGCACCGGCCGTGTACACCCCGCATCACGGATGAGTCCACAATCCAGAAGGTGCTTCCGTTGGGTTTCTGTCCGTGCCTCCGCACCGCAAAAAAGTAGTCCATGCACTACTTTCTTCCAGTTTGGATGGACCACGGACCCATTCAAGTTGAATGGGTCTGGATCCATCTGCAGAATCCGCAAAGCGATCAACGGCCATGTGCATGAGCCCTTATTCTGTTTGTCTGTAAAGTCAGCTGATAGCAATTAAACCACATTTTATGAGTATTCAATGCAGAAATCTAGGTTCTTGCAAACTCTTCACTTACTGTTTTTGCAACTGCACATGTTTAATATATGTTCTACGATGCATAGCGTGTTACAATGCTGGCTGGACACTAGATGGTAGAAATGGACTTCACTTATAGATTTGCTGCTATGGTCCTAGTCATCTCGGTCCCACTGGGCCTGTAGGGGGTCACAAGCCGTTCATCATTCTCGTGACCACTGCAGCCAGTGACTGGTCTCGGCAGTAACCCTCCTTTCATGCGCATGTGACCACTGAAGCCATTGACTGGCTGCAGCAGTCACCTAAACAATATGAAACATGACTGCAGCAGGCACAGTGGAGACTGGAGAGGTGGAGACCGGAGAGATGGTGCTGGACACTTTAAATATTTTTATTTTATACAACCACTTGCTCTGTGATGATTTTTTTAAAATCTTGGAAAACCCCTATAAACATGTCAGTCAGCAAGGAACTATTCTGGAAGCCAATCAATCAGCTCTTAAAGGGGAGGTCCATTATGAGACAACCGGCTGCCAGCAACCACTACGTTTTCAATAATAAGTCTATATGTAGTGAGCGCCCCTAAGTGGTTGCAACCAGTATTTAATACTTCACGGGCAGCACGGTGGCTCAGTAGTTATAGCACTGGTGCCTTACAGCTCTGGGGTCCTAGGTTTGAATCTGACCAAGGACAACATCTGCATGGAGTTTGTATGTTCTCCCTGTGTTTGCGTGGGTTTCCTCCGGGTACTCCGGTTTCCTCCCACACTCCAAAGACATACTGATAGGGACCTTAGATTGTGTCCATTGGGGACAGTTGGATGCTAATGTCTGTAAAGCGCTGCAGAGTATAGTAGCGCTATATAAGTGCATAAAATAAATAAATTTAAGTGACTTTCCAGTCGGGAGATCAGTTTTCATCACTGAATTTTTCTATGAAAAGTTGAAACCTATAGTTAAAAAAAGTTGATTATCATAGTGAAAGATGTTGCCATAACATATGAGACATGGTCATATAAACCGCCTCCATTGTCTGGGAAATGGTGTAATATTAGATGTCAGTACAGTGTCCGCTATAGAGGAGGGGAGCAGAGGCTGGTGACATAATTCATCAGTGTACAACAACCAACCTCATACTTCAGCGCCAGACAGAAGAGTGGTGCCAGGTCAAAGAGACCCAGCCCAGTAAGTATAATATCAATATGGAGTGTCCTTGGTGCTTGTTAATCCAAGGCACAGAATGAGTTTCCCAGTCATTTCACGGGAAGAAGTGTATAATTGGGCGTCATCAGTGTAGAGAAAGCCAAATCTGCTTCTTGCAATAGAAGCTATATAGTAATAGTAATATAGTTATATATAAGCTATATAGTAATATAATATATAACTGAGGCGAGAAGCTAGGATTGAAGCTTGATGAACCCCAACAGTAAGGCTACATTCACATGACTGTAATTTCAGTCCGTGTCCGATCTGCATTTTTAGCGATTGCACTTGAACCCATTCATTTCTACGGGGCCACAAGAAATGTCATCTATGTGCTGTCCGCAACCATGCAGCTGTGCTGCAGATTAGAGAACATGTCCTATTCTTGTCTGTTTTGTGGACAAGAACAGGCATTTTTACAATGGGGTCTCAGAAAGGGACACGGTCCACCTCCATATTTTGTGGATCCGCGATTTGCAAACTGCAAAACGGGTATGGTCATGTGAATGTAGCCTAAGGCTAAGAGGAGTATCAGAGCCAGAAAATAAAAATATGGCCATATGAGTGGATGGTAAGCTGAGCTATAGTTCTGAGCATCAAGTACTGAAGGTGCTATCAAGGTGGCATTGGAGGGAGCACAGAACCCAGGAGTGACCAGACATCGAATAATGAAAGACACCAAGAACTTGGGTAAAATCTCATTGGCAAGGCCATGAAACAACAGATTGGTGGCTACTGACGTGCTTAACCACTGAACACCAATACAGGAGATGGCCTAGGACTGATCCCTGAGGATCAACATGAAGGCAAAGAGGAGAAGCAAATAATATAAGTGATCATATTAGTGGATAACTATAGTAATACGTGCCAAGCAGCCGTGCACAAAGACCAGGACTGACCAGGCAACCAGTGGTAACTGAGGTACCAGTCCATGGGACTTTAAGGACCAAACCAGTAAACGGAAAAAGCCGATTCTGAAGTAAGGGCTTATGCTGCAATTGTCAGACCATTTTGCAATGTCCTCAATGTTCACTTGCAGGCATACTTCATAAATTTTTTAAGAAAATCACTAAAAAAGGATGGAAAAACTAATGTATTCATAATCTATATCTATGTATCTATCATCGCTCAGCAAATACAACCAGAAGTCTCCCACTCTTCTGACTTCAGACACTTCTTCCTGTCCATTCCACTTTTCATCCTTCTTATTTTCCCTCCCTGTCTTGCAGGAGCATTGATTTGTGGTGCTGGGAGGGTTAAGGATTTTAGAGGGGAGGCAGGGTAAAGAGAGGGGCTGGCTTCAATTTCCTTCCAGCAGATGTCAGGTACAGACTGAGAGGGTCAGAGGAGTTGGGATAACACAGAGGATTTAGATAAAAGAACAATCTTTGGAACCACCAGCAGATTCCTCAATGGCTTGTTGTCTCTGAACTCCGGTTGGTCTGGACGGTCTCATTATCCTTCATCGTCAGACTGTGGTGACCATGAGTACCTAAAGGACCGAGTAGTAACGTAAGCAAGTGGAGAGGGATTGTATACAATTCTCCTATAACTGTGCTGGCACCTGTCCTGAGACTTCTGGCCAAGAGACCATCTCCAGTTTCACATCTTGAGGGATCACCGGATCCTCAGTTGAGGTAGGTGGAGCAATCAGTCAACAGGTAAACCTACAACTCATGGGCTGCATGGAAGTCTCTTCCTGTACGTGAAACCTACTCGTAGCTTCCAAGTGTCATTTGTCTGAGGGATCTTCCCTACTTTTATTCTAGTCCCTTTGTCCCTGCTCCCAAAATGTCCCTCTAGAACGGATCCCTAAACCACATTTTAACTCCTATATCTGTATAATAGTTTCGGAATATTTTATTGATAGTTCATTCTTGGAGTTTTTGTATTTGGCTCGTTTCTATGGTTGTGCTCAAACTAATGGCTGATTCATTCTCTTACATTAAACCTTGTCTGATTTAGAAAATCCACGTTCAATTATCCTATTATACAATCTTAGTGAATAGGTTCTCCCCCATTCGGGAACCTGATCTATTGGCCAGAAGGGAAGGAGACTGCAAAGAGCATATTTCATTCTGGCGTACCCAGCACCTCCATGTATTACATGGGCAGCCCATTGATTTCAATTGCGGCTGTGTAATACTCCTTTTCTCCTGGGGTGGCACTGCAGGGGAATTACCGTAAATACTTGCTGTCAGGATCCCCCATAGATTACGGTTGATCACTGTGATCAGCTTATTGTCCGAGATTTCTTCTAATAAAAAGGGATTGATAACCTTTTTAAGGCTAGGATACCACCAAGTGGGTAAAACAGTTTTAGTTCTTTTTTTTTAATAAAATGTCAGAATGGATCACAAAAAGTTCAAAAAGATTAGGACTCATGCACATGAATGTATTTTCTTTCCGTGTCCATTCCGTTTTATTTGAGCAACCATTCATTTCAATGGGTCAGCAAAAAAAAAAAAAATAGAGGCTACTCCGTGTGCATTCTGTTTCCGTATGTCCGTTCTGCAAAGAATAGAACATTTCCTATTATTGCCCGCATTACGGACAAGGATAGGACTGTTCTATTAGGGGCCAGCTGTTCGCAGACGTCATCCGTATTTTTTGCGGATCCGTTTTTTTGCGGACAGCAATACATGCATGAGCCTTTACATGCATGAGCCTTTAATCACTTCTGTCTCTGAAGTCCATTCTCACATCAAAAACCCAATGACTACATGGGTCCCTTTAGATGGGCCAATTGTAGGGCCACAACGATCGCAGATCAATTAAAAAAGTGATTGGCGCTCATTTAAAGGGCTTTCACACCAGCAGAAGGAAACAGCATGGGGATGATTGTTACTATGACCGTTCATCCCCCATGCAGTTTACATTATGTTGGCAGCTGTGTCTATTCAGGGTAATGTGCTTTCGACGGACAAGCATTTTTGTGTCTGAATAAAAGATCTGATCAGTAGACAAATGGGTTGATCACTGCCCTGTTTACACTGAGCAAGGATTGGGACTGAGCGTCCTTCTGTTCGCCTGATCATTCACCCGTGAATAAGGGCCCTAAGTGTTCCTCTTTGACCTCCAACTATACACAATAGCCTAAAGCCATAAAGATTAATTATTTACATACTCACAAATGGGAAACTTCATTTGTCCTCTAGAAACTGTCCAATCCAATAACTGGGCATTCTGTCTGACCCACATCGAGCCCATACTCCCCTCTTCTACATGCCCCTGCTGCATGACGTCACCAGCTGTGCCCGTTTGTACCACTCACTTACATACACTATTTACAGACCACTGCAGATAACCCTAGGGGCTCATGCACACGGTTGTTCCGTGCATTGGGGAACGCAATTTGCAGTATGCGGAACCATTCATATCAATGGGTCTGCAAAAAAAAAAACGCAAGTTACCCCGTGTGCATTTTGTTACCGTATATCCGTATTTCCCTTCTGCAAAAAGATAGAACATGTCTTATCAGGCTTATTGCACACGATAGTATGGTTTTGCGGTCCGCAAAAAACGGATCCGCAAAAAAAATGGATGACATCCGTGTGCATTTAATTTTTTGCAGAACGGAACATCTGGCCCTAATAGAACAGTACTATCCTTGTCCGTGATGCGGACAAGAATAGGACAAGTTCTATCTTTTAACAGAACGGAAAAAAGGAAATACGGAAACAGAATGCACACAGAAACACTTCAGTTTTTTTTGCGGACCCATTGAAATGAACGCAAAAAATGGCCCGTACACTCGCAAAAAAAACGTTTGTTTGCAACAGGCCTTATTGTCCGCATTACGGACAAGGATAGTACTGTTCTATTAGGGGCCAGAGGTTCCGTTCCACAAAATACGGAATGCACACGGACATCATCTGTATTTTTTGCGGATCCGTTTTTTGTGGACTGCAAAATACATACGGTCGTGTGCATGAGGCCTTCTGCAAAAATTAAAAACTCTTTGTAAAGTAGAACTGGCTTAGTTGCCCATAGCAACCAATCAGATTCTACCTTTCATTTTCCAAAGGAGCTGTCAAAAATGAAAGGTGGAATCTGATTGGTTGCTGTGGGCAACTAAGCCAGTTCTACTTTACACCAGTTTGATAAATGACCCCATCAGTTTATTAAATTGATTATGCTATGCATTCACACTGCGTAGCATCTATTTGGTCCCTGAGGGCAGGACTCAGGGGCCACAGCTGCAGGTGCTGCTGTACACAAACATAAGATGGCTGCCTGCAATACATTACAATGTATGGAGCTGCTGACCATAACAACCAATCAGGCTGCGGCTTTCATTTCAATAAGCACCTCTGATAAATGAAAGTCAAAGGTACTGCCGCTCTACACATAGCACCGCAGCCTCTTCTCAGACCCCCATGATGGGATTTGGATGCCATTCCCCAGTCATATGTCTGTGGTAGGAAAATCTCTTAGATAGGATAGTAAATGATGTGTTACTGGACGCAGAAATAGATGCCATGGATGCAGTGGATCCTCCAGAGCAGGTAACATGAATACTCTGTAGGCATTACAAGGCAGCAGACAAAATGCTTTCATGGATTACATTTCCTAACCCAAATATTGGATTTTTTCTTTTTAGGTTTCCTTCCCGTTTTGGCACTTTTTGCCTCCTGGTAGCGAGAAATGGGCAAAAGTGCAACAACCTTCGTGATTCTGTCCCTGCTCCTGCCAGTGCTGCCCTCTTCAGGCCAGGCGCAGACAGTTCTCACTGATGATGAAATTGAAGAGTTCCTGGAAGGATTCCTCAAGGAGTTGGTCCCCGAGGAAGATGATGATGATAATGCGGAACCAAGAAGGGAAGAAGACGAGGGTGGAGTCGGAATCACTAGAGGTGGAGGGTACGAGATAGAAGAAGCAGAGACTCAAATAGGAAAAAAGCCAAAAGCACCTAAAGGAGAAAGTGGAGGTGAGAGGCGTGAATTGATGGAACAGTTGGGCATCGGTTCTTTAAGTAATGGTTTTGTGTACTGACCCATGAAATGTGTAGCTTATGACACATGCCTAAATATATTAGACACCTACTTCCACTATAAGCAGTAGGACTACTGCAAAGGCTTAATTATTGTCAAAGAGCCGTTGACAAGTTAAATGTAAATTTATTATATTATCTACTCAGTAGCAATGTATAAGGCAACCAAATGGTTAACAAATTGGCAGACTGTTTAAGTTACCAGAGTGATGGACCTGGTCTGCCCCCTGGCCAGTTAGAGTAGAGTGTGAGTCTAGCAGACCAAGGGAGAAGACCTACACGTGCAAGCTCCTGAGAGGTAGGCCTAAGTTTAGAGAACCTCTGTCTCTGAGAGAAAGAGAACAGTCATCTAAGGGTACCTTCACACTAGCGTTTTTCTTTTCCGGCATTGAGTTCCGTCAAAGGGGCTCAATAATGGAAAAGAACTGATCAGTTTTATCCTAACGCATTCTGAATAGAGAGAAATCCGTTCAGGATGCATCAGGATGTCTTCAGTTCAGTCACTGAACGGCGTTTTGGACGGAGATAATACCGCAGCATGCTGCGGTATTATCTCCGTCCAAAATGCCAGATCAGTTGCCGTAACGCCGGATCCGGCATTAATTTACATTAAAATGTATTAGTGCTGGATCCGGCATTAGAAATACCTGAAGGACATAGCTGTCCTTCCCGTCTGCGCATGCGCAGACCTTTAAAACTGTAAAAAAAAAGTACAAGACGGATCCGTCTATCCGCATGACAAACGGAGAGACGGATCCGTTCTTGCAATGCATTTGTGAGACGGATCCGCATCCAGATCCATCTACAAATGCATTCAGTTTACATGATGACGGAACTGCTTGCCGGATCACTCTGCCGCAAGTGTGAAAGAAGCCTTAGAAGGTCCAGAACCATCCAGGCTGTGCACTCGTTATAGCAGAAAGGCTTTGCTGCTGTGGAAAGGTTTATTGTCTCCGGCAACTACTACACTGTGAGACGGACTGGCCATCTGTATCTAAAGTTTCTGCCCCCTCAGTCCGGGAACTGCAGAAGGAGTTAATAAGTACAGTACAGCAGGTCTGGGGTTATCTTGGGAAGATAGCAAAGTGTTTGGAGTCAGGCTCAGAGAGTACTACAACTACCATTATTGTTGTTTCCTCTGCACTGCTATTGGGAGAAGATAGCACTATGATATACTTTGAAACTGTGCTTTTGCTGCTATATGTACTACTACTACTCCCATCATCAACGTGGTGAAGAGACTGTTATTCACTGCAATCTGCCGCCTGGTTACTGATCACCATCCGCCAGCCACTTTACCCGCACTCCTGCCCTGCACTCCATCAAGGTTACCCCAGCTACCACCAGGCAAGAGCCCCAATACCAGGTTGTGCCTCAAGGGAAGAAAGGGTGCGCCCTCCATCCACTGCACGGCCCCAGGGAGTGCCACCGTGAACTGTGAGCACTACTACCCGTCTCAGAGCAACAACCAACACTCCTATTTTCTCTATCCTGAGCCTCCCCTCCAGGTCGCTGCACATGTAGAAGTCTGTAAGATAGTCAGTTCCATGTCTGGCCTTTGATCTTTAAAGGGGTTGTGCATCCTAATTAAAAAACTAATGGCCGTCAGGACTGTGTTGAAAAGTAAAACAAAAATTCTGACCTTTCTTGGTCTTGAAACCACTGCAGCCACCTAGTGCCCTCGGCGGTCATGTGTGCAAAAAAAGGTTCTCCATCGCTTCCAGTTCAAAGGGGAACACCAGCTGGAACGGAAGGAGCTTTCAAAGGAAACTTTTCTAATTAGGCTGGACAACCCCTTTAAATCAGGACCCCACTTAAGGATGGAAAAGTAAGAGGCAGACTTGTAGCAGTGAACTTAATAAAGGAAAAATTAAACTTTATTCCAACAGGGGGTACAATGCTTGATGGTTACATAGGAGGCACATTGATTATTAGTTACCATCACAATTGGGTACAAGGCTTGTCAGCTACAGTCTCCTGTGATTCTTACGCTGGCACACGGCTAAATGGTTACAATGTATCACACCACATAATATAATGGCTACAGTGGGCACACAGCATAATGGTTACAATCTCTGGAAGGCACACAGGTTAATGGTTACGGTCCCAGTTAGCTCCCAGAAAAACTAACCATAATGAAACAAATTGAGCCACTGAAGGTGGGCCTAACAACAGTGTGTAGTCACACAGGGCAGAATTCTTCAGGGCCTCCATCAAGTCCAAGGGGTTTTCTGGGACTTAATATTAGATCGGTGGGGGTACAAGTCTCAGCACCTCCACCAATCAGTTGCATTGAGCAGCCACAGGTGCCCGAAACTATACAGTGGATGGATCCAGAAGATGAAGGTTCTGTCCACTGTGTAGTGACCATGATGCAGTACTGAAGCTCAGCTCCCATTCAAGTGAATGGAAACTGAGCTACAGTACGCAGGTGCTGGAAACTACACAGTAGATGGAGCATTACGTCCACTGTATAGTTTCTAGCACCGGTGGCTGAAACAGCTGATCGATTGGGAGTGTTGCCCCCACCCCACCATTTCGTATTGATGGTGTCAAGTCCCGGAAAACTTTTGGGGTGCTGGCAGTCCAATACACAACACTAAATTTCAGCTCGGGTGCACATCTTCTAAGGGTATACCACTGAGGGTTGCAGCAGGTTCAGCTCAAGCCCCTGTATGACCAAGTCTTAAAAAAGATATGGCGAAATGGATGGTTCATTGAAATCACAAAAACATTCCTGAACAGTTACAGTTCTTCCTGAAGAAGTGACTCAGCCTGCTACTAATTATTGGCCTGAGGGCTTCCAGAGCTGGAATCATAAAATCTCTGACACATGGGGATTATTAGTTTCATCTTATCCTCATTCCCTGTTAAATTGATGGTTCTTCTGCAGTGTAAGACCCTAAGGGGTTTTAGATCCACCAACATTGTGTCTGTGTTCTAGATCGAGAATACTAAAAGTATCCAGATCTTCGTTTTACTGTATTACAGTGAAGACATTGAATTTCAGAATAATTCTGCATGAAATCCTACACCAAGCCACCAATACGCAAAATCTTGTACCGTTCAGTTTTATAAGGAACCGCACCTGGATATATGTAGAGGTTCATGTAAAGCTGTATGCAGGGCGCTTATATAGCCATGCAGCCACAGCATTTGCTATGGCGCCCAAAGGTGGTGGTGGTGATAGGGTACTAATAATATGGTGGCTTTTTGCTTTTTGATATATTGTGCTATAATACATACCTTTAATTATTGATACTTCTGCTGTTGTTTGTATTTCTTTACACTGGGTGGTGGGGCCTCATCGTATTTTGCAATGGGTCCTTATGACTTATAGTTACGCCCCTGGCCATAGGCCTCCAAGTTCATGCCAAATCATACAGAGTTTTTTCCTTATATGCTCTGCGTGTCCAGAGGTATTTTAAACCAGTGGCATAGCTTCAAAAGAAGAATCTCTCCGTACATATGGCACCTGTCTTTATGGCGCTGTACGGCCTCCGAGCACCGCCGTACAGATTCTTCTGTGTTGTGTACATGAGTCCTGATGGAGGAAGTGACAATCCTCTAAAATATGTTTCATATTATTGCAAGGCAAGATGACTTCTTTGATGTGAAGCCCGCTGAAAGATTTAATTTTGACTTCTTGCGTGATGTTACTTTTGTGTTATTTGAAACGCGTGACTTTTTTTTTTCCTCAGTTGACCATGAGGAATGCATTGTTGGCATTTTCTACTTTCTGTATTGTATTGATGTTATGTATCATGTGTTATCATATTATTATAAATGATATTCACTGTAAAAGTTAAAGGGGTTCTCTTAGCTTCAGATATTGAAAGTCTGCCCTTAGGTTAACACATTAATATCAGATCGGTGTGGGTCTGACATCCCCCAACAATCAGCTGTTTCGAGCTGCTTAAGCCAGAAACTAACAGGGTACGTGTGGAAGCAGAAGAATCCATCCACTGTGTAGTTTCCAGCGCCAGCGCACTGCAGCTCCTGTTCACTTGAATAACAGCTTGGCTGCAGTACCCCAGAATACCCACTACATAGTGTATGGCGCTGTTTCCAGTGCCGTGCACTGTATAGTCTCCAGTCCCACAGCAGCCCGAAAAAGCTGTATGGCGGGGTTGCCGGGTATCCAACCAATCTGATATTGATGACATATCCTGAAAAATATTAAGTATGGTTTGTATTTTATGCTCAGGAGTGCTGTCGCTGGTCCTGCTCAGTGATTACAGCAATAAATAATATGCGGGATAGGTTCATTTTTTTATTTGTATTATATACGGTGAAACCTCTCCAAATGATCATCACTTTGAGAAGAGTTATGATACTGAGTGTAGAACTACTGTCTCAACCATCAGATTTGCCTTTGATTATCCTGGCAGTCCCCTGGTTTTCACTTTTTGAGGATCTAGACTTTGCTGGAGGGGAGCCATCAGCAAGCTGACTCCTGGCATAGTCTCTGTATGATTGACAACTGACCCACGGGGGTCAAAGACACAGATGCAGAGCACCTAGGGATCAGGCAAAATTGTACCCAGGGACAGGCAAAGGGTCACGGCAACAGAATGCAAGCAATCCAACAGACAGTCCAAGGTCTGGGCAGGCAGCGAAGGGTCAATACAGAAGTCAGGCACAGGTCAGTTCAGGCAATGGAGGGTCAATAACCAGGAAACAGGCTTAAGTTGGGATACAAGCACACAAACTAATTTAGCACACCTTTGCAGGAAACCTTTTGCTCCCATATGAAAGGGTGCATTAAGTGCCCAGAAATGGCCAGCCATTGGCTGGTGTGAATAAGCGTGCAAGTGCTGGGCCTTATAAAGCTGGGAAAAGTACATTGGTGTGCTATGGGCAGGGGTGAGAGGCTTTGCCAGCAAGAAGCAGGCTGTGGCCTGCATGGGAAAGACAGTCAGCCGGAGATTCCGTAAAAAGACTGGAGATTCAGCCTCCTGAAGAAGGACAGAGAAGGTGAGCAGAGTGACACCCATGCCCACATGGGAGATTGGAGTGGCTGTAGGCTGTAGGGTGGTCATCTTAATGAAGTTTTTATGTATATGATGTTTGGCAGGCATTGGGGGTTGCAGAGACACTATGGTGACTGTACCTCTCACAGTCACATATCTCCTTCATAACACTCCTACTACTACGTAATTTTTTATGTAACTACGACACTACTACATGCATTATGAAGACTGCAATCTCCATTTTTATATTTTATCTAGAGTATACTATTTTATAGATATAAAAATATGAAGAAATTGTATATTGTGGCTATGACATAGGAACCAATCTGTTCCAGATTTTGATTCTCTTTTTAAATACTACAGATTCTGCTGGGAAAGGTAAAGAAAAAACCAAAAAAGAAAAAGCCCCGAAACCCACTAAAAAACCTAAAGAGAAGGGAGCTAAAAAGGAAAAACCTCCAAAACCAACTAAGAAGCCTAAAGAACCTAAAGCAAAAAAGCCAAAAGCAACCAAAAAACCCAAGCAACCAAAACCCACAAAGAAGACACCAGGTAAGAAACAAGATCGACGTCCAGAGGTAGAGGAAGAAGAGGACAGGAACAAGGAGGAGAGATACACACGACCCCAAGTCCCTGGTGAAGAGGACAGCTATAGAACAACAGTTACAGAAGAGGAAGAACAATTCAGACGACCACAAACTCCTGAAGAAGATAAATATGACTATAGAAGGCCTCATGTTACAGAGCAAGAAAGAGAGGAGAGATATAAACGACCTCAAGTCACTGAGGGTTATGATGAGGAAAATTACAGAAGACCCTACGTTATAGAGGGAGAAGAGGAAGAGAGGTACAGCAAACCTGAAGTCCCCAGGGACTATGATGAAGAAGCATTCAAAGAACCAGATATCATAAGAGAAGGAGACAGATACAGACCACCACAAGTGACAAAAGAAGTAGAAGATCCATATAGAACACCAGATACTAATGAACAGGACAGGTATAGACAGCCCCCTGAGGAGGAGGAAAGGTACAGAAGACCACCAGTGACTGGCACAAAATCACAGACTGGAGAAGATTTATGGTCAGAAGGTAGGCTTTTCAAAAATGTGCTTTGAAATTCATGCACACGGTTGTTTCTGAATTTGTCCTCACCAGTTTATTTTCCTGACGGGAGGATTGAGAATCAGTGACTAAACACATGTTCTTGTTTGACTAGATATTCATTTAAGGGGCTTTCCAGGATCAGAAAGTTATAGGTGCTTTCTTCTAAAAATACCACCAAACCAGTTCAGGTATTGCAACTCAACTGGAGCGACGCTGTTTTTAGACGAAGACAACCATGTCTTTCTGTTCCCAGACAGCCCCTATAAGTTTAGGTGGGATTTGAATGCAAAGGTGGGATTTAGGTGGGATTTTGAAAACATGATTAGTTTGAGGTCTATGACAGAAAGCGTGAATGAATATATACCGTATACATATACATTAAGGTGCTCAGGTCCTTGACATGTTTAGTTGTATTGTGTGGAAATGTAAATCTTTTTACTCTAAAGGTGTCTTTAATGTGTATGGGTAGCTCCCAACTCTCCCCGACATAATTCTTTTGTTCTCCCATGAGGTAATCCGCCACTAGAAGTGTCTGGCAGCGACTTTCTCCGCTCTCCCTATAGAATACACATATGCTTATGGTCAAGCTGAACGTGAATGTGTATGGACAAGCAAAGAGGGAGTCGGGAGAGATAGCTGGCAGCCGAATATTTGTTTGGCCAACAGATTTTGAATGTGTATGGGTGGCTTTAATGCCAATCTTAGCTTTAGTTTTGATTCTGATCTTGTACTCTTTATAATTCTAGAGAAAAAAAAAAAAAAAAAAAAATATATATATATATATATATATATATATATTCAAATGTTACAAACATACAAATTCCCTTGTGACCTATTTTATAAAGGTAAAAATGGGATGCCGTAGAGAGAGATGTACCGTATTTTTCGCCCTATAAGACGCACCGGCCCATAAGACGCACCTGGGGTTTTTGGGGAGGAAAATAAGAAAAAAAAAATATTTTTAACCAAAAGGTGTGCTTTTGGAACTAATGGTGGTCTGTGGATGGCACTATTATGGGGGATCTGTGGATGTCACTGTTATGGGGGATCTGTGAAGGACACTGTTATGGGGATCTGGGGATGGCACTGTTATGGGGATCTGGGGATGACGTACTTTTATGGAGGATCTGGGGATGATGTACTGTTATGGGGATCTGGGGATGACACACTTATGGAGGGGTCTGGGGATGACGCACTGTTATGGGGGATCTGTGGATGACGCACTGTTATGAGGGGATCTGTGAATGACACTGTTATGGGGGATCTGTGACTGACACTGTTATGGGGGATCTGTGAAGGATACTGTTATGGGGGGATCTGTGAAGGATACTGTTACTGCCCCCTGTAACAGTATCCTTCACAGATCCCCCATAGCAGGGCTGGCACTGTTATTGAGGATCTGTGGATGGCACTGTTATGGGGGATCTGTGGATGGCACTGTTATGGGGGATCTGTGGATGGCACTGTTATGGGGGATCTGTGGATGGCACTGTTATATATGTGTCATCCACAGACCCTCCCCACCCTATAACAGTGCCATCCACAGATCCGCCATCCCATAATAGTGCCATCCACAGACCCCCTCCCCCCATAAAACTTAGCGAGCAGGGAGGGACTGGGAGGAGGAGCTGGGGGCCGGCAATTGCGGAGGGGCCGGTGCAGTGACTGTACCCGGCCCCCCCCCCGCTCCAGTGCTGCACTATTAAAATATAAGGTATCTAAATCAATTAAACGTTCTGGTCCATGGCCCCCACCCCTAATATTACCGACACACGGCTTGTTCAGTTGATAGCAGGCATTCCGGGCGGCTGGCGCGTCACTCAGTGACGTCCAAGCCTGCGCCGCCTTCTTCATTCATAAAGTAGGCAGCGCAGGCATGTGACATACTCCTCCTCCCAGTCCCTCCCCGCTCGCGCATACATCGCAGCTGGCGATGTAAAAATGTCAGCATTTGCCCCATAAGACGCAGGGGCACTTTCCCCCCATTTTTTGGGGAAAAAAAGTGCGTCTTATGGGGCGAAAAATACGGTAACTTGAAGCTCCTAGGACCCATAACAAGATTTGTAGCAGGGCCCCACCTACCATGTGCTACTGGTGTTTTCTTGTATAGCAGATGAGTTTTTTGGCCCCTTTAGACTGTGGGGCCTGGGTGTGAATGCAATCATTGCATCCCCAAGAGCTACATCCCCAGTGGTGGAGCTTATTTCAGGTATAGGCTTGTCCAGCTGAATGTCATACATGTAAATTATTGATCAGGAAGGCATCAACAAGTCAGTGATGGAGGTCTGTCCAACCATATCATGGTGTTTTAAATGTAGAGGACGGCACAGGCTGCTTGGCTAGAAGTAGCAGGTTGTGAATAGGATGCGAAATATGAAGATTGGATGCGGACAAAAAAAAAACGGTTGTGTGAATGGGGCCTTAAACGTTGGAGAACAGGCAGGGAGGAATGGAAGATATAGACGTTTATACTAACGAGTTATTGTATGTTCCAGGAGAATATGTGGAACCACTTCCTGAACCTGAGGAACCTGGAATAGGAAGGCAGAGACCTAGTGAGTGACACATTCTCGCCTTTTTTTTACTTTCATCATATACCTGACATACTTAAAGGTCGTGTACACCTTCACAGCCATTTTTTATGTATCTCAATAAATTTAAAATGAAAAAATGTACTAGGTTTGCTATAGGTCTTACTTAAACGTTTCCACTACAGCTCCTATGCAGACAATGCGTCTCCGTGGTAACAGACAACAGACATACCCTGTAGTCATAGTCCCTTCTCTCTGTCCTCTACGTCCGGCTAACCTACCAAATGAACGTTAGCACAAAGTAGGGGTCAAATGGAAGACATGTGAAACTGCAGGACGACGCTGCACAGAACTTGCTTGCTGCAAGATGCATAGTCTGCGTTGGAGCTCTAGAAACAAAACAATAGGAATTTTTTAAAGATAAGATCTATTGCAAAAAAAATTCATTTTTAACTTTGGATTTATTGGGACAATAAATGAATTAAAGGTGCACATATCCTTTAATTCAGCCTAACAAAAAATAATTTCGGTAGTCTGTTTTTAATTTTGTCAATCTAAAACTGCTCACAGATATAGGTACAGGCATGGGACAGGAAATAATACATTAAATATTATTATACATCAAAATTACGGGAACCTTGAATAGAAGTGCACCGTGGGAGGGCCCACAGACTGCAGCGCTCAGGGGCGTAGCTAATGGTTCATGGGCCCTGGTGCAAGAGTTCAGCTTGGGCCCCCCTTCCCTCAGTGCTTTGTGTGCATAAGGGTCTTAGGGCCCCCTCAGGGTCCTGGGCCCGGTAGCGACTGCTACCTCTGCACCCCCTATAGCTAAGCCCATGGCAGCGCTTCAGGCTCAGTATAAGAACAGAACGGCCCCTCTCTGCTGTGAGTCACGGCTGTAGTAACCTCACATGCTAGGAAAGCGACTAGGTTGCTATGTTTTAAAGCTAGGCCTATGCAGAAGATCTGGATCTCCGTCCACTGTAAAGTTACACTAAAGGCACATTTACAGTGCAATAAATTGATAATATGCAAATAAAAGTCAAGCACTCACCATCTGGCGTTTTGTATTTATTTGGAATACTTAAACTGTAAAAATATGATAAAAAATGTATATAAAGAGTAATCAACATTTACATTGCAATGAGCAGCAGATTTTCAGGGAAGGAAGCGCTCCTTCCTGACAAACAGCTGCTCGTTCAGTGGAGGAGAGTGCTGCTATTACATGCAGTGATCGCCTTCACAGTATGAGGACGAGGGATGGCTATTGCGATCGCTTAACCTCATCCAGTTGCATTGTTTCTGGGCAGCAGATCACTGTTTAGACAGCACCATCTGCTGCCCAGAAACAATAATTTAGGTGCCTGCATGAACGACAGGATCACCCGATGAACGAACGTGAGTCATCCCTCACCCGCAGCAGGGTCTGTATAGCTGTGCCTTGCTGGTCACTCTGCTGACTATATAACACAGTAGCTTTCAAAAAATCCGGCACTTGGGAATTCTTCACTCTCTCTCTCATAGAATATAGTGCTGGTCCCCTTAGAGTAGGAGCCCAAGTCTGTGCTTCTACACTCCTGACCAGCTAAACTAGAGCTTACTCTCCTGGTAGGAAGCAGGACCAGCCCACTCCTACCAAGAGTGATGGTTAACCCTGTCCCTGCATAGCAGACAATGTCATGCTTGGTGTACATTACAGAACATAGAAAAACATACACAAACCAAACATCTCAGATACCTGACAATTTAATAGACCTGTACGACCATTCTGTTTTCTTGTATTCCCCTTAGGTGTGGAAGAGGAACCTCCAACTGAAGATTACAACGAACATCTGGAAAGGGAGGACTATGATGACTGTATGGTCACTTACTTTTAACTCTGTTGTACATTTTCTGTATTCTACCCATCTTACATGATTACAATGATTTGTGTACCTTTTCTCCATCTTTTTCCTTCCTGTAGATGGGCAAAACAGACGTCGTGAGAGGCCGAAAGCTCCTCAGCGCCCAGAGCATCCTGTAGTCTATGAGAAACCTGCACCCAGTAAGAGACTTTAAATGTTGTAAGCAGTGGTGGGGTCAGACTGGGGTTCTTTGGGCCAACCAGAGGAAATTATGGTTGTGGCCCATGGTCTATATCATCAATAAGGTCTAATAGGCTTTGATTGAAAGAAATAGACCCTATTGGCAAGTGATTGGCTCCAAATTTTTTCTTTTTCTCATGGACCTTTGGGGCCCACGATGGTATGAGATCCTGGACCCATCAGAAGATCCTCTGGTACACTGGTGGGCCAGCCTGACGCTGGTTGTAACAGCATTATTTGCTCTTCTCATTCATTTGCAGTACTTGTTCCATAGACATCTGATATATCTTGACACTGAATGTGTATACACAGACATTTAGCCCTAATGTATGTTTATACCAACCCTAGATGTTCAATGAAATAAGAAATGAGGCAAGTCTCCTCTTTTAAAAATCCATCTGGTTAGTGTCAGTGACACACATCCCACTTTTCTGGACTTTGTAGGGAGGAGATTGGAGATTCTCCATTGTTAGGAAAACTCATTATTGTATAAGAAGCTTTTTGAATATTGCTCACCTTTATAGGGCGCCTTCACACATGGCAGACTTTGTTTCAGAAAGTGTCTGCCAGTAAAAATCAGTTCAATTCATTTAAATGGGGCTGTTTTGGCGGGAAGCACATGGATTGCCGCAAGCTCTATTCAGATGAATGGAACTGATTTTCAGTCACAAAAACAATTCTGAAACAAAATCTGCCAAGGGGGAAGGCACCCTTAGGGGGTTTATTGCTGATCTTAGCCATGTCTTGAACCCATTTCATTAATTACACTGAATGGCCCACTTATTAGAGACCCCTGACCTTTCACAATTAGAGCTTCCTTGTATGAAATTAGACACATGACCCCGGAGTGCAGCTTAAAGTCAAGTAAGGAAGTTTTTCTGTAGATCAGTTTCAGCGTGAATCCATATTAGAATGGGAGAATTAAGTGATCTGAGCAGCTTTGAATGAGCTATGGTCATTGGTGGTAGACAAGCCAAGGCCAATATTTCTAAAACTGCCAGCCATGAGGGTCTTTTTGGGCCATGATTTCAAGAGTATACTGAGAATGGTATGATTGAGGAAATACTTCCAACGAGAGGGGATCCTGTGAACGTAAAAAAAACTCATCAACTAAAGAGGTCCGAGGAGGATGTCAAAAAACATTCTGATGAGAGGCAATACATCCAGCAAAAGGGGATCTTGTGGATGTATATGACTCCTCGACTAAAGGGGTCACGGAGGATGTCAAGAATTGTTCAGACGAAGAGGCGATGCACAGTTAAGGCAGATTGCAGTCAAACATAACACTGATGTTCCAACTAACGTGTCTGAACGCACAACTCGTCATTCCTTAGCACGGATGAGGGATAACAGCAGACAACCAGTTTGAGTGCCATTACTGCCTAAGGCAAACACAAAGGCAAGGCTTCAATAGAAAAATTAACTCAAAAATTGGATTACTGAGCAGTGGAAACATCTCCTGTTCAAATAAATCTATATTTCTGTTGCACCATGCTGATGGAAGGGTCAGAGTTTCACTCAAGCAGTGTGAATCCATGAACCCTCCCTGTCATATGTCAACAGTTCAGGTTGGTAGAGGTGGAGTATTGGTTTAGGGAAGGTTTTCTTGGCACACCATGGTTCCTCGGATACCTATGGATGGACATTTGGACAGTAGGGCTTACCTAAGCATTGTGGCCGACCAAGCTTTTCGGTCGGCCACCGCAGCTGTTTACCCTATGGTAGAAGGAGGACACTTTCAGCAGGACAATGCACCATGCCACAAGGGTTGTATAGTTATGGATTGCTTCCAGGAACATGAAAGCAAATTTTTCATGCTTCCCTGGTCTTCACAGTCCCCAGGTCTCAATCCTATAAAGCATCTCTGGGACAAGGTAAAATGGGCTGTTCAGAGCATGTCAATGCCTACATCTAATTTGGAGCAATTGCATGAAGCTATCTTGTCTTCATGAGCCAATATTCCTGCAAAATGATTTCAACTCCCAGCGGAATCTATGCCATGATGAATTACTGCAATTCTGAAGGCCAACGGAGGTCCAACACACAGCTAGGTGGATATTTCTAATAAAATGGCCATTCGTTGTATAGTTCAGGGGTGCCAGAGTCTTAGACTCTAGAACTACTACCCATCTTAAAGATTAGGAAGTCGCAAGGGAAACTTTTTACAGCAATTTCCTTTGCTGTAACAAAGTAGAATTTGTGTGAGACTGACTCTTGGGTAAATCTGCCATTATGGTCTCTAGCAGTCAATAGTTCAAAGAGGCATTTTTATTTATGGCATATCCACAGGACAGTACAGCTGTTTTTGTACCTTCCATTGAAATGAATATGGAGCCACTCTCTATTCAATTCCCACTGTTTCAAACTGTGCTGTGGAATTGTGAAAGGACAGATTAAGTAGAATTGAAAGGCACTAGTTTTTAAATTTGCAGATATTGGGTACTCCTTACCCGGAATATGCAGAGAATGCAATACTGGAGATATAAATTTGAAACACAATATTTAATACCATATATTAACACATAAAATTAAAATACATGAAAACTAAAAAGTACATCTACGGTTAGATAGTACTAGACTGATATCGCTATTTAAAATGAAAAAATCGAGTTGATACAGTCCACTCTAGGTAGCAGGCGTTTTGCTGTTGAATACTCCAACCATATGTAATGGGATTTAGCAAGTTCTCATAACTTTCTACTGGCATATAACTGCAACCGCTCCTCTGATATAGCAACAGTAATAGCTTCTATGTCGATTTAAAGTTGCAACTACTCATCTGTAAAAACAACAATGGTAGCTGGTTTGAGACAGCTGTTGTTCCTCCAATGCACATACAGGCTTTTCAGTTATTGAGTTCATATAGGTAATGCCGTTCGATTGTAAGTGATACACACTGACCGCGGCTCCGTTTGTGCATATGAGCTGACCAGTGTTGACAAGCTGAATATAATGTCACATTTATCGGGGGTTACTCACTGTTACCGATATGAGCTCCAATATTCGGAGAGGCTATGGCGTCCCATGCCGAACTCTGCGTTGCTCAGTTTCGACCGATGTGTTTGAGATCTCGCGAGAAGGGCCCCCGTGACCAGCAGACAGTTGAGGTCCAGATGAAGAGTTAGTAGCTACTACTCACGGAATGGTAGTTTATCTTTTGCCGGCAAATTGTGCGCACTATTCCATTTGTTTGCAGGTACAAGGTCTTACACTCAGGTATTCTTCTCAACAACTAACCAGACGCGTTTCGGGACTGTTGTATGTCTTGTCCCTTCCTCAGTGGTAACCACTGGTTAGTTGTTGTCCAGAAATAGCTGCGCACGCTTGCATGGTAATTTTGGGAACTCCCATAGAAGTGAACACAGAAAACCGCACATGCGTAGCCACCACTCCACAAGAAGAGATAGAGGTGACAGAGGTGGGGCTTGCACCTATCGGACATTTATGACATATCCTGCGGCTATGCCAATAAATGTCCAGATGGGAATAACCCTTTAAGAAATCACAGCTAATAAAGACATCTTCATAAATAAAGAGAAAGTGGATACTAAGAGGGACATATATTAATACTGGTGTATTATACACGGGTCTTAATCTATCCCCTGCAGGCGTTGAATGCATATCAAATGCGTATCTGTGTATCTCCGTGCACCAAAACAGACATCTACACCAGCCAGGGAGCAGGGGTAGATTACTGCTATAATCTACAAAAGTTTCTTGGTGTAGAGTACAATAAATGTGCCACCCCTGCCCACTTTCTGGAAAAGTGGCGGGCGGGCAGGTTCTAAACCCTCAAAAAGTTTTAAAGTTTCAGCAACCATGACGTGCACCAAACTTTGAGACTTTTTGATGCCAGTTTTCAGGGGATGATACATGTCCCTCTATGAACAGTCCCTATTGATTTCAATAGGGACTGTGTAATAGTTAATTAGTGGATCCCTCTAATAAATGAGCACTGTCTACACTGACAACCATGGAAATATAATGGATCATGGACCAGAGTGTCGCCAGTTCTAATCTTACGCAACTCCCCTTAGGGAAGCGTTGTCAGTCTACTTAGTAAAAAGTGTAAAAACAAGGGATACACACGCATTAGCAGCACATAACTGAATTCCGGAAATTTCCACTCTTCTCATGCTCTCATAGAAGATGCCAAGGAAAACATAGTGTAATGTTGACTTGTTATTACAGATATAGATTTGAAGGACGTTGTGGAATGTTCTGCAAGCAGCAGAGAACCAGCGAGGTATCTCCAGCTATACCAGTATACAAGACTAATGGGGATCTAATCTCAGCAACGAGGGAAAATTTCACTTATGACCTGAATATTCCATCCTTAATGCCAACAAAAATCCTCCAGCTTGTAATAAGCAAAATTATGTCTAATGCACAGAAAAACAGAACTGCAGTATAAACTGCATTTTGATGCCCTATATTGGGTAAGTGGCACTGGCGAAGACTGCTGGACATATTTGAGGGTGTAAAGATGGTTTGAGGTTTTAGGTTTCAGCTGGAGGTAGGCCAGCTTTCTTTTAATACAAGTCCTTCTAGTAACATAGGGCCAGATTTATCATTACTCTTGCAGTTCACTCCACTTTCAAAGAAGGCGTATGTGTATTTGAGTCAAGTCAAATTTATCATGGGCTCTTTCAGAGGTTGATAAATCTGGTGTATTTCTGGTTCCTAGTTGTATTTTGGCTTTGTCTTTGGAAAAGTCGCCATTTTAAAAAAGTGATTTTGTCAAACATAAGCATGGTCATGAGTGGAGTGAGTTTGCGCAATTTTTTGCGACTTTTTTGCGACTATTTAAAAAGTCGCAATAATAAATCTGTCTTGCAAGTGATTTACATACGACAAAACACCCATAAACTTGGTTTTGGAGTGAGTGGCGTAAGTCTCCAAAAAGTCGCAAAAAATTGCGCAATTTGGCTTTTTGCGCAATTTTTTCCGACTTTTCAACTCCAGAAAAGTGACTTAGGCTAATGATAAATCTGGCCCATAGTACATAGGGCCGAAAAAAGACACGGTCCATCCAGTTCGGCCTGTCATCCTGCTAGTTCTACATGTGAAAAACTATTTTTAACATTTTACTTTTATGTTGAGATAGGCTTACTTGACTTTTTGCATCATGGGTGGTTCCACTTCTTCTTTGTTGAGGTTCCCCAAGGTTCGGGGTTGATCCCCTTTTTGTTTTCTCTCTATATAATCCCAGTGGATCAGACTGTCAGCAGATTTGGTCTCCAGTACCATCTTTATGCTGATAAGACTTAAATATATACATCCTCCTGCTCTCCTAAGAACTACTAATGAGTCTGCCGGTGGTCGGATCCCTTCCAGCGCAATGTTTCTTACTTATGCATGTGGCCCCTGAAACGTTGCATATGATGGGATAGGATACAACTTGGCGTTCTCAGAGAAACAGGCTTGCCAGCCAAGAATCGTTTTTAATTTGTAACAGAGGATTGAAAGTGCTGATCGTACTCCAGAAGAGTGAGTAGCATCTATTTCTCACCTATAAATGTATATGAAGAATAACATACGGCTGAATTGAGTATAAAGACTGATAATACGGAGTCTGAGTGAGACTCTAAGTCAGACCGTGGTGGATAACACGTGGGAGCAGTTTGATTGAAGACAGTGGTCGGATCCCCACCATTCACAAGATGGTGATAAATGTTTTCATGGGAAAACCACTTTGAGTTTGAACCTTTCCAACTAATCTACAAAGCTCTCCACAGGGGTGGACTAACCATAGACCCTACTGGGAAATTTCCTGATGGGCCGATGCCCATGGGGCCTGCCTGAGCCCCCATTATGGCCGCTGGCCAGGTACATAACAATCTGATACTTTCAGTTTTAGTTAATGCTAGGTGCACTAGATACTAATGCGCCTGGCCAGCAGGTGCCCTCCTGAATTCAACTGTATCACTGTCCTCAGTATGGTGATAGGGCAGTATTTTATGCTGCACTGTAGTATTTGGTTTTGTTGGGGCAGTATTATTTGCTGCACTGTAGTATTTGGTTTTGCTGGGGCAGTATTTTGTGCTGCACTGTGGTATTTGGTTCTGCGGGGGTGGTATTTTGTGCTGCTCTATGGTATTGCTAGCCCCACCTACTTCTGTTGTCCCTGCCTACTTGTGGCTTGTGTTGCACCGCCTTTTGTCAATTTGGACTCACCCACAACTTGGAGCCACTTTTAGTTTTTTTTAACGTTCGCCCCTGGCTCTCCACCATGTTGCGCTATCATACGTCTCAGCTCTAGTCTCCGTTTACAATTATAGCTCATCCGATTTCAAGTGAATGGAGCTCAGCTGCAATACCAGATATAGGCAATAGACAAGAGAGGCGCTCTTTCTGAAAATAAAGCACAAAGCAGATTCTTTGTTCTTATCCCTGAAACCCCTTTAACCACAGGTTGTAATTAACTTTCACATCTACATTTCATAATATATTAAAGGGATTTTCCTGGAGTTCGATATTGATCACCCATCCTCAGGATAGCTTATCAATATCCGATTGATGGGGGTCCAAGTCCTGGCAACCCTGCTGATCAGCTGTTTGAAGAGGCCCTCTTCCTAGGCCAGTGAATGGGCCTGGGCTGCAATACCAAACGCAGACACTATGCAATGTACGGCGCTGTGCTTGGTATGCTGTGAGCTCACCGGAGTGCCATGGCCTCTTTAAACTGCTGATCGGCAATGGTGCTGGGAGTCGATACCCCCACTGATCAGATATTGATGATCTATCCTATCCTAAGGGAAGGCTATGAATATCGAACCCCTGGAAAACCCTTTTAAAGTTAGTCCATGCGGAATGTGTGCTTGTTTTTATCAGTCCGATTTTACTGAGATCATGTGACCATATATCTGACCGACTCAAGAAGAGGCGGAGGGAGGGGGTCAGAACTGCAGTTTTAAATGCCATACAGATGACAGGACATTCCTGTTCCTTGTCCAAAGCAAATTCCGCAGAAGTTATTATAAGCTTATAAGTTGTTATTTTAAGGGGTTCGCTAGATATCTGTATTCTAAGTATGCAATGAAAGCCAAACTTGGCCTGGATTCATGCATTGCATGAACAGCTTGTTGATTTCAATGAGAACTGTGTAATGCTTCATTTCTCCTATGGTGGCGCTACAGGAGTATTGGACACTTACTACCGGATTATAGCTGACTGCTGAGGGTCCAAGCAATGGGACACCCTGTGATCATTTTATCATATTTTCATCTGGAAATCTTTCTAAGGCTACATGCACACGACAAATTGCAGATCCGCCAAAAAAAACAAGGATGCGTTATTTTTGTGGATCCATTGTAATATTCCTATCCTTGTCTGCAAACTAGAAAAAAACAGGACATGCTCTATTTTTTTTGCGGGGCTACGGAATGGACACACTGATGCGGACTGCACATGGTACATGGTGTGCTGTCTGCATTTTTTGCGGACCCATTAAAATGAATGGGTCCGCATCCTATCAGCAAAAAAAAAACGGATCGGACAAGGAAACAAAATACGGTCGTGTGCATGAGGCCTAACAAAAAGAGATTGTTCAAAGCAGGTGACCCCTTTAGAATGTAAGGCCTAGTTCACACAGTCAGTCTTTGGACAGTGTCGGTCAAAAACACAGAACAGGTGTAAATTTTTCCCCTACTCCTTCACTCTCTGGAGGCTCCACTTCTGGTTTTGGCTCACAATCACTGATGGAAATCACTGACCAAATCACTGGAGTGTGAACTAGGACTAAGGCCTCATGCACACGGCCGTTGCCCGGCCGTGCCTGTATCACTTGAATGGGTCCGCAATCTGGAAGAACAGTGCGGAACGGAGGCACAGAACCCCACGGAAGCAGCACGGAGCGCTTCTGTGGCCTTTCTGTCCGTGCCTCCGCACCGCAAAAAAGTAGTGCATGCACTACTTTTTTGCGGTGTGGACGGACCACAGACCCATTCAAGTTGAATGGGTCTGGATCCGTCTGTGGAATCCGCACGGTGCTTAATGCACCGAACGGCATGAGCCCTCATAGTAAGATTTCCAAATTATTGTGATCTGATCAAAAACACATCGGGCTATTTTTTGGGGAACACCTGCCTATTCATATTTGTGGACCAAAATTTTCCATGTATAGGCTTTAGGCCTCTTGCACACATGCACAGGCACCGAGCGCGGGGCAGCCATAGCGGATCGCGGAGCCATTCACTTGAATAGGTCCGCGATCTGCCCGTTCCGCAAAAAGATAGGACATGCTCTATCTTTTACAGAACAGAACACCACGGAAGCACTCCGTAGTGCTTCCGTAGTGTTCCGTTCCGTCATTCCGTTCCGCACCATTCCGCATCTCCGGATTTGCGGACCCATTGAAATGAAGGGGTCTGCATCCGTGATGCGGAATGGCCACGGAATGGTGCCCGTGTATTGCGGATCCGCAAATGCGGTCTGCAATACGGGCACGGGGCGCACACGTTCGTGTGCAAGATGCCTTAAGCTGATTTTTTTTTAACTTGTGATTTTGTCTCCTCAGAGAAACCAGCAGTCGTAACTCCTCCACCACTTCCTGAATACCCCGACCCAAAACCAGGAATTAATTTCGAAGACTGTGAGTACCGTATGAAACTGACTAATGGAGTGTTTTTTGCACCACTGCATCTAAAATATAAACTTTGTCGCAAATAGTCTTAAATAATTAAACTGCTGTTCTGTGTATTCAGCTCCTATGCATACCTATGTGTCTACATGGTTACAGACTACAAACAAAGCCTGTGTAGTCTGATCCAGGATTTATTGTAATATTCCCATTGAAAAAGCTGGAAGGGTAATTATCCAAACCGGTTGACTGAGGGCTCATGAACACAGCCGTGGTTTCGGTCCACGGCTCCGCGTGGACCGCGTTTTCTTCATCTCAATGGGACCGCACATCCGTTGCGCGGCCCCGCGAAAAAATAGAACATGTCCTAACTTGTCGCAAAATGGACAACAAAAAGAAAAGGGTGGCTTGCACTCATCCGGGATCTGTGTTTTGCAGATCCGCCATTTCACTTACAGCCGTGTGCATGAGCCCTAATACTGAAACATGAATCTTCTCAACCAATGTTCGGGCAAACATGAGACTTGGCAGAGTAGATGTAACTATGGCTCTGTTCCAAATACTCCTGACTTCTTCCACAGCCCTCTGTTGTCATCAATGCCTTATCGAGGAACCTTGAAATGAGGGCAGACGTTACGCATATTTAGGACGTAGTTATGTTTTACTCATACAGATATGGTTATTTATTATACTGTAGGTTAGGCCAGGGATGGGCAAACTGAGGCTCTCCAGCGGTTGCAAAACTACAACTCCCAGCATGCCCAGTCTGGCTACAGCTATCAGCCTACAGCAGGGCATGGTGGGAGTTGTAGTTTTACAACAGCTGGAGAGCCGCAGTAGGATGTTTTAAAGAGAAAACGATAATAAAATGCGTACTAAGGCAGGCCATAATCTGTTAATAGCTTATGGCTGGGTCAGCCAACAGCTATCCCTCCCGAACCCTCCATACACGTGACCACTCGGCCGGGAGTGCATGTTTCTTGAGGGGAGAATGATGCTGCCAGACACTTTTGGCGACGGCTTATCTCCCATGAGATCAGAAGGAGCGGGCATGCTGAATTTCAACAGCCCATTCCTTCGTTCCCTTGATGGTTGCTGTCAAGGAAAGTTGGGAGACCCTCATACACATGGCATGGTTGGTTGGTCCCACCGAATTCAAAGACTGCGACTGATATTCATCTAATAATATTTATGGTCGGTGCCACCATCTGGGTGGAGGAGATGACGATAACCATCCTAAGGTGCGGATGGCCTGACTATACCTATTACTGGCTGAATTGTGCCCGGAGCCAGGACGGGGTAGGCCAGGAAGGGGGCCTACCCTAATTGAAAGGATAAAAGAAAGGGAGGGAGGGTGGGGCACGGCCGCCGTTCATGCCGAGGCTGATTGCTTGAGGGGGAAAGGTATAAGTAGCGGCCCAAGCCCCTCCCACAAATGCAGGCTGAACTTTTTCAGCCTTACTACTTATGGTCGGTGCCACCATCTGGGTGGAGGAGATGACGATAACCATCCTAAGGTGCGGATGGCCTGACTATACCTATTACTGGCTGAATTGTGCCCGGAGCCAGGACGGGGTAGGCCAGGAAGGGGGCAAAAGTAAAGTCCACCTGTAGGAGGGTGTAGTGGGATTACGGCTACCGAGGAGCAGGATGAAGGGTGTAATGGACCGGCTCAATGCGTGCGGCTGGCCAAGCTGGCCCCTGTACTGGGACCTGTTTGTGCGATCTGGACCGAAAACGTAGCGAAGGGGCCGTCCAGCCTTGAAGAAGGGCCCAAAATACCGCCGACTAGCTTTCTTTTTTTTTTTTTTTAAACCCGGAACTGCAGAATGAACGGGAATGACGTGGAGGGGTGCTCCATATGAACCTAGACAAGCGATTGAACTTGTATGTGCATCGAACTGACGGCTAATAGAACTTAACCCTAAACCCGGGACTAGAAGCCTGACAAAAGTACCCAACCTTTTGGCGAGCCGGACCTGGGTAATACAGCCATAAGACCGTGCTGACCACCTGGACGGGATTCAAAAGGTTGTGTGAACCTGGACCAGGGTGAAAAACTCCCACTGATATTGGACCCGGACTGGAAACGGAAAAGAGATAAACCAGCCGAAGCCATGGGATTCAATTACGTTTAAAATGCGAGAGCGCACCAGTGGAGACAACAGAACATCTGCGTGATTCCAGAATGACCCCAAATGGGCTGAAAGGAAAATGGCTTGGTTGGAACAGAGAAAAGCAAACGCTGAGCGATTCGGGAACCCACGTTATACTGCGGGAAACATGACCTGAGTGATGTTAGGCAACTGTAAGTGAATGATACAGGACCTGGGCGAATCAGGCAACTATACATAAATATTACATGACCTGCGTGATTCAGGCAACTATATTTATGTATGATACATGGCCTGAGGGACTCAGGCAATTATATACGAATGATACATGAACCTGAGAGGTTCAGGCACCTAAATGGAAGAAAATATGACCTGAGTGGTTCAGACAGAAATGCATGTATGATACATGACCTGAGCGCTTCAGGCAAGAATATGAATGACACCTGACTTGTGCGATTCAAGCAACCGTATATGAATGAAACATGACCTGGACGATTCAGGCAGCTATACCGGAATGAAACATGACCTAAGCAATCAGGCCACTGTACATGAATGACACATGACCTGAGGAACTCAGGCAACTATATATGAATGATGCATGAACCTAAACGATTCAGGCAACTACGCAGAAGAAAACATGACCTGCGTGGTTCAGGCAATAATACATGTATGGAACATGACCTGAGCGAAACAGGCAACTAAATATGTATGATGCATGACCTAAGTGATTCAGGCAACAATATATGAATGATACATGACCTGAGTGATTCAGGCAAGCATACATGATTTAAACATGACCTGGACGATTCAGGCAACTATACAAGGATGGAACATGACCTGAGCAATACAGGCAACGGAAAATGTATGATACATGACCCGAGGATTCAGGCAACTAACGTGTATGATACATGACCTGAGCGATGCAGGCAACTGAATAAGTATGATACATGACCCGAGGAAGCAGGCAACTAAACATGTATGATACATGACCTGAGCGATTCAGGCAACTAAACATGTATGATACATGACCTGAGGGAATCAGGCACCTATGCAGAATGAAACGTGACCCGAGCGACTCAGGCAAATATACATGTATGAAACATGACCTGAGTGACTCAGGTAACTGAGTATGTATGATACATGACCCGAGGAATCAGGCAACTAAACATGTGTGATACATGGCCTGAGCGATTCAGGCAACTGAATATGTATGATACATGGCCCGAGTATTCAGGCAACTAAACATGTATGACACATGGCCTGAGCGATTCAGGCAACTATGAAAAATGGAACGTGACCCGAGCGATTCAGGCAAATATACATGTTCGAAAAAATGACCTGAGCGATTCAGGCAACTAAGTATGTATGATACATGACCTGAGGATTCAGGCAACTAAACATGTATGATACATGGCCTGAGCGATTCAGGCAACTGAATATGTATGATACATGGCCCGAGGATTCAGGCAACTAAACATGTATGATACATGGCCTGAGCAATTCAGGCAACTATGCAGAATGGAACATGACCCAATCGATTCAGGCAAATATACATGTATGAAACGTGACCTGAGCGATTCAGGCAACTGAGTATGTATGATACATGACCCGAGGGATTCAGACAACTAAACATGTATGATACATGGCCTAAGCGCTTCAGGCAACTATGCAGAAGGAAACGTGACCCGAGCGATTCAGGCAAATATACATGTATGATACATGACCGGAGCGACTCAGGCAACCATGCAGAATCAAACGTGGCCCGAGTGATTCAGGCAAATAAACATGTAAGAAACATGACCTGAGCGATTCAGGCAACAATATATGAATGATACATGACCTGAGCGATTCAGGCAACTGAATAAGTAGACACATGACCCGGGATTCAGGCAACTATACGTGTATGACATAATACCTGAATCATTCAGGCAACTATGCTGAATGAAACGTGACCCGAGCGATTCAGGCAACTAAACATGTATGATACTGGACCTGAGCGATTCAGGCAACTATACATGTATGATACAGGACCTGAGCGATTCAGGCAACTATACATGTATGATACATGACCCGAGCGATTCGGGCAACTATACATGTATGACACATGACCCGAGCGATTCGGGCAACTATACATGTGTGATACAAGACCTGAGTGAATCAGGCAACTATACATGTATGATACATGACCTGAGCGATTCAGGCAATCATATGTGTATGATACCGGGCCTGAGCGATTCAGGCAACTATATATGTAAGATACATGACCTGAGGGATTCAAGGCAACTATACATGCATGATACATGACCTAGGCGATACGGGAATCAACATTATAATGCATGAAGCTTGACCTGAGCGAACCAGGCCACAATACGTGTATAGTACAGGACCTGAGCGAATCAGGCACCTATAAATGAATGATACAAGACCTGAGCGATTCAGGCAACTATACATGAGCGATTCAAGCCCCTATAAATGAACGATACCAGACCTGAGCGATTCAGGCAACTAAATAATGAATGATGCATGACCTGAGCGATTCAGGGACTAATATTATGCTGAATAAAGCCAGAACTGAGCAATTCAGGCAAACTATGACAAAGTACAACGGCCACAGGTTTATGGGAAGCGCCGCAGCGGAAGCTTGACGTGCAGTGAGATGGCGGGAGGCTGCAAGCATGAGGCGGCAAAAACCCGACAAACCAGAACCATAGAGGCGTGATACTCGGTAAGGCGGGTTAAATAATAACACTATGAACAATGTGGGCCCTCTGGGAAATAAGAGCCCAACCTTTGTATTGTATACCAATTCTGAAATGTATTTTGTTATGGACAAGGGGGAGCAGGCGGGGAGGAGCGAGACCGGGGAACAATATGTAAAAGACCCAAGAAAAGGAAGAACAGGCATGAAACAGTGAGGGGAGAGAGACAGGGGTAGAAAGTACAGAATTTAGTAAGCGAAGGGAATATGCACCATTTAATCTGCAGAAGATGCCAGAACTATACAAATCGGCAGTAAAAGGGTTGCAGGCCATACTTAGGGAAAGAAGGGAGAGGGAGTAGGAGCGGGACAGGAGAAGAGTTACGATGAGGCATGCAGTAGAAGGTGAGTGGAGAAAAGGGGTGCCAGCGCGAACCACCGTGGAGCGCAAGTGAAAACCAACCGCGCAGTAGCAGTGCTGCGGAGGTACGGAGGAGCCCTCTGCATGAAGGACTGATGATGTGGGAGGAGGCTGGGCAACTAGGACCGTACTCAGCCTGCACGTGTGTGTGGTGGTAGCCGCACCGCCGTGCTGTAACCATGGAGGTGGAAGCCTCCATACCCCTGCCGCTAGCGGCTCCGTAACCGCACTGAGGCAGGGCCATGGACACCCACAGCAGGGAGTGTGACAAAGATATTACATGTTATGCCTGGTGTACGCTCCAAGCTGGAACGCACATCATCGCTGCGAAAAGGGGGCGCTGGTAGTGGGGCGCTTAGACGGGGTGCCTGCGGCGCAAAGGGCGGGGGAATTTCTTAACCGGTCCTGCCGGCACTAAGGAAGGGCAGGGGACAGTCAGTGAGAGGACGGAGCTCGTGTAACATGCTTCAGGAAGGAGGATCATGCGAGCCCTGACCCAGAAGTGAACTGAGGGACGCCGCTCCCTCAGTTTGCCGCCTAAAAATATGAACGTTCATAACAGTCTTGATAGCACCTGGGAAGAAGTTAACAGCTATAAATAAATGTACCTGGTCACCTGCGCACTAGTGAACAACATCTATAGTGCAGCAACTGCAAATAGCTCCCAATGAGTGCCGCACAGCGGAGAGCTGACAACTGCGGAAGGCACAATGCCGCAGACAGAGACCCAGCCCAGGGGAGTGCCGAGTGACAGAACGAGCCGGCAGTCACCGGGTGCCGGGCATTGAGGCGGCAGCGGCTCCCCCAGCTAACCTGATTCCCGGAGATCGCTTCAGGAAGCTGTGAGTAGCGCAGGGACGGCTGGTGCAGGCGCGCTTACCACCTGTGAGAGCCATGGTGTGTTGTGGTGATTGGCGGGAGGAGACGGGAGGCACGTGCAGGACAACGTCAGGGAAAGGATACGCATGGATCCAACGCACGGCCGCCGCTCATGCCGAGGCTATTATCGGCGTGGGGATGACTCCGGTCGCTGAGCTCTCTCACCTACCCGAGCTGCAGGCGAAGTCTTGGCCGGAGCGCGTCGGCGCTACCCGGGAAACCTGTGACGCTGAGACCGGAAGCGGATCGATGAGGGCGGAAGCAGGTCAGAGTAGGCAGAGCAGCCAGCGCACGAAGCAGGAACCGTCGAGTTGACGGGCGACGGTCAGCCAGCTAGAAGGAAGGAACTACTTACCATCGCCACCCAGGGATCGCAGGGGGAAGGGGGTGTTACCTGACATGCGAGGTGAGCGGGAAGGCGACTTGATAGTATGCAGCGCGCGCTGCTCTGAACTGACACACCTCCTACCCTCCGGAAGTGCACAGGCGCGGCACGGCCGCCGTTCATGCCGAGGCTGATTGCTTGAGGGGGAAAGGTATAAGTAGCGGCCCAAGCCCCTCCCACAAATGCAGGCTGAACTTTTTCAGCCTTACTACGTATGGCAAGCTTATGAATTATGCAGGCCGTATAAATGAAGTAAACAGAAACCAGAGTCGTCTGGCAGCTTTCTTTCCTGTACAAATTCCGAACACATGCACGCTCGCCTAAGCGTGTATATATGGAGAATTCGTGGAAAAATAGCGATCAGCCAAATGCGACAAATATGCTGCCCTGAGTGTGTAAGAGTGGTTTCCCGTTATGACCTCTGCTCCTCTGACAGGATTGCATGGCATTATAATGATTTATAATGCTGTGTGCCCCTGCCAGGCCTGTACCTACTGAATTAGGCTACTTTCACACTAGCGTTTTTGCGGATCCGTCATGGATCTTCAAAAACGCTTCCGTTACAATAATACAATCGCATGCATCCATAATGAACGGATCCGGTTGTATTATGTCTTCTATAGCCATGATGGATCCGTCTTGAACACCACTAAAAGTCAATAGGGGGCGGATCCGTTTTCTATTGTGCCAGATTGTGTCAGAGAAAACGGATCCGTCCCCATTGACTTCATCAGGCGGACAGCAAAACGCTGCAGGCAGAGCGGAATGGTGACTGAACGGAGGCAAACTGATGCATTCTGAGCGGATCCTTATCCATTCAGAAAGCATTAGGGCAAAACTGATCCGTTTTGGACCGCTTGTAAGAGCCCTGAACGGATCTCACAAACGGAAAGCCAAAACGCTAGTGTGAAAGCAGCCATACACTTACAGCATTATGTCAGAACAATTCAGTAGATTCCAGGTCTGGCAGGGACACCCCGCATTATAAATCATTATAATGCCCTGCGAGCCTGTCAGAGGGGCAGAGGTCATAACGGAAAATCATGTTGACAAACGCAGCGTGTTTCTTGTATTGAACTTGTTTGTCTGTAACTAGACACTGTTACCTCCAAAAAAAAAACATAAACCACAGTTATTAGTATATAGTTTTATGATTCTATAATTATTATCTTGTTATTCACTTGCATTATCCTGCTGTGCACCCGCAGTCGGGCCATGTGCTGCATGCTGAGAGGACTCCTAAGCTTGCGCAATATAATGGGAAGGACTCCTTCTTCAGCCTGCAGCACTGGCAGGCAGTAAGAGGTTTCGGAGTCGACAGAGTCTCTTTCTCTTTAGTACTATCCACCTGATAAGTCATGGTGTATGCTCCTATGGTTCCTCCACACAGAGGCGGCTCTTCCATTAGGCCACTTAGGCCGCCGCCTAAGGCCTCGCTCTGGCTCCCACCCGACACCGCCATGTATCTATGGGAGAGCCGCAGATACAAATCATGGGGGCCTCATGTTCGAGTTTCGCCTAAGGCCTCACAAAGTGTAGAGCCGCCTCTGCTCCTACATGTATAGAGAATTTGTCTAGTGACTTGAAGACATACCCTCTCAGAGTCAGCTGCCACAGTTAGGCTTCGAGTACAAATCCAACTTATTACATATACATATTTAGGACTTTTGTGTGTGATGGTGGCTCATTTGGTGGTTGGTCTCTGATCTCACCCTTCATTATTTCCACTTCCCATACCTCTCCTCCATTTTATGGATGAGATGGTGGTAGGCTACATTTGAAGGAAGGAACAGATGTCCTAATGAGTACCTTAGTTGTGTAGGTTACCCCGTATGTCCTTGAGGCATGTCATAAACAACAAGTACAGAGGGTGACAATATTTAATGAGGTTTCCCATCATTGTCCTGATTAAGGAGTAAACTATGGGAAAAGCTCAGACTCACTAAATGAGTCCTCTGACTTGTTGACACCTGCAAAATACAAGTCATTTCTGTTTCTCTGTGCAGATGATTATACCGTGTACCTGAAGCCACCAGACACAAATGAGGAAGACTGGACAGATGAAGACAAATACCCAAGTAATTCTTTATGTACATACGTCTTTAGATGTGTACGGATATCAGGGCACCATGACTAATAGCTGTACAGGTTAAGAGCGCATTTACGTGACCATTTCCGTTCTTGTGATCTATGGCGGTCCCAGCAATGAGGCACTGTGATGGCTAACCTCCGGCACTCCATCTGTGGTAAAACTACGACTCACAAGATGTACACTTGCTTGGCTGTTCTCGGAACTCTATAGAAATGAATGGAGCATGCTGGGAGTCGTAGTTTCATCACAGATGGAGCGCCGGAGGTTAGCCATCACTGATCTAGCATTTATGACCTATAAAGTGGATAGTGATGAATGCTTCTGGATGGAATATCCCCTTTATCTAAGGGTGGGCCAAAGTAAGAGTGTGGTAGCGGTCTCCATTCTACACAGGTTTGGGTCTCTGACCAACATCTTTCCAGTAGAAATTCCATAAAATAATCATACAAATGGCTCCACATTAGGCTACATTCACACGACCGTAGTGTATTACGGATCCGCAAATTGCGGATCCGCAATACACCCAGCCGCACCCCACATAGAAACGCCTATTCTTGTCCGCAAGCTGCGGACAAGAAATAGGACATGTTCTATCTTTTGCAGAGCTGAGGACCGGAAGTTCGGGTGCTTTCCGCACCTCGTCCGGCCCCATAGAGAGTGAATGGGTCCGCACCCGTTCCGCAGAATTGCGGGACGGATGCGGACACATTTACGGTCATGTGAATGTAGCCTTATAGTGTTTGGGGTGTTTGAAAACAGTTTACAGGTTAGGGTGGGTTTACACTAGCGTTATGGAGTCCATTATTCTATGTTCTATGTTCTATGTTATGGCTTACTGTTATAACATGGTTATAACGGAAAATAACGGAATCCATAGGATGGAATGCAAAACGGAAGCCTTTAAGAGGCATTCCGTTTTACTCCGTCCTAATAGAAGTCTATGGGAAAACATAACGGATCTGTCTGGGTCCCGTTATGCAAGACGGAAAACAAAGTACTGTCGACAGGACTTTGTTTTCCGTCTTACATAACGGGAACCAGACGGATCCGTTATGTTTTCCCATAGACTTCTATTAGGACGGAAAGCAAACGGAATGCCTTTTAAAGGCTTCCGTTTTGCATTCCATCCTATGGATTCTGTTATTTTCCCCATAACGGACTCCATAACGCTAGTGTGAACCCACCCTTACTTTGATGATAAGTGGTAACATGAAGTCTGTAGAGTGACGTTATAATATATATAAAAGTATGATATATTACGTCTACAGAGAAAACAAGTAGCAAAGAAGAACGTGAGAGAGAGGAAGAGGAGGAGAAAAATCGAAAAGGTAAAGTGGAACATTGACACCATGTAAACCTGGTTCAGCAGCAATGGGGAAGACGGGGTCACCAGTAGAAGGGACACTCAGGGCAGTGATCCGTAGTCCTCATCAGATAGAACATGAAGAGAAAGATAGAGGGAGATTCAGCAGAAACGTGAGGATGTGAAATGATCAGGAGGGGTTTGAGGCTTTGATTGCTTCAGTCTATGGAAGGATGGATATGCTTGGTCTAGACCAGGGGTGCACAACTTTTCTGGGTGGGGGCCACATTGTCAGACTGAACAAACGTCAGGGGCCGAATATAAAACTTAAAGGGGTAGCGGAAGGGCCATGGGCAATGAGCGCTTTCATTGTGGCAAAGGGGTTAGGTTGAGAAATTGGCATTGGGGGGGGGCACCATTTCAGTTTTAGCAGAAAGGCTAGGTGCACCCCTGACTGTGCCGCCCATGTTTACCTGCTCTACAATACTACCGAACTATGGAGCTAGAAGTTACTTGAGAGTCATGGTAGCCTTCTCTCCTACTGGCAATTCCCAAATGTTAGGATAAAAGAGGTATGGTGCTATGAACGAGCGCCAAAAAGGGAGCCATTTTGGTTTCTGCATTTATGTACACCACTGCTATGGAGGCATACCAATTGCAAGCTGCAGATGCACTCAACAGCCAAATTGTTTACTATAGTGCCTGGTTTTCGGATGCTACCAGGAAATTTTAGACTCGGGTCCTCATTTAGCCCACTTGCGTAAAGGCAGGGGTCAAGTCCTGGGAAAAAAAGTGTGGGAACTCACCCAAGATCCAGTGCCTCCGCGTGACATCACTGCGTGCTTCGTACGCAAAGGGCAGGGGAGTTCGGGAGGAGGAGCAAGCACCGTATTTTTCACCCTATAAGACGCACCTAGGTTTTAGAGGGGGACAATAAGAAAAAAATATTTTTTATCTGCATCCTCCTGCTGTCGGCTGTGCTGTGAAGGCTGCGCACAGTGTGACGTCAGAGTGCCTCAGCCCTCATGCCCGTGCGTAGCCCTGCACAGCCGACAGCAGGAAGCAGTGAGTACAAAGCCTAGTTCACTTCTTCCTGGTCCTTTTGCCCGGCGTTAAAGACGGCCCTGAAAGGGAACGGCGTTCCTGCTATGAAAAAAGTACAAGAACGCCGTTCCCACACATTCCTGCAGGACTCGTGCCCTGTTACATCTCTCATTATAACTTTCCCCCAATAGCACATTTCTCTAGTATATTTCTCATTATAACTCCCACCCCCAATAGTACATTTCTTCAGTACATCCATGATCCCTCATTATAAGTTATAATGAGAGATGTACTGGAGAAATGTGCTATTGAGGGTTATAATGAGAAATATACTGGAGAAATGTGCTATTGGGGGAAAGTTATAATGAGAGATGTAACAGGGCTACGAGTCCTGCAGGAATGTGGGAAGGGAGTCGTTTTATAAAACTTATAATGTAGAAATGTACTGAGAAATGTGCTATTGGGGGTGGGGGTTATAATTTATAACCCCCTAATAGCACATTTCTCAGTACATCTGTCATTATAACTTTTATAAAACGACCCCTTCCTCATTCCCTCCTTAATAGGACATTTCTCCCCCCCCCCCCTGGGCAAGGAGGGGCAAGTACAGTGTGTGGTGGGCACTGGGCAGCCGCAGCAGAACTTACTTTAACTGTCAGACAGAGAACCACTGCCGTCTGGTTGGCGCGCCTCGGCTCGCTCCTTCTTCTCTGGCTGGGGGCGGAGCTCGCTGGCAACGTCACATGCGAAGACGTGCCTGTGCGGCGGCACGCTCCCCAGCACAGCCAGCCACTCAGCCTCTTTCTTAGTCTGGCCGGCGGCCGCTTATCCCTGTTAGCCGAAGGCCCGCCCACCACAACGTCCCACCACCACCGCATGAGAGGACCAGGAAGCGGTAAGTACAAAGCCTAGTTCACCGCTTCCTGGTTCTTTTGCCAGCGTTAAAGACGGGGGGGCCCTGAAAGGGAACGGCGTTCCTGCTATGAAAAAAGTGCAGGAACGCGGTTCCCACGCGTTCCCCCTCGACTCGACCGCTTCAGCAAATGGCATGTATCATGTAAAGAAAGTTAATACAAGGCACTTACTAATGTATTGTGATTGTCCATATTGCCTCATTTGCTGGCTGGATTCATTTTTCCATCACATTATACACTGCTCGTTTCCATGGTTACGGCCACCGCTGCAGAGCAGATACGAGGTGGCCAGGACGGGAGCTGCTGCACATGCGTGCCTATGCATGTTCCTACAGTCTTGGCCACCAGAGAGGTTACAAACGCGACCACCACCGCTAGATTACTGTGTGGTCGTAACCCCGAAAACAAGCAGCGTATAATGCGAAAGAAAAATGAATCCAGCCAGCAGAGGAGGCAATATGGACAGTCACAATACATTAGTAAGTGCCTTGTATTAACCTTCTCTACATGATAAATACTGCTGAAGTCAGACAACCCCTTTAAGTAAATAAAAAGCATTGATAAATAACTCTGTGATTTTAAAACAATTCACAGCCTGTAGTTCAAGAAATGTGATATATAAACTAGTATTTTTTATTTCCAATGGTAGAAAAGAAGAAGCCCGCAGAAACCTGGGATTCAGAAGAGGTGGAAGAACCTCCAAAGGAGCGGAGAAGTATGTAGAACTTGCTGTGCATAGTTTGATCTTGTCAAACCTAAAATGTGTGTAATTCCCAAGGTAACTGTTCAGTCTTGATGCAGAGTGCCCCCCCATTGGTCTGGAGTCCCATCGGATAGAAGATGACCAGATGCTTGCTTCCTCTATGTTGCGCCATGGGCTGCACGCTCAAAGAGGTCGTCTAAACATGCAAGTATGTACAAAACTAGGTAGAATTAAGATAACAAAAATGTATTCCCATCCATCATAGTAGCAAGAGGTCAATTATTGAGTTGAAGGGACCATTAGTTAAATGAGTAGTTACTGCCTAATGTAATGGCGACATGTCCCATCTCTAGGCAGGCCCTAATGAAGATGACTTCTTTGATGGTGCCTGGTGTGCGGAGGATGATGGCAGATCACAGTGGTTGGAGGTGGACACCAGAAGAAGTACCCTATTCACTGGTCTTATAACCCAAGGACGGGACTCTACCATTCTGTGAGTACTTTCGCTGAAAATAAATGCCGTACCCCAGGACAGGGTACTTGTAAAAAAGATTTTGTCATTTAAAGGCGTTGCGCAGGAATATGGGGGTTTTGGCAAACCCTTTTTTTTTTATGTGTTGTTAGAAACTCTTTACATTGTTTTTGGAACGGTAGCTCTTCAGACATCTGAATCCACCTTTTTCTCCCCAACAGTGATGATTTTGTCACCTCGTTCTATGTGGGCTTCAGTAATGACAGTCAGAAATGGACCATGTACAGCAATGGATACGAGGAGATGGTGAGTAAGTGGTTATCTGTGCACTTTACCATAGGATTATGACACCAAAACATTTAAAGCGAACCTCTTAGCTCTTGTGTTACCAGTGACCTCCATATCAGAATGCTTGCATGGACACATAGCTGTGGTTCACCTGATTATTGCTTTCATGTTACTGTCTGGGCCCTGAATATTGATGGCGTATTCTCAGTATAGGACTCCACGCACCTCCACCAATCAACTGTTTTAAATAGTCGCCAACGCCGGAATCTACAGAGTAGACGGAGCTGGAAGCAGAAGGTTCCACCCACTGTGTAATGGCCGTGCTGGGGCTCTCATTCAAATGAATGGGAGCTGAGCTGCAGCACTAAGGCAACAAGCCCTCTGTACGTTTTAGGTCAATTTCCCCGAAAAGGGCAACTCCGGCAGGAAATTGTCCTTTAATGTACCTGTTGTGTGATAAATAAGGCTCTCTAGTGTCTGCTTTATAACCCCTGTCTCTTTATAGATGTTCTATGGGAACGTGGACAAGGACACGCCGGTGCAGACAGACTTTCCAGAACCTGTGGTAGCAAGATTCATCCGTATATACCCGCAGACCTGGAATGGCAGCCTGTGTATGCGCCTTGAGGTCTTAGGATGTCCAATATCCAGTAAGAAACCTCTGTTCTTCTTTTACCACACCCCATTGACCTCCATGGCACAACCCTGGGAACGGCATCATAAATATGTAGGCAGCCAACTGAGAAAATGAGTGAAGTATGTACAGCCCTGCCCCTGAGGGACTATGGAGAGAGGAATACAATAGACAATGAGTAGAAAGAACAGGAAAAAAAAATGGTATTAGGCCTTATGCGCATGGCTAAGCCCCAGGACGGAAGGATACAGAGTCCCTGTGCGTCTGTGTTACAGAACTGGCGGCACTCTGTGAGGTGTTTCTCCTCTACAAGCAATTCTTCTAGAGGAGACTACCTCTTTAATATGCAATGGCCTCATTCCAAGTTGCATGACAAAAGGGGTAGAACTACATTGTGACATGTGTCACGCGACATGAACGTTGCACCAATGTCGTGCAACATTTATTATAATGATAGTCTATGGTGTCGCACTGCGACACAACAGTCGTGCAAACATCCAGCATGGATGTATTGTTTGAGACAGTAGCCTTAGCATCCATATGAATTTGCGAGGGAAATAAACATGAAAGAAGTTTATCATTCTATCTGCGTCAGAATTCTGATGGGGGAAAAAAAAAACTATTTTGGTGCACTCTATATAAGGGCTCATGCAAACGAACGTATTTTCTTTCCGTGTCCGTTTTTTGGCGGACCGTATGTGGAACCATTCGTTTCAATGGGTCCGCAATAACAACGTAAGCTACTCCATGACTGCAAAACTGGTAATGGTTATCTGTCTATGTTAGGCCAGGTTCACTTCACAGGAGAACAGTGAAAAAAAATTAAAATAGTTTTTTTAGATGGGGGAAAAAAAGTTCTGGAGACGGAAATGGCTAATACAGATGCCAAATGTGCATAACGTATGCTTAAAATACAGGATCTGTCTTTTTTCTGTTCTTCTGATGGATCAGAAGAATGGAAAATGAAATGGCGATGTAAACCTAGCCTAAACCAGATTTATGAACTGCAACTTTTAGTAAGTCACAATACACACCTAATTCACTAACCGGGATTTACCACTATGAATGTTATGGATGTATACCTACTACCTTAAATTGCCCCAATACAAAAATACCTCCACATAAATTTATCAAAAATAAGCTTTATTCAATACAAAAAAATGTAAGAAGTCACAAAGAAGGGTGCAATCTTAGGCTGGGTTCAGACTCGCGCGTTTTTGGAAATAGGAAACGCGCGTCTAATGCGCGTTCGTGTGATTGACCACTGTAGCGTCAATCACAATACGCGCGACAAAACGCTCCAAAGAAGCTCAAGAACTTTTTTGAGCGTAGGGCGTTTTTCAGCGCGTTCAAACGCGCTGTAAAACGCTCAAGTGAGAACCAGGGCCATAGGGAAGCATTGGTTTTTATGTGTTGAGCGTTTTACAGTCTGAACCCAGCCTTAGGCTACTTTCACACTAGCGTTTTTGCTGGATCCGGCAGGGTTCAGCAAAAACGCTTCCTTTACTGATAATAGAACCGTCTGCATCTGTTATGAACGGATCCGGTTGTATTATCTTTAACATAGCCAAGACGGAGCCGTCATGAACTCCATTGAAAGTCAGTGGGGGATGGATCGGTTTTCAATTGTGTCAGAGAAAACGGATCCGTCCCATTGACTTGCATTGTGAGTCATGACGTTTTGCACCGCATCCCAGGACTGTTTTGGAGCAGTCCGTTCTGTTCAGTTATGTTTTGTCCCTACTGACAATGAATGGGGACAAAACTGAAGCTTTTTTTTCTGGTATTGAGACCCTATGACGGATCTCATTACCGGAAAGTATTAACGCTGGTGTGAAAGTAGCCTTATGCTTTGCTTAGCCTGCCCAATTGTCAGGCAGATTATCTGCCCTAAAGGTGCAGCAGGTCACCCAGTGATTGTTGGTGCAGACGGAATCATTGTTTCTGGGCAGCAGGTCGTGCTGTGTGGACAAGCAATGGCAGTAGCATCACTCGTACTCATACTGTGGAGGTGATCGCAGCATGTCAATGCTGCTCTTCACCTTCACTGTTGAGCAGGCAATCATAAGAAAGAACGTTTCCTTCCCGACAGTCATCTGCTTTTCGGGTCAGTGTAAATGTGCCTTTATCACAGTAAGAGGGTGGCATAAAAAACTAGGTAGACAAGTGTTAAGACTGTATTACACTGGCTGATATTTCAGCAGATAATAGCTAACAAGCCCATTAGCGATTATCTTGCGGTGTAATACTGCTGCAGACTGACCGATGAACGAGAAAATTGCTGGAAATCGCTGTATGTAATAGCTGCGGTCTCCTCCGCTATCTAGCAAGCAATCGCCGGGAGGGAACGCTTCCCTCCCGGCAATCGCTTGCTTATCTGCCCGTCTAATACAGGCTTGAGGTTTGACGATCCTTCAAAAACGTGTTTAATAAATTTACTACAAATTACAGCAATGCAGACTCAAGAAAAGAGACACAGCTATCCTCCCTTACAATATCTGCTTCCATTCCTTTCTAGATGTGGTTAGTTACTACAGCCAGAATGAAGTTATAACATCTGCAGATAACCTGGATTTCAAGCATCACAATTACAAAGATATGAGGCAGGTGAGTATGTCTTCACCTCCACCACACTGCTTTTAGGTTCCTGCGGCTGGTGTCACACTACATTTTATTTTTTTGCAAAAACGACAGGTCTTGTTTGTAATTTTCAATAGTGTTTTTTTTTTTTCTGCTGTGAAAAATGCAGTGTCCAGATGTTACATGTTTGGCAATAGTAAATTACAAAATGACCTAACAACATTGAGGCCCTGATTTATCACACGGATTAAGGCTACGTTCACACGACGACATTTTGTCGCACTATTGTCGTGCAACAATTTTTATAATGGGAGTCTATGGTGTCGCATTGCGACATGCAACATGCTGCGACTGTGACAGTCGCAAAAAATCCATTCAAGATGGGGTTTTTTGCGACTGTCGCGTCGCAGTCGCAGCATGTCGCATGTCGGAATGCAACACCATAGACTCCCATTATAAAAATTGTCGCGCGACAATAGTGCGAAAAAATGTTGCAGTGCAGTTGTGTCCTATTTGTCGCGCGACAAATGTCGTCGTGTGGACGTTGCCTAAGGCTTTATTTCGGAGCAAAATGTGACTTTTCTGTTGTATTACTAGTATAAAAAAAAGTATCATTATTTTTTAAAAAGACAAAGTTATATTTTTGCTCCTGCTAAGGCTACGTTCACATCTCTGTTCCGGCACAGAGCACTCTGCCGGATCCTCTACCTCACTTGCGAATCCCCATTGACTGCAGTGAGGCCCAGCGGTGACCTGGCCGATAAATGCCGGCTGTCAGTTGGCATTTATGTCGGATTAGGCAGCTGGATATCCGAAACGGAGATGTAAACGTGGCCCAAGTCAACTGTTTGCTGATCAAAATAGTGAAGAAATGATGGCACTCACCGCAATAGTCCAACCCTTCTTTATTTTTCGTCAACAGACGTGTAAAATACAATGGCAGCAGGGGTACAGAGCGCCACACAGGCACCAACAGCGGCGACTGACGTTTCTCGTAGATACGCTTCCTCGCAGGCCTGAGGAAGCTTATCTACGCGAAACGGCCGCTGTTGGTGCCTGTGTGGCGCTCTGTACCCCTGCTGCCATTGTATTTTACACGTCTGTTGACGAAAAATAAAGAAGGGTTGGACTATTGCGGTGAGTGCCATCATTTCTTCACTATTTTGTTATTCTATTGGACTGTTTTATGAATAAGCACCGCCGCCTTCCTTATGTGAGCTACCACTCCACCACGTGTGTCTCCGGTCTTGTGGATGTCCTGATGCTGAGTAGTGCCATCCGGTTCTTTTCTATATGCTAGTCAACTGTTTGCTGATGTGTTGTTGTTGTTGTTTTTTTTGCAATATTACAAAAATTTACAAAAAATGGACTCAACTGCACTTCACAACTGACCTACCTCGTCTATGGTGGGTGAAAGCAAGACAGAATGTGATAGTTTGGCCTGTGGTAAATTCAACAAGTGCTGTCAATTTGGGTCACAGACCTTTACACAAATTTGAAGACAAATTTCAAACTGTCCCATTGATAAATCAGTAGTCTTTTTGTAGTGGCCTTTTATGATAGCTTCTTGTTGTTTTTTCCAAATCGCAGCAAGCTCTGAGTGTAGCAGTTTTTCAGGCATTTTCCCATTGACCTCTCTAAAGGAAAAATAAACGTCTGAAAAAATGCCGACGTGTGACTAAAATTGCCACCCTCGCCAGAAAAAATAATAAAAATTCCAAAAATGTTCAGGAAAGCCTTACATCTCTGCTTTTTTCACTATGCCATTCCTCATTCAGCTCATGAAAGTTGTAAATGAAGAATGCCCAACCATCACTCGAATATACAACATTGGAAAGACGGCTAAAGGGTTAAAAATATACGCAATGGAAATTTCAGATAAACCAGGAGAACATGAAGCAGGTAAGGAAGTCGATGGATACATGACAAAATGACCTTCAAATAAAAATGGCCGAGGCAGAGGGATAAAAGGGGTTGTCTGGATATTGAGGACCTTTCCTCAGGATAGGTCATCCATGTTAAATTGGTTGGGGTCCGACTCCTGACAACCATATTGATCGGCTATTTGAAGAGGCCGTGGCTGAAGAGCATCGTATGTTCACTTGAATGGGTCTGACCTACAGCCATCTGACCGATGAGAGTGAAGTCACTGTCAGGGGTGCCAGGAGTCGGACCCCCACTGATCTGATATTTATGGCCTATCCTGAGGATAGGTCATCAATGTCTAACTCCCGGTACCCACCCCCCCCTTTACCAACTGTGCTATTTGTCTATAATCCTAATGCGCATTACATGTTACACAACAGGCGAGCCAGAATTTCGGTACACAGCTGGGCTTCACGGTAATGAAGTTCTAGGACGGGAGTTGCTTCTTCTTCTTATGCAATTTATGTGCAAGGAATATCGCGATGGCAACCCACGCATTACAACTTTAGTTCATGAGACCAGGATTCACCTTGTGCCCTCACTAAATCCTGACGGGTATGAGATTGCAAGTCCAATGGTGAGTACAGACTTGTAGAATCCTCCTTATAAAGGTAGTAGAGCCCAGTTTTGACGTTGTCTGCACTCCTGTCTAGAATATAGATAGTGTCTAAAGATGCGCCAAATGTATTGTAGAGCCTCAGGATGGATGATAAATTTGGTGCATGGCTAGACACTTCTGCCTAATACTATACCATTTACTGGTCGGCTTATTTCGTGACTTTTGTGCTAAAAATTTTGTGGAAATTGTTGCAACTTGGGCTAACCTCGTTCCTACTAAGACTACTTTCACACTCGCGTTTTGGCTTTCCGTTTTCAAGAGCCGTCATGGGCTCTCACAAGCGGTTCTAAACGTATCAGTTTTACCCTAATGAATTCTGAATGGAAAAGGATCCGCTCAGAATGCATCAGTTTTCCTCCGATCGTCTCCATTCCGCTTTTGCTGTCTGCTTGATGAAACTGAGCCAAACGGATCTGTCCTGGCACACAATGCAAGTCAATGGGGACTGATCAGTTTTCTCTGAAACAATCTGGCACACTAGAAAATGGATCAGTCCCTCATTGACTTTCAATGGTGTTCATGACGGATCCGTCTTAGCTATGTTACAGATAATACAAACGGATCTGTTCATGATGGATGCATGCGGTTGTATTATTGTAACGGATCAGTTTTTGCAGATCCATGACGGATCCCCCAAAACGCGCGTGTGAAAGTAGCCTAAGCCACCCTGCGAGCACAGTTGATTACTGTTCTCTGCACATTTGCTTCATTATTAGGTTAATGCAGCATTTTGCAGCCAAAACGACAAAATTTTGTCCCATTTGATCACTTCTATAATACTCTGTACCGCTTATACAGTACAGGGTATTATACTGTCAGAAAGGCACAGCCTGATACGGATATACTGCAGGCAGGCCCCAGGCTGCCATGTAGATACATCAGCAACGCACAATCTCATTCGCAGGGTGCCAATGGGAGACAGATGGAGCCCCCTTCCCCTAAACCACGTTGATGACATGGTCTCTATTGACCATGGTATCTAAGGGGTTAAACAGAGTTTCAAGGGCCCATGCAGTGCTTAGACTGGGACACCATAAAAACAGGCGGCGGTCTAGCCTAAGGCCCTTTAGTGACTGTCGTAAAAAGGCGTATTGGTGGTCACTAAGGGGTTATCCCATGAATTGAAAACTCACTTTTTTATTCACATAGCTGAAGTCTCTCCCTTTCTGTGGGTGGGCAGCAGCTCACATGAGACAATCAGGCAACTGCATGTTCCAGGATGCACTTCAGTTAGCGATTTCTAACTCCTTCCTCTTCTGCATAGGAAATGGTCCTTACACATGGCCCCAGAGGTTCATATGATATGTAATGCCCCCATGATTTTCTTCTCTACTGTCTAGAGGAGGTAGCTTTATATTTCTATGAATTTAGAAGTAGCGATTGATTGGTGAATGAATGAATGATGTCTGGGGCGCTTCTCTATGAGATCAGTACACCTGCACTGAGGGGAGGAAGGTAGCAGGGCGGCTAGTGAGCATGTTAGTCCACCACTGAACACAGGAGAAGGTGCACCAGAAGGATAAACTGTAGGGGGCGCTACAGGGGAAAACAATGTACATTAAAAAAACTTACAATATTTGTATTGCATGTATATTGTAATAATACTTCATTTCAAATGCCCTATTTGTTGCATAGTAGTACTATTTTTGTGGTTTCCCCCTTTTAGGATTTAAAAAAGGATACGTTTTTTTCTTTTAGACACAGCATCATTTCTGTTCATGATCTGTATCTGGTATTGTAGCCCAGTCTCATTCTCTTAAAGGGAACCAGTCACATTGAAAACGGCGTCTGATCTAAAGGCAGCATGGGATAGAGCAGGAGGAGCTGAGCACGTTGATGTATAGGCTCTGCTCAGCAATCCAGTCAATCACTGAGAAGGACCGTCCATTGGATTCCTAAGCACCGACAGAGCAGGGATCTCAATTTCAAGTAAGGCCTTCAGTAATTTCCATCAGTGATTGTGAGCCAAAACCAGGTGCGGTCAAAAACACAGAACGGGAGGAAATCTTTCCATTATACCTGATCTCTGTGCAGGCTTCACTCCGGGATTGTCTCCCAATCACGGAAGGAAATCACTTACTGTATGAATGAGGTCTTAGGCCCCTTGCAGACAAGCAAGTATTCCGCACGGGTGCATTGCGCCTGCACGGAATCCGGACCCATTCATTTCATCGGTGCTGTGTACATGAGCAATGTTTTTCATGCATCACTTTTGCGTTGCGTGAAAATTGCAGCATCTTCTATATTCTGTGATTTTCACACAACGCTGGCCCCATAGAAGCAAGTGCGGATGCAATGCGATTTCCACGAATGTTTGTAAACATTCAGTTCTTTATCACGCACGCGCAAAATGCAATAAATCGCATTGCACCCACGTGAAAAAAAACTGAACGCGACCGCAAACAAAACTGAATGGACTTGCTTGAGAAATCGCACATGTTTCACTGAACGCATCCGGACCGAATCCGCTCACGCTTGTCTGCAAGGGGCCTTATACCGAATCTTTTCCCACCACCCTATACATCAACCAGTTCAGCTCCTCCTGTGCTGCCCATAGACTGCACAATATTTCCAAGCTGACAGCTTCCCTTTAATCAGGAATTGCAATACCAGACACATCCTGTGGAAAAGCGGGGTCCTGGGGGGAGGGGTGTTTAAAAAATGTAAAACGTCTCGCCCTCAAATCTCTACTACAGGGCTCAGAACTTGGAAATTGGGCACTGGGTCACTGGACAGAAGAAGGCTATGATATTTTCACCAACTTTCCAGATCTGAACACTGGACTGTGGGCAGCAGAGGACAGGAAGTTGGTCCCTTACAAGTTTCCCAACAATAACCTACCTATTCCAGAAGGCTATTTGGCAGAAGATGCCACCGTAAGTCGTGTATGGATGTACAATTACCAATGGAGGACAGAATTAAGCGACTGGTGTGATGAAGACAAGACGTATGTATTTCTTTTCTAGGTGGCAGTGGAGACCAGAGCAATCATTGCTTGGATGGATAAAATTCCTTTTGTTCTGGGAGCCAACCTACAAGGCGGAGAAAAGTTTGTTTCTTACCCATATGATATGGCAAGGAAGGTGAAGGAGGAAGAACCACCACCCCGGTATCGTCATCAGTTTCTCCAAGAAGAGGAAGAAGAAGAAGAAACGTATGTAGCAGAAGCTGGAGGAGAGGATGAAGAAGGAGTGTCCAGGACACCTGAACATGCTATTTTCCGATGGCTTGCCATCTCCTATGCCTCAGCCCATCTAACTATGGCAGACACCACTCGTGGTACCTGCCATGCAGATGACTTCACCAAGGGTATGGGCATTGTCAATGGAGCAAAATGGAGGCCTGTCTCTGGCAGTAAGTACTTCACTTCTACATCTACAATGTAATTAATGTTTTGTCACCGTGATCCTGAACGTAGAACTGTATATAGGTTACTTCTAACTCTTCTTCCCCCCACCAGGTATGAACGACTTCAGTTACCTTCACAGTAACTGTATGGAGCTCTCCATATACCTGGGATGTGACAAGTTTCCACACGAAAGTGAACTGGCTGAGGAATGGGAGATCAACAAAGAGTCTCTGCTGACCTTCATGGAGCAGGTAGGTGACAATCCAGACATGAATATAACGACTGGTGTCCTGTATACACTAAGGACGTACAGAATTTTGGGTCTTTATATGGACAACTTTCCAGTGATTTCAAGCCTATCTAATATTTTTTCATATATTAAAGGGCTTCTGTCATCACTTTTTGACATTATAAGCTGTCTGACATTAGCTATGTGCTAACGTCAGAGCAGCTTGATAATGTCTTTTTTACAAAAATCCAAGCTGTATTCGGGCCAAAAAACGTAATTTTATAATATGTAAATTAGCCTCTAGGAGCAGGGGGGGCGTTGCCCTGCTCCTAGAAGCTCTGTGCGGCAACCTGCTCGCACGCCCCTTCTTACTTTGAGTGACAGCGCCGGGCAGCGATCCTCCGGCACTGTCTCCTTGTGAAATCCAGCGCCTGCACGGCCGCTCTGTATTCGGCGCAGGCGCGGTGAGCAGAGGACGCTGGTGCCTGCTGTCCTCTGTTCACCGCGCCTGCGCCGAATACAGAGCGGCCGTGCAGGCGCTGGATTTCACAAGTGCCGGAGACAGTGCCGGAGGATCGCTGCCCGGCACTGTCACTCAAAGTAAGAAGGGGCGTGCCAGCAGGTTGCCGCAGAGAGCTTCTAGGAGCAGGGCAACGCCCCCCCCCCCCTGCTCCTAGAGGCTAATTTACATATTATAAAATTACGTTTTTTCCCCGAATATAGCTCGGATTTTTGTAAAAAAGACATTATCAAGCTGCTCTGACATTAGCACATAGCTAATGTCAGACAGCTTATAATGTCAAAAAGTGATGACAGAAACTCTTTAAAGGGAGTCTGTAAGCAGGAACTTCACTGTTAGGGCTCATGCACACGAGCGTAAGGGCCCCGTGCCTGTGGACCGCAAATAGCGGCCTGCAATGCATGGGCACTGGCCGTGTGCGTGCCGTTTACGGATGTAGACCTATGGACTTGAACGGGTCTGCGATCCGCAAGATACGGCCGAAGATAGAACATGTATTTTTTTGCAGTGCAGAGGCATAGACCCGAAAGCCCATGGAAGCGCTTTATAGTGTTTCGATGGGCTTGCAATCCGTGCCTCTGCTCCGTAAAAGATAGATGAAGCCCTGTCTTCCGTCGCATCTTGCGGACCCATTTAAGTCAATGGGTCCACAACCGCACCACGCAGTGCATACGCCCAATGCCCGTATACTCTAGAGCGGCTGTTTACGGTCTGCAATACGGACACTACATTAACATACATTACATACAGAAATATTGCCGTTCTAATGCTTCTGCCTCCGCACACCAACGCCCCATTCATGATTTCCCCTGTGCTGTGTTCAAGCAGTGTTTTTTTGGTGTTAATTTAACATTGACTGACTTGTCTAACGTTACCCCGCCATTAATTCCGACAGGTTCATCGCGGGATTAAAGGCATTGTGACGGATCGCCGCGGGGATCCAATAGCTAATGCATCCATTTCTGTGGCAGAAATACATCATGATGTGAAAACAGGTAAGGTTTTTCTGACACCTGTTAAAACGTTCCCGTTTATCAGCTCGCACGCTGTATCATTTCTTGTACGATATTCTTATACTTCCTGTTAGAGGCATGGGGTGGACCCTAGAGCAGCAGTAGGTTATATCGCAGATAAATGGTGGTCACCTACGCAGGAGATCAAGTGGCTGCAAAGAAACTGGAAGCACTTCAAGTTGTGGAATAGGTTGCACAGGCTGAGAAAACCATGGTTGCTTTCTTCCAAAAACAGCGCCACCCCTGTTTACAATTTTTGGAATTGCCGTTCAGCCCAATCACTTCAACGGAGCCAAGTTGCAATATTAGACACGGCCCATGGACAGGTGTGGCGCTGTTTTTCGAAGAAAGCAACCATATTCCTCTCTGCTCGTACAACCTTTGTTGGGCTGCAATAAAATAAACACCGGATAAAATATCTAGCGACAACAGTCAATAGTAAATGTGCTTAACGCCCCTATGACCTCCTCTTCTATTCTTGACAGGGAGCGATGGCGACTTCTTCCGTATTCTTAACCCAGGGGAGTATCGAGTGACTGCACGGGCTGACGGTTTTACGCAGAGCACCAAGACATGTATGGTTGGCTATGAAATAGGGGCAACTCACTGTAACTTTGTCCTGGCACGTTCCAACTGGCAAAGGATCAGGGAAATCATTGCAATGAAAGGGAAGGGTCCTCTCCGCCTGGTGCCACCTGGAGGTCGTCGCCTTACCCCAGCTGCAAGGCAGCGCATGCAGAGACGACGAATGTTGCTGAATCGCAGACGCAATCTCACCACTCTGCCACCCACAACTACTCCTTTTGTGCCAACCACCACCTTACCGCCCACAGATACTCCCACTACCATGCCCCCTCGCAGGCTGGAGCCCCCCACCCCATCTGAATCTCTCTGGGACACAGAGACTGAGACCTACACAGAAATAGTAACAGAAGTGGAGACAGAAACCTGGGAAGAGGAGGGCACTACTCCTGTTGCCCCATTCACCACAGCAGAGACTTACACCATAAACTTTGGGGACTTCTGAGAGGGCCACCTCAACGGAGAAGGGTTACAAATTGATGTTTGAGCGTCGTAAAGGGTTAAAGTTTCAACCCCAGAGGGGTCATCTCAACATGTATTTATAGCTCTGATCATCTGTGGGTCCAAAGTAACGTGGACCTATTTTTACATTAACGCCTCTTTTTTTCCATCTGGAATTCATCAGGATATAATAAACTTTCTTGTAGGCGAGTTTAAGGGGGTTGTACAGGAGTAGAAGCTCAGCCTCATTCACTTCAGTAGAGAAAAGATGCAATGCCAGGCACAACCAACGTAAAACAGTGGAGCTGTTTCTGGGGGGAAAAAAGCTAATCCATTTCTAACCTTGGATAACTCCTTTAAAGGGTTTCTGTCACCAGATTGAACCGTATTAAGCTAGCTGACATTAGCGATGTGCTAATGTCAGCTAAACCTAACTAGCCTATTCCTACTTTTCTCAGTGCCCCCGTTACGCCAAAAATCTAACTTTTATAATATGCTAATTAGCCTCTAGGAGCCGGGGGGTTGTTCCTGCTCCTAGAGGCTCCGTTCTCCCATCTTTGGGGCCAGGCAGCGCTCGCATCTTTCTGCCAGCCCTGTGCTCTGATGAAATCTCGCGCCGTCTGGGAAAGACACTCGCCAGCTGCCGGCTTCCTCACCGCGCCTGCGCTGAATACAGAACAGCACGAGATTTCATCAGAGCACAGGGCTGGCAGAAGGATGCGAGCGCTGCTTGGCCCTGTCAATCAGGACACGGAGGGAGGCGACAAAGGTGGGAGAACGGAGCCTCTAGGAGCATGAACAACACCCCCCAGCTCCTAGAGGCTAATTAGCATATTATAAAAGTTAGATTTTTGGCGTAATGCGGGCAATGAGAAAAGTAGGAATAGGCTAGTTAGGTTTAGCTGACATTAGGCTTAATGGGGCTAAATCTGGTGACAGAAACCCTTTAAAAAAAAAAAGTTAGAGCGAACATGCCTGTCCACCCGGAATTAGAGGAGCTTGCAGGCTACTCTGGAAACTAGCATTACAAATGTATAGTCTTGTTGCTTTCCAATAAAGTTTCTACACATTTTCCTACTGCCAGTAAGCTACCTAGTGATAATTCATATAGTCACAGTCAAAGGGGAAGAAAAACCAACGCTTTAAGAGAGAATGTTTTATTATCTCACTCAATGTCACAAGTATATATAAAAAATACAATATAAACAGTATTCAATTCACAGAAACCTAAAGCTGGTCTTACACATTAGATTAGAGCTGAACCTGCTGATTTGGGCAGGATCGGCTGAACATCTAATGTGTACGAGGACTTAACGAGTCTCCTGCAATGACAAATGTTTGAGGAGAGAAGGGTCGGGCCTTTTGTTCTTGAGGGGATAAGCTGCCCACCAGAGGCTCTCTCCCCTTCACAACACATGCATGCTCGGCCAAACTGGCATATGTATGTGAGAGATCAGGACAGGCTCGCCAGCCTAAATTCTACATTGCTAGGCATGTCAAATGAAAGTTTTGTTACCATATATAACATCACATTCGATTTACGTGCTCATTAGTTATGGTGACAGTGTCAGCATTGTGTCAGAGGCAGCCTGTTCAGAGCTTCACATGTCCGTAGTTCTGGGTCCATTCACGTGTCCGCAGTTCTAGGTCCGCATCCGTTCTGCAATTTTGCCGAATGGGTGCGGACCCATTAATTTCAATGGGGAAAAAGACACAGCGTATCCTATTCTTGCCCATGGTCAAGAATAGGCATTTCTATCATAGGGCCGGCCAGGTGCGAACCACAAAACATTTACGGACGTCAAAATGGACCCTAAAGTAAAGTTACGCAAAAAGAAAGTGTTTGGCTGGAAATACCAGTGTAACAGTAAGGGCTCATGCACACGACTGGCCAGGGAAACATAGTCCGCGTGTCTGCCAGCTCCCCTGAACTGACTGTATTATAGTGTTTCATAGGCAGTTCACATATGATTACGGATCCCTTATACTCAACTCGTGGCATAAAAAAAATAAAAAAAACACACTACGATACAGTCAGTTTAAAGTAGCCGCGGTCGGCCTCAGAGATCCGGCAGGCACATGGACTGCATATCCCTGGCCCAGTGATGGGCAAAGTGCGGCTCTCCAGCTGTTGGAAAACTACAACTCCCACCATGCCCTGCAGTAGGCTGATAGCTGTAGACAGTCTTTGCATGCTGGGAGTTGTAGTTCTGCAACAGCTGGAGAGCCGCACTTTGCCCACCACTGCGCCTGGCCAGTTACGATTATGTGCATGTGCCCTGAGAATGTAAAGATTGTCATTTTACTTTCTAATCCATGAAATCATATTCTAAGACCCAGAGAAGATTTAGTAAACTCAAATGTCTTGGGAGACAAAGTCAGTCACACGACTCCTCATCTGCGCTGAATCCGGAGAAGCATATGGGTTGGCACTGCAGGGTACGGAGGTTTACCAGGCAGGCCGTTTGTGTGCTGCTGAAGTCTGGAACGGTAACAAGAAGAACCCTTTGACCCTCAGCTCCTGCGGACAAGAAGATACCACCATGTTACTGCAGCCACGAGACACAGCACTTGCAGCTTCCCCCTTCCCTTAGGGTTAGGTCACCAGAATTTTGGCCTTTTCATTTTATGTGGTGGACCTGCTTACAGTTTAGTGCCACTGAATAAAGCTAAACCGCACGTGGACACTCGCCATGGTTTCCAAGAACGTCTAGGCGGACACTGTTCCAAAAAGGGACATCTTGGTGTGGCTGCATGAACTGCAGCGTGGCCACCCGCTGAAAACAATGCATCGTGTTTTTTCTTTGTGGCTGTGCCCTTAAATTTGCTCCTCGACTTCGAACAGGTGCTGCACCCAAAATATGTGAGTGCTAAGCTTCAATAGGGCCTCATTATGATCCCAAAATCTAAGTTCGTGATAAATATGTGCTTCTAGGGCCAAAAATTCTATCACATGGAAATCAGAAACTCTCCAATCTAACATTTCTCTCCTATCAATCAATGAACTGATGAATCAGTGGGTTCGATTCGATAATGGAACAGGTAAGCACTGAGAAAATTGAGTTCTGTGTCATTGCCTTCATATTCGACAAAAGGCTGACACCATTTAGCAGACATCAACAGGTCAGAATCTGTTACTCAACCAAAACGAATAAATCCTGGAAAATTGTTGCACTTGCAAATCCCTCCACCCAAATGACCCTTTGCATCTGCATAGTAAATGCAAAACACCTACCTGTGACCTCTTTGCAGCTATACTTGGGGGCACTTCCACAAAAATATACATGGGGGCAGGTGTTCAGAATGAATGGGTCCAACTTGGAGAACGGATAGCACCCTGCAAAAAGGATACAGACAGAGATCCATTGACAGAAATATGAAGAAATGCATCGTTGACGGATTATGCTGTTACGTAGAGGCCCTACATCCAGTCTTGGCCCTGCACCAAGGCTCGTCACCACACCCATCTGCAAGAGAGCACCCACAAGCCTGAGGCCCCTTTCACACGAGCGAGTTTTCCGCACGGGTGCAATGCTTGACGTGAACGCATAGCATCCGCACACTGAATCCTGACCCATTCATTTCAATGGGGCTGTGTACATGAGCGATTTTTTTCACGCATCACTTCTGCGTTGCGTGAAAATCGCAGCATGCTCTATATTCTGCGTTTTTCACGCAGCCCTAGCCCTATAGAAGTGAATGGGGCTGCGTGAAAAACGCGTTGCATCCGCAAGCAAGTGCGGGTGCGTTGCGTTTTTCACTGATGGTTGCTAGGAGATGTTGTTTGTAAACCTTCAGTTTTTTTATCACGTGCGTGAAAAACGCATCAAAACGCATTGCACCCGCGCGGAAAAAACTGAACAACTGAACGCTATCGCAGGCAAAACTGAATGGCTTTGCCTGTGATATCGCACAGTTTTAACTGAACGGATCCGCAATGCATCCGCACCTAATCCGGACACGCTCGTGTGAAAGAGGCCTGAAGGTGCAGGAGGCCTGAAGACATCAGGGAGCGTTCTCAAAAGTGGTGCAAGGAAATCAGCTACCCGATTGGTTGCCCACATTTCTCTTGCACCAGCTTTATACATAAAAATGGTTAAATGTATAGTAATGTGCAAAAGATACTCGGATAAAAGAGAATAAAATCTGGGCTGTGTGCATTTCATGAACAACGCTAGATCAATGTGTTCATAGTCAGGGAGTTATGGAAGCAGGATAGATTGATCTGCTACGTTGTTTGCATAGCTCTCATTCACTACAGATTGCCCGCTTGGCTGTTTCCGTAAACCCGGCCATCTCGGGCTTATTCCATCTCATTGTGGAAACGGAAAGATGGAACAACCCCTTTAATTGTAGCAAAATCTAAGGACCGCATGTGGCACACATCAATGATGGGATGTCACGGAATCCATGTTGCACAGCACACTGTTATCCTTATGTACACACTAATCCAATACGTCGTACTTTACATAGATTCCTCCTTACCGAGCGTATCCGGAGCAGTAGGACACATGTGTCCAACCTGCAGGGTCCATTCTAGGATCTCCAGGTAGTCCTGCATGCTGGAGAACCTGTATATATCAGTGATGTTTTGACCAGCTGAGCCCAGAAACCTGTGGGAATATTAGATTGTGAGGACAGGGTATAGCGGTCAATTAATGCATACTGTACGGGAAAACTGAGTACCTGACGCCATCGATTTCTGCTACATAGGGGTTTGTTACCAGCTGAAGGGTGGAGAATGGTGCGGATTGAGGGAACATGCAGCGGTGCAGGGGCTGCTGAGGAAGGATGTAGTTTGTAGGATCGAAGGCGCCGGGCATGACATCCACAAAGACAGAGGTCTGGAGATATAAAAGAGACTCAATATATGCCTCTAGGAGCAACGGGGGCGTTGCCGTTACACCTAGAGGCTCTGCTCTCTGCAACTGCCACGCCAACTGCACTTTAATTGATAAGGCCAGGAAGTGAAATCATCATCATCATCCGTGGCCCTGTCAATCAAAGTTCAGACAGCGTGACAGAGAAAGCGGAGCCTCTAGGTGTAAAGGCAACGCCCCCGTTGCTCCTAGAAGCTCATTTGCATACATTAAACCATCATATTTCTCAGCAACACGGGCACATATGAACATGGGACCAACACAAATGCCTTCAGCTGCCAAATGCACATGTAACAGGTCAGCCAGTGTCATAGGGACAAATCTGCTGACAGATGCCCTTTAATACACATTATGTGCATTACATGACTTATTGCTGATTTTCCCTCTTAACAGGGAAGCGGTATGACGCGCAGAGCAGATTTAGATTGTGCAGTCGGTTCCCCCGTCTTTCGGGACAGCCAGCTATCCTCTCCTGCAAGCTTTCCGTGCAGCGCCATACTCTGCAGAGGTGTTCAGGAACATCTACTCAGTGTTATATGTGGACCTGCCTGACACCTAAAGAAGATGGAGGCCCGAGAGAGACAAAACGTGTGCAGAAACACTTACGCTGAGCTGGACAAGGATTTCGTCAAGCATCTTCACAGCCTCTACACTCGCTGCCTGAGTCTTCTTACTCAGATATTTGGCCTGAAGGGTGCAGAAGATTACAGGTTTAGATAATGTATTCTCCTCAGTGGGAACATCTGAAAGCATCTTTCTCGCGCCCCGAGGATGGACTGAATCAGAACTTCTACTGCACTATTTTTTGCTAAGTTATACTTTGCAGAAAGCTTCTTAAAGGAGCTAGCCCAAGAAACGTATTACTATGCAATGAACAGGGCATTTCAAATTAAGTACAATTGCAAAATACAGTACATGCAATAAAAATAGTGTCAAATTTTTTTTTATGTACATTTCTCTCTATTGTGGCGCCCCCCGCTGTCCACCTTCTCCTGCATTCAGATGAGGACTAGCATGGCCAATAGCGTCCCGACCGCCAGCCTAATAATCTCATAGAGAAGCGGACCAGACACCTTTCATTCGTTCGCCATATGTGAGGGACTACTTTGTAAGCAGTGGAGGAAGTGGAGAGTCAAAATGAGTTTTTTTAAATCTTTGCGGTAACACCATTAATGAACAACAATAGTAATATGGACTCTACGTTGTACATAAGTGCTGTCATTTTTCTACGGGTCCATGCAATAGGACTTCCAAAATATTGCCATGCTATTGGCTTTTAATCTAGACTGTTGTTTAGCCCCATAATTCCACACATAGGTGACATTAATGCATCACTTTCAGTAAAAAAAAAAAATAATGGATTTTTGTACTAAAAATTCTCTTTGAATGCATTGGGGGACATAGCACAGCATGTTAATGTCCAGCTTCCACTAGGAGGTGACACTAGAAAAAGAAAAGTGTTGGCACCGCCCCGGTGGGCTATACCCTCTACACACGGACAATAGGCCAACCAGTTGGTAACAAGAGCAGTAGGAGAGAGGTGAACAAGAAGCAACAAACTAAGGCCCCTTTCACACGGGCGAGTTTTCCGCGCGGGTGCAATGCGTGAGGAGGACTCATTGCACCCGCACTGAATCCGGACCCATTCATTTCTATGGGGCTGTGCACATGAGCAGTGATTTTCACGCATCACTTCTGCGTTGCGTGAAAATCGCAGCATGCTCTATATTGTGCGTTTTTCACGCAACGCAGGCCCCATAGAAGTGAATGGGGCTGCGGGAAAATCGCAAGCATCCGCAAGCAAGTGCGGATGCGTTGCAATTTTCCCGCATGGTTGCTTAGCAACGGGACCCGATCTCTATTATTTTCCCTTATAACATGGTTATAAGGGGAAATAATAGCATTCTTAATAAAGAATGCTTAGTGAAATGAAGTGGAAGGGGTTAAAAATAATAAAAGTTAACTTACCTTAGCCACTTGATCGCGTAGTTGCGATCTGTCTTCTCTTTCCCAGCATCAGCTAAGATCTACAGGACCTGTGATGACGTCACATCACATGGTCCAATCACATGGTCCATCACCATGGTAAGATGGACCATGTGATTGGACCATGTGATGTGACGTCATCAGAGTCACTGAGTTGTTAACTGATGCTGGGAAAGAGGACAGATCGCAACTGCATCATGCAAACTAGTTAACTTTGTATTTACAACCCTTCCACTTCATTTTACTATGCATTCTTTATTAAGAATGCTATTATTTCCCCTTATAACCATGTTATAAGGGAAAATAAAAAATTCTCCAGAAGACCCGAAACCAGACTTCAGTGATGAAGTCCGGCTTCGGGTCTGGGTACCAAACATGGCGATTTTTCTCACGCACGTGCAAAACGCATTACAAACGTTTGCACCCGCGCAGGAAAATCGCGCATATTTCCGCAACGCCACCCGCATGACGCCCGTGTGAAAGAGGCCTAAGAACTAACATGTCCTGAACCTGGAATAGAACCAACAGCCCAGAAACCAGAAGAAAGGGTGGGTTCTGTGTCCCCCAGTGCATTCAACGAGAGAGATTTAACCGAAGTACAAAAATCCAATTTTCTCGTTAATGAGATTGGTGGACACCGCACCGTGGGAGTCTTAAAGGATCCCCTGAAGGTGGGAAATATAGCCACATGAAGAATCTAGCACATTGCTGCTTGGAGAACCTTGAGACCCAAAATGGCATGGCAGAGGACAAGGAATGAACCTGGTAAAATTAGGAAAGAGTATGGACATATGCCCAGATGGCAGCCTTGCAGACCTGGAAAGCAAAAGCCTGATGCCGAACTGCCCAGGAGGCTCCGACCTCACAAGTAGAATAAACTATCGCCCGAAAGGGAGGCTCTCGGCCCTTTGCTAGGTAAGCTTTCTTAATGACCAACTGAATGCAATGGGACGGCTTGCATGGACCCCAGGTAATTACAAAAAGGGAGCCCATGCAATGGAAGGGCTTCATCAGCGACAGATAGGTTTTTATTGCCTGGACAACATCAAGATGGTGAAGCAACCCTTCTCAGGGATCAGAGGGATTGGGACGATTTCTTCATAAAAGCCAAAGGAGGAAACAAAGGAAAAGGACAGAGAGCTAACCAGATAGAACAATCCGTCATAGCGGCATGACTGTGCCATGAATTTAGCTTTTACGTAATTTCTAATAAAATCCTTGTGAGGTGAGCTGAATCAGTTTCCTTATTACAGGATGGAGGACTACTTTGTCCTGGTCAAGAACCAGAAAAAGAGATCTATAGAACATGGTGGCCAGCTCTGAGACCCTGCGAACAGAGGTGACAGCCAACAGAAAGCTCACCTTACAAAGCGAGACCTTTAAGGGGTCAAAGGGAGGAGACTGGAAAGCATCAAGGACCAGATTTAAGACTGTATTAAACAGCCCAATTCTGCTGGCGAGTGTCAGAAAGGAAGTGTTACTTCCCAGCAATCGTCTGCTCGCTAGCAGAGGAGACCGCTGCTATTACATGTATTGATCTTCTCCTCAGTATAGGAAGGGTAGATCGTCATTGTTTGCCGGCAGCAGATTGTGATTAGATTCCATGATCTGCTGCCTGCAAATGGTAAATTTTAAACCTGTCAAAAGATTTGGATTGCCCAATGAACGAGCATTGGGTAATCGGCGGCAGTATTACACTGCAAGATCATCGCTAACGAGTATTACTACAAATGCTCGTTAGCGATCATCTGGCAGGAAATCTGCCTGTCTAATACAGGCTTTAGGTCCCAGGGTTCATCAGGAGGGTGTAAAGGGAAACACAGTGAGCCACACCCTAAAGAAAAGTCTTTACCTGACGGTGAAAGGCTAGGGTTTCCCGAAACAATATAGATAAGGCGGAGATCTGGTCTTTAAGGGAAAAGGAAAGAGTCCTAGGGATGGAGAAAAAAGGGGTGAAGATTCACACCAGGCCAAGAACGCTGGTAGAGCCTAGCAGACTGAGATTTATGCGCCTTAGGCACGGTCAGAAAGACCACGAAATCTTAAAATCACAGCTTCAACATCAACACCGTTAAACACAGCGAAAGTAAATTGGGGTGGAATAGCGGACCTTGGGAAAGTAGGTCGGTTTGCATGGGAAGAGGCCACGGAGCGTCAGCCAGAAGAAAAAACAGATCCGTACACCATGCCCTGCAAAGCCAGACTGCAGACACCAAGATGGCCAGAACCTCCTCCAGCTTGAGCTGTTTGAGGACATGAGGCAGAAGTGGAATGGGAAAAAAGAGATACAGATGGTGAAAACCCTTGGGGTGGAGCCAATCCAAAGGGAAGAGCTGCGAACTAGACTAGAAATAAGAGAACCTTCCGCAAAGTGAAGGATACACTGGTGGGACATGGCAAAGGGAATGTGGAGATAAGCATTGGAGATGTCGATGGATGATAGAAGTTCCCCCATTTCCAAGGTACTTGTAAAGGATTGGGAGGCAAAAAGACCCCTCCTCCCAGGGGCTGATGGAGAAGCCTGGATCTCGGCTAGATGGCCCAGCCATAAAGAGGCAGCACTATGGCCTACGGCCGCAAGGCGTACCAAAGCTCCGAAGAAAAGAGAAGGCCGAATCGGAAGGCTCCCTGGGAGAGACGACCCCAGGGAAGGAGAAATTTTAACCTGGGGACTAAAGTAGTATAGGGGCAAGGAAAGGGGAGAACCCAAGAAAAAAAAAGAGCAGAGATGGGGCTTAAAGAAGGTGAAAGGTCCAGGGGCTAGGAGAGGATGGATCCAGGAGCAGAGAAGGAAGGGCAAAGGAAAATACCATCCTGCATCTTCAGGTGCCCTCCTTTTGGTAAACGTGCACATAATTATACAAGTACGTACCAGCAGGGGGTACTACTAAAATGGAGACCCACGATAAAAAAATAAAATATCATCAAGACCTGCAGATAAAACAGCGGGTCTTGTCTGCCTCTTACGAACACTAGCTAAAACTGAATAACCTAGTGCTTGTGGAGGGGGTATAGCCCACCTGGGTGGACCCAACACTTCTTTTTCTAGTGTCAGCCTCCTAGTGGGCATATATCCATGGTGCTGTGTTCCCCAATGTCATTAACGAGAAAGTAATTCCTATAGTCATACTGAAAACCAGCAACATCCTGATATCTGGTACCTTATTGAGAGAGTCTTTGCCCTGAGTGTTCTCACTGAGCAGGTTTCCGGCCAGAATAACACGCGATATCCGAGCCGCACAGCCCTGCTCCTCTTCTGCTCCTGCCTGTCCAGTCACCAAGTCCAGTAGCAGCTGTAACCCCAGCAGGCTGTCCCCGCTGCCTCCTCCGAGGCCCAAACCTGATGTCAGCAGCACATACCTATAAGAACCGAACATGTCAGTAATGAAACATCAGCTGTACAGAAGAGGGTGCGGTCGGCAAGTTTCGAAATATAAAGTGAAACACCATGGTTAACGATGCTTTTGTTAGGTGACTCTCCGTGCCATGCATCGTCCTCTCAATACCTGCACTGGGCATAACACAATACCAGTGTAACCCGGAGAGTTCATTTAAAGAAACTTATCATAAGTGACATGTCAGAAATTTTTATAGTTAGGGGTCCAGGTGTGGAGACCTACACCGATCACTAAAACTAAGTGGCAAAAGGGCTGAGAGGGCTACTCCACTTTTGTTTGTAACTGGCACTGCTCGGAGAGTGGATCAAGCAGTGCGCAGACTCACAGTAAGTCTACGAGTCCGTACAACACGCCTCAGAGAGGGGAGTCAAAATCTTCTGACATGTCACTTTTTTTTCTTGAAAACGACACGATCATTGCTCGTTTGCATCGCCAATTACACAGGCTGGTACAAAGTGAATGTCGGAGGAATGATCGCTACAACTGATCCTTCCTTCTTCTAATGATTATCAGCAGTGCATCCCTGATTACACATAGACATGTCCTGACGATTATCGTACATCCTGATGACAGATGCCAACACGCCGACAAACGAGCATTTGCCTGTTTATCACCTGATCGGCGGCACGATTATATGGGTCAATTATTGGAACAAGCATTTCTACACTTGTTCCCAATAATTGGCCCGAATATCATGCAGTGTAATGGGGGCTTAAGTGGCGACATTGCCTTCCATCCTGCCTCCCAATCATAAATGAGCGCTTTCCTTCACTGCAGAGGCCGGCGCTCACTGGTTATTTCCGCCTCCTGCCCCATGTTATATCTGTGTGACCGCTGCCACGCAATACCCAGTAAGCACTTTCCCTTACTAGTGGGGAAAGAACTCATTGGTGAATCCTTTAATGACCAGGTCGGAAAAGGTCTTAATCACCTGACGCTATTTTGTAATTTATGCCCAAGACACCCGGTGATCACATGCGATAGCGGAAGCGGCTGTTTACTGCATCACGCTCATTCAGCGCTATTTCCAGAGCACAGCAGAAGCAGTAATAAACCGCTGCTGTCTTTTCCTTGGTTCCAAGGCCGTCACAAAGCCGAGAACTGACCTGCTCTTGCTAGATTGCCGGCGCTTTAATCTGCTAAAGTCAAAAACACAGCTGATTGCACAGGCAGACGATCAGCCATGTTTCTGTCCAGCAGGACGAGGGGTTGCAAAGCCTGGCTGTGCACCGCTGGTCCTACAGGTGTCCTGCTTTTTCTGACTGCCGCAGGGCTAGAGCCAGAGGCATATTGTAAGAGAATCTTCTATGCTTCCTAAGAAGCAAACAACATAAAGCTCGTTCTTCTTTCAATTCTGCTCTTTTTTGGAATCAGAGGCTGGGACAGACATAGGGACAGCGCTCAGGTACTTTCTACAAGACTTCAGCTCCAGCAGAAGAGACAGCGCTGTAGGATATTACAGGATTTCACAGTGCCAGCGCCCCTACTAGATACTAGGAGAGCACAATTCCCTATATTTAAAAGTATGATTATTGTGCACCCTCCTGTAATATAACTGGAGGTACACTTTAAAAAGTTTTGCAACATGACTACGGACATCAACCAAACCTATAGATGCCTCTAGAGAGACCGTTCTCATCCTTTTGGAGGAGAGCTAATTTTCACACATTTTCCCAGAAAGCACTGTCTGTAGACTGCGTACATCAGCTGGATCTCCAAAATGAGAACTCTACAACCTCTACGACTTTCCAGCCAGACTTTAGTTTAAACGTCAGTGAAGATACGCGGGTAAACATGGCTGACAGATTTCTACAGCCAGAAGCAATGTTTCCCCTACTACTGTGGCATGCAGACATACCGGGCCTCCCGTGGCTCTTGTGATCTCTTGAATGCATTATTAACACTAAATTAGAGAGCAGAGAGCATGTGCGTTCAATTACATGGCCGCTTATTGGAAAATCCCTCATGAGAAAGCTTTTCTTTGTACTTTCCCAAAACTGTAGTCTTACGATGATAAGTTCACTGACCCACAAAAACAGGCACAAAGCCAAACCCTTCAAGACACATCAGTCTCGTGTTGCTTCCCGAGGATGACAAAATGACTGTGTGCGTCTTTGCTGAGGTCCGAAGTTTTATGTATTTTTGTAGACTACTCGGTTTTCTTCCTACCTTGCATAAACCACCAATAAAGACTTATGGAAGCAGCCAGAGAAAATGGCTCAGTGTGTATCTACAGCACATTCCACGAACCCGAGTTTGGCAGCAGAATAATTGTGGTTTTGTATGGTCTGCTTAGGAAAAAAAACAAAAACTTATAATGAAAAAATAAAAATCACCGTCAGCAAAAGGCCCAGGGAGGCGGAAGAACAGACTCCTAGATGCTACCTAGATTAATATGTGGAAGTGGAGAGGGTGACCCACCTATCTTCCTCCAAATCTGGAAGAGGAGTTTGTGAGGGAAGGGAAGCCAAGCAGAAATCTTCTACCATGAACTTTCCTGCATCGCCTTCTGTACCAAGGACTGCTATCACAGCACCTAGGAGAGCACAAGGAAGATAGGGGTTATGAAGATGGAGAGGGGAGGGTGTGCAGCTGCCGCATCTCTCCAACAGACTGGAGTGCGAGACTGCATGCTGTCAGAGGCGAGGCAGACAAAACGGTCAGTCATCCCAGTAGTTGCCATATAATACTATGCTTCTTCTGCAACAGCAATCACTATATGTAGTGGTACACTTCTCCAAGTGCAAAGACGCATGCAAACACTGAAGACATGGGTTATTTGGATTGCATGACTGCTGTACTTACTGTACATGAAAATTAGAAGCTCTCTCTAATGTGAGAATTGTGTCGGACCCATCTACCAACAACAAGGTGGCTTCTACAGATGGGACCTGCACTATCAGACTCGCCTCTCCTGGGACAGGCTGGTCTAACTTTGTTTTTTGCAATGCACATTTGGGGGAGTGGCAGCCTCCAACTGGACCGTCCACTCCTGTCCAAGGCATAGTATCCTTAGATCCTACACGGCCCTGAATTTTGTAGGCCTAGGTCCAGGAGAGGCAAGTCTGATAGCGTAGGTTCCCATCTGCAGAAGCCACCCTGCTGTTGACAGATTCTGATCAAAAATATACGCAAAGCGCTCCTAATTTCCATGTATAGCAAGTACTGCAGTAATTCAGATTTACCCATGTTTGCATGTGTCTTTGCACATAGAGCAGTGTGCTGCTACATAGTGTTTGTTCCCTTTCGCATGTCAGCCATGGTAGCATGCACCTGGACCTTATTTCATGTTGTTTGGAGCTTCTGGTCTAACTTTGTTTTTTGCATTTCTTCTTCAACAGCCAAGACTTTCCCTGACAAAATCAGCTGCTTGAAGGGGGAGCAGGGACCCTAGAAGATCATCTAACTGCCCCGTGGGTTGCATTGTGAAAGGGATGGTCTCTGATGGGACAAACTGTTCAAGTCCTGTCAAGCTGAGTGGAATGACCACTGGCACATGACAGCTACACGTGGCCTAACCATTGCCATTGAGTTCTAGCATTAAGGGATGGTCATCTAGCATGGCTGATAGTACCTCTGTTGTCATGCAGGAGGTAAAGACACTCACCAGTCACAAACATCTGCACATTAGTGGCGCCCTCCAACCTGATCCTCTGTAGCTCATCTTCCAGTATCAGGATATCCGAATCACTGATATATTTAAGTCTTGCAGGTTGAGGCAGGAGATTGTGCTAGAGGCAAGGAAGAGAATGACGGAGATATCAGTGACGATGCTACACCGTGATGTACTATCTGTATACAAAGCACTGCACTACACCCTGTACATGTAAATGACAGTTTGTAATACACTGGGTGTATAGGACTCCGGCATTCCTGGTAAAGATAGGTGTTCGGACAGATGCGGAATTAGTACTGTATCCCTGCTACACGTTCTGGGAATGTACAGAGCTCCGCAGCTCGTTTCTCGCCATGGCAGCGTGCACCTGCACATTGGGATGTGCTGACTGATCCCCTTTTTTGCAGTTGTACTGGAGCTGGAGGTGTGGATGTCCCCAGTTGGTCTTGACCAGCCTGTCTGCCCCATAGGCTGATTTTAATTAGAGTAGGTATAAAGCTGTAGCCTGCTCTCATTGTATTTATTGGAAGCCATTTGGCACCAGGAGAGGTATAGAGTGGGCTCAGCATGCATGTTGGTACCTGCATCCCTGGATTTAATGGAAGCCGTTATGGCACCAAAAATGGTAAAAAGCAGAGTGGACTCAGCATGCATGTGGAACCTGCACTCCCTGATTTTTATGGTGCCATTTTGGCACATACCAGGTAGTATTTAGTGTTAGGTTCCCGTCTGATAGTGGTTGCCTTGACGTTTGGCAGATGGGCCCAAATAATTTTGTAGAAAATGTATTTGCCAAGAATCTCAAATTTGCAAAATAAGCGTAGCATTAGCACCAGAATGTTTTCTAGAATTATGGCATTATTGTACTTTATTTGTGTCTGCAGAGTGCTTCTGCATTGTCCTTTTTTTCTTCGAGGCACCAGTCAGCCATAATTGGGAATATAAAGAAAAGAAAAGTTTAATACGTCCATGTGTAGAGTGAGGGCTGGTATACTTCTATAACTGCTGAAGAACATATCAGTGCATGTAGAGCAGAACTTCTAAAACTGAGCCTCGCCCCACGGCCAATTGTTAGTGACGCTCAGGAAGGGATCATATGCTGAACTGGCATTTTTGTGGTTTAGTAACATAACGGGCCCCTTATACGTCTTTTTAACTGTTGCCCTAACTTTAGGAGAATAAAAAAACTCAAGATAAACTGATGAATAATTTCATTTTGGCATAGACATCATCAACTGGAAAGGTTTAGACGTTGGCATGTTCTGGCTGGTGACGCCCCCGTTTAAAAAATTTCAGGAGCCCTGGTCTAGAGACCATCAAGTCCTGAAAGGACAGCTTTTGGATCCTTTGGCTGCCACCTTCTGGAGGATTGTAGAAGTACACGAGCACAGGAGGAAGCAGCCAGGCAGCATCTCTGCATTCAGGATTTAGTTAATAGACGTATACAATCGTGAAAGTCGGCATGATTCAGAAATACTCAGAGATTAAAATGAGCTATTACTTAGCTTTATGCTGCTGTTTATGAATGATCCTGGTCTTCTACAGGCCAAAAACTATCATACAACTGCTGAAAAAGATACTGGAGCACAGTTACTAATCCTGTCTAACCCTCAGTTAACACTTGCGCGTTTTACAGCGCGTTCGAACGCGCTGTAAAACGCATAACCGATGCAGACCAATGCTTCCCTATGGGACTGGTTCACATTTTCGCGTTTTACAGCGCGTTCGAACGCGCTGAAAAAACGCCCGACGCATTAACAAGTACTGGAGCTTTTTTTGGGGCGTTTGCTGCGCGATTTGGCCCATAGACTTCAATGGGAACGCGCAACGCTTGTATTTTGTGCGTTTTCGACACTGAAAACGCGCGTTCGAACGCGCGTTTATGAATTTGCAACATGCTGGAAAGGCCAAACCCCAGGTGCTAGGCACAGTTTGGAGAGAAGCCAACACTGCAGTCAATCACACAAACGCGCGTAAAACGCGCATTTACTATTGCCAAAAACGCGCGTAAAACGCACAACAAAAACGCGCGGAAAATGCGCGTCTCAGAAACGCTCAGGTCTGAACCCAGGGTAAAGCCTCATCCACAAGTTAGTGTTTGGTCAGTGATTTCCATCAGTGATTGTGAGCCAAAACCAGGACTGGAGCCTCCACATAAGGTATAAGGAAAGATCAGCACCTGTTTTTGGCTCAAAATCACTGACCGAACACTGACGTGTGAATGAGGGATGATATTTGGCCGGAATAAACTTAGATTAGACAGTTCTGCCAGATATATCAAAATAGTGCACGCTGGATAATAAAACTGCCGCACCTGAAGGCACTTTGGTCTAATTTTACACCATTCATTGACTGGCTTACTTTGCGCCAAAATTTTGAGCCACATATACAGCCACGTCCCTTTCCCGTTAATCCACGCCCCATTGCTCAACAAAGTGCAAAAATTGTTTGAAACGTATAATAAACGTGATGCAAAGAATGAACACCCAAATTAAAGGGAATCTGTCCCCGGATTTATGATGCCCTATCTCAGGACAGTGAGAGAGACCATGAGTAAAATATTGGGTCACTTGAGACGGTTTCCTGAAAACTACTGAACTGCTCGGTGCGAGCCATGTGATGGGGTCTGCACAAGCTGAGGAGTGCGGATATTCGTGAGATCCCAGCTAGGGGTGAGGAGCTCATGAATATGACGACTCCCTGGTGCATGCTCTGTACTGAGCGGACCCCGCACTAGAACAGGGGTCCTTCGATACAGATTTTAGCAAAATGACTGGGTCACATTAAGTGTCCTGGGGTTTTCCTCAGGGTCTCTGTCGCCAGTTTATGCCTCGGATAAGGCAGCATAAAACTGGTGACAGATCCCATTTAAAGGGAACCTGTCACCATGAAGCGCAGTGCACTCTGCAGGCTATAGAGCAGGAGGAGCTGAGCAGATTGATATACAGGTTTAGGCCTCATGCACACGGCTGTTGTTTTGGTCCGCGTCGCGTGTTTTGCGGCTCGGGCGCGGACCCATTCACTTCAATGGGGCCGCAAAAGATGCGGACAGCACTGTGTGCTGTCCACATCCATTACTCCGTTCCATGGCCCCACAAAAAAAATAGAGCATGTCCTATTCTTGTCCGCATTTCTACAATGGGCTGCGTTCCGTTCCACAAATTGCGGTATGGAACGCGGAGCTTTCGTGTTTGGCGGATCTGCGGTTTGCGGACTGCAAAACACATACGGTCGTGTGCATGAGGCCTTATGGGAAAAGATTCAGGAAAAGTTCTCCTTCTATACTGAGGAGTCATGTGGATGGTCTTATCAGTGACCAACAGTTAAAGGGGTATTCCCATCCTGGACAGTGATATCATATCACTGGGATATGCCCTCATTGTCAGATACGTGAGGGTCCCGCGTCTGTAACCCGCTCCTACCTTCAGAACAGGAGCTCCGATGTGAACGTGTGTAACCGCCCTCTTTTCACCACTAAGGGAGTTTTGAAAATCACTGATGCTGGCTCGGATATTTCTGATGGTCCCATAGAGGTGAATGCAGCGGTGGTCATGCTCAGAACTCCCATAGAGATGACTGGAGAGCACACCGCTCAAGCGAGGCTGCTCTCCTTCACTTCAGGGGCCCCATTTCTGTGGATAAGAGCAGGTCCCGGAGGTGGGACATGAACCTATCTGACATAGCGATATGCTAACCTTGCATGTTAAAGAATACAGACTCAGCTGTCAATCACTGATAGCACCGCCCACATGACTCCACAGCATAGAAAGAGCAGACATTTAAATAAAGTACAAGTTTAACTGAATCTTTTTCGCTTAAAGTATATATGTATCTGCTCAGCTCCTCCTGCTCTACAACCCGCTGGATGCATCTTCATGGTGACAGGTCCCCTTTAAGTCAGAATTCTGGAGCATTTAGTGCAGTCAATCTCCCCTAAGGTATTCCATTGGGTTTCCTCTTAGTACTTCAGTTTTTAGAAACACCCCAAAACATCCCGAGAGGTGATCTGACTCCATAGTGAGCCCATTTGGGACTGGCGTGCGTGGATAAGTCTTCTGAATATGCTGTTTAACTACTAGAGTTCATCAGCGTTAGACAACAGAAAGAAAGCACAGGGTGCGAGACACACGGAGCGAAAAGAGCGGTCGGGGAACGTACCTCCTCACTGATCTCCCGCAAGATGGACGGCTGCAGCTCCATGGACTTGAACAAGGTTCCTACCACACAGCACCTCTCCGCCGCCTGGAGTTCACACAATTTCCGCACGGCTATATCATCACCTGTAAGGAAAAGATCCAGTATAAGGCAGAGTCCTAAGAGTCGCCTCCGATTCTTATCGAAAACATCTGCATCCATCAATGGTCCAGACACGGCCGACTTCACCGGCGTTGGCGCTCCCCATATACGCACTCCTAACTACCAACATTCAAGCAGTGGCAGCGTTTAGCTTATTTTGTGAGCGGGTTGGGGTCCAAATGTGGATTCAAAGCACCTTCAGTGGCAACAGCTTCATCCTGTCTTGAGACTATAGGTTGTGCCTTGGATTTTCCCTTGCACAGATTGCCCCATCTCTTCAGACCAGTTGGGGGCGCTGTATTCTGTAGGAATTCAGTGCACAGTGTGTATCACGGTTGCCCAGGTTATCGAATTGCCATTTTTTTTTATGATACTAGACTGCGCTATTGCACGGCTTAGCATCGGTTCTTATCAGAGAACATGGCGCACACCAGGTTCTCATCAGCGGCCTTAAACTGGAGAGCATCCCTCCCTCCTCGCTAGCCCTATGGGGGGGGGGGGGGTTGGAGGGCAGTGTTAGGGAGGGTGGAGAACAGAAGTGCAGGGAGACATACACTCATCGTGGTCCTCGCAGTGCTGGATACTCATGGGATAAAGGATTTGTGATGACGTCATCACCATGTGAGTAGTGCTGAGCCAACTTGTTCATTTTGGCATCCAAAGTTCAGGTCATCGAAGTATCCCGTTATGGATTCCGAATTCCGTTATGGTCCGCATTAGCGGAATCCATAACGGGATTCTCCGATATCCCGAACCCGAACTTTGGACGCCGAACTTAAAACACAAGTTCGCTCAACGCTACATGCGAGCAGTGACCTTCACTTGTTACTAGTCATATGGGGATGACATCATCACAGTCCCTTTATCCTACAACATCCGGGAGGATCTTGCTGCAGTAGAAGTTTCCTGCTGTTCTTACAGGTATGTGATTCATGCTGTATGCCTGTACCAATGTGAGGCACCTGGTCTTATTACTTTAGTGACCTCATCATGTACCTCATATAATGGGCAACATGGGGTTAATAATGGCGTCCCCTATACTGCTATCACTGAAGTTACCGTTCCTATCTAGACTCTGTAGCAGTGGCATCGGCTACGGGATCGCAGTGTAGCGCTGACTGCATAGAAAATAATGGGATCGCAGTGCGAGTTGCAGGTGTGCCGCCACAACACAACACTGTGAATCACAAAAAGTCCTGCCGTTCAATTTTTTGCAATTCAGAAGTCAACAAGCAAGCAAGCTGCAACTAGGGTTGATTCAGGTATCGAATTTTCGATACCCAATCAATACTTTTGTCTGGTATCGACCGATACCATGATTTTCCTTTTTTCGGTACTAGGCTTCGCTATTGCGCAGCCTAGTATCAGACAAGGATCGCGCTGCTGTCAGCGCGCTCCATGTTGTCGGCAGTTCAGGGGAGAAGGAAGCAGTCTCTCCCTTCTCCCTGTGCTGCTGCTGCCACCGATGAGAGCGCAGAGAAGGAGGGGCGGGCGCACTGCGCCACCAATGAGAACTAAATACATTGCAGACGGCAGCAGAAGGAGCACATTGCCGGCACCCTGCCTCTGACAGGGCAGTGCGCCCCCCCAGTATTAAAAACATTAGTGGTGCAGTGCGCCCCCTCCCCCCCAGTATTAAAAACATTAGTGGTGCAGTGTGCCCCCTCCCCCCCCAGTATTAAAAACATTGGTGGCAATGGCCATAGAGTCCCCTCATCTCCTCTTCATTGGTGGCAGTGATCGGAGCCCCAGCAGTGTAATGCTGGGGCTCCAAATCGGTTGCCATGGCAGCCAGAACGCTGCTGAAGTCCTGGCTGCCATGGTCAGTTCCCTGCTGCTGTGTGTACTGTGCACAGGGCAGCAGGGAGAGTGTGAGGTCCTATTCACCCTGATAGAGCTCTATTAGGGTGAATAGGACAAGAGATGAAAAGATCCCAGGTTCTAGCCCCTAAGGGGGGAAATAGTTAATAAAGAAACATTTAAAAAAAAAAAAAAAAAACACACCAAAATATTAAGTATAAATCTCCACGTCCGAAAAGTCCAAACTATTAAAATATAAAAAAAAAAAAATCTCCTATTCGGTGAACGCTGTAAAAGAAAAAAGAAAAACTGCGCGATTCACCATTTTTTTTAGTCACCGTGCCCCCCCCAAAAATAGGATAGGACAGTTCGATTATGGGCCAGACATTTCATAAAGTACGGAATGCACGCAGCTTTTTTTTGGGCGTTTTATTTTTTTTGCGTGGTATCCAATGGTATCGAGTATCGCAATACTTTTTTATGGTATCGAAACAACCCTAGCTGCAACCCCATCCATTTCTATGGGATCCCCGCTACACTGCAATGTCCCTATGCCATTTGTCGAGGACAGGTTTTCCCTTACGCCGGCATACCCCATTTCTTCTTTGCACGCTCTACAAGGAGTGGCCTCATCTGTAGGAGTCGGGTGGCATAGATGTGGGCATACTGGCGGGTGAAGGTGCGTTCTCCTAGTCGAAAGCTCTCTGAGCAATTGGTGTACTGGGCACTGGACACTCTGGTACAAGTGGCAGGGGCTTCAGATGGAGGCGACAGGAGTCCAGACCCTTGTCCCACCGCTTGATCTGTGAACATGATGGCAACCTGTGAAACAAAGTAAAAAATATCTTTATATTTGACATATTACGGGAATATGCTTGGAGCTGAATGGCAAATTCTACGGACAGCAACAAGATGGATGCATACACGAGTGGTGTATTCCAGTCTGCACATCCATGTTGCACCCGCCATGTTGGCAGCTCGCTCACATTTTGCGAGAGTAAGGAAGCACGGAGCGCAATACCTGGTGGTAAAATAACAGGCGTAATGGTGGAAACCCCCCACGGCCCCCATTATAAGTCTAGTCAGGAGACGAGTGTCATGGCTGTCATTATGCACGTAGCCTGAAGCCTCTGAGATCAGACTGTTTGGTCTCCACTGATTACTATATGTGAAAATAAGCGTCCATGTAGCGCCGGTGACCCGTAGCGGGCGTAATAACAGCCAACGTGCAAAATATGGCTTCAAGAGGCGGAAATAACACAATCTGCAGTAACGGGACGCCATATACGTCACACTACACAAGGGGTAGGCAGCCTCCGCACTCCAGCTGTTGTGAAACTACAACTCCCAGCATGCATACTTACTCTGCTCTTCTTCGAACTTCTATAGAAATGAATGGAGCATGCTGGGAGTTGCAGTTTCACAGCAGCTGGAGTGCGGAAGGTTGCTGATCGCTACACTACCCCTACAATGCAGCTAGTGTAGTAGTCATCAACCAGGGCATGCTGGGAGTGGTAGTTTCCCAGCAGCTACAGAACGAGCAGTGCAAATAATGAATGAGTGACATGTGTTCTCTGACACTACAAGCCCCAGCATGCCATGCTGGTTATGGGTACTACAATGCACGCTGGAACCTCTGCTTCCACAATAGGTATACGAGGGGGTCCACCACCCGCAGCTAAAGCGATAGCCCCCAAATCCTCACCCTCCGGCAGCTCCCGCCACTACAGCCCCTCTTTCGGCTGTGCCGCCGCGTGCTGCCGCCGTGACGTAATCACCAGGCGACGACCGCTGAGGTCGGCCATGTTGGGAAGGTCGTAAATATCGACTGAGGAGATTTGAAAAGGCGGAAAATGATATGCTTTGCTGCCCCTTGTGGTGAAACGATGTACTGCATGTGATGTGTGTGGAGCCTTATCAATGGTTGGAACATAATAAACACCCTAAAAAGGAGAAGCATGCATGGACTGTATGAAGGCTGCCATCCATCTTTTCCAAGGCAGGGCATGGACCATTAAATAGTGGTGGTGTATCATTAGATGCAGCTCCAGCATCCAAAGTGTATTGGGGGCACGGGGCACCGTACAGCGGGGGTGGGGGTGATGCATAAAATGCCAGGAGTACTGTACAAAGGGGCGCGGTGATATGTAAAATGGATGGGGCTAGGGTTCTCAACTTTCCCAACAAAAATACCGGTGTGGGGCGTAACACAGGGTGTTATATTTAGATTTTTGCAGATTTTTTTTTTTAATAGATTTTTTTTGTTAGATTTAATATAAATTTTAATATAAAATGCAGCAAAAAATGATACAAAGGCATTATGTGTAAACAGATAAATGATAACAGTGCCAGCCATAGTACCCTGGTACCATATGATAGACTCACATTATGTATCAGGGCAGCATAGCGTGTATATGCCCCTATGAGCACCCATAGGGATTGTTACCCAGCTTTCCCAGACTGCAGAATTCCAGATCAGCCTACTTATGAAGTTGTAAATCCTCAGTATGGTAGAATTCCTAACTGGATTTGCTAGCCACGAGCCTGGAGAAGCTAAGTAAGGCTACTTTCACACTAGCGTTTTCACTGGATCCGGCAGGGATCAGCAAAAACGCTTCCATTACTGATAATACAACCATCTGCATCCGTTGTGAACGGATCCGGTTGTATTAACTTTGACATGACGGATCAGTCATGAACTCCATTGAAAGTGAATGGGGGACGGATCCGTTTTTTATTGTGTCAGATTGTGTCTATTGTGTTAGAGAAAACGGATCTGTCCCCATTGACTTGCATTGTGGGTCAAGATGTTTGGCTCTGTATCCCAGGACGGAAAGAAAACCGCAGCATGCTGCGGTTTGCTCTCCGGCATCGGAACGGAATGCATTTTAAAGGCCTCCGTTCTGTTCAGTTACGTTTTGCCCTCATTGACAATGAATGGGGACAAAACGGAAGCATTTTTTCCAGTATTGAGACCCTGTGACGGATCTGAATACCGGAAAATATTAACGCTAGTGTGAAAGTAGCCTAAAAACCCCGTGACAAATCCTACATACTATAGCATAACTAGACAGATTTGTCATTCAGAATCCCAGGAAGGCTGGGTATCACATTATGTGGAGCCATAATAGGGATCGCTAAATACTAAGTATACCTAAATAAATACCCCTCCTCAGTTCTAACTAAGTAGTGCTATAGCTATATGCCTTTCAAGGTCCTGGGAAAACTGGGTTACCACCATGTGGAACTGTAGTAAACTGCAGAATATCAAATCTACCAAGAAAAATCACACTCTTCACTGCTAAATAGTGCCATAACTAGGCAGATTTGGCTTTCAGGGTCCTGGGAAAGCTGGGTTACAATCATGCAGACCTGTATGAGACTGCATAATACTAAATCTACCAAGATAAATCCCGCACCCCATTCCTAAATAGTGCCATGGCTAGGCAGATTTGCCTTTCAGAATTCTGGGAAAGCTCCACCCTGTGAAAAGAATTCTGGGAAAGCTCCACCCTGTGAAACTGTAATAGACTGCAGAATATTAAAGCTACCAAAAATAAATCCGCCTACTTGCTTCGAAATATTGCAATAGGTAGGCAGATATGGCTTTCAGCATCCTGGGAAAGGTGGGTTACCACCATGTGGAACTGTAATAGAAGACTACCAAGAGAAATCCCACTCCCCATTCCTAAATGGTGTAAAAGCTAGCAGACTTACCTTTTAGGATCCTGGGAATCAACCATCTTTGTACTTCATGTCTTCTCTTGTACTCCATTCAGCTAAAGTTCTTATCAGTTATATTCAGGATCATAATCCCTGACAAGTAGAGCAGAGAGGAGGATGAGGCAGCTCTTTACCTCAGTGTTGTGAAGTAACTTGTCCTCCCGTGTGATTAGGACAGGCTTTGTCTGTACTAAGAGGACGGCGGCCATTTTATTTCTCCTAATGATTGCTCCCCAGACAAAACGAGTCATTATAACTAGTGAAAGGTATTAGGGAATATATTTATAATAAAGTAATATTTAGGTATTTTCAAGTTCTTAACCCCTTAGTGCTATAAGACGTGTATACTTGTAAAATGTGTGTATATATAATATTCACCCCCCCCCCCCCATAGGCTCCAGCCCTCATTGAGCCCCCCTAATTTCAGGATGGCTGGCAGCAGCGCTGCTGATCCCCCTTCCGCCCTGATCTGTTTCAGGATGGCCGAGCGGATAGCAGAGTGTCAGCTACAATATCCAGCTCACACTCTGCTTGAAACGGCCGACATCGGTGTTGGCACCGATGGCGGCCGTTTAACCCCTTCCATGCTGTGGTCCATAGGGACCTGTATGGAAGGGGATACAAGATGGAGGGAGCTCCCTCCCTCTCCTATTGGGCTGCTGCTGTGCTGTGGCAGCAGCCCGATGCTTGATGGGTTAACAGAGGGAGGAAGCTCCCTCCCTCCCACATCGGGCCGCTGCGCTGTTGTGGCAGCGTCCCAATGGTTACCATGGCAACCGGACACCTTCACAGACATCCGGCTAGCCTTGGTATATCTGATCAGGCTTATTGTGGGTGACAATGCACTGCAGTACACTATACAGTGTACTGTAGTGTATTGTAAACCATCAGATCCACTGGATCTCCAAGTGGGTCTGTGTCAAAAACATGTACAAAAAAAGTAAAAAAAAAAAAAAGTAAAAAGAAAAAAATCTGATTTCTTCTTATAGCCACGCATTTATAATTGATTACATTTTTTTTATAACTACACTACATATGTTTGGTATCATCGCATCTGTAACGACCTGATCTATAAAAGGATCATGTTACTTTCCCCCGCTTGGTGAACGCCATAAAAAAAAAAAAAAAAAAACTATGATAGAATTGAAATTTTTCCCACCTCATTTCCCCAAAAAAGGTATTATAAGTGATCAAAAAAGTCGTATGTACCCCAAAATAGTACCAATCAAACCGTCACCTCATCCCGAAAAAAAATGAGCCCCTACATGAGACAATCGCCTAAAAAAATGAAAAAAATATGGCCTTTAGAAAATGGAGACACAAAAACATGTTTTGTTTTTTTTTCTAAAATGCTTTTATTGTGTAAAACCAAAATAAATAAAAAATAGACAAATTATGCATTTCTGTGTCTGTAACGACTTGCTCTATAAAAATATCACACGCTCTTCCCCCAAAAGGTAAATGTCGCAAAAAATAAAATAAAAAGTGTGCCAAAACAACCAATTTTATTGGTCTATTTGCCTAATAAAGTGTAATATTCAATGATCAAAAAATCATATGTACCCAAAATTGGGACCAATGAAAATGTCAACTCTTCCCGCAAAAAATGAGCCCCTGCACAAGACGATCGGCAGAAAAATAGAAAAAAATATGTCTTTCAAAAAACGGAGACACAAAAACATGATATTTTTTTCAAAAATGCTGTATTGTGTAAAACTGAAACAAACAAACAAAGAAAGTAGACATATTTGATATCATCGTACCCGTAACACCCTGCTCAATAAAAATAGCCCATGATCTAACCTGTCAGATGAACACTGTAAAAAACAAAAAATAAAAACTGTGCCAGAACAGCCATTTTTGGTTACTTTGCCTAACAAAAAGGGTAATATATAGCGATCAAAAATCATATGTAACCCAAAATAGTATCAATAAAACTGTCACCTTATCCCGTAGTTTCCAAAATACGGGCACTTTTTGGTTGTTTTTACTGTAGAGTGCATCAGGGGGGCTTCAAATGGGACATGTTGTCTAAAAACCAGTCCAGCAAAATTTGCCCTTCAAAAACCCTCTGCCGCTCCTTTTCTTCTGCACCCTGCCGTGTGCCCTTACAGCAGTTTACGACTACATGTGATTCTGTAAATCGCAGAATCAGGGTAATAGTTTTTGAGTTTTGTTTGGCTGTTAACCCTTGATGTGTTACAGGGAAAAATGGATTAAAATAGTAAATCTGCCAAAAAAAGTGAAATTTAGAAATGTCATCTCGATTTTCCTTTAATTGTTGTGGAATATATAAAGTTAACAAAGTTTGTAAAATCAGTTTTCAAAACCTTGAGGGGTGTAGTTTCTAAATTGTGGTAATTTATGGGTGGTTTCTATTATGTAAACCCAACAGTGACTTCAGAACTGAACTGGTCCTTAAAAAAATGGTTTTGGAAAATTTCTTTAAAATGTTAAAATGTTAAGAATTGCTTTTGAAATTCTAAGCCTTTTAACGTCCTAAAAAAATTAAATTACATCTACAAAATGATGCCAACATAAAGTAGACACATGGGAAATGTAAAGTAATAACTATTTTGTGAGGAATCACTATCTGCCTTAAAAGCAGAGAAATTCAAATTTTGAAAATTACAAATTTTTCCTAATTTTCTGTAAATTAATTTCTTATAAATAAAGGTGATTTATATTGACTCAAATTTACCACTGTGATGAAGTACAATGTGTCACGAGAAAACAATCTCAGAATGGCTTGGATAAGTAAAAGAGTTCCAAAGTTATTACGGCACTACTGGCACTGGCTTAGACGAGTCAACTGCGCATGCGCTGGCTCTCTTCGCACAACGCTGGCACCAGTAAACAGTTTCTTACTCTGCGCAAACCGGTCAGAGGCGGAGGAATCTTCATTCAGCAAGCGCTAAAGTGAAAAGTTGCGCAGAGTAAGAAACTGTTTTCCAGTGCCAGCGTGGTGCGCAGAGAGCTGGCGCATGTGCAGTTGACTCGTCGAGGCCAGTGCCAGTAGTCAGCATGGGTGCAGACTACAGTGTCCACTGCGCCTGCGTGAGATTACGGCACTGAGAAAAATTGACGTCAGGGCAAGTGAAGTGAATAAATTAAGTGGTAGGCGGTGCTGGGCTCCGGATCGGTAAGCGCGGCTGGGCTCCAACAGATCATGGGACAACCCCTTGGGCACCATACCAAGGTAATTTACATATCATTAATATCGATTTTTATAAGAATCTAACACACAAAGAGCGGTAACAGTGGAATCATTTTAAACACAACAAGGAGACTGATGGGCACATATAAATATCACTATAGCAATAATCCTGGTGACAGAATCCCTTTAAGGCGATAATTGGCTATGTTCTGAAGGGGTCAATTTCCAGAAAACCTCTTTAACTAGGGGGTCACAAGATCAGGTTCTAACTAAGAAGGCAGATTTGGCTGAGATCTGGACTCAAGGTAGAAACAGTGAGAACTTTGTCAGAAATTTGTTTAGTGGTGGATTAGTGCAGTCCACTTCTCTCTCAGAACGGTAGGATATAGAGATTCTCGTTATTCTTCCATAGCTGTTCTTTTATGATTCTGCTCTGGACCGAGCGTCCTGAAGACGGCATCAGACAACCCTCTAGATTGCAATAGGGGCTGGTCAATTTCTTCTGATCTGGACAGACCTGCGTAACCTGAGACAGCAGATTCTACGCTGGGAAAAGTCTCCAATATTGACCTCACCTCATCTGCATGAACTGGGAAAACATATCTTTGGCCGAAATGTTACTATGGTTATTACCTGGTCTTGCCTGAGTTCTATCATCTAAACCTTCAATATCATGAAAATTGAACTGAATATATAGGCAAATATAACTGTAATTTGCTGAAGCACTTTTCTTTAAGTCTGGATTTTTATGGAATGGTAGGTTGGCAGAGGGACCTACCATTCCCTCCCACTCCAGTATATCACTTTCCTCTAGCATGGTATCAACCCAGTTGTAGCTTCTGGGCTCGGTAAAGGGCTGAGAGCACCATTCATTGTCAGTGCCTGGAAGGTGCCTGTGTTTGGATTGGAAATATAAAGGTGAGGTAACCTGATGTGTAGTTAGCGCCCAGATGGCAAGGTGGTTTATTTTGTGTATGTTATGCACATGTGGATGTGTAAAAGTGACTAACGAACTTGCACGACACTGTCTTGTGTTGGATGAAAAATAAAAGCTGTTTTGACTTTTAACAGCCGAAATTTGTGTCTGTCATTGCCGACACCACCACAAGCACCCGGACCAGTGACACTCCCTATCAACTTTTCTCTCCCTATAATTTTCTTATACTTCCTGAAGGGTTGCAAGTACACAGCAGAATAACGTTCTGCACAGGCACCTCAACCTAATTGAAATGCTGTGGTGGGACCTTAAAAGAGCGGAAGATAAATGCCCACAAGTCTTAATGAACTGAAGCAACATTGTAAAGACAAGTGGGCAACATTCCTCCAGAATTATGTAAGAGACTAATAAAGTCATACAGAAACTTGTTACTTCAAATGATGGTTCTACAAGCTTTTGATTCATGGGCTAGACTTAGTTTTTCAAACATAGATTTCCCAATTTGGTTTCATTTTTGTGGAATAATTAAGGAGAAGGTGGGATCTGCTTTTCATCTGATCAGTGGCGTACATAGAGAAGTAAGGGCCCCGTAGCAAGGATCAAACCAGGTCCCCCACACAGGAAAGAAGGGTTTCTGTCCTTTTCAAAGACCCTTGGACCATTTTTTTCCACTGCTTCATTTGCTAAGAGTTGTTCCTTTAGAGCAGGGATCACCAACCTTCGGCACTCCAGCTGTTCTGAAACTACAACTCCCAGAATGCTCCATTCACTTCTATTGGAGTTAGAAGAACAGACAAGCATGTAGTGTTTTTTTTTATGTCCTGATACGTAAAAGTATAAAATTCAAAGACGGTGTACTTTGTTTTTCTCATGACTGTACTGCCAGTTTGAACAACTGTAATGGCCAATATGGACTAAAATGTACATGGTCGTGACTGTGAAAGGGACGTCCACCAGATGATTGTTTGTTCAACCAGGGGCGTAGCTAAAGGCTCATGGGCCCTGGTGCAAGAGTTCCGCTTGGGCCCCCCTTCCCTCAGTGCTTTGCGTGTCTTCTTATGTGGCACAAGGGTCTTTGGGCCCCCTCAGGCTCCTGGGCCCGGTAGTGACTGCTACCTCTGCACCCCCTATAGCTACGCCCCTGTGTTCAACTGCTATTTCACCATCATCCAATTTCTGTCTAAAGTGTATGTCCACCTTAAGTGTAGCCTCAGCCTTAAGCTGACCATACATTTGAAATAATGATCGTCTGCATTACGAACAATCCCACCAACTAAACTGCCCGACCAGGGAATCTGTTTTTTTTTTTAAAACAGTATCCATGGTGCTTGAGCACAATGGCAAGTGATCGGCTGAATTCAGCCAATCATGCCATCAACATGCAATTTTGGCCGACAAACGGCCGAATTTTTCCAGCATAGTGGATTGCATTGTCAGCAGAGAGTCTGCTGCCAGCGATCTTGCTCGTTTTTTCATTGACAGCTGGAATGGCTGAAATCTGCCATTCTGTCTGACTTTAATCTTATGTGTATGCCACCTTTAGGCTAGGTCCACCTGTAAAAACAGACAAATAGGGAAAATGTATCAAACCACCCACCTTTCTGGTGTCAAAAAGTAAAACATTTTTGGTGCAAGCAACCAATTTTTGGTGCTTTTGTGCTGCACTCACTATTTTGCAAAGAAGCAAGAAGGATTTAGGACGCCCGGTACATTTATTATAATTTATTAAAGAAATTTGGTAGATCTGATGCCAGCAGGACCTGCTTCCCCCATTGTAGTAAATGTCAAATAGAGAACAGCCTGAGTACCTGCCCCATATTGATATTGTGACGATATATGTCTGATAAGTAACTTTTACAGGTCTGTATGGACAAAATATGGGTCATTACTGGAACATATATTGGCCAGAGCATGTCAAATTTGGGAGCACAAAAAATGATTGTCACGAAGGTGTCACGACCTATCGCTGACCCTGTTGTGCCTGGGGTCAGAAGGTCGCAGCGTGCGGCTACTTGCTCGGTTTCAAGTGATCGCTCCATGACCTAGTTGTGGGAATGGATTCCGGTCCAGGTTTTCCTGCTTAGGTTTGCTATCCTTTTTGTCCCATTTAGGAATCTGTAGCTTTTCCTTTCAGCTGTTCTTTGTCAGCCACTCCCAGCTACTATATATTCTCCCTTTCTACTCCCCTTGTTGTCAGATATAGACTTTCCTTCCAGATTTTCTATTCTGACCTGAGGTGGAGTTGTGGAGTTGTAGAATTGTAGAGTTGAGTTGTAGAGTTGTGGAGCTGTAGAGTTGTAGAGTTGTGGAGTTGTAGAATTGTAGAGTTGAGTTGTAGAGTTGTGGAGCTGTAGAGTTGTAGAGTTGTTGAGTTGTGGAGTTGTAGAGTTGAGTTGTGGAGTTGTTGAGTTGTGGAGTTGTAGAGTTGTGGAGTTGTAGAGTTGTAGAGTTGAGTTGTGGAGTTGTGGAGCTGTAGAGTTGTTGAGTTGTAGAGTTGAGTTGTGGAGTTGTTGAGTTGTGGAGTTGTAGAGTTGTGAAGTTGTGGAGTTGTAGAGTTGTAGAGTTGAGTTGTGAAGTTGTGGAGTTGTGGAGTTGTGGAGTTGTAGAGTTGAGTTGTGGAGTTGTGGAGCTGTAGAGTTGTAGAGTTGTTGAGTTGTAGAGTTGTAGAGTTGAGTTGTGGAGTTGTTGAGTTGTGGAGTTGTAGAGTTGTGAAGTTGTGGAGTTGTAGAGTTGAGTTGTGAAGTTGTGGAGTTGTAGAGTTGAGTTGTGAAGTTGTAGAGTTGTAGAGTTGAGTTGTGATGTTGTGAAGTTGTGGAGTTGTAGAGTTGAGTTGTGGAGTTGTAGAGTTGAGTTGTGGAGTTGTGAAGCTGCTGCATCTCCCTTTGGGGATTGTTTGTGGTGTTTGTGTTGTTTGTCCTTTCCCTGTTGTTACACTCTCTGTCAGTGGTGAGGACTAGTGCTCCCATCACCCTACTCACTATCTAGGGCTTATTTCAGGGTAAGCCAGGGATGAGGCACGTGATTGGCATACAGGTGAGCAGCTCGTCTAAGAACGTCAGGGCAGCCAGGTGCCAGTGTTAGGTAAGTTAGCGGTCACCACTCCTCCCTCTCTCTAGTGAAAGGGTCCCCTCCTTTCCTCCTCTCTGCGCCGCACATCTGTTACCTGCCATATCAGACGTGATTGATTCAGGTTTGGGGGAAAAAAATAGTATATCGCACCCATTTTGTGTCTTGAATTTCTTTTAGCTGTATTGCTCACGTTTCGGGGCACAGGTTTATCTGTTGTCTATACCGTCAGGTTATATAGGTCTTCTAGTCATAGTAATGCTACGATGAAGTGTGGATTCTGATCTAGGGGCATGAAGGGTGCATAATCTCAGAGACGGGTTAGAGGCACGAGGATTACAATCCTGTGATATAGAACAATAACACTCGAGAAGTCTGATGTAGAAAACAAGCATTTAATTCACATATGAACCTCATCAGCTCAGGACTCTTCCTTCTCGTCTCCGTGTGTGATGATGTAACACAGAGACTTGTAGTCAATGTTCCCGGCCACATCGATTGGGGTCACAGCAAACATCTGTTCCACCTGGAAAACAGCAAGGGTTAGAAACACAGGAGATCTAAAGCTGAGCTGGACATTTAGGCTTGGGGTGGTATTGTAAACCCCATTCACTTTTAAGGGGGTGTCTCTTAAAATTTATTCTACATTTTTCAAACCAGCACCTGGATCTGAAGACTTTTGTAAGTGCATGTAATTAAAAAAATAGTATAGCCTCTGTAAATCTCTGTATAGCGCCACCTGCTGTTTGTCCTTTTCCTTATTTCTCTGTCCCCCTTGGTAGTATCACAGAGGTGGTCGCACATACTCAGTTCCATACTTCCACTGCCTACAGCCCTATCTACTGTTACAAGCTGTGACAGTTACAGGTAGAGAGTGGCATCAGGAAGAACATGACCTCTCAGAAAGGACACAGCCCTTGAGCTACAGCAGAAAGGACAAACCCTTGAGTTGCAGTGCAAAGGACCCCATGAGATTCAGCAGAAAGCACACACCCCATAAGAGGTAGCAGAAAGGACACACCTCCTGAGCTGCCAGCTTGAAATAAATGTAGTAATAAACTGTAGTCACATTACTCAACATCTCATGTCAGACTTCTGTCTGTGGGTAGCTTTAGGGTTTGGGTACAATGCAGTCAAATGCCAGACTTAAATACTGTTTTTCCGCAAATTGATGTGGTTTCCAAATTATTTGTTAATGGATATGCAATTTTGGCTATTTTTTTGCAAAAGTGTGCAACTATTAACAATCAATTTTAAAACTGCTTCCGATTAGCTCCGTGTGTAACCCTGGATGGCTCCACACAGTGTTGGACTGGGGTACTTAGGGCCCACCAGTGTAACTGATTCTGGGGGCCCACCTTAGGGCTCCTGCACACTAACTTATTTTTTTTCGATGTCTGTACCGTTCACTTCACTTCAATGGGGCCACACAAAAAAATGACTCCGTGTGCATTCTGTGTCTGTATGTCCACACGGCCGTTCTGCAAAATGATAGAACATGTCCTAATATTGTCGGCATTACAGACACGGATAGGACTGTTCTGTTAGAGGCCGGCTGTTCTGTTCTGCATAATGTGGGATCCACACCCGGTGTCCATGTTTTGTGGATCCGCAATTTGCGTACTGCAAAACATCCAACGTCGTGTTCATGAGCACTTCCAGTGATAACAGGAATATTAAACATGAAGTATGATGGCAGACGCTCACAGCAAAATGCACAAACATAGATGTGGCAGAATGTACACATGGATATCAGTCAGAAACAAGACACACGCAGCGCTCACCAATCACTCATTGGACAGATGTGGGACACAAGACACTTATACGTGGCTCACATGCCACTGATGCATATGTCACATACTGCACATACACCCCTGATACATAGATCATATATAGCACACACCAATCACACATAGGAGACACGCAATGCACATACCAAGACATGTATGCCTAACCCTATTAGTGTAGCACACGTAAAGGGGTTAAAGGAGTCCTCTCACTTCAGTAAATGGCATTTATCATGTAGAGAAAGTTAATACAAGGCACTTACTAATGTATTGTGATTGTCCATATTGCCTCCTTTCCATCACATTATACGCGTATCCGTGGTTTTGACCACTCTGTAATCCAGCAGCGGTGGCCGTGCTCACACACTATAGGGAAAGGTGTTAGCCTATGCGCACTTCCAGCCTTTCCCTATAGGGTGTAAGCACGGCCACCACTGCTGGATTACACGGTGGTAATAACCACGGATCCGTGCTGTGTAAAATGTGATGGAAAGGAGACAATATAGACAATCACAATACATTAGTAAGTGCCTTGTGTTAACTGCATGATAAACGCCATTTACTGACGTGAGACAAACCCTTTAACCCCTTTAAGCATAAATGTCTGGCATGAAATTTACCAAATCTTAACCTCCTCAGATTGTACATAATCTACATTATAAATAAAAGGGTTGTCCTACCATAACGACCTATCGCCCATCTACAGGATAGGTGATAAATATCAGATTGCTGGGGTCTGACGGCTGGAACACCCACTGATCATTAAAAAAGAGGTCCTGAGATATTCAATTACATCACCGCCAATCTATGTACACAAGGGGCTTAAGACCACGTTCCCTTGATCATGGGGGTCCCAGCAGTCAGACCCCCATCAATCAGACACTTATCACCTGTCGTGTCATAGCTGTTGGACCTTTTCACGTTCCCTATCCTTAAAGGTTTTCTTTGGGTGTAAATAAAAATAAAAAATTAAAATCTGGCCCAAAATATGTGTCAAACTAAAATAGAAATGCTCGCCTGTTAAAGGACCTGTGTCCACTTTTCTAGTTATCCTCTATCCACAGGATCGGGGATAACTAAGGGATCAGTGGGGGTCTGAACGCTGGAGCCCCCACTGATCCCCCTCCTTGATTGATTGGCAGGTCGAGCATATGCCCTGCCTCTCCATCCATTCTCTATGGGGTCGCTGGAGATGGCGGAGTACAGCGCTAGCTATTTCCAGTGGTCCCAAAGAAAATAACTGGAGCAGCAGAGCGTATGTGTTGCCACACAATCAAAAAGGGGGAACAGGACCCGTTCCTGGGATCAGTGGGGGTCACAGAATCGGACCCCACTAATCATATAGTTACGCCCTATGGTGTGGAGAGGATAACTTGAAAACTTGGACAACCCCTTTAAATCCTCCACCACCAGTATCTCTTTACATGGCAGCAGTGATGCCTGTAAATACAGAATATCATCACTGCCGCCATGTAAACCATACGTGTCAATACTGGAGAATGTGACGCACTGTGCAGTATTTTTCAGCCATAAGTCCAACCCCCTTTGCAGGTCACAACCTTTAACAAACTCCAAGCAAAGGCGCTAGAGGAGCAACGTGGGCAAAGGGCACAAACGGAGGGTCATAACTGAAACAGAGGCATTAGGGTCACCTGAGGCAGGGTAATAGTAGGGATCCTGGAGCAGGGGTAACCGGAGAAGAGGCAATATTAGTGGTGCATTTAGATTGGGGGCATCTGGAGCTGTGGCACTAATAGGGGTGCACCTAAAGCAGAGGCATTAGGGTCGTCTGAGGCTGGGTAATATTGGTGATCCAGGAGCAGAGGTATTAGGGGGGTAACTGGAGAAAAGGAAATATTAAGGGTGCATTTAGAGTGGGGGCATTGGTGGGCATCTGGAGCTGTGGCACAAATGGGGATGCACCTAAAGCAGAGGCATTGGGGGGACCTAGGGCAGAGTCCCCCCAATGCCACTCTGAACTCTGCAGAGAGCAGCACACATTCATAGATCTGTGTCTGCTATAAAAAAAATCCCCTATTCCCCCCTTAAAGTCTCCTACAGATCACTATTGTCACACACCTGAGAAATCAGCCGAGAACCGCAGAGGAGTCCTTCTCTCCAGCAGCCAGTTTTCTGACAGCAGGGAGGGCAGCAGGATGGCCAGACATGTTCTCTCCTCCTTCACTGCCAGCAGCCCAGGAAGCTTAGAAGATACTGCGGGGCCTCCTGTACAATTTACACCAGTAGGAGGCTGCATCACTGTGCGATACTGCCACCTAGTGGTTACAATAATTATCTCTCCTGAGAAACAAGAGAAATAATTACTCCTCCGTCTTATCTCCGGGCGCAGGAGACTGGGAGCCCACCGAGGAATCCCCCGCCTCCCCGGTGGGCCAGTCCAAGCCTGGATCCACATATCATAATCTTCATCCTATGCATTGAATACAGCTTGTCACACTTTTGCCCCTACCTCGGGGCTTCTGTGCAACTGTGCAGCTGACGTGGACTGCTCCTGAGTTAGTGACTCTGGGATTCCTTCGTATCACCCTCATTGGGGTTAAAAGGGTTTTCCAAGATTTTTTTTTACTGATTACCTATGCTCTGGATAGGTCATCAGTGTTTAATCGGTGGGGGTCCGACACCCGGGACCCCCACTGATCAGCTGTTTTAAGAAGGCTTCGGCGCTCACAGGAGCACTGCTGCCTTCTCACAGCTCACCAAGCACAGCACCATAGATTGTATAGCGGTTGTGCTTGGTATCGCGCTCAGCCCCATTCAATTGGGGTTGAGCTGCTCCTAGGCCACCTGATTGATGAACGTGTCGTCACTTGTCTAGTAAAAGCAGAGAGAAGCTGATCGGCGGGGGTCCTGGGTGTCAGACCCCCACTGATCAGATACTGATGACCTATCCAGAGGATAGGTCATCAGTAAAAAAAATCTTGGAAAACCGCTTTTAGGATGAAGAATTCACAATGCCTTAAGATTTACCAAAACTATGAACCTCACCTCTTCTGCTGTGAATTTGTCCGCCTGTGTCATCAGTAGCTGTTTTAACCTGAAGATGGAAAATATCTGCAGATTAGTTTGTTCACTTGAAATGGCTGCTTGTCTACAGTTGCCCCATAAACATCAAAACCATCTATGAGGGTTGCCAAACAATCCCCTGATGTCTGCTGAGACATTTCAACCAACTCAAAAAGGTGAGCGCCATATCATGTGATGCCATTTGGGCTGTATAAGTGTGTCCTGGGTAACACCCAGCTGGACCTTCAATGCCTAGAACTCCCCAAAACAAGCAAAGTCACATACTCATCTTTGTTAATATTTCCAGTTCCATTGGGGTCCAGAAGTTTGAAGGCGCTGAGTATAGAATCCTCTGGGTCCGTCCCTGGGAAGAAAACATATTGAGAGAGTCACACAAATATGTCTTGTTGCCACCAGTTGTTGGACTTATAAGTATCTAGAATAGATTTAGTACTATATAACCAATAAAACCATTAAAGGGGTGTTCCATGAATTAATATTATTTTTATTTTAAACTCTTCATTTTGATTTATATCTAAAAGGGGGTGGAAGGTAAAGAAAGGAAGAAGAGGGGGGTGGGGTGGGGGAAACTCTCCAACTGAGTTAGGCTGAGTTCACATCAGCGTTCAGCCGCTCCATCATAGGAGCAGGAGAGCGGAAAGGACGGATTCGGCACATAACGAAGCCTTCAGGCCCCATAGAGTGTAATAGGGGCCGTTAGGTTTCCGCTCAGAAGATGATTTTGGAGCCGAGAGAAAAGTTGTGCGCTTCAAAAATCTTCCTCTGAGCGGAAACCTAACAGGAGAACGGAAGGGCTGAACGCTGATGTGAAGGAAGACTTAGCAATTTCCACTGAATGAATATTAATTGACTCTGTTAGATCGGGCAAAACATAACATTTTTCAATTGGAACCATTAAAAATGCCCCCGTCTAGATATATCAGTAGTAATAAGTCTGAGCCACTGGATATGTATTTTCTTCGTGAAGATGTTTCACTATTCATCCAACTGGATTAGAATGACTACAAGAAATCTCCGGCATTAAATACTAATGACTCATGCCTCAGTCGGCATAATCAACATGAGGTCAAGGATCTCATGGAGGTAAGATGTTGATTGCAAATTGCATGACTGAAGCTATTAGGTGTAATTAAACTCCCGCAGGAGAGGTGTTTGGAACAGAATTGTAGGCTACATGCACACAATCCTTGTTTGTTTCCCGTCCGATCCGTTTTTTTGGGGGATAGGATGCGGACCCATTCATTTCAACCGGTCCGCAAAAAATGCAGACAGCACACCGTGTGCTGTGCATATCAGTATGTCTGTTCCGTAGCCCCACAAAAAAATAGATAATATATAAAAAAAAATATATATATTCTTGTCCGTTTTTTGCATTTTTACAATGGATCCGCGGACCGCAAAACACATACGGTCATGTGGATGTAGCCTAAGTGGAAGACAATAGATGTTGCACCTCTCTACCTCTATTAAAGCTTGGTTTCTCCAGTTTGACATACTGACATACCATACTTGTTTTGGCATATTGATTCTTTTGCGTAATTTCCACCTCATTGACTAAGGGTCCATTCACACATCCGTGTGTGTTTTGCTGATCTACGGATCCGCAAAATACGGACACCGGCAAAATGTGTTCCGCATTCCGGTTTGCGGACCGCACATAGCCGGCACTCTCATAGAAAATGCCTTTTCTTGTCCGCAATTGCGGACAAGAATAGGACATGTTCTATTTTTTTGCGGAACAGAAGTACGGACCGGGGAGTGCGGATACGCAATTCCGGATCCAGGTGGGACATAGTGTGTCCCCATAGAAATAAATGGGTCCGCAATTCCGTTCCGCAAAATGCGGAACAGAATTGCGGACGTGTGAATGGAGCCTAAGGTTGGTGTTTCATGCAAAGAAAGCAAAGGTAAAATGCTCCAAATATATTAAGAAATGCAGCCTCTTAAAGGGGTTCTCTGGGATTTACCTATCCATAGGTCATCAATATGAGATCAGCAGGGGTCCGACTCCCAGGACCCCTGACGATCAGCTGTTTGAGGCATCTTTGTAGATGAGATAGATATATAGGACATAGAACATTGCAGAAATAACATATACGACTTTTACATAAGCAGCTGCGACTGCGACTTCCTATAGTTTTTATATATGAGGCTTAGGCAGGGTTCACACCTGCGCGTCCCGCTTCGCGCGTATGACGCTCCATCTTTACTTTTATTTTCGCATCGTGAAAATGAAAGTAAAAATCGCGCGTCGTGCGCGCATTTGCGCTATATATCCCTATGGGGGACGCGCGACAATACGCCCCAAAGAAGCTCCCGTTCGTACGCGCTGTAAAACGCTCAGGTGAGAACCATGCCCATAGGGAAACATGGGTTTTCGCCTGTTGAACGTTTTACAGTTCAATATCTGGCTCAGTAATAGAAAACAGAGGGTGGTTATTAACGGTACACACTCAGATTGGGTCACTGTCACTAGTGGGGTACCTCAGGGGTCAGTATTGGGCCCTATTCTCTTCAATATATTTATTAATGATCTTGTAGAAGGCTTGCACAGTAAAATATCAATTTTTGCAGATGACACTAAACTGTGTAAAGTAATTAACACTAAAGAGGACAGTTTTCTGCTACAGAGGGATCTGGATAGATTGGGGGCTTGGGCAGAGAAGTGGCAGATGAGGTTTAACACTGACAAATGTAAAGTTATGCACATGGGAAGGAATAATGCAAGTCACCCGTACATATTAAATGGTAAAACACTCAGTAACACTGACATGGAAAAGGATCTAGGAATTTTAATAAATAACAAACTAAGTTGTAAAAACCAGTGTCAGGCAGCTGCTGCTAGGGCCAATAAGATAATGGGTTGCATCAAAAGGGGCATAGATGCCCGTGATGAGAACATAGTCCTACCACTTTATAAATCACTGGTCAGACCACACATGGAGTACTGTGTACAGTTCTGGGCTCCCGTGAACAAGGCAGACATAGCAGAGCTGGAGAGGGTTCAGAGGAGGGCAACTAAAGTAATAACTGGAATGAGGGATCTACAGTACCCTGAAAGGTTATCAAAATTAGGGTTATTCACTCTAGAAAAAAGACGACTGAGGGGAGATCTAATAACTATGTATAAATATATCAGGGGTCCGTACAGAGATCTGTCCCATCATCTATTTATCCCCAGGACTGTGACTGTGACGAGGGGACATCCTCTGCGTCTGGAGGAAAGAAGGTTTGTACACAAACATAGAAAAGGGTTCTTCACGGTAAGAGCAGTAAGACTATGGAACTCTCTGCCTGAGGAGGTGGTGATGGTGAGTACAATAAAGGAATTCAAGAGGGGCCTGGATGTATTTCTGGAGTGTAATAATATTACAGGCTACAGCTACTAGAGAGGGGTCGTTGATCCAGGGAGTTATTCTGATTGCCTGATTGGAGTCGGGAAGGAATTTTTTCCCCTTAAGTGGGGAAAATTGGCTCTACCTCACAGGGGTTTTTTGCCTTCCTCTGGATCAACTTGCAGGAAACAGGTCGAACTGGATGGACATATGTCTTTTTTCGGCCTTATATACTATGTTACTATGTTACAGTGCGTAGGAACGCGCTGTAAAATGCTCAAGTCTGAACCCAGCCTTACAGTGTTTAAATGTCTTGGCTTTAGATGGTGATTACTCCAGGTCAGTTTGTTTCTACAGTGTAATGGACGATGGATAAGACTAATGTCACCTTGCCCCCAGTGATGGAGACACTTGAGGTTTGTAGAGTCTACACGAAATGTTCATTGGATGGAAGGGCCAAATTGGCATTATTTTGGGTGGATGGGTCTGTTGTATCCATGTATTGCTCAGATGCACCACTTGATGGACAGAGACAGATTTTTTTCCCCCTATACAATCGGCGATGTGAGTGGGCACTTGTCTGGCTCCATTAACATGGAGGAATCATTGGCATTGTATGTCCACGAACGATAGCAACGACATACACGTTCATTATTGCCAGCAGCGCACCCATGTTTACGCAGGACAATGTGCTGCTAACAACTGCACTCTGCAGGCCACGACCACCGATTTTTCATGCACCGATCGGCTGAATAGGGTGGGCATGGCCTGCAGCGTGAGGCCACACCCCAGCCGTTCCGTTCGCCCCTGTCGATAAGTATTCCCTCCAGATAAGGGAAGTCATGAAGATGATTGATGGACTCACCATTAAGCTTCTCTCCAAACAGCGACAAGAACACAGTGAAGTTGATAGGACCTTTTCCTTCCTTCAGCATTTCATCAAGCTCCTCATCCTTTGCGTTCATTTTACCTGAACAAGAAAGGATTCACATACGGTTTCTTGAATACAACATCAATTTTGTCATCATTTTTTCTGGATACATGAATGTTCATGCAATGCATGGTAAGAAAAGGTGGTAACAGTTTGCACACACAAATGAAATGTCTCACCGACCTGAAATGGCCGTCATTGTTACCCAGATATAGACCTTAATATAGAATTAAACAGAATGGGATGGCCCAAGGACTTAAAGCAGGCATCCTCAAACTGCAGCCCTCCAGCTGTTGCAAAACCAACTCCCAGCATGCCCGAACAGCCTACAGGTATCAGCCTACAGCAGGGCATTGTGGGAGTTGTAGTTTTACAACAGCTGGAGGGCCGCAGTTTGAGGATGCCTGGCTTAAAGGGTCACTGAGCTTTTAGAAAACTTTTGATATGTCATATAGACTGATTAAAAGTTTTGATAGGTGGAGGTCTAAGTGCTGCGACCTTCACTGTTTGCTAGAATGAGGAGAAGCACTCCCATATGGAGGGAACAGATGCGAGACAGGCTCATAAACTTTCTATTGTGTCCATCTTGCTTCCCCTCCTGCAGTGAGAAGAGAGAATGCAATATGTGAGTGCTTCTCTCTCCTCGTGCTAGTGATCATGGGTATCTCAGCACTCAGACCCCCACCGATCAAAACCTTTGATATGAAAAGTTTTGGGAACGTTCCTTAACCCCTTAATGGAGTTGACACAAGAAAACACCATGCTGCTCTACCTCCGGTTCTCTCTGGCCTTTTCAAAGTGCCTGCATCGTTGGACACAGACTTCAATGGGCCGCAAAGAGAGCGAAGTGCAGTCAACGGGAGAAGAAGTCTGTTGTAGTAGTTGTCACCATGTTTGGACCGCCACTGATCAAATACTGATTTTGTATCTTAGAAATGTGCCACCAATGTCTTGGGAGAACCTCTTTGATACAGTCATGCACATGAGATTATGGTTGTTCGAACCTACAATTTATGGCCTATGATCTCTTATGTACCAGAACAGCTTGCCTGACCCCCAACATTTGCCATCTGAGGAATTATTAAAGGCCGGGGTATTTGCAGATCACTGCTAGAAGTTAATTGATTTTCATATGTTAAATATTGCGATTTAATGTTCAAAGCGCTTATCTCTTTATGAACCATGTCCCAAATGGTTGTGTAAGGACAACAAGTTAACACTGGCCGTCTTAACCTACTTTCCAGGGTGATGGGCTGGTCCAGTCCATGGCTAGAGGGAGTGTTGGCTGAGAAAAGCTACATGTCCTACATGACCTACATGTGTAAGCTCCTGCCAAGTAGGCCCAAAGAGAAGCCTTATCCAGGAAACACCATTCCTGAGACTAAAAAGCTGCGAGAGAACAACTTAACTACCCCTGAGTGAAAGAGAACAGACATTCTGAGAAGGCCATGCTGGATCTAGACAGTAAGGCACCACACATTTATGGCTATAAGACTTTACTGCTTGTGGAAAGGGTATATTGCTTCGGTGCCCACCACACTTTGAGATGGACTGGCCATCTAGATCTAAGATCCGCACCCTGGAACTTTGAACTGCAGAAAGAGTTAATGAGAATGGAATTGCATGCCTGTGATTATTTGGGATTGCAAAGATTGCAAAGTGTACTTAGAGAGAGACTCGGGGAGGACTACTGCTACCATCACTACTCCCTGTACACAGCTACTGGGAAAAGAATATACTGTAACATACTTTGGAACTGTTCCTATTGCTGCCAATTGTACTACTACTACTCCCATCATCAATTCAGAAAAGAGAGACTTTATTATTAATAACAGGCCTGTTCACTGACTACATCATCATCCGCAGGCCTCTACGCCTAGCCTCCTGCCTTGCAGCCATCTACTGTACCTAACATTAAGTGCACCCCACCCAACACCAGGCAGGAGCCCCCAAAAGGTTCAGATGTGCCCCGAGGGAAGAAAGGATGTGGTCTCCATTTCACTGCATGACCCCAGGGAGCATTGGACGGAGGACAGCCACCCTGAAACACCACTACTCCTATCATTGCCACTAGTACCACTGCCCTCCTCCCCCCCCCGCAGGCTTGCTGCATATTCGGTAGAAAAAAAAATCTTAGCCATGAAATGGTTAAAAAAATAAACAAGCTTATATTCACCTCCCCAATACCCCTCTGATGGTGTTCGAGTCCCTGCTGCTCTACACTGCCTGTTCCTGTCTCAGCCATTGACTGGATGAGCGCCATTTACGGCAATTTCCTGCTGCGTCGGAAGGGACAGTGGTGGGGGTTCAGCGAGATCAGTATAAGCTAGTTTATTTTATTAACAATGTCATGCCCATCCACAATTTGGAATACCCATTTCATTTTAGGATCATAAACCATTAGGTTTTTTGACACCTTAGAGGTAAAAAGAATGAATTACCCAGCTGCATGTAGGTCTCTTTGAGGTCAGACTTGCTGATAATACCATCCCGGTTCTGGTCTATACAGCTGAAAGCCTAACAAAAGAAAAAAAACATAAAATGGTATGGCATTCTTCTATAGTACAAGATGGAAGTAATTAAAGGGGTTATCCCCAGGCCCCTCATACAGGTCATACTTACCCCGCTCCCCGGCATCCGTGTCATTTCTGATGCCTCACGGCTGCCAATAGCAGGCCGCGACGGTAACGAGCCTCCCTAGCATCAACCACAATGCTAGGGAGGCTTGTTTTTGGCTGACCCCCATCCCTCCGTCGCCGGATGTTTTAATCCGCACAACAGGGAGATGCGGCGACCATGTGGGCATCAAATGCGATGCGGGTGCCGGGGAAGCAGGGTAAGTATGACCAGTATGAGGGCCCGGGCATTTTGGGGGGCATTATAGGGCTTGGATAACCCCTTTAAAGACAGTGGGCAGATTCATGAGAAATGTCTAAAGGTGGCCATACACATTAGTCAAGTTGATCAAAACGGACCAAAACAAATGTTTGGCAGTTGAAATTTAACAACAAATGAACGTTTTAGCCCATTGTTCACAGAGGATTATCGTTTGAAAAGAAGTCGGCCATGTTTAATATTTTCATACGATAGTTGAACGAAAGATATTTCTTTCAAAGAATGTTCCCAGAAAGATCTTTCGTCCTTCGCCCCTGGTTTCATTGGACGTGTACGGGCAATCTGAACAACTGTTACCGCCAATATAGACTAAAATGTGTATGGTTGTGTCCGAGAAGGGAACATTCACCAGATGGTTTTTTTTTTAACTGGTGTTCAACCGTCAACCAACTTCTATCTAATGTGCTGTACATAGCAACCAATCACAGCACAATTTACATTTTTCAAGAGTACTTTGAGAAATGAAAGCTGTGCTTTGATTGGTTGCTATGGGCAACAAAGACAGCCTTCCTTTTAGACAGTTCCTCTACTGTCAAACAGGGGAAAAACTATGGGGGAGATTTATCAAAACTGGTGCGAAGGAAAACTGGCTTAGTTGCCCATACCAACCAATCAGATTCCACCTTTCATTTTCCAAAAGAGCTCTGAAAAATAAAAGGAGGAATCTGATTGGTTGCTATGGGCAACTAAGCCAGTTCTACTTTACGCCAGTTTTGATAAATCTACCCCTAAGAAAGCAGGGTGAATGCTGAAGGGGGAAAACCATCTGAGCTGTAATGATACCTTTCTGGTTGTCACCCAACTTTCCCATTATCAGAAACAACTGAAAAGAATCTTTAGCCACTGGACTTAAAGGGATAGTCCAGTCAAAAACATCACCTATCCACTCAATAGTTGATAAATGTCAGATTGGTGTGGTTGAGATCAAAGGGACCCCCATCAATGTACTGTTTCCATCATAGAGTTTGAATGGAACAGCGGGGCACATGCTCGACCACCACTCCACAAAAACTCCTCTTAGTCATGGCCATGCAGAGAGATACTAGCAATTAGACACCTACTGATCTAATGCGTCACTGGAATATCCATTTAAAGGGGTTGTACAGGATTTTGATATTGATGACCTATCTTCAAAACAAGCCATCAAAATCTGATCGGCACCCCCAAACCCTCTATGCTATGCTCTATCAATTGTGTAGTGAATGGAGCTGGTTACTGCAGTTACTACACAATGGCGGGGGCTGTGTGTGGGTTGTTGGACACCTGGAGATAGGCCATCAATATCAAAATCCTGGACAACCCCCTTCAAGACAACTCAAGGACTTATATACTGTGCTTGGTGTTGGCCAAAGCCTTTTTAGATATTGTATTCAACTTGAAGACAATTGAACAGAATCCTTTTTTTTGTCCTCGTTGGTTAGAAATTTCTTCCAAACCTACAGGTGGTAGAGAAATTCACTGAAGCTCTAGGTCTGATTCAAACGGTTTGTTCACCTCCTTGAATTCCTGGATCTGTGACTGCTCAAACATGGAGAAGACATTGGAGGACCCTCTCTGGGCACGTTTAGCAGCGGCCTTGCCACGTGTCACTGCTTTCCTGCTAGCCTACAAAACAATACATAGAAGGAGGAGTAAGAAAAAAACACTTAAACAGTAGAAGGTGGCTAAAATGAGAAGAAATGTAGACGTGCATGTGAAGTAGAAGATGAATTCACAGTTGTGTAGTAGACAGAATGGAATAGAAGAGCCATAGGAACCCCCTTGTTGTGTACACAGGACATGCTTCCTTGTGTACTTCAATCAGACATTTGGGGGCACCGACTACATTAGTGTTATTAGGACATCTATTTAAATTAAAGGGGTATATTGGTGCTGACAAGTAATCCCCTATCCTACCACTGGGAGCCCCACTGAGAACTAGGACCACATACCCCCCTGAGATGAACGCAACGGCAGGTTGGGCATGCACGCTGCTGCTCCATTCATCTCTATGGGAGTTCCAGAGAGGCAGTGCTCGGCTATTTCTGTGACTCCTGTCGAGGTGACATGCACGTGCCCAACCTGCCGCCCCGTTCACTTTTAGAGGCCTTGGGAGGGATGGCGATAGGGAATAACTTGTCACTACTGAAATACCACACTGAGTGCTAAAGTAGGCACAATGCCTTTTAGGGCGAGCTTGGCTTAACGTAGTGATACTTGTCACTTAGCGATCGGTTGCTTCATTCTGCAGAAAAAGTACTTTTAATCCATATACACAGCGGCGTAACTACCATAGCGGCAGACCATGCGACTGCTATAGGGCCCAGGGCAAGAGGGGGCCCATATGGGATCATCTCCTCTTCTACTGGAGGTGAACACTTGGTCGAGACTCTACCCTCTAAAGGAATAACTTTTAGCAAATGCAGCAGTGAAATAAATGGACCAAGGGTCATTGAAAAGAGTTTAGGCAAAAACCCTTCTGTCCTGTGTGGGGGGGCTGGTTTGATGCTTGCTATGGGGCCCGTACTTCTCTTTCTACGCCACTGCATATACACATATGCAGCCGAGTGCACCATGGGCGGACCCAAGTCACTCTGTGCACCCTTGCTCTTCCTCCTTTCTCTGCCAGGCCGTCCCTCTCCTTCCTACTGGACAGGACCAGACAAGAAGACTATACAAGAACCTAGTCCTGTCAATCAAGAAGGAGAGGGGCTGGCAGAGGAAGAAGGAAGAGCAAGGGTGCACAGGGTGCCTGGACCCGCCCTTGGTGCACTTAAATGTTCATTAACATATGGATTTAAATTACTTTTTCTCCAGAATGAAGCAGCAGATCACTAAGTGAGAGGTATCATTACATTCAGCTGAGCTAGCCCTACAAGGCCTTGTGCCTGGTGTAACAGTGGATTTCTTGCTGACAAACCCCCTATAAAGAGCGGCTTGTCTCTGTGGCAGATCATGTTTAAAGGGAACCTGTTAGGCATATCATAGGGGGAACATTATCATTCTCAACTATTCTGTATAATATGTACTGATTGAAATACCTGCTCCTTCTCTGCTTAAGAGTCCAGTGGGTGGTCTTAATTAGTGATTGGCAGCTATATATACAAGACCACCCACTGGACTCCTGAGCATGGCAGAAGAAAGAATTTCAATAAAGTACTGAATATTTTCCCACAAAACTATATATCAATCTGCTCAGCTCCTCCTGCTCTATAAGATGATGCTGGTTGATTGCACTGCATTTCCATCATGACAGGTTCCTTTTAAGTCTACTTTCACACTCGCGTTTTGGCCTTTTTGTTTGTGAGATTCATTCAGGGCTCTCACAAGCGGTCCAAAACGGATCAGTTTGCATTCTAATGCATTCTGAATGGAAAAGGATCCGCTCAGAATGCATCGGTTCAGTCTCCATTGGAGCGTTCTGGTGTCCGTCTGATGAAACTGATCCGTCCTGGCACACAATGTAAGTCAATGGGGACGGATCCATTTTAACTGACACAATCTGGCACAATAGAAAACGGATCCGTCCTCCGTTGACTTTCAAAGGTGTTCAAGACGGATCCGTCTTGGCTATGTTAAAGATAATACAAACGGATCCGTTCTGAACGGATGCAAATGGCCGTACTATCTGAACGCATCCGTCCATGATGGATCCGCACAAAACGCGAGTGTGAAGACTTTTGCACTACACAGTTATCCAGTGCTGCAGGTTTTACATGCTCCTCACAGTATGGCTGTGCAGATTGAGAATGTCAATCATTAAGATACACAAATGAGCAGGAATTCTATGATGGCCTCATGTATGACATGTTCTTCATGCAGGAACATCCAGAAAAGTACCATAGTCCCCAGGGCATTTGCTAAACAGATACAAATGATTTTCTAGAAATTGCAAGGAATTAAAATATAATATAGTATAAAAGAGTTTTTTTCAGTAGGGTAACTTCCAAAAAATTTCAAGGCACAAGTCTTGTAACTCTTAGACCAGTGATGGGGAACCTTTTAGAGACCGAGTGCCCAAACTGCAACCCAAAACCCACTTATTTTTCACGGCATTTAACCTGAATACTACAGTCCAGTATAGTGTATCTTCTATGTACTTTATCAATTAGTGCGCTGCCTGTGCTGTTCATAGTGCGCCCTGTGCTGATGAATGAGTCTAAGGCATATGAGTACACCATAGACTTTTTCCAGGGTGCGGGTGCCCACAGAGAGGGCTCTGAGTGCTGCCTCTGGCACCCCTAGGTTCGCCACCACTGCTTTAGACTATTCCTGCAGGTTAGAAGAAGTCATGGAAAGTCTTTTCTGTAGAGCTTAGTACATGTGTCGGTGGTAAAATATATACGGTAGGTTATTTTACCTAGAATGTAGTTGAATATATATATGGTATGTATATAAGACAGCAGCCACTTACCATCTCTGGTGTCTTCTTTTGTCCAGTGCCCCTCAGTTCACAGACCCCCACTTTTTATACCGCTCTTTATCTGAACTACAGTTAAAATAGGACCAAGCCAGAGGCAGAGAACCAAAGATGGCCCTGCAGAGCTGCAAGAGATAAGAGCTTAAGTGTTCAAATTCCAATCCCTCCAGCCCCTACTGATGTCCTACACAGAAACCCCCTAGACACCTGATATAGATAGAATCATCTGGTTCTCTTCCCCCTCATACAAGTTCCTGACTTCATATCAGTGTTCCATTAATAATCTTATATTTTCATCCCACCCAGAATCTTCCCAGACAGGTTATATCCATATCTCATAACTAGTAAACTTGCATACAGGTCAACTGTCCCTGAAGAGCAGGGACAGTCCCAGGTTTTAATGTATTGTCCTTGCAAGGATAACCTTCCATTTCTTCTTCTCCACATATCAGACGCATTTCTAATAATTCACCGTTTAGGCAAAAGGTGGTGCAAAACGTCCTACCAGTCTACCCAGGGCCGAACTGTGACTGAAAATCTGCCCTGGTGTTTTAAAACAGATAGGCCTACTAGCTGTGTACTGAATGTGAAATATGATTGATTGCCTATTGATTGCCCCAGCATTTATAATGTAACCCTGTAGAGCCCCTAGATTATGATAATGTCCCCATGTACTGGCTCCAGTAGTTATAATGTTCTCCAGTACAGTAGTGCCCCCAGTAGTTATAATGTCCCCCTTTACTTATAATGCCTCCTTTATTGCCCCAGTACTTATAATGTCCCCTTGTCATGGCCAAGTAGTTATAATGTACCCCTGTCATGCCCCCTGTGGTGTCACCAGTAATAATACTGTCCCCCTACAGTGTTGGACTAAGGCTGGCCATACACATGAGGTACTCATCTTACGAAAGCGCATTCTTCTGACAGCTATCCTGATCCCTCCATACATATGCAAGCTCAGCTTGGTTTTGAGCATGCTTGTGTTCTGCAGAGTCGAGAGGGGAAAGCCTCTGTCAGACACCAGACTTCGGCTCCTTTCTTCCAAAGAAGTCAACTACCTGATCCTTATCTCCTCTGACATCTGGAAAGTTAGGAGGTTTGGTGGTTTTGACCGTACTTTTGATATGTAACCATGTTTGTTTTCTTGTCCACACAGGACATTTCAGAAATAAGTCTTAGAGGTCTTTTATAAGACAACCTGTAAGACCCAAGTGACAGGAGAGTGGCCTTAAAGTCAGCTCCAAATGGGATTTTCTTCTAGTAGACCTTCATGGACCATTATTGTGTCATAGCCTAGGTCCACTCGTCGGTCTGACCCTGGGTGAAGGGCAAAGTGCAATAAGGTAAGATGTATAAAGGTCTAAATGTGGTTCAATGCGTCACCATTACATTGTGGTCTTCCTACCCTAGTTCTAATGAAATTTCCGATTGTCGCCTCGTTCTATTATTGTCCTAATCTCAATGAAAGCATTGTGTCTTTCTCATGTGAAGCTCTCTGAACCTTTCTCAGGCAGGAGGCTTGTGTACTATTATTAGCTCTTCTATTCAAAGACCATTTACACTGCTGCTTGTGGACAGGTATGCCCAATTTGCAGACTGTTGAGGGACATGAGATGGAACCCAAAGAATCACAACAATCAACCGCCCCCATACTGTGTATGGTCATCTTTCAATGCACATTTTATCTGTTCTTAAAATGTAAATGTAAAAATTGAACATTGTATTCATCACCTATTCAGTCATACATTTTATAAGTATGTTCTTCTAAGTAAAAGTGAATAAAAGTGAAAAATACTGCCGCCTTCACCACAGTATTGAGCTATATTACCGTCCTCGGGACAGTGATACTGTTGAGTTCAGATGGGCTCCTGTGGCCATTGGACAGGTTTAATAAGTACCTGATTAATTAATGCTATTCCCGGCCAGCGGCCATGAGGAGGGCTTAGGTGGTCCCCTGGAAAATTTCCCTGTAGGGTCTATGGCTAGTCCACTCCTGCATATGTTAGCCCTGGGGGAGCTTTCTTATAACTCAGACAACCCCTTTAAAAAATTTTGTGTATTACATATTCTTTTTTTTAACAATTTGTTTGGGATCTTGTCCAAAGGTGTACATACACATAAGAGCAAAGTTATCTGAACCTGCTGAATTCAGTGAGATTGGTCAACCATCTGCTGTGGTGGGGGTGCTCATACTCTACCCCAACAGCAGTTTTGGGGGAAAGAAGGCTCAAGAATGTTGGGTTTCTAACATACCCAATCCTTCCTTCTCACAGGAAATTAGCTGTCCCTAGGGAAGTCTAGCAGCAGATTATTTTTTATAATCATATTTTGTATCAATTATATTTTGGGACCAAAAGGCTGGCAATGGGTGGGATGCTTCAAAATGACCCTGTTCCAACTTTCCAAGAGATCTGCAGTGTCACGAGAAACTTCATGTAAAAGCATCACCCTTTAAATCATCTGGGAACCCACTTATTACACAAACTTTTCATGCTAAACACATGAACAATATGCCATGGCTGTGCTAAGAGAAATATGAAATCTAATTTCTAACACTGATTTCCATGCAAAACTGCCCCAATATCTTAAACCTGATCAGATAATGTGGATGGCTACCTATTTAATATGTTTATCTATTGCTAAACTCACGGCACCCTTTCACATATCTTGCACTGCCATGAGATCAGGACCATCTTTAGCTATACTCACAGTGAACGTCAACTGGCTAGAAAATACCATTATAATCAATTGCTTGAGAATGAATACAGCCTGTAAGCTGAGCATTACGCATCGTTCCCACTGCAAATGTCAGTGTCATTATATCCTGTGCATTGGGTACCATAGGCTTTGTGTGGAGAGACCAGTGGGAGCTCCCTAGTGGCTGGAGAGGGCTGGCATATCCCCCTTCCTCTCTAGGAGGAAGTAGTAGAGACTCTAGAGCAAGGATGCTCAACCTATGGCCCTCCAGCTGTTGTAAAACTACAACTCCCACCATGCCCTTCTGTAGGCTGATACCTGTAGGCTGTCCAAGAATTATAGGAGTTGTAGTTTTGCAACAGCTGGAGGGCTGCAGGTTGAGCATGCCTGCTCTAGAGTAATCTGCACACAAGTACACAGCTAAGGAGCAGTGCTGAACAGGAAATCTTCTTGCCCTGTAGATAACTAAAGCAAAAAGGGAAAATGTATGTGCCAGCCCTTGGAAGGGAAGAGATACTACAGAAGGTTTAGTGGCCACACCAAAGGATTGGAGAACTTTTGCCAGAGAAAGGTAATGCACTTATATTGAGGCCACAGACATCTCTGCTAGTGGTGAGAGTAACAAGCTTTTAGCTTCCCATCATAAAAAATGACAGACAGTATCCGCTGAGGATACTGGAATATGTAAATGTATTACTGGAGACAGATACAGTAAATCCCTTAGGTTTGGGAAAGGAAAGATTGCACCGTTTGCTTTAAAAGAAAAGGGAGAGAGATCAACCTTCCATACACAGCCTCGGTACAGTGCCTGTGTAACTTACCAGTTAACTGCTGCAGTTGAAGGGGTTCTCCAGACTTTTAATATTGATGACCAATCCTCAGGATAGGTCATCAATATCAGATCGGCGGTTGTCTGACACCCGGCACCCCCGCCAGTCAAATGTATGATGAGACAGCACATGCAGTGTACATGTACAGTCTCTCTTCTCTCTTCCTGCTTACTGCGGCTTTGCCATAGACATATCAGGACACCCGCCGATCTGATATTGATGACCTATCCTGAATATTAAAAGCCTGGAGAACTCCTTTAAATACAGTGAACCTGTTGCACCAAACCCAGCATCATCATTGACTCCCACCCCTGCGAACCCTGCCTTGCACCTGAAGACCCTGAACATAAAGGGCACCGCAACCTACAGTCTACAGGCAGGAGAACCCTCAACACCAGGGAGTGCCCCAAAGGGAGTGAAATGTGTACCCTTACTATTCAATGTGCAGCCCAGGGAGCATCAGAACCATGTATACTACTCCCGTGCACCCCCACTGTATGCTGCAGTACAAATTTGTGTTCTGAATACTAGAAAACTAGGGGGTATGACCAGAGCCGGTGCAAGGATTTTTGCCAACACAAGCGAAGCTACATTTTGGTGCCCCCCCTCCGCCCTCCATGATCACATTATGACCCTCTATTGTATCACATTTCTCCCCCTCCATGGCACAGACTACAGACATTTGATTCCCCCCCCCCTCCCATCATGTCACCCGTGACCCTCTCCTCCCATTTATGTTGTGTAATAATTATAAACAATATGCGCTCTGCGCTCATCACCTACCATCTACCCTATGGCAGTCGACAGTCCGTCTGGGCTGGCCTGGGCTGGCTGTGTGAGTCACAGTCACCAACAGCTGCTCCAGTCCCTGCTGCTGCTCACTGCGGAGCCACTCGCCAGTCACACACCCCCTGAGTGCCCCCATGACCGTGTTGCTGTGCTGCCGCTCTGTGAGTGAGGACCGGGGCCGCATGGCACATGCAGGATAGGGTGGGTGGCCGGGGGCGCTGCGGCACAACGATAAAAAAAAAAAAGCTAATTTTTCCACCCCTTCTCTGCGCCCTAAGGCAGCCGCTTGGTCTGCCTTATTTTAGAACCGGCCCTGGGTATGACTTTTTGAAGCCTGTTTTGGTTTTGTGAAAGGTGCACCAAATTTATAAAAAAAAATACACAATGTTTGTTACGTTTGGTGCATCTTTAAATCTAGAAATAGTACAGCACTTTTCCTACGCAACTCCCTTGACTGGACTGATTTTACGACTTTTTAAAGAAAAGTTGCAATGATACATCTTCCATGAAACCAATTGACATTCCAAATCATGCCCAAATTGATACTACTTTTCAAAACTGGAGAGGGTGGCATAAAACGGCAAAAGGTCTCAAATTCTGCAGCAAAATGGCACTTGTGCGAAATTTGCAGCTTTTGTTATTCCAGAAACCTAGTGTACAAATGATACAACAGTATTTTCTCATCATTCTGAAGCCCCTGAGTATGTTGTCACTCCAGGAGAACCTGTACTGTCTTAGCTTTGTATTCTGTCCCAGACTTGTTGATTCTATTGCCAAGCTCCAGAAGAAATGATTCCCCCCTACTGTAGTGACAGGTTGCTTGCTAGGGACCCCCTGATCTTGTTTCAAGGAACCCCAGACTTCAAGGTGACCCTGGCTGGGTCTCTGTAATATAACACAAAAGGGACCATCATAACGGGTGTTTTATGACTCAGTCTGGGCTACCAGAGAATCTGACAAATTTACGTTGAGGCACAGGCCTCTCATGAATTTGTTGCATCCTCCAGCAGGCCGTGCAACACACTGAAATCTATGGCAGCCTCCTAGATGCCGTAGGTTTCTATCTTTATTTACACCAGAAAACCGGCGTGAATAAAGACCAATATGTGGGTCCTTCTGGCCCGTCCCCTCCCTACCCTAATAATGCCAAAGGTTGGTCCTCTTTTCACACCACTACTGAAAAGTGGTGTGAGGGCCAAAAGGTTGCAAATTTTACTGCAAAGACAGCATACAACAACAGCTGTGACTTTTCCACGCCAGGATTCTGGCGTAAAAGCCATAGCAAATGTCCCTCAGAGTTTCCATAGGAAGCATCAAAGATCCAGGCTGGATAATAACTACATTTATAAGTTTTGTTAGTTTTCTAGAGAAAAAAAAAAAGTTTCAATTTCAAAATGCTCTTGCCAGGTTTCAAACTCTGGTCTTAATAAATCTCCCCCATAGTTTTAATACTTTTTGCACTTGCACAACGAGTCAGAAACATCTTATTTCCATCTTTTATTTTTACAGGAAGAAATTGGCATCACATCATGCCTTACATGGCTATACAGGCCTTAACCAGTGAACCTATAAATTAAAGCCTGAAATTGAACAGCAGATTAGACATACATGACCTGATTTGTTGTCATTAAAAACACAACATATATGTAAAAGTCTATATAACAATAGGTCAATTACAAGGTAATGTAGTATACATACAAGAAATGGAGACTTACACTCCAAAAGCCATCATAAGAATAGTCAAAAATACTGAAAGATAAATGACATGAGGTGAACACTCTAGGACAGATATAATCTGTATATCGGCCTGATTCCAATGTGTTTGCCGGGCCAAAGTCAATAGCCAAGTCAGTTTTGTGCACAGTCATATGCAGACTTGATAGGCCCCCATGTAACCTGGCCCCGGATTGCCAACCTGTCCATTATATAACATACAATCCATGCTTTTTAAAAGAAGCCACATTAGTATGGAAGTGAAAAAATAGGGCTATTCTGGCATCAGAAAATGACATTGTTTAACTTACATTTGTAAGTTAAACTATTTTTTTTAGAATTTTTGATGATTTTAATTTTCCTTGTCACTATCTATATTTAAAAAATAAAAATAAAAAATATACCTAAAATTATGCAGTTTACGCACTGGGCTTTAGGTGTAAGAGATGTCGAGACTTCCTGTTTTTTTTAGCCATCTCATTATCATCACAGGCAGAATAACAATAACAGATATCACCTATTTGTAGATAACACGGGATGCACTATTCACTATAGTTCACAGCTTATCGGACCTCTGCACAGGTCACAGAGAATGCCTAGAAAACTCTCCCACAGAAGTCACTTAGGTCTCCTGCTGTCTATTATGTTTATGGCCCATGTGGAGGTTCGCAAAGAACAGGAAGTCTTGACTTATTTTAAGTCTAGTGGCCAGTGGAAAACATGCATGTCTTTAGGAAGTTTTTTAATATATATACCCTATTTTTTGGACTATAAGATGCACTTTTTAAGCAAAAATAATTCTTGATAAAAAGTTCTTGCGTCTTATAGTCCAAACATAGAGTGCTCAGCAGCTTCAGATGGTGCTGCACTCAGCTCCCTAAGTCTGTCCTGCTCTGCGCTCCATTACTCCTGCCTGTACTGATTTCCCGACACGTTGCTTTGGTCACGTGAAGCAAGGGGAGCAGGTCACTGCTGTGGCCTGTGATTGGTTGCAGTGGTCACGTGTCCACCCGTTGATAAGCATTGATCTCAGCTCGGCAGGGAGAGGGAGAGCTGGCCCGGGAGCTTTAGAGAATGAACCCAGCAGCGGGGACCAGGTAAGTATAATGTCCACCGTGGGTTGGCTACTCAAATTGCCTAAGAGCTGTGTAAAAGAAGGACTGTGGATTCTTAGCCCCAAAATGAATGCCAATAAACTATATCACAAGTTGATACTGCTCTTTCAAAGGGCTTTTACACTGCAAGCTCTATGGGGATGACCAAAATCATTCATACTCTATTTAGTTTGCATATTGTTGATAGTACATCTCCTGTATACATAGCAAGACTATGCTACTGACAATAGTGATTTATTTTTCATTTTTTAGGCCAGCATATAAGATGCAATTGGCCTACAAATGCTGCCATGTTTACATAGAGCTGTGATGGCTAACCTCCGGCACTCCAGCTGTGGTAAAACTACGACTCCCAACATGTACACTTGCTTGGCTGTTCTGAGAACTCCATAGAAAGGAATGGAGCATGCTGGGAGTCGTAGTTTCACCACAGCTGGAGTGCCAGAGGTTAGCCATCACGAACATAGAGCAATGATGCCAAACAAAAGTTCTTACGTTCTGCTCACTCGTTCAGCAGATCACCCTAATGCAAAAGGGTCAATCCCTTGGAACAACAGAGAAGTTTCAATTAGTAGCAAATATTATTTTTTTTTACTATTTTCTGTTGCATCCTATAGTCAGGAGTGTCTTATAGTCTGAAAAATATGGTTAAAAAAATCATCAAAATATCTATATAATGTCTAAAAACTTGATTTAATGAGGATCTTTCATGGGTTTTTGTATCACAGTGGACCGGATTTGGTAAATCTCACGAAGTGAGCATAGTATTTGCTGTACTAACTTACATAGCCTGTTCTCATGAGAGCTACCAATCTCATGAGAACAGCTCACCTTCTCCCTGGCTGTGACGCGGTCCGCTGCGATTGGACGGAGTCACAGCCAGGGAGAAAAGACGCCCCCTGAGGAAACCAGATGTCTCCTCCTCCCTGTACCAATGGTCCGAAGTAGCATATAGTGCACCAAAAACAGCGAGGGGCACAGCAGTGGAGCGAAGGGGTATTTTTGGGAAAAAAGTGCATCTACAGGGGCCGCCCTATCTGGTAAGCATGCCAGTTTGTGATACAAAAACCCTTGAAAGGTCCTCTTTAAACAATAGATCATTTTCTGATGACACATTCCCTCAAATTCCCTCAATTGGAGGTATACGTTTTCTCTCCATGATGGCTCTGTAATACCATACCAATGAGATAGATTTCATAGAAGACTTCTTTTGACCTCGCTTTTTGCAGACAGGGTGGCTATCCTAATCTAGCCAAATGATCTATCGTGATCTACGGTCATAAGGCTTGCATACTGCACAACTAAAGGGCTTGTCTTAGCAAGACTATCCCTTTTTCAGCCTGGCCTATGTCGTCACATGTTCGGCCTCTGAATTTCTTGGCAAACACCTGGCCACACGCTTTCCTTACATGCTGCCCATTAAAATGAATGTCCAGCCTTTTGAAAGATAGTCATGTTTGGTCCACTTTTTGCTTGCAGCTCCTCATTCCAGCTAATAGGTTAAATAATAGGGGAAAATCTGCAGGAAAATCCACGAGGATCTGTCGAGGAGTTTGCTGTAAATTTGCAGTAGATTTCCCCCTGTGCATTGCAAGCGATAAAATCTGTGGTGGAAATCCGCAGCATAAATTGACATACTGCAGATTTTTTTCAACTGCATCTGAATGAGATTTGCTAAAATGTCATCCACCTTGCCTGTACTGCAATACACTGCATGAAAATCTGACGGTAAATCTGCAGCATATGCATCCTGTGTGGCGCTACCCATAGAGGGAGCTTCCTTATATGATGTCCAAATGCCATAATAGGCTTGTCTTATTGAAATGTATATATATATATATTTATAATATCTCATAAATGCATACATGTCATAGAACCATATGTAACAAACACAGATGTCCTTATATCTGGCTTTATATCTTACAGTAAGCAGCATCATGTAAAAGAGGTATAACATGTAGTCTGTAAATAATAAATGAACCCGCCTGATGACAAGTCACCATAGCTCAGGCATGTCCAAACTGCAGCCTCCAGCTGTTGCAAAACTACAACTCCCAGCATGCCTGGATAGCCTACAGCTATTAGGGCATGCTGGAAGTTGTAGTTTTGCAACAGCTGGAGGGCTGAAGTTTGGACATGCCTGCCATAGCTACTAGTTAGTGATATTCTTACAATACTTTCAGCTGTATTGTGATAGAAAACTATCAAAAGGAATCTGTCACCAGGATGTTCACCAAGCATAATGTCTAGTAGGGCTAGCTCAGCTGAATTAATGAATACCTTCCGCTTAACGTTCTGTTGGCTTCATTCTGGAGGAAAAAAGTACTTTTAATACATATGTAAATGAGTAGTTAAAGAGGACCTTTCATCACTTCTAAAGATATAAACCAAGTATGGTGACATGTAGAGCGGCGCCCAGGGATCTCCCTGCACTTACTATTATCCCTGGGCGCCGCTCCGTTCTCCCGGTATAGGCTCCGGTCTCTTTCCTCACAAAGTTATAGTAGGCGGGGACTTGGGGGACTTGGTAATAGTAGGTGGCGCCTGCCCTTCATCTCCCAGGCTATGAGCTCTGCGCTGCGACTGGCCAGCGCTACAGCCAAGGAGAAGGAGATGAAGGGCAGGCCTCGCCTACTATAACCAATTCCCACCAAGTCCCCGCCTACTCTAACTCGGTGAGCGTCGATATCGGAGCCTATACCGGGAGAATGGAGCGGCGCCCAGGGATAATAGTAAGTGCAGGGAGATCCCTGGGCGCCGCTCTACATGTGAGCATCCTTAGTTATTATCTTTAGAAGTCATGAAAGGTCCTCTTTAAGTGCACTGAGGGTGGGCCTAAGGGATTCTGTGCTCCCTTGTTCCTCCTTCCTCCTCTGCCAGCCTCTCTCCCTTCTTCTTGATTGACAGGGCCAGGCAAGATGACTATGCGGGAACCTGGCCCTGTCAATCAAGAAGGAGAGGGAGAGACTGGCAGAGGAAGCAGGAGGAGCAAGGGTGCACAGAGTAGCCTGGGCCCGACCTCTGTGCACTTAACTGTTCATTTGCAAAGGGATGAAAAGTAATTTTTCTCCACAATGAAGCAACGGATTATTAAGTGAATGGTATCATTAAGCTGAGCTAACCCTACAAGGAGTTTTGTCTGTTTTAAAGGGGTTATCTGGGCTCTTCTATATTGATGACCAAACTCTAACCAGATACACACCTGGCACCCCCACCGATCAGTTATATGAGGAGACGACGCGCAATGTGCGCATGAGGTCTTCCTTCTTTCTTCCTGCTCGCCGCTGCTTTGCCACAGACAGCAGCGGTGAGCACCATCTCCCAAATAACTGATCAGTGGGGGTGCCAGACTCCAGCCGATCTGATATTGATGACCTATCCTGAGGATAGATCATCAATATAGGACAGCCCAGAGAACCCCTTTAACAGTGAATTTCCTGGTGACAGACTCCCTTTAACAAAGAAACAAGTTTTGAATTCAGCTCACCCAATCACTAGAACCACGTCTTCTGAGTAACCTCTTGCATAGACAAAACATCCAGAGTCAGGAGAAATACGAGACTTAAAAAACAGCAATAGGAATTCCAAAGAATAAAATAAAATTCAAAATTTATTAATATAAGTTAAAAATAGGTAACATCTGCTCAAGAGGATATACAAAATACACTTACGCATTTCGGAAGAGTTCCTTAATCATAGCATTTATTGTTATGATTGAGGAACTCTTCCGAAATGCGTAAGTGTATTTTATATTTCCCATGAACAGATGTTTTATGTTTACATTATATTATTAAAGTTTGGATTTGTTCTTATTCTTTGGAATTCCAGTTGCTGGACTTCAAACTACAGACTCCTTTTGGATTTCTTTCTTCTTTAGGGAACATCAGCAAACATCTAACCAAAAGGTTTGCTTACCAAAAGCTCACTTAGCACTAGACATATTCTTGACTTGAGACCATTACTATAAAACTGTAAAATACACTGATATGAGGTTTATTTAACTGAAGTCCTAAAGTTCATACTAAACCAGTTTCTAACATCATTATCTACATCGTAAAACAAGAATTAATTAAAAATGGTAACAAGTAACTATGAAAAAAGCTGATTAAGGGTGAACATTAAATAGAGGAAGCTCCTGAAGCTGAGACCTTTGAGAGAAGGCGCTCCTAGGTTGGCTGCATTTCAATTCCTCATGGGTGTGGTTATCTACAATGAAGAGCAGAGGAGGAGCATATATGGATTAACAGGGGTATAAAAGTCTTTGATATCTGGGTTGGAGGTGAAGCTTGTGATGACCCATTTTAAAGCTACCTGTACACTTTGGTTCCAAAAATGTCCATTCCACAATAGTCATTTAAGAAATATTTCATTTTCTTCTTAAAGTGTAATGTACTGTTCTGTCATTAATGATTACTGCTGGCCACATTCTTGTATACATACAATAGTCTGACAAAATGTACAATTCACGACATACATTATACAGATTCCAGGAGAAAGGAATCACTTTAATGAATGTATAAACTGTAGCTGGATTCTTCACATTTGCTATATGTTGTCGATCTAAACTATTGACCCAAGTACTAAATATGGCTTCCAATTCTCCAGGTCGAATGTTGAGCATTAGGTTTGCTGAGGGGTCAAACCCTGTAAACTCTTTAGCTTCTCTACTTATGTCTGTCCACTTCTAGAAACCTATTACCTGAGAAATCCATGGGAGAACTGAAAATGTACAACTCTGCAACAACTTGAAGATGTGTCTTCTCCAAGATATGACTGTCTCTTTGCTTGTCTTTGCTGGATGACTGGGTTCTTAGAGCACTGTTGGGAATGTCCCATCTGGCATGCACTTAAGTGAAGATACTTGGCAATGCACAGATGTCCTGTTCTGCAGAATACATTGTGAAGCTTTGGGAAGGTGTTTGCACCTCTTACATATCATGATGTATCCATATCTGCTTTTCAAGTCTGGAAATGTTGATGTGATGGAGCCCTGCAGGTTGTTTTTGTACATGTCTGCAGAAACTCTGTAGATCACCGGAGGTAGGGAAAACATATTTCTAAGGAGTATGTTGCATCGATAGCTAGTGACCAATAAGGCAAGCCATCTTGTATGCCACTGCTGAGATCAAGGCCGCACCTCGCCCGCTGCCTTCTTCTGATTGGATGAAGGTGATTTCACATCTTGGTGTCAGCTTGTGGACTGCTGCGTGGAACTTATCCTTGAAGCTTAAAGCAGAAGGAAAAAAAGTCAAACACATTTTAGAATCACAGATAATAAAATGGGTCCACCCAGCTTGGAATTGTTTTGTACTCGGTCCACTTTGAGTTATGCTAGGTGTAACGAAATCCGAGGTAATTAGATAGATAGATAGATAGATAGATAGATAGATTTTATATTGTCCTAAACGTATTATCAATAGCTGATTGTATAGCAGTGGCTGTTGATCTAGTAAGTAAATGCAAATTGTACCTCCAGGTGCCAGCCAGTCTGAAAACTAGGTGAGACCACTTCACCTTCTCAGAGGAAGCTCTGTTTAACACTGGCCTGCTAATTACAAGCCATTTGGGCCTACTAATGAAGACCTAGAAGGGAGATATTAAAAATGTGGAGCAACCCCAGACATGTTGTCTGCTAGACCAGCGGGTGGTCTAAACCATTCAATAGATGACTGAAATAATATCAGAAGCCATAACTCCGACCTCATAACACCCACATCCTCAGAACCCTAATAATTGTGTTCAGCCTGACATTGGCTTCGGGGAGAATCCAGACACCCCGTACTGGACAGGAGGCATTTCTCGGTATTCAGGATCTGGCCTTCTGGAAATCATAACCCGATCATATTTGGTGTCTGAATAACCGGGACGGGAGCGACTCAGATTATGGGATCTTACCTGTACCCGCAGTCCCTGTCATTTGGCGAGGAATCACCGTGATTCATATTGCCATATCGGTCAGCCTTGTGGGAAGGTGGGGCAAAAGCCTGAATAATATCAGACGACCCAGAAGGCCGGACTGAAAGGCGGGAGGTTCCCTCACAGCCCACCCCTCGGCTGAGGGGGGATAAAAATAGGTGTTTGGGAACAGGTAAGTGTCAGCCATTTTGGGGATCCACATCGTTTAAAATGACTGCCCATATCTTTAGCTGTCCCCACAGCCGGAATATAACTGATGCATCTCAGTAAGCCAATATTCTGTATTTTATCCCTTTCATTTTATCTGTTTTACTGCATTGTTATTGTATGTATATTTTAGTTTTTATCTTTTATCTGACACTTTCTTTTGTATTGCACTGCACTTTTGTGTATTAAATTTAAACATTAATAAGTCCCTTCCTTGCGGTCTTATAAAACTTGCTCTTTCGAAGGGAATAGCGTCATCAGTAGCGTTTTCATATAGATAACTTGTGTTACGGTGTTAATTTTGGGTTGATAGAATATAGTATAAGTATAGGTCCCTATTGCCTTATAGTATAGGTGGTGGCAGCAATTGTGATAGAAAATATTGGGGGTGTTAGAATCTAGGAGAGCAAGATAGCATAATTCCGTCATCTTGAATAGGTGGGTGACGTGACCCGAGCGTAGGGATCGTTACACTAGGTGACTTCATTCCACAAAAATGAATTGGGAGAGTAAACTTTGATGTAAACAATGATATACTTTAACTTACAAAGGGTGGAGTTTGTAGACAGATCCGTCCACCCCAACTGTGATCTCGAGGATGTCTTCTCCCCGTTCTTATGCATGCGGTTGAGGACTGCAGCAAGGCCGGCTCCACACATGACAGCAGCTCGTGTGGACACGCTTTCACATGCCATACGCACTGCATGACAGTCGCCCAGTGTGGGCTGCAGACCAAGTGTTCGCAGGATGTTGTAGGTTTGCTTAAAATCTGTAGAGTCTCTGGAAATAAGAACAAGAAAAACATTTTTGGGATGAAACTAATAATGGGGGTTGAAGAAATGACAACCAAGAGACTGTCTGGCTCAGAAAACCTATGTTTGAATGCACTATTTGGACATTTTAGGTTAATAAAGGGATGTACCTCATTTTGATTTCTATCGATTTATAATGTATCTATTGCCTTAGGGCCCTGCTTTTGCATTACACTGACTTCACTGGGCAATGCTGTGCCCTCTGTACTTTGATTGACAGGGCCAAGCAGTGCAAAAGTCATCACGCCTGGTCCTGTCAATCAAAGTGCAGAAGGTGTGGCAGTTGCAGAGAGAGCAGAGCCTCTAGGTGTAACGACAACGCCCCCATTGCTCCTAGAGGCTCATTTGCATATACTGTAATAAAACATAATTTTTCTCAGCAATGCGAGCACATATGTACATGGGACCGACACAGATGCCTTCAGCTGCCTAGATACCCCACCGATCTGGTCTTAACAAGGGATGTGCTGCCAACACCCAACTGTATGGGGGATGAATGAGTGTACTAACGATCACTCATCCCAATACTGTTTTCAGTCATCCTGTGTAAAAGGCCTTTTAAACAAGCCTCAATTGACCGGTTTAAAGGGCCTGTTCTGGGCTGTTATCCGTCTCTATGAAAGGACCCTCCCTAAAGCTGTGTTACTAGAAATGTCAGATTATTTCTTTATTACCCCTCTATCTGTGACACAAATTGTGTTTCAAAACTTCCTCTCATCTTCAGTTGTTCAGAAGCTTCTCCTCCAAATACAAAATTTTCATTCGTCATCTTCATCAGGACCAGTCTGACGAGTTCTCCCATGTACTTTCCTCCAATCATCTTCTCATAGCTTTTCCATGGTAGGAGTAAACAGCAAGGGAGTCAAAATCAAAGCTCATTATTAAGAACACCAAAATATTTAAGGCAAAAATCTAAATTTATCTTCAGATAAAGACATTTATTTTGTATATTGGTCATAGACACACACATAACTTGGACTGAAATAAAATATTGTCACGCTTGGGTGTGGGAGGGAAACACCACACCAGGCATAGGAGGGAAGGGGGGAACAGGAAATCAGGCCAGTTTATTGTCTCTTAGGATCTGTAACACCTGTCTAACGTGATCCTGATGTATCTGCACGTCTAGAGAATAAATTAGAATGTCATCCAAATACACGACTACAAACCTTCGCACAAGGTGATGAAAAATGTAATTTACAAAATGCTTGAAAACCACAGGAGCATTGGTCAACCCAAAAGGCATGACCAGGTTCTCAAAGTGCCCCTCAGGAGTATTAAAAGCAGTCTTCCATTCATCCCCTTACTTGATCCTAACCAGATTATATGCCCCTTAGGTCCAACTTGGAGAACACCTTAGCACCAACAATTTGGTTAAACAAATCGGGAATCAAAGTAAGAGAGTAAGGATCACAGACAGTAATTCAATTGAGTACACGGAAATCCGGACATGGCCGAAGACTTCCGTCCTTTTTTTTAACAAACAAGAACCCTGCTACTACTGGAGACTTCGAAGGTCTTATGTGTCCATTAGCCAAACTCTCGGCAATATACTCTCTCATGGCCAGTCCTTTAGGTCCAGAAAGGTTACACAATCTAGATTTTGGCAACTTAGCTCCGGGTATAAGGTTGATAGGACAGTCATATTCCCGATGCGGAGGTAAATCCTGGCATCCACTCTCATAAAATACATAGGCAAAATCAGATATAAAAGAGGGTAATGTCTTAGTAGTTAAAACAGAAAAAGATGTATTCAGACAATTGTCAATGCAATAATTACCCCAATCCAGAATCTGTCTAGCTTGCCAATCGATGGTTGGATAGTGCTTGCTTAACCACGGTAAAACCAGAACCACCGCAGTAGGGAGACCCTCCAACACAAAACCCAAGACGAATTCTTGATGATAGTCACCCACTGTTAATCTGATATCATGCACCACTTGACTCTAGCACCACGTCAGCAGTCAGGAGAAATCGGGTACTACCAGTCAAAGACAAATGCACATTTTCTGACTCTCCTCTCACCCCTCCAATAGTCAGATGGGAATTATATGTCCCGCTTTTTTCTTTTTGCCGTTGAATGTATGGACATACTCTGATAAAATGTCCCTTCTGTCCACAGAAAAAACACACTTCCTTCCTATTACCAGTATGCTTAAAAGCAGATCCAGGAGTTGATTCCCCTAATTGCATGGGTTCGTCCCCAGACATAAACCCGGGAGTAGCTTCACCCACAGTGCCAAAGGAGGAAAATACATCATGTGATAGTACGTCCTGAGAGTAGGGGCCCCTAGATCTCTCTCTCTCAGGCGTCTATCAATGCCAGAGACATAGCAGCCTACAGAGACACTGGAGTTTCAGGAAAGGCCAAAGCGTCCTTCAGCCTCTCTGATAACCCTTGACAAAACTGGCTATGGAGAGCAGGATCATTCCACTGCGTATCCGTAGCCCACCTCCTAAACTCAGAGCAATAAATCTTAGTGGAACGATCATCCTGACGAAGGCTGCGCAGCTTGGTTTCGGCTAGAGAGGTCCGATCCGGATCATAATAGATAAGATAAAATTCATCTACCGACCGACAGAGAATCTGTCTGGGAGGGCAACTATAGGCTCCAAATAGGCCTAGTCTCCCCCACTGCCAACAGGACCAACAGCCTGTGATCTCTGCATCTGCAAGATGGTCGTGCGGAGGTCAGCTACTGTAACTCCAAAAACAAACCTTGCAGCTGAGCTGCCAGTGCAGCAATAAGATCCATGGCTGCACACAAACAATAAAAAATGACAGTTTTAGCAGTTTATAATGTCACGCTTTGGTGTGGGAAGGAAACACCACACCGACTATAGGAGGGAAGGGGGGAACAGGGAATCAGGCCTGAGAACTAGGGAAGGAAGATAGACACCTAGTGAAAATTCTAACCAAAATCCTGACGGACTACCAATATGAACAGACCCCAAAGGTAGGTAAGTTCATACGCAGAAATACCTAGAGTCCTATCTAGCCCTATAGGACCCTGGTACTAATGGCAGGGACAAGACTACCTGTTCCTCCAAAAGGAAGGACGAACAGGAGTCTACTTCAGGACTTCAGACAAACAATAGGGAAATGCAACACACAGAACCCAAACAAAATACAAAAGGGAAAGGAAAGACTTAACTTCAAAGAGGCTAAGGAAGCACCAGGAACTCAGCCGAGATCCAACCACAAACAATTCACAGGCACAGAAGTTATAAACTGCACAGCATAGTGGGAGAGGCAACTATAAATATGGAAGGTTAAATGACCATGTAAGCAACACCTGGAGGCAAGGGGTGTGGCCATTACCAGAAACAACACAGACACCTATTGATCCACAAGGAAATCTGTCAGATCAAACCATGTGTTGCCAGTCTCACAGATCTCCTGCCACTCACTGTCGCCGAGACGTCCATATGTCTTGGTACGTCTGTGACAAATATACTATAAGTGACATTTACCAATCCCTAGAACTTTTAAAGAATGGCAAAATGTTGTGTGTCCTTACAGTTGCTGACCAGGATTTAGGGAGCCCTCATCCACTACTCGATCGTACTCCAGACGGAAGTCTTCTAGTTCACCTGTGTCGCCAAATGCACCCCACTCTGTGTTGACACACATGCGACCTTCTTCTCCTTCCACCAGCTCCACATTGCACATCTCTTCCATATAACAGGCATTACATCCAGTGCCTGGAAGATCAAAGTGAAATAAAAAGAGAAGATAGGTCAACTCTAAGTGGTGGGATAGATAACTCATGTAGCTGCGAGCAACTTTTAAATTAAAGGGGTTGTCCGGACAGATAAAACATTGTTTTAATAAAAGTGATTGCACTTATACAGCAAGTCAAAAGTTTGGACACACCTTTTCATTTCATAGTTTTTCTTATTTTCTTTCTTATTTTCTACATTGTAGATTCATATTGAAGTCAAAAAATTGATGAAGGAACACAGATGGAAGTAAGTAGTAAACGGAAAAGTGTTAAAGGGGTTGGCAACTTTCTGTTTAAAGGGGTTCTGCACTTTGTTTAAACTGATGATTTATCCTCTGGATAGGTCATCAGCATCTGATCGGCAGGGGTCCGACACCCAGGACCCCCGCCGATCAGCTGTTTGAAAAGGCAGCGGCGCTCCAGGAGCGCGGCGGCCTTCTCACTGTTTACTGCCGGCCTAGTGACGTCACGACTTGTATCAACTGGCCTGGGGGGGCTAAGCTTCATTCAAGTGAACGGAGCTTAGCTGCGCCCAGGCCAGTTGATACAAGTCGTGACGTCACTAGGCCTGCGGTAAACAGTGAGAAGGCCGCGGCGTTCCTGGAGCGCCGCTGCGTTTTAAAACAGCTGATTGGCGGGGGTCCCGGGTGTCGATTGATAGATCATCAGTTTTAAACAAAGTGCAGAACCCCTTTAATGTTGACCAATGTTCTTGTAAGATGATTATTTGGCACTTACTAATATAGCCTTTGTTAAAATTCTGTCCCTTTGTAAACAAGGGGCATACCATATGAAATATAGAAAATGGTGCACAATTTAAAATAAGGCTATATTAGTAAGTGCCATATAATCATCGCAGAAACACATTGGTCAACAATAACCAGAAAGTGGCCAACCCTTTTAACCAAACCAGACTATTTTTTATAGTTTAGATTTTTCACAGTAGCCCCCATTTGCTTTGTTGACAGCTTTGCACATTCTTGGCATTGTGTCCACCAGATTCATAAGGTAGTTGCCTTAAATGGTCTTCGATTAAGGCTGCTTTCACACTGGCGTTTTGGATTCTGTTTGTGAGATCTGTTTCAGGGCTCTCACAAACGGTCCAAAACGGATCAGTTCAGCCCCAATACATTCTGAATGGATAAGGATCCGTTCAGAATGCATCAGTTAGGCTCCGTTCCGCCTCTATTCCGTTCAGGAGGCGGACACTAAAACGCAGCGTGCAGCATTTTGGTGTCCGTCTAACGATGCGGAGCCGAACGGATCCGTTTTGACTTACAATGTAAGTCAATGAGGACGGATTCGTTTTCAATGACACAATATGGTGCATTTGAAAACTGATCCGTCCCCCATTGACTTTCAATGTAATTCAAAATTCACCGAAGACGAGAATTGCTTGGGCCAAGAAATCCGAGGAATGACCATTAGACCATTGAAAATCTGTACTTTATTCTAATGAGTCAAAATTTGAGATTCTGGTTCCAACCATGTGTGGATTGTTCCTAAATGTGTGGTTCCCGCTGTGAAGCATGGAGGAGGAGGTGTGATAGTGTCGGGGTGCTTTGCAGGAAACACTGTTGACGATTTATTCAAAGTTCAAGGCTCTCTTAACCAGCATGGCTACCACAGCATTCTACAGTGACATGCTGTCCCATCTGGTTTGAGCTTAGTGGGACCATCATTTGGTTTTTAACTGGACAATGACCCAAAACACCCCTCCAGGCACCAACCACCCGACTTTAACCAAATGAAGACAGGTATGGAATGAGTCGGACTGCAGAGTGGGAACTCCTTCAAGACTATTGGAAAACCATTTTAGGCAACCACCCCAAGAAGGTGATTGAGACAATGCCAAGAGCGTGCAAAGCTGTCATCAACGCAAAAGGGGGATACTGTGAAGAATATAAAATATAAAAACTATTGCGGTTTGGTTAATTGCATCTGTATTCCTTCACAGTTATCATGTCTTCAAAAATATATCTACAATCTAGGAAAAAAACAAGAATGAAAAGGCGTGTCCAAACTTTTGACTGGTCCTGTATACTTTGAGTACCAAAGCAGCCCCAATGACAAATGCACATTTTCTGACTCTCCTCTCACCCCTCCAAGAGTCAGATGGGAATTAAATGTCCCTCTTTTTTCTTTTTGCCGTTGAATGTATGGACATACTCTGATAAAATGTCTCTTCTGTCCACAGAAAAAACACACTTCCTTCCTATTACTCTCCTCTCACCCCTCCAATAGTCAGATGGGAATTAGGTGTCCCGCTTTTTTCTTTTTGCCGTTGAATGTATGGAGATACTCTGATAAAATGTCCCTTCTGTCCACAGAAAAAACACATATTACCAGTATGCTTAAAAGCAGATCCAGGAGTTGATCCCCCTAATTGCATGGGTTCGTCCCCAGACATAAACCCGGGAGTAGCTTCACCCACAGTCTCAAAGGAGGACAATACATCATGTGATAGTACGTCCTGAGAGTAGGGGCCCCTAGATCTCTCTCTCTCAGGCGTCTATCAATGCCAGAGACATAGCAGCCTCCAGAGACACTTCTGGGTTGGTTTCATCAAGGAAAGTAAGCCTCTCCATCCTCTGTGTTTCAGGACGTGACTAATGAAGCTAGGGGCTGGCTGCGTGCAATAGTTCAGTGCAATCGTTAAATCAGCCCTTTCTCTCGGTTCCTCACCTGTAATGGAGAAGGGTGTTGGATTAGCTTCATTTTCTATGTTAGAACCAACCCAGAAGTCTAGTGGGATTGGCCCTGTAGCTGGACACCAGGGCAGCTATGGTACTCAAATTATATTGAGTATCAACCAATGCAAACTGGTTCAGAAAAACTGAGAAACGCAATCACAATCTAATTGCAGCAGGTTGTTGGGCACAATAACTGTCCAAAGTAGCAGCACAAGGAAGTTAAAATAGAGCATTGGGCACTTGGATTGGTCACCCTACTAGTTCCTTGATCAGTCCGCTGACTAAGCCTCCTGATTAACCTGCCAACTTGACCTCCTAGTCCTGCAAATGGTTGGATGGCCATGCATTCTGCACACAAGCCATCTGGCATCTCTGCCAATGCCCACCAAGAAGACTGGAGTGAGCAGTGGTGGCTGGTAGAGAGAGACATCGCAAGAGTGCCTGAGATTAGAGTTACAAAAAGCAACCATGGGCTGTCAACACAATGGACAAGAGGGGACCTAATTTACTTTATGGGAGAGTTTTCATCCTCTGTGACCTGTGCAGAGGTCAGGAGGGAGTAGATAAGATGTGAAATCACCTATTGTTAATGATGGATCCTGTCTTATCTATACAGAACTGTTACTTGTCATTGTAATCGTGCCTGTACTGATAAGCAGATAGCTGCAGTAAAGTGATCTGTACAGACCAAGAAGTGCCTAGTAGCCAGTGCGAAAACATATAGTGATATGAAAAAATTAAAAATAACATCATCAAAATAAATAGGTTATTTTCTAATGACACATTTCCTTTCAGGCCCCATCACATTCCCTATCTTCTATGATAGTGTTGTATGCTTTCCTTTAGTCTAATAAGAGGCCACTATAAATACATTACACTCATGGAATAAATGACAGTCCACAGTGGTTTTTGCAGATATTTGGGACCACACACACATTTTTACTCCCAGTCTGAACAGTTGAATGTTCGGCAGGGTTCACATCACATTTTTCCCATGCGTTTAACGTATACAAAAAAAAACGTATACGTCAAAGGGATGGGAAAAAACGTGATGTGAACCCAGCCTCACTTTGGTGCTTGTGAATGCACACTTACCTACTATCATGCCAACTTCACAACGGTGATCTTCATAGTAACAAGAGATCATTGTAGCAACAGTGTCATTCACCATAGCCACCACATCCATCTCAAAATCCTGGGGAGGACAGAGATAGAATGATCGTCACGTCAGGGGAATGAAACAGTATAATACTAAATCACATATAACTGTAGAAGAGCTAAAATCAGCACCTGGAACATATGAATAAACATCTATATAAAGCAGTATGCACGTTGTAGGGGGAGCAGGAGTAGCAGTCTTACCCAGGCACTGGTGTCTAAAGGGGTCCATAGGCTCCTCTGTCACCTAGAAGGACATTATAAATGCCACATAGCAAGAAGGGGACCCTGAGTTACTGTCATTGATATTGCACTTGACCCCTGTAGCCTCCAGTTACACCGTTAGAATACTTAAAGGGGTTACCCCACGCCAAGTATTACTATGCAATGAGCAGATCATTTCAAATGAAATGTTATTACAAATACCAGGTTTGTGGCTCTCAGATGGTGCGTCATGCATGGAAATCAATAGGGTGTGTTCCAGAGTGGACTGTTTTATTTTAGAGAGGGGCTATCACATTGAAAAAGGTCTCTCAGTTCATCACATTGACCAACAGCTCACCCCTCGTCTCTTGATGGCGTCTCTCAGCAGTCCAACAACGTTATTCCCCTCCGCTCCTGAAGCTTTGAATCCTTTGGTCCAGTTCAGAAGGATCCCCTATCATAAAGAAATTCACTATAAGCCTTTGTGTATGACAGCAGGGGCGGACCGGGAACTTAAAGTGGCCCTGGAAAAAAATACTAAAAGTGGCCCAGTTTTGGAGTCGAGTCCGAAATTGATGGAAGGCCGGGCCAGCAATACCATATTGTGGCGCATTATACTACCCAACAGAGCCAAATACCACAGTCCATCACAAAATACTGCCAGCAGCACAAAATACATCCCGAAAACCTTCCACTGGCCGGCCGTGAGGAGGGCTCAGGCGGCCCCCTGGGCATCAGCCCACCGGGAAATTTCCCTGTAAGGTCTATGGCCAATCCACCCCTGTGTGACAGATAGGTAACCCTAAAAATCTACAACATACAGTATATGGCAGTGATACCCTAGATAACTGTATGTCCACACCTCATGTATACTAATACACTTCACCTTGTCAATATCCTCATGTCGGACTGGGAAGGAGAAGGTAAATCCAAGGGGCAGTTTCTTGTGTTTCATGTTCTGCTGATCCAGATAATCTGAGATACATTCAGCAATGTAATCGAAGAGCTGGAAGGAAAACACTCAGTCAGTTTTAAAAGTAATTTCACAAAAAAAAACGACTACTTTATTACTTTACTCTTGTATAACCTTTACTAGGGTGTCATAAGGTCCATCAGTTCCCACCAATTGTACTGTCTCATCCATCATAAAAATGGAGAAGATTCACAGACCAGCCCCTGTATTTACTAGAATATGTTCTATGTGGATTGAACCAGAAAAATGCAATAATAAGTTGCTATTTCTTTATACTCCACCAAAATTAACCCACAATTCTGTCAACCCCAAATCCTTTCCATAAAGCTTCTCACCATCTTTGCAGTTCCTGTCATGGCATCTTTAGGGATCGAATACATCTTATGCTTGGTTTCGACTTTCCACTGTCCATCTAGATCCTCCCCTACTTTAACCAACATTACTCGAAAATTGGTTCCACCGAGATCCAAGGCTAAAAAATCTCCAACCTCTGAAAAGAAGAAGTCAGAATCTTGTTAGGGCTTGCAAAGGGAAAAATGAAATGTTGGGATTTAAGTAAGTAATACAGCAGCAGTTACTAGCAATGGAGTAGCTAAAGGGAGCGCAAAGGTAGGACCACAGCTCTGGTGCCTGAAGAGGCCGAAATGTCCCTCTGACTCATAGAACACCATTATTATAAATGCTATGTTGCAGGTGGGGGGCCGGTTTGCATTGGGGCCCTGGATCTTCAATTTACACCTCGGGTTATGTTACTCACTGAATCATCTATCTATCTATCTATCTATCTATCTATCTATCTCCTATCTATCTATCTATCTATCTATCTATCTCATATCTATCACGCAAATCACAGATCCGTAAAATACAGATACTATCCATGGGCTGTCCGCATCCGTATGTCTGTTCCACAAATTATAGAACATGTTCTATTCTGGACCGCAAAATATAGTCCACGGACCCAATGGGTTTGCAAAAAAATGCGGATGGCATATGGACGGTATCCGTATTTTGCAGATTCACTGTTTGTTGACCACAAAATGGATATGGTTGTGTGCATGAGGCCTTATAGTCAGTATAGTCCATCAAGTGACATTTTATTTGATGAAAATAGCGTCTCCATATTTTAATTTTGTTCCTTCTTTAACAGATGGTTTTCTGACTATTGTGATTTATTTTGTGCTATTACATTTTTTGCAATTGCTAAAAAATATATAAAATTATACTTCTGCTTTTATCCTATAAAAATAAAAAACCCTCCTATACATTATTCTGATATATATCAATACAGACGGTTGTAGGTTCGAAATCTGGCAGAGACCATTTGAAAATAGTGACCGGCTAAAAGTTAAATACACAGGGGTATCCCCATGCTGACAGTCTTTGGGGTTCTTCCAGGGGCGTAGCTAACGGCTCATGGGCCCTGGTGCAAGAGTTCAACTTGGGCCACCCTTCCCTCAGTGCTTTGTGTGTCTTCTTATGTGGCACAAGGGTCTTTGGGCCCCCTCAGGCTCCTGGGCCCGGTAGCGACTGCTACCTCTGCACCCCCTATAGCTACGCCCATGGGTTCTTCTTACCACTGACTCCATATATGGACAAAGAGCGGGGACTCCAAATCCATATAAGGAGCCAAAGCACAGACTCTTAATCCATATATGGAGCCAGAGCAGGGGCTCTTAATCCATATATGGAGCCAGAGCAGAGACTCTTAATCTATATATGGGGCCAGAGCAGGGGCTCTTAATCCATATATGGAGCCAGGGCAGGGGCTCTTAATCTATATATGGAGCCAGAGCAGGGGCTCTTAATCCATATATGGAGCCAGGGCAGGGGCTCTTAATCCATATAAGGAGCCAAAGCACAGACTCTTAATCTATATATGGGGCCAGAGCAGGGGCTCTTAATCCATATATGGAGCCAGGGCAGGGGCTCTTAATCCATATATGGAGCCAGGGCAGGGGCTCTTAATCCATATATGGAGCCAGGGCAGGGGCTCTTAATCCATATAAGGAGCCAGAACAGAGGCAATTAATCCATATAAGGACACAGTATTAACGGGAACTCCATACAGTATTACAATGAAGTTTTTAACGAATCGACTTTGCACGTACCATCCGAAATCCATTCGCTCATCTCTACTCCTAATCCATATATGGAGCCAGAGCAAGCACTTCAATAGGCCAGTTAAAAATAAGACTGTGGCCTCCAGGCACAACCAGCCAGGTGGCAACCCTACCTTCAAATAACATGAAATAAAGCACGTGTGTACACTACCATGGCTGACATATAGCAAACACTATATGTAGTGGTAAACTGCTGCATGTGTAAAGATGCATGCAAACACTGAAAATGTGGATAAATCTGAATTGCATTACTGTTGTACTTACTATACATGAACATTAGAAGCTCTTTGTGCACATTTTGACCCAATTTGTCTCGGGCCCATCTACCAACAGCAAGGTGGCTCCATCAGACAGGAACCTACACTTTCAAACTTGACTCTCCATTTAATATCTATCTATCTACCTATCAACTATCTATCTCTTGGTAAGACATGTAACCAGGACTCTTCTCCATGTAATAAAGTGTCCATCTCTTTTATGTCACCATTTACAATCTACCCTTTTCTACTTCTGCTGCAGTGGCCCCGTGACATTATATAACCTGAGATTCCCGGCCGCCCTCCCCCTGCATGGTCAGGCAATGTCAACGTGAGTAAATAAAAGATTTGCTAAGAAATAAGAGACAGAGCAGGAATCCTGATGCCGCTGTGCTGAGGGTGAAGGACACGAGCAGAAGAACTGCACTAAGCCCCTGTTTGAACTAGGCCTATGTTTGCTTTCAGACTGGTGACAAGCCCTGTGTCCAGTGACAGACTGGCTGTATCATGAGCATATCAGATCATCTCTTGAAAGCTAAAGTCCGTAAAAGGTGGTGACATGGCGGACAGTCTAGGACATTGCCACTGGTTCCACCCAGTGTGGGGCTTCTTGTACTAGTTTAAAGCCTGTTTCACACTGGTGTTATTGGTTCTGGCAGGGGAACAGCCTGCTGGATCCGTAACTACTGTGTGCAGCAGTGTGCGGCCAGAAGTCCGACCGGCCCCATTTACTATAATGGGAAGCGGCAGAAATCCGGCCACAGCACGGCAAATATGCAGAAAGGCAACCGGACAAATACCGCTACATGCAGAGGTTTTTGTACGGCCGCCGCTCAGGCATATTTGTCGAGCGGTGCGGAGCAGAGATACAGAGTGGAAGCCCACAGAGCCGCTATGGAGCGTTTCCGTGGGATTTCGGTCCATGCTTCCGCACAACATGTTCTATTTTTTTGCGGTGCAGGCAGAATATTGCGGATCGTGGACCTATTCAAGTGAATGGGTCCGCATCCGCAAACAGTGCCCGAGCATTGTGGACTCCAATTTGCAGTCCGCAGTACGGGCACAGGTCGCACATCTGCTGATTTTATTTACAGCCACAACCCATGTGAGGATCCTTCGGTGCTACGGTGAACCAGACTAAACCTAAATCAAACTGATTTCTGTTGGTCAAAGCTAACCATGTACTGTAATCATATATCATGGACAGTACCATAGTGTAGAACATTTTTGTTAATAGTGTCTACATTATCCATATTCCACAGGTTGTTCCCTATATTGAATCACATTGCCCTATGCCTCTTACCAGAACCATCAGGTGTGGAGCGCACGTAGGTCGGCAGCATTTTTACACTGGCTTCTTCATTCGTCTCCAGGTGAAGACCTCTTTCCATCTCCGCCTGCATTCTGTTCATAAGGACCTGCAATTCTTCTTCATGAAGCTTGAATTCAGACAGCATCTGCTCCACCTATGCGGGTTTAAGACAAGGTCAAAAGGGAGGAAAACTGCAGGAGGAAGGAAGTTCATGATGACATTTTTATGTGGACAGCTACGAGTAGATCCATGGGATTCTAGCAGCAACATTTAGGTGAGAAGAAAAATGGAGGGATCTTCCTGGTGCCTAAATAGTCGGAGAAAGCCCTCTGCAATGGACATAATACGAGTCTTATGGGCCCCACGGCAACTTTTATTCCTGCCTGGATGGACAGAAAGACAATAGACATACAGATAAACTTAATAATAAATTTAGCTCTAACAAATGATATAAATCCAGTTACACAGAACATGTTAAAGGGGTTCTTCACTTTGTTACAACTGATGATCTATCCTCAGGATAGATCATCATCATCTGATCGGCCGGGGTCTGACACCCGGGACGCCCGCCGATCAGCTGTTTGAGAAGGCAGCGGCGCTGCAGGAGCGCCGCGGCCTTCTCACTGTTTACCGCTGCTAGCGCCCCGCCCAGTGACGTCACGACTTGTATCGGTGTATTCGGTGAACAGAGCTTATCCTCGCCCACACCACTTGATACAAGTCGTGACGTCACTGGGCGGGGCGCTAGCAGCGGTAAACAGTGAGAAGGCCGTGGCGCTCCTGCAGCGCCGCTGCCTTCTCAAACAGCTGATCGACGGGCGTCCCGGGTGTCAGACCCCGGCCAATCAGATGCTGATGATCTATCCTGAGGATAGATTATCAGTTGTAACAAAGTGAAGAACCCCTTTAAATATGTGGAGGAAGAAAATGAACTGGTTAGTGTCATATGTCCTGCTGATGTCAGGACATAGCAGTGGACAGCAGTCACATGACAATCCAGGAAGTAGGATTGAAGCATGGGAGATAAGAGAAAACTGCAAATGAGGTAAATTTGCAGTGATTTCACCATGGCACTAGCACCAAGATGCCAGTGTTCTCAGACACATGGTATATAGGTGGAAGCCCTGCATATATGTGATATCTCACACATGTACTGAACATGTATGTAGCAGTGCAGATAAGTACAGGAACATTTATACCAAGCCACCATCAGCACACATCCTCCATCTAATGGTCGGTGAAATGTTCGCTGTTTTGGCGAAAAACAACCACAACTAATATACTGTATCTAAAACTATACTTTTATGTTACATATAGTCCTGGTATCCCAAAAGGAAGGCAACTGAACAGTTAACCTTTGCGCAATGGTAAATACGGGAATATTCACGGTCAGTTACATAAGACATAGATAAATACAATCATCCACATGACAGGGTTAATGTAAAACCAAGAATGTGGGAAGTCCTAATACCTGGCTTCTCCTATAGAATAGAAGGCGTGTAGATGTACTTAAGATCTGCCGCTTGTCTTATACCAGGTGAACATGACATACAAATGACTAAGGGCTAAAAAAAATCTATATTTTAAAAGTGAATGTCTGTTTGTCCGTCTGTCCTCTATAGGTATCTAAAAGCCTGAACTGTTGCACACCAAATTTTGCACATAGGTAGATCGGGTGTCTGGGAAGGTTTTCATAAAGCTCTCAGCTCTCTAGGACGTACTGTGCTTGGGATATTACCAAAAATGCAAATATGGCACCATCACATGACCAGGGTGCTGTGAAAGTCACTGTTGAGGGTGGGGCACTGTGGAGGTCACTGTTGAGGGGGCAGAGTGCTGTGGAGGTCACTGTTGAGGGGGAGGGGTGCTGTGGAGATCACTGTTGACGGGGTAGGGTGCTGTGGAGGTCACTCTTTAGGGGGCAGGGCGCTTTGGACGTCACAGTTAAGGGGCAGGGTGCTGTGGAGTTCACAGTTCAGGGAGCAGGGCACTTTGGAGGTCACAGTTAAGGAGGCAGGGTGCTGTGGAGGTCACTGTTCAGGGGGCAGAACACTTTGGAGGTCACAGTTAAGGGGGCAGGATGCTGTGGAGGTCACTGTTCAGGGGGCAGGGCGCTGTGGAGGTCACTGTTTAGGGGAAGGGGTGCTTTGGAGATCACTGTTGAGGGGGCAGGGTGCTGTGGAGATCACTGTTGAGGGAGCAGGGTGCTGCGGAAGTCACTGTTCAGGGGGCAGAACACTTTGGAGCAGGGCCGGGCCGACACAGAGGCTGGGGAGGCTCCAGCCTCAGGGCGCAGGCAGAGGCCGGCCAGAGGGAGAGGGACTGACAGGGGGGAACCGCTCAGCGCTCCCTCCTGTCATTCCCTGAGCCGGGCCCCGTCAGAGCGCTCCTCTCACCTCCATTATGGTCACTGCTTCAGGCCTCCAGCATCAGGCCCCGCTGCCTCTAACTAGAAACACAGTAAGCAGGTGGGCGGAGCCTAACAGACCTCCGTTAGGCTCCGCCCACCTGCTTAATATGTGGCAGCGCTGGGGCCTGATCCCGGAAGCCTGGAGCAGTGAACATAATGGAGGTGATAGGAGCACTCTGACGGGGCCCGGCATTAAGTACAGTGAAAATGCCGGGCCCCCTTACATGAAGTCTGTGACAACATGGGGGGGCAGAAAGAGCATGACAACGTGGGGGGTATAAAGAGCATGAAGAGATGGGGGAGAATGACAGGGGGCAGAAAAAGCATGACAAGAAGAGGGATTATGACAAGAGGGGGAGAGCATGACAAATTACTATGTGGGGGCACTGCTGTGTGGTTGAGGGGGGTATGGCGGACATTACTGTTTGGGGGGCAGTGTGGCGGACATTACTGTGCGGGGGGCAGTGTGGGGGGCACTACTGTGTGGGGGGCAGTGTGGCGGACATTACTGTGTGGGGGGCAGTGTGGCGGACATTACTGTGTGGGGGGCAGTGTGGCGGACATTACTGTGTGGGGGCAGTGTGGCGGACATTACTGTGTGTGGGGGCAGTGTGGCGGACATTACTGTGTGGGGGGCAGTGTGGCGGACATTACTGTGTGGGGGGCAGTGTGGCGGACATTACTGTGTGGGGGGCAGTGTGGCGGACATTACTGTGTGGGGGGCAGTGTGGCGGACATTACTGTGTGGGGGACACTACAGTGTGGGGTGGCATTATACAAAAGCTCTGCAGATGCAACTCCCATGTATTGGGTCACCACAATTTGGGTGGTCATTCACTAAATGAACCCTATTATGGGGAGAATCTGTGGATGACACATATTTGTCATCCACAGACACCCCCCCTCCCCCCCAAAACAGGGTTAATTTACTAAATGACCACAATAAAAGAGGTGGGGGTCACATATGCTATTTCATAATGACAGCAGGGCCCGTGCAGTGACTGTATTCTACTAATTCTACTACACCCCCTCCCCCCTGCTCACTGGATATAATCTTATTAACTATATAACTCTAGTAAATCACTACAGTTATATAGTTAAGATTATATACAGTGGAGGGGTAGTAGAATACAGTCACTGCACGGGCCCCGCTGGCGCTGTCATCAAAAAAGCAGATACAACCCCACAGCCTCACCCCTTGTATTGGTGTCATTCCTACACAGTCCCTGTTATGGGGAGGGGGGATCTGTGGATGACACATATGTGTCATCCACAGATTCCCCAATAACAGTGTCATCCATCACAGATCCCCCATAGCAGTGTCATCCACAAGTTGGAGGGGGGGGGGGGGGCGCACTTGGGCAGCTCAGCCTCTGTTGGTGGTGGACCTTGTCCCAGCCCTGCTTTGGAGGTCACAGTTAAGGGGGCAGGGTGCTGTGGAGGTCACTGTTCAGGGAGCAGGGTGCTGCGGAAGTCACTGTTCAGGGGGCAGAACACTTTGGAGGTCACAGTTAAGGGGGCAGGGTGCTGTGAAGGTCACTATTCAGGGGGCAGGGGCTTTGGAGGTCACAGTTAAGGGGCAGGGTGCTGTGGAGGTCACTGTTCAGGGGGCAGGGCGCTTTGGAGGTCACAGTTAAAGAGGCAGGGTGCTGTGGAGGTCACTGTTAAGGGGGCAGGGAACTTTAGAGGTCACAGTTAAGGGGCACAGTGCTGTGGAGGTCACTGTTCAGGGGGCAGGACACTTTGGAGGTCACAGTTAAGGAGGCAGGGTGCTGTGGAGGTCACTGTTCAGGGGGCAGAGAACTTTGGAGGTCACAGTTAAGGGGGCAGGATGCTGTGGAGGTCACTGTTCTGGGAGCAGGGCACTTTGGAGGTCACAGTTAAGGAGGCAGGGTGCTGTGGAGGTCACTGTAAGGAGGACAGTTAAAAGTAACTGCCAGCGTACCGTATATAGGGCTACTAGGGGATTTCTCCATTGGGCATGAGGGCATGGATTGGCTCGCTGGACCCCCTAGGCACAAATCTAATAAACACACAAACAGATAGACCAACACTTCATACTTCGGCAGAGCTGGGTACTTTTTTCTAGTATTAGTTACGTGTATTTGGAGAATTTGAAAATATTTTCTTAAAAGAAATCCAATCACATGGGTGTGAGAAAGAGACAATAAACCACCAGTCTACCTTACAGATTATTACTATAGGGCCCAATGCCCCAGCACAAAGCAAGAACAGAGCGCTCTGATCCACTGTAACGAAGCATGATGCAGCATCAGCCGGACATGATCCTGGCAGGTAGTCAGATATAAACAGTGAGCATTTCTATTCACTGACAGCAAGCATAGCATGTGGAAATGGAGAGGAATTGACACAAAGTACATTAGATAGTTGCAGAATTTTGCCATGTACATTCATTCAAGAGGTTCTGTCAGAATCATACACCACAAGATGGGGAAATAAGTATACAGTATGTCACTCGGAGTCCCACCACTGTGACCACCACCGATTATGAGTACATGGGTCCTGTGTCCCCGTCTTAATGAGGACCTTTCACTGCTCCTGACATGCCTGTTTTAATAGCTTCATGTATTCCCCATGTAATAATTAATCTATTCTTATGTCTCTATGTTGTGCCATTGCTTTATTATTTCTACTATAAGTTAGGAATGAATTGCTATTAGCCTTCAGTAAGGGTACAGAGGGGAGGTAACCAGTTGGGGGTGTGGACCTGCACAGACTGAAAATGGCAGCACTGATTGGATAAAATGAGTTTGTGCAGCTACACACCCCCAATGGTTACCTCCCCTCTGCACCCTTACTGAAGGCTAATAGCAATTCATTCCTAACTTCTAGTAGAAATAACAAAGGATGCTTCAGAACTGTAATTACATGGGGAACGCATGTAGCAATTAAAATAAGCATGTCAGGAGCGGCGGCAGGTCCTCTTAAATGGAGCAGTGGTTGCGCATGTGTGCCTGCTCCATTCAACCTCTTTGGTAAAGATAGCCAAGGACATCGCTTGCTTGTCAGTAACATAAATTTGGAATGCTCCAATGGGAAACTTGGAATTCCCAATCTCAGGATTGGTGAGGGATCCAGTGGTGAGACCCTAGCAGCACTTAATCTGTGAATAGATGATATGTTATGATTCTGGGGTCCCTAAGGGTCCATTTAAATAGCCATAGCACTCTGTGTGCTGTTGAATGGTGCCCCTTAAAATAAGGTTTTTAGGGGAGAAAACCTCCATAAAATGGCATTACATCTCCATATAGAAACTGTCAGTCAAACCTCTGTGCCTCCACACACCAAGCCTTATTTACATGCGACCAGAACAACCCCTTTGACCCATTGACTGTGAACCAAGACTTTTCTTACTCAACGTGGCTGAGTAAACAAAAATTTCTTCATTGAACCTTCATGTTGTGACTCTCTGTCTCTATTCCACTGCTTGAGTATATGATGAAATGTGGTGGCAATACCCCGACATATGCCCACACTAACAAAAATAACAGTGATGGGAATCTGGCGTAGATCTGAGCGTGGGTCCATCTGATAATCAATCATTTTCTCGCAAATCGCCAAGAGCCTAGTTCTCTTCTGGCTCTGCACGGGGTGACTGCGGTCGTTGTTAATTGGAATTTTATGCAATGACTAATAGTCGGATGCAGGTATTAACTCAAGCCCTTGACTAGTGATGGTGACAGCACTTCTGGTCAGAAACTCCTCATGAGTCAAGGAAAAAGTAATCCAGTCCATTGCCAACTTCACCCAAAGGGCCACTGCTAAGCCCCATTGTTGTCTTATAGGGTCTAATTAGCCATGTCTTGGACTATCCTACCGCCCAAACCCTCCACCTGCTCCTTATATAAACTGACCTTCATGCCCTTGAGGCCTCTTGCACACAACCATATGTATTTTGCGGTCTGCAAAAAACAGATCCACAAAAAATACGGATGACGTTCGTGTGCATTCCGTATTTTGCGGAACGGAACAGCTGGCCCCTAATAGAACAGTCCTATCCTTGTCCGTAATTCGGATAATAATAGGACAAGTTCTCTTTTTGCGCAACGGATATACGGAAAAATGGAAATAGAATGCACACAGAGTACCTTCCGTTTTTTTGGCGGACCCATTGAATGGTTCCGCATACGGTCCGCAAAAAAACCCAGAACGGACAGAAAATACGTTCGTGTGAAAAAGGCCTGACTGAAACAACCGTAATACTCATTCCCATAATGTGCGTGCAGATTCATTTTCGACATAATTAATTCCATAAGAGAGTGTATCAGACTTCCCAATACTCACTAAGAAATACCAATCAGTCTATATAACGGTCGAGTGTTTTGCGGCAGCCATTGTAGCACAATATCTGTATGTGTATGTCTAGCTTCACAAAGCTGAAATTCAACCTTTGTGCAAGTACGTATTGGCTATGATCACGGGAAAGGTGCATAGGAGCACTTCTCATGCAATAGACCTGCTCAATGGAGACATATGGACACTACATGCCCAATAATGACCATCACACTCAACACTGATCATACCGTCATCATAAATTCTGTACCTCTAGCCAAATACATACTTCAAAGGATCACAGACCCCCATAAAAATTTCCCAGCGCCCTCCCCCATTCTTCCCCATGGACTTACATCTGGATGCACAGTTGAGTCCATGCTTCCAGGCAGGAGATCTCAGGACATGGAGGGCTGATGCAGGATACAGATACGTGGGTGCCTGTCACACCTGAAATCCCTGGGTGTCTCTGATCCTGAATATGTCTGCTGAGTGCATATTTGGGTGCTACATTCCCAATGGCTAGTCCTGTATATATTCTCCAAGACTTCTCCATTTAAAATCCATGGTGTGTGCCGACCAGTCTCCACCGTGACTCTTTCTACTACTCACAGCTTGTCTACTACTACTATTAGCTAACGGCTATGGCCGGCTTACAGGGAGGAGAATGGGAAAGGAAGGGGTTGTCACGTTCAGAGCAATGTAAAAGAAACGATGGGGCGATCTTCTGGTGATGGTCTCAAACCGTCCAATGAATATACATTGCTTGCACCAAAGCTGCAGTGTCTGGCAGTGCAGGAGTTAATCAGTAACTCTGTTAACAGATATGTCCTTTTTCCTGAGAACTGCTGAGCACACAGTCCGGCCTACACACATATACATGTATGTAACTCGCCCCTCCCCAAAGCCTACATGTCTTTATGTTTTACAGGTATCACTATAGCGGTGCTAGGTATTTTTGCATTGTGCAGTGGTTAGTCTATGCCCTCCCACCCCCCAAAAAATAAGTCTCCATGCACCCCTTGGTCTCTTTAATGAGAATCAAATCCCCCTGAGTTGCATCTAAGCCCTCTCACCTAGCCAGCCAGTGCCCGTCTGTGCTGATGAGGGGTGAGAACCCCGAAACAATGCTGTCTACAAAAGGGTGCCCCTTGGTTTGGCTAGGATTCATTAATTTGCAGACCCCAAGAAAAGAACTATTTTCTGAAACATATTAGGATGCTTTTAAGGGCTCATGCACACGAAGGTACATTTGGTCCGCATCTGATCCGCATTTTTTGTGGATTAGATGCGGACCCATTCACTTCAAGGTGGCCGCAAAAGACGTAGACAGCACACCGTGTGCTTTCTGCATCCGTATGTCCGTTCCGCCGCCCCACAAAAAAATAGAACATGTCCTATTCTTGTCCGTTTTGCGGACAAGGATAGTACAGTTCTACAGAGGATAGAACGTTTAGTTCGGCAAAATGCGAAACACACATCTTTTGCGGATCTGGCCGTATGCATGGACCCTCAGAGGGAGGTCTGAATTGCTTCATAATGAAGCAATTAAAATAACGTAAAAAAATACTCATTCCAGGGGAGTAGCTACCATGGAAGCAGGGAAGGCGAATGCTATAGGGCCCAAACTCAAGAAGGGGCCCAGTAAGAGGACAAATGGATTTATTTTAAGGACCTAGGGAGCAGTGTGTATAGTGCTCCTAGTCCTAGCACTAGTATTACTCACCACTCCTTGGTCTTCTTCTCTGGACGCCTGCGCTGCTCTAAGTCCTGGCAGAGCACAGCTTCAGGATGGGACGTAGTGTGTGTAGGAACACACTATAAGGGTGGGTTCGCATTGGCGTTATTGAATTCCGTTATGACAGAGTTATAACAGAATATAACGGAATTCTAGGACGGAATGCAATACTGAAGCCTTTAAGAGGCATGCTGTTTTGCTCCGTCCTAATACATGTCTATGGGGGCAAATAACTTTCTGTTTGGTCCTTAAAGTCTTAAGACATTAAAGGGAATGTGTCATCAGAAAACAACCTATTTTTTAAATCATGTTTTTATGTTAAATGTATTTTTGAAGAATTTTTATTATTTTTCATTTTCCATGTCAATATTTATATTTAAACAAAAATCATAAATCCTGATGTTTTCGCACTGGCCACTAAGCGTTATAATAAGCGCCACTTCTTGGTCTGTACAGATCTCCTTACTGTAGTTTTCTCCTTATCATTACAGGCAGGTTTTGAATGACAGGTGATTGTCAAAGCTTATCTACTCCTGGCTCGTAAAATGATCTTTGCAAAGGTCACACAGCAGGCCTAGAAAACTCTCCCATAGAAGTCAATGAGGTCAGCTTTAGGCCTTATTCACACGTCCGTAGTGTTTATGGATCCGCAAATTGCGGATCCATAAACACACCCGGCCGGCAGCCCCATAGAAATGTCTATTCTTGTCCGCAATTGCGGGCAAGAATAGGACATGCTCTACTTTTTTGCGGAGCTGCGGCTGTAAGATCAGTGTGTGCTCTCCGCATCGTTCCGTGCCCCATTCACAGTCAATGGGTCCGCATGTATTCTGCAGAATTGTGGAATACATGCGGACATATATGCGGACGTGTGAATAAGGCCTTAGTCAATTCTGTCTATGGGCCATGTGGCCACCGTAAAGCAATTGTTTAAATTCTTTGAACAGCTCAGGCAAGATGGCAGGCCCCATAATTATGTTCAGGAAATAGAATAAAAAAAAATATGAAAATAAAGGCAGATTGGTAAAAAAGAAGAAGATCTGTCGCTAGCACGTTTTAATTGGCATAAAAAAATGTGGTGACACATCCCCTATAAAGAAGAGCCTGACATTGGCAGCGTTTATAGCTGACTACTAGAGATTTTAAGGGTACAGCTACACTGGTCGTGGCCAGGATCACAGAGTTGCGGTAATCCCATAGAGACGTAGGAAATTGCAGTGCGAGTCGCAGAAAATCCAGCAGTGTTGGATTTTTTGAGACTCGCACTGCGATTTGATTCATTTCTTTGGGATTACGCCGTGTAGCCGCACCCTTAAAGGGGTTATCCAAGTTCTCTAACAGCCCCCCATGTGCCGGGCCCCTCACAGGTAATATACTTACCTGGCTCCCTGCATCGCCACTTCTTCCTGTACACGGATGAAGGATGAAAACATTCGGTGTCGGGGGGGAGAAGCCAATGGCAGACGGGGACGAGCCTCCTTAGCATCACAGGTGACGCTAGGAAGGCTTGTCCCCGTCCCCGCCTGCCATTGGCTGCTCCCCCCCGACACAGAATGTTTTCATCCGTGTTACAGGGAGAAGCAGCAGCGGCGGTGCGGGGACCAGGAGCGGCGCGGGGAGCCAGGTAAGTATATTACCTGTGAGGGGCTCGGCACTTGGGCGGGCTGTTGGAGAACTTGGATAACACCTTTAAAGGGGTTGTTCCATCTTGACATTACTTGTACAAATAGCTGCATTCCATTATAACAGCCCCAAGAATGGATGCGTGCATCGTTTTCTCCATTAACTATTATTAATGTTATGGGACTTCTGAATATAGCTGAACCAGCACTTTTCGTGACCACTGCTTTGCGGCTGCTCTCCCTATACTTTGGGGTTCCCGTTCTGGAGATAGGTGCAGGTCCCAGACCATCAAAGTGCCAGATGGGAAAATCCCTTTAAGATATTCGGTACAGTAATATTTTCTTTACCAGACAGTAGTAAGAATTGGCAGATGCTGGATTATCAAATGTTCTGGATAATTGGATGCTCATTAAAAAAAAAGGTAAACCTTGCTCACACAATGTAGGGCTGGAGCACAGTGTGCAGGCCAAAAGCAGGAGAGGGTCAGAAATAAAAGCTTTGCATGTTTCATTCTTTTTATATTTTTGCCTGTCCTTGTAAAAATCAATCATGATCAATTATGAAAGATGTCAGTTTTCACGCATGCTGACATCTATAGTGGACAGTTAAAAGCGTCTCATTTTGCGGCCTACAGTGAGATTGTTATCACTAGGGATGAGCAAATCCATTTTAGGCAAATTTGTTAAACATTTCCTAAAATTTTGTACTTCCAAACAAACCTGAAGGTTTGGCGATTCGAATAAATCACACAAAACGCGCATGCTGTTTTGCATATCAAATTCAGTACACTAGTGAGGGAAACAGGACAGGAAAGATGAAGACGGAGGATGACCCTGCGGGTCAGCTTTACAGACCTCAGGAGGGACGACATTGACTGGTCCTTTAGGCACTATAGGACGTGTTTAGGACCTTACAGGGACAGTGTAGAGACTGGTAAGATATATAAAACTAGGTAGATTGAATTACTTGATAGAAAGACAGGTTTTGGCACACCCAGGATAGGGTTATTTAGTTAAGGATTTAAATATATATATATACTATATATATAATATATAATAATAAAATATATAATTATATACATATTTTCTGGAGTCACTGGGTGTAACAGCGGCTCATGTGCGCCGCTGTTAGCTTGCTTACCGCCTCGTTCCCGGGCGCCGTTTTCAGCTGTGATGTGCTGCCAGTGCTTTCTCATTCACCGCTGCAGTCCTGGGTTCTGTCCGTGTAGGTACTGTTGTTCTGGGATCCGCTCCACCGTTTCCTTTTAGCCCTGGCAACACCATGCTTGCTGCTTCTTCCCTACAGCACTTCCTTAAGGGCCGGCGAGCATCACTTCTTGTGCTTTATTACTCAGATCATGTGACCTCGCTGACTAATCCTAGCCCTCCTGCAGATATATAAGTGGCTCAGCCCCCTTCCCAGATGCCTCAGCGTCAAGGCCCTTGTGTCTTGCTAAAGTTGCTGTTATCTCTGCTTGTGGTCCTGGACTCCACTACCTGTTTGATCCCTGCCTGTTTGCCTCGACTCTCCTGTTGCCGACCCGGATTGCCCGTACCTGTGCCACCTGCCTGGACCTATTGCTTGTTTGACTTTGCCTCTGCCTCATTCTTCGGCCCTGCACTGTTGCTCCTGATTACAGCTTGCTGACTATGTCTGTACCTCTGGTACCTTGCACTGGTACCCCCTGGTCCGTCTGGACCAGCTGCCTTGTGTGTCAATCCTCCTCAAGAGGTAGCGACCTGGTGTTCCTCTCGGGAAAGTTTATTCCGACCATCAGGGGTACTGGGAAGAACGAGAAGTTCACTTAGACAACGCCCTTAGAGAAGGGAGAACACGTGGCACAATGGGTTCACTCCCACTGGTTCGTGACACTGGGAGCATATTTTTTGCGGCAGATGTTGCACAATTGTGCCTTTTTCTTTCCAGAAACCTGTTGCAAATTTTCTACAGTAAATAAGTGTACAGATAAGTGTATTTTTCAGTGTCTCGCAGCAGTGTATAGTTTGCCAAAGATGTTGTGCAATTGCATCTTTTTCTATACAAAAACCTGTTGCAAAATTTGTACAGTCAGTACAAAAGCGTATTTTCCAGCATCAGCATCTATTTTGCCGCAGATGTTGTACATTTGTCTTTTTCTTTCCAAAAGCTGTTGCAGATTTTCTGCAGTTCTACAGTTAATAAGTTTACAAATAAGCATATTTTCGAGCATCACTGGCAGCATATATTTTGCTGCAATCAGTGTACCAAACCTGTGACTTTTCATTTAAATGTCTGGTAAATGACAGAGTGGTAATGGGCAGGATAATAGGAAGTGAGAATGTGGGCGGCTGTAGACATGGAAGCAGCAGCACAGTCGCCACCAGCCAGTAGTAGTAGTAGCCACAGTTTTCCCTCGGTTCCGGTAAGCAACAGATTATTATTGATGAGAAAGAGGATGACATTGTGAACTGGATGGCTCACTCATCATCTCAGTCAGCAGAATGATATTGACGTTCCCTCAGAGTAATGGTGGAGAGTAGGGCTGCAGTAAACGAATATTTTAGTAATCGAGTATTCTATCGATTATTTTTTACGATTAATCGAGTAATCTAATAAGAAAAAATGAATTGATAGACTGTCAGCTCTCCCCCACCCCAGTGCCGCCGGCTCTCCCCCACCCCAGTGCCGCCAGCTCCACCCCACCCCACCGACTTTAGCTCCACCCCACCCCAGTGCCATCATCTGTTCCCCCCACCTTGTGCCATCATCTGTCCCCCCACCTTGTGCCATCATCTGTTCCCCCCACCTTGTGCCATCATCTGTCCCCCCACCTTGTGCCATCATCTGTCCCTTCACCTTGTGCCATCATCTGTCCCCCCACCTTGTGCCATCATCTGTTCCCCCCACCTTGTGCCATCATCTGTTCCCCCCACCTTGTGCCATCATCTGTCCCCCCACCTTGTGCCATCATCTGTTCCCCCCACCTTGTGCCATCATCTGTTCCCCCACCTTGTGCCATCATCTGTCCCCCACCTTGTGCCATCATCTGTTCCCCCACCTTGTGCCATCATCTGTCCCCCCACCTTGTGCCATCATCTGTCCCCCCACCTTGTGCCATCATCTGTTCCCCCACCTTGTGCCATCATCTGTTCCCCCACCTTGTGCCATCATCTGTCCCCCAACCTTGTGCCATCATCTGTCCCCCAACCTTGTGCCATCATCTGTCCCCCAACCTTGTGCCATCATCTGCCCCCAACCTTGTGCCATCATCTGTCCCCCCACCTTGTGCCATCATCTGTCCCCCCACCTTGTGCCATCATCTGTCCCCCCACCTTGTGCCATCATCTGTCCCCCACCTTGTGCCATCATCTGTCCCCCCACCTTGTGCCATCATCTGTCCCCCACCTTGTGCCATCATCTGTCCCCCCACCTTGTGCCATCATCTGTCCCCCACCTTGTGCCATCATCTGTCCCCCACCTTGTGCCATCATCTGTCCCCCACCTTGTGCCATCATCTGCCCCCCACCTTGTGCCATTATCTCTGCTGCCCTACTCCTCCTGACACCGGGAGTGCACAGCGTCATTGGTTGCTATGACGCTGTGCACTCCGGGCGCCCGGCTTTAGTCGGCCCCCACCCCTCAGTTTCACTAACTTACCTTTCCAGCAGGGGCCTCCGGACACTACACAGCATATCCATGGTCCCGCGCTGAACTGACCTACCGACGTAGGCGCGCCGTGACCTGACGCGCTGTGTGACGTCAGGCGCAGAGCAGCGCGGGACCATAGACATGCTGTGGAGCTTCTGGAGGCCCCCTGCTGGAAAGATGAGTATTCCGAGCCAGCGGGAGACCACGGAGCGGGAGTAATAGCAAACGCTTCACTCCCGCTCCGTGGTCACGTGACACAAACGAATCATCGATGCAACAAATTTGCATCGATGATTTTTTTGTGTCGAATTACTCGATTTAATCGAGTAATCGTTTCAGCCCTAGTGGAGAGCCTTCTTTTTTCCTAAGAAGAGCAAACACCTCAGGTGCTATGGAAGATACTTAGGATAGTCTTCATGTTGATGATGCCTAGCTGTGTTGTGTTGGTGGCATTTGTTGCCATGCTGGTGATGGTATGGGCACTAGTAGCTGTGGCCCTCAGGGCCAATACAGAGGAGGGAATCGTGAGGAGGGGACAAGGAGCCCATGATATATATAGGTTAATGACTTTGAAGATAATTGTGTGTTAGACAGGACCTGGAAACTGGATCAATGTGATGAGAAGGAGGTGACAGCAGAGGTGGAGGGTGGTGTCAACATACGGGCAAAAAAAGAAATTGCCAGGGCCAGATCTCCTTCTATTGTGGTCGGCTCAGGAACTGGTGATGCCGGTGATGATAACGTTCATGCAGACACAAAACATGCCAGACCTAGGCAAAGGTCGGATGCTGGTAGCCGATATCTCCCATATGGCAATTTTTTCCCACCTGCCTTCAGGAAAAACCATTGCCCTGTGCACGAACGGCAGCATGAAAATAAGCCTTGGGCATTCAACCACAGAGGCATCACCACTGTACTGCAGCAGATGAGGCAACATCACCAGCTCCATTCATTAAATCGAACTGTCATTATCATCATCAGTTACTGCTTCTCCCCATTAGATTCCTCCTCCTTCTCGCCCTCTGCTCCATTGTCAAATATCCATAACGGAATGTGTGGCCAGGAAACAAATATATGCACAAGTTATCTGCTTGATTGCAAACTGAGCTCCCATCTGGCCATGTTGCTGGCGGTCCAGTTGCTGCCATGCCACTTTATTGCTTTTATAGAACAGATGTCGAGTGCACAGCCTTGATGTAAGATACCCAGCCACCACAATTTCTGAAAAAAAAAAAAAAGCCATCCCCTGTACTTGCACGTGGAAAAGAACGTGCGCCACTGCTCGGAATTGTCACTGCGCAGCAAGGTGCGCACCACCATTAACACAGCTGTTACGGGCAGGGACAGTACGTATCTTTCATAGCCCACTGAGTCTAGGTTTGGCGCTGCAACTCTGCACCACAGCAATGAGGCCAGGTCATATTGACACCTCCACTTTTATGTCTGGTTCCCACACCTGGCACTTAGCCGTCTCTTTCACGGACATCCTCCCATCCCAACAAAAACAGGGCAGAGACGTGCTTCAACTCCCCTTCCCTCTTTTAATATGCGTAAACTAAAGCATTGTCATGCCATCTTAGAACCTGGGCGAGATGAGATGCCACACAGCGGATCAGTGGCTAATCTGCATCAAGCAAAATTCCCGCTGGATGTCCCCATGCCAACTACAACTGGTCAACATGGTCAGCGACAATGGCACAAACATTTTGGGGAAATAACACATGCTCCCTAGATGGTGCATTTGTTAAATTTAGTGGTGCAATTTTTTTATGTTTTTTTAAAGGATCAAGGTTTGCAGAAGGTACTGGCCAACTCCAGGAGACTGTTTGCACATTTTAGACGTTCTTATGTGGCTAAGTAAGCCCTCCTGGACTTGCAGCGTCAGAATGGTCTGCCTGTGCATTGCTTGATCTGCAACTTGCTGGAATTCCACCTTGCATATGTTAGAGGGTCTGTACAAGCAGCAGAAGGCAGTCCTGTGTGTTCAGACAGTGGTAGCTCATTAGGGATGATTGTCAAGCCCTTTGAAGAGATTTACGAGTAGGCACAACAGCAACACCATCAATGTCATCCCTCATGGACAAAGTCACATAGAGGAGGATGTGGAGAAAGATGAGGATGAGGAGCTACAACTGGAGGAGTTGTACACTTGTTGCTGCAGTTTTCACTAAGCAGACACCTGCCATCTACTTGTCTGGCCGCATGGCCCCTCTCTGTCCCCGTCTCTGCTACAAGAAGCAGAAGCCCAGCCGCATCAGCCGCCCCACCCTGATGCACATCAGCAAAAGGATATGCAGGTTCATACCTGGACTGTTCCCTTTTTACGGCACATACTCTGTTCCCTGACCCCATGGACTTCCAGGGAGGCAGATTGGAACAGGGGCTAGAACTGGCTCATTTTGTTAAGGATGTACTGTCTTGCCCAGCCTAGGGTATTCAGGGAGGCAGATGACACTGTCACACCAAGGCAGAAAAAATTGTGCTCTGCAAGTGTACAAAACATAACATTTTTGAAAATCAATCAAGCGTGGACACCTCCTGCTGATGCCAATGAATAGATCTGGCATTGCTGACAGTGGCTATCTATCTCAGACCCAATAATGCCACTACCACTGTCTTTCTGTTTATTATATTCCATACTGTATTGCTGCTGCTACCACAGCTGCTACTCCTCCTGCTGCCACTACTATTGCCCATACATAGCCACACCATCTACTGCCTTGTCCGTCAAGTCCCATACTGTACTGCTGCGGCCGCAGCTACTACAGATAATACCCCTAAAATGCCACACATCTACTGCATGGTCTTTTAGATTCTATACTGTACTGTTGCTGTCGCTACTACTACCCCTACACAGCCGCACATCTCCTTTCCATCAGGTTCCATACTGTACTGCTGCTGCGCCCTAAAAAAAGGATAGTCGTGTACACTTGTTCAGAACGATTGCTTCTTCCAATACTACCATGTGTGTATATATCAGGACAGTCATCTACCCCCGTTAAGGCATAATTTTTGGATTGCAGGTTCAGAACAAGCAACTGCTTTTTCCAATACCATTGTGTTTGTATAAACACCAACAGGCGAAGTAACAATTTTGGGAATTTTTTTTAATTTTAAAAAGCATAATAAATTTGACAGTCCATAGTGTTTTTAAATCCGCTGTTTGTTAACACTGTCAACCATGCTTTTATCCAGAGTGTCACTTTGAAAATATTTACTATTGCTGTTATTGTGTTAAACAAAGGGAGACAGAGAGAAATTTCTAAAAAAATAAATAAAATAGAGAAAAATGAGTCCTAGGAGACCCAATTTATTTGTGCCCAAATCAAATCTTCTGACTGATTTCTTAGAATCGGACCCAAAACGAATTTCAAGAAATTCGCTTATCTCTATTGATGACCCAGACAGCCCCCTATGCACAAACAGCCTTCTCCTGTAATGACAGAGGAACAGGAAAAGAAAATAGCGATGGCAGTTATCACTTCCTGACAACTGTATCTGGCGCTATGGGTACTATCATGACTCTGTGATGACCGCTATGGATACCTAGCATTTTAGTGGTCTGGATATTTCCTCTGATGAGCTTTCATTCAATGATGAGAAAAGGCACAGATGTCTTTGGACAATTTAGGCGCATTCACCTCCTGCCACGACCTCAAGCTTATTACACTGAAAAGTCAATAAACAAGGAGATTGTACACATATACCCTCACTTAAAGTGTCTCTGACCTCCCTCTACTATTCCCATACTCAGATGTTTATGAATAAGTGAGAGTGCCTATGAGTATATGTTGACGTGTCCCAGGAGCAGATGGCGGTTTTACCTGTTATCTCCTCTAATAGTCCCGTTGGTTGTAGGACTATCCTATTAATCAGCATGTTATGGCAGTACAAAGGTGTTTACCAGATGTTGTATGCAGAGGTCAAGCGGGACAATTGTGTGCATGAGTGTGCTAAAGCCCTCAAAGCACTAGTTGGCCAAACCAACTTTGGTATGACTGGCCAACTATGTATGAGGTTGTAGTAACTTTCCCCGACAGATAATGTTGGGGTCAGGGGTGCACCTAGCCTTTCTGCTGCATGAGGTGAACATTGAAATGGCTCCCCCCCCTCCTGCCCTACTGTTAGAGGCATACAGGTGAATACAGAAAGATGAGCCACTGCCCCGGCTCGTCTCTATGTCTCGCCGCCTCAGGCAGCTGTCTCACCTGGCCTCATTGGAAGTGCACCCATGGTTGGGGTAAAGAAGAAGGATTGGACATGTTAAATTTCTCCAAGTAAGATATTCGCCTCTCCTAATTGAGAGGACATCTGTGCTCGGCTGAGCAAAGTGTGCATGTGTACGTGGGAGTTGTAGAAATAGCAGAGGAGCGACTGGCGGCTATTGAAGGTGCATGGCCATCTTTAGACTGACACGTTACATATAAACATATATGACACGCTGACGTTAGATATATCCACAGAGAGCAAGGTAGAAAACGTAATCTGCATGGTTCAAATGGCAAAACTGACATTTGAAGACAAGTTGACAGGCCCCCACTTCACCCAATAGCTGCTGAATCCAACCCTGTGGTTAGAGGTTGCATTGACACACTGGGGTCCTGGGTTCAAATCCAACCAAGGACAACATCAGCATGGAGACTGTATGTTCTCCCTGTGTTTACATGGACCTAAAACTGTCAAAACTGTTGCATGTGCACTTGGCATCTGTGTTGGTCCCATTTTCATATGTGCCCACATACGATGTTTTAATATATGCAAATGAGCCTCTGGGAGCAACGGGGACATTGCCGTTACACCCAGAGGCTCAGCTCTCTCTGCAACCGATGCACTCTCTGCTATTTGAGTGACAGGACAAGGCAGTGTAAATGTAATCACCCCTGGCCATGTTAATCAAAGTGCAGATGGCAACGGCACAGCCCCCCTTGCGCCTAGGATCTCATTTGCAGTTATTAAAACTTCATTTTTCTCAGCAATGCGGGCACATATGAACATGGGACCAACACAGATGCCTTCAGCTGCCAAGCGCACATTTAACAGGTCAGCCGGTGTCATAGGTACAAATCTGCGGACAAATGTTCTTTAAGAAGCAGAACCTAGCAGAATAAAAGTTCATATTCACATTACTCCTGATAATAAAAACGCCACAAAATGTATGTTTGTCCAGCTGTCCCCAGTGCCTACCTAGCGCTGACACACTAGGAAAATAGTAGAATAGGAAAATGTCAAAAAAATTAAAAGGGATGTTAAAGAATCTAACCTAGGTCAAAAATAAGAAAAATTCACTACACAGAAGAAACATATGAAAAGAAAAGGGATCAGAAGATTGTAGATGTCACCATTTTCGTTAAATGTTGATGCACACAAATAATAAAACGTCATCTTAACTTAAAGGCAGCCTAAGCCACACGTGGCATATAAACTGTGGGTTTTCTTCCACAGAATTGCTTCTGGAAAATCCGCAGTGTTTTAGGAACAGCAAAGTGGATGACATTTTAGCGAATTTCGTCCGCACACTATGGAAAATTTATGCAACAAAATCCACACATGGTTTGATGGAGGGATGAATGGACAGACAGACAGATAGAACTGAAGTGAACATGTATTGTATACTACACCACCAGCAGAGGGAGCCATAGAGAACAGTTATTGCCTCTTGTACAAGAAAGAAATTTCCAATAGTTATTAGACCGTAACTTATTTTCGGAACTGTATTAAGGCACAGTAGAAGTTGAAAGTAAGAATGCAGTATGTTTCTGCCGTAGAGTTGCTGTGTAGACAGAGAGCAGCGGATAATGCAGAGGATTCTGTGGTCAAACAGCTTGGTTAATGCTTACAAGAAACACTTACATCCTGCTCTTTACTGTAACTCCTGACGAAACGTTGATCAGCAGCATCCACTCTGTATGTAGTAGGATTGTTACGTTCCCTGACGACCATCTAATGCGTATGGTGGCCTCCTGACTCTCCTTCAATGGTTGATGGAAGGGGCGGGGGAGAGAAAGGATTGGGGGGGGGGGGGATATAAGGTTTGGGCATGTTGGATTTCGGCTGCCCGATCTGTTGGTTCTCAGGAGACAAGGAGAGGAGTCTGGCAGCTGCATATGTGTGGGAGGTTCACTACAGATTGATGTCGAGTGTTGGGCCAACGGCTATCTCATGTGTATGACAGCAAACTTTAACTAAAGTTCACAGATAATTAACACCAAAAATCCATGATAATCCAGAGTGGATTATCCTGGCGCAGAGTAGAGAAACTGAAACACATAATATAACAAAAGAGATGCCCCAAAAAAATGTGAAGACACATGTGATGGGGAGAACGGTGAATAGCACTAGCGTTTTTGCACTAGGGACCTGGGTTCGAATCCAACCAAGGACAACATTTGCATGGAGAAACTGGCTAACCACACCACAGTGAATAATAATGTATGATAATAATAATAGAAGTGGGTGTAATACCCCAACATCTTACCTTCTGCATCTGAGTGACCTCCATTCTGCCCTTGTTATCCAGCATGAGGACCAGAGAGTGCAGCTAGTTATATAGCTCAGTACTTGAAGGTGTTGATAGCCGTGCCAATCTTCTTCCGCTGGGATCCAGTACTCCGAGGTTAATGGAGGACACTGCCAGGTGTTTAGCCAGCACCCAATGCCTCCTTCCTCAGCTACCTGTTGCCTCCTACTGCCTAAGCCACACCTCGCTGTACAAGGACGAATACTTTGCTGACATACTACATCACACACAATGAAATACCGTATAGAGGCCACCTTAAAAAAGACCCAACAGCTTGGCAGATAGATCACCGGGCACAGGAACAGTCTGAGCTCCCTCCCTTGTTCTTACAACCTGCCGCCCTGTGGTGTCACCGCGTTATATATACACTCAACTCATTGACCCTTAAAATGTGTTTCTCCACCTTTTAACGCATTCATTGCAAAGGCACAACTCAATCCTATAGATACACAGTAGAGATGACAGAAACAGCTTGCCAGGTGGGAGAAGGGCAGCGACTCTGGCCCATTAGCATCCTGAAGACTCAAAGGAAGAAATTATTTGTAAAGTAATTAGCAATTCCTTAATAATGGTATTATTGGAAGTGCTCCATTTACAATTCCAGAGCATGGCAGGCTTCCCTGTCAGCCCCTCAGAGCTGCAAGACCAACCAGACCCTCACTCGTACACAGCAAAGCGGAGGAAACTATCAAGGACATCCAAAAATATTTATGGACAAATACTGACTTCAATAACGTAGACATACATGAAAGCGACCAATTGTTTCATCCCAACCGCCAATTAACTAATAATACAGTATTCCTAGTATGATACGCTATAGGTGGCGAACCTATGGCACGGGTGCCACAGGCGGCACTTAGAGCCCTCTCTGTGGGCACATGCACCCTGAAAAAGTCTATGGTGTACCAAAGTGCCCTTGACTTTTCCTGACATTTAACAGCGCAGGGCGCACTATGAACAGCATAGGCAGCGCACTGAATGTAGGCAGCTATTATAGCTAAAGGATAAAGTACATGGAAGATATGCTGTACTGGACTGTAGTATTAGGTTGTTGGCACTTTGCGATAAATAAGTGGGCTTTGGGTTGCAGTTTGGGCACTCGGTCTCTAAAAGGTTCACCCTCACTGTGCTATAGTTTTTCTGGCTCAGGATGGCCAATTGGTGACTCTCCGATACAGAGATTTCAGAAGAATATACAAAATTGCATTCATCTGTAAACTACAATGATATATATCCTCAAAAAAACCAAAAGTCTCCTTCCAATACCGTCTCAGCCGAGGAGAAGCCCACATCACATGCATCAAAGCAGCTTTCGGCATATAAAACCTATCACAGTACGCATCACTCCTATACTCCAAATTTCCGTAAATATGCTTGGATGCAGCATTCTGTGAACAGACAGCTTCTTTAGCAATGACCGTTTGTGGCTTACCGTGGAGGGTGTCAATGACTGTCTTCTGGACAACTATCAAGTCTGCAGTCTTCCCCATGATTGTGAAAACTACTGAACCACGCTGTGGGACCATTTTAAGGCTTAGGAAACCTTTATTGGTTCTTTGTGTTGATGTACTGTTTAGAGTGTGACACCATGAGTCTACACTATGGAACTTTTTCACAATATTCTAATTTTCTGAGATACTGACTTTTGGGCTTCCATTAGCTATAAGCCATAATCATTAACATTAAAAAAATAAACACATGAAATAGATAACTCTGTGTGTAATAAATCTATATAATATGAGTTTCACTTTTTGAATTAAATTACTGAAATAAATTAATTTTGATGATATTCTAATTTATTGAAATGCACCTGTATTTAGCAGTATATAAATTGGAGCAGAATTTCTGAGTAAAAACCTAAATTTATTCTGACAGGACTCCTAAGAGAGATAGTGAAAGTTCTTATTACCTCAAGAATCCCAATTAGCCTGCCTACACGATTCACATCTTTTCTTGTATAAAGCTGAGGACAGTACATGTGCCCTTAGCTGCCAGCCTCATCTCTGATAATAGACAAGTTCTTCTACTACATAATGCCGAACTATTTGGTGACAGAGGCATCTAAACCTCAGCTGCATAAGGATATAATGATGCGTTAGTAGTCCCAAACTTACTGACATAGGGACTGGGAAAACAACATTTTAATATGTTGCTGGTGGGGTATTCCCATCTCAAACATTAATGGCATATCGTTAGAATATGGCGTAAATGTCAGATACGTGCGTGTCCCACCTCTTGGACCTTCTCGTATCTCTAGAATGGACTCCCGAAGGGAAGCAAAGCACACCACAGAAGCGTGGCCAATCTCCATTCACCGATTTGCGAATTCCAACAACAGCCAAGCACTGGCTCCCATAGTAGTGAATGGGGATATGGCTGTGTATGATGTGCCTAGTGTGCTCACTCAGCTATTTTCAGACCTCCCATATCAGTGAATGGAGAGCATGCTGTGCATGTTGATACTGCAGTGTGCTGTATTTCAGTTTGAGGGTACCTTTTTGGAGATAGGAGTGGGTCCCAGAGTTGGGATCCGCACCTATCTGATATTAATGGCATACCCTAGCTAAGTATCATCAATGTCTGAGGTGGACAAACACCTTTAAAGAGGACGTATCGCCACAAAATACAGTGCAATATGCAGGCACAATGTTACAGAGCAGCAGAAGCTAAACAAATTGATCATATAGTTTTGCGGGAAAAGATTCAGTAAAATTTTATTTTATACATTTATATCTCTGCTCTTTCTGATTTCAGTTGTACATGTGGGATGTGTTATTAATGATTGATAGCATTCTCTGTGTAAGAGTGTATACAGAGATAGCTGTCAGTTACTGATATCTGTACAAGGAGGAGATGTTATCAGTGATTGATAGCATTCTCTGTGTAAGTGTGTATACAGAGATAGCTGTCAGTCACTCAGAGTTGCACATGGGGGATGTGTTATCAGTGATTGATAGCATTCTCTGTGTAAATGTGTATATAGAGATAGCTGTCAGTGTCACAAGGGTGTCAGGAGCCACGTTTGACTCCGTTATACCCGTGGTCAGGAAGTCGCAGCGGGTGGCTGCTCGCTATATGTCTAAAGATCACGCTGTTACATAATGGTAGCTTTCTGTGTTTGCCTTGCAATCCTTTTTGTCTCACTCAGGGATCCGTAACTTCTTCTCCCCAGCTGTTTCTTGTCCGTCACTCCCAACCTCCTTATATTCCCCCTTCCCACTTCTCTGTTTGCCAGATATAGAGCTTCCTGCCTGGACTTCTATACTGACCCACTGGAGCTGTGTAGCTGCTGTTCCTGGTTGTCGTACCAGAGCATTACCCTCCGGATCCCTATTGGGCTTTTGTTGTCCACTGTTGTCGCCCACCTGGGCTTATATGTTTTGTCTGTATTGTCTGTCCTCTCCCTGGTGTTTTCCTTTAGTGTTAGTGGTGAGGACTAGTGCTCCCACCGCCCTATTCACTACTTAGGGCTCAGCTTAAGGAAAGGCAGGGTTTAGGCACGTGATCGGCATGCGGGTGAAACACCCGTCTAGGGACGTCAGGGCAGTCAGGTGCCAGCCTCAAGGTGAGTTAGGGGTCACCACCTTCCCTCTCCCTTGGACAGAGCTTTCCCTCTTCCCTCCCTATGCGCCACACGTCTGTGATCGCATGCAGGTCGTGATAGTCAGTCACTGATGGTCATAAATGGGGGACGTTTTATCAGTGATTGACAGCATTCTCTGTGTAAGTGTATATACAGAGATAGCTGCCTGTCACTGATAGTTGTACACGGGGGAGATGTCATCAGTGATTGATAGCATTCTCTCTGTAAGTGTGTATACAGAGATAGCTGTCAGTCACTGATAGTTTTGCACAGGGAGGTGTTATCAGTGACTGATAGCATTTTCTGTGTAAGTGTGTATACAGAGATAGCTGTTATTCACTGATAACTGTACATGGGGAGGCATTAACAGTGATTAATTGCATTCTCTGTGTAAGTGGATATACAGAGATAGCTGTCAGTCACTGATGGCTGTACACAGGGAGGTGATATCAGTGATTGATATTATTCTCTGTGTAAGTGTGTATACAGAGATAGCTGCCTGTCACTGATAGATTTACATGGGGGAGATTTTATCAGTGACTGATAGCATTCTCTGTATAAGTGTGTATACAGAGATAGCTGTCAGTCACTGATAGTTATACATGGGGCAGGTTTTATCAGTAATTGTTAGCATTCTCTGTGTAAGTGTGTATAGAGAAATAGCTATCAGTCACTGATAGTTGTACACATGGAGGTGTTATGGGTCACTGATAGCATTCTCTGTGTAAGTGTGTATACAGAGATACCTGTCAGTCACTGATAGTTATAAATGGGGGAGGTGTTATCAGTGATGGATAGCATTCTCTGTGTAAGTGTGTATACAGAGATAGCTGTCATTCACTGATAGTTGTACACGTGGAGGTGTTATCAGTGATTGATAGCATTCTCTGTGTAAGTGTGTATACAGAGATAGCTGTCATTTACTGATAGTTGTACACGTGGAGGTGTTATCAGTGATTAATAGCATTCTCTGTGTTAATGTGCATACAGAAAAAACTGTCAGTCACTGATAGCTGTACATGAGGGAGGTGTTATCAGTGATTAATAGCATTCTCTGTGTAAGTGTATATACAGAGATAGCTGCCTGTCACTAATAGTTGTAAATGGGGGAGATGTTATCAGTGATTGATAGAATTCTCTGTGTAAGTGTATATACAGAGATAGCTGTCTGTCACTAATAGTTGTAAATGGGGGAGATGTTATCAGTGATTGATAGCATTCTCTGTGTAAGTGTGTATACAGAGATAGCTGTCAGTTACTGATAGTTGTACAAGGGGAGGTGTTCTCAAAGATTGATAGCATTCTCTGTGTAAGAGTATATACAAAGATAGCCACCTGTCACTGATAGTTGTACACAGGGGAGATGTTATTAATGATTGATAGCATTCTCTGTGTAAGTGTGTATACAGAGATAGCTGTCAGTTACTGATATTTGTACACAGGGAGATGTTATCAGTGATTGATAGCATTCTCTGTGTAAGTGTATATACAGAGATAGCCACCTGTCACTGATAGCTGTACACAGGGGGGGTGTTAATGATTGATAGCATTCTCTGTGAAAGTGTGTATACAGAGATAGCTGTCAGTTACTGATATTTGACACAGGGAGGTGTTATCAGTGATGGATAGCATTCTCTGTGTAAGTGTATATACAGAGATAGCCACCTGTCACTGATAGTTGTACACAGGGGAGATGTTATTAATGATTGATAGCATTCTCTGTGTAAGTGTCTATACAGAGATAACTGTCAGTTACTGATATTTGTACACAGGGAGGTGTTATCAGTGATTGATAGCATTCTCTGTGTAAGTGTGTATACAGAAATAGCTATCATTCACTGGGCCCGTGCAGTGACTGTATTCTACTACACCCCCCTCCCCCCCACACACTGTATATTATCTTAACTATATAACTGTAGTGATTTGCTACAGTTATATAGTTAATAAGATTATATCCAGTGAGCGGGGGATGGGGGTAGTAGAATACAGTCACTGCGCGGGCCCTGCTGTCATTATGAAATAGCATATGTGACCCCCACCTCTTTTATTGGTGGTCATTCAGTAAATTAACCCTGTTTTGGGGGGGGGGGTGTCTGTGGGACAAATATGTGTCATCCACAGATTCTCCCCATAACAGGGTTCATTTAGTGATTGACCACCCAAATTGTGGTGACCCAATACATGGGAGTTGCATCTGCAGAGCTTTTGTATAATGCCACCCCACACTGTAGTGTCCCCCACACAGTAATGTCCGCCACACTGCCCCCGCACAGTAATGTCCGCCACACTGCCCCCGCACAGTAATGTCCGCCACACTGCCCCCCGCACAGTAATGTCCGCCACACTGCCCCCGCACAGTAATGTCTGCCACACTGCCCCCACACAGTAATGTCCGCCACACGCCCCACACAGTAATGTCCGCCACACTGCCCCCACACAGTAATGTCCGCCACACTGCCCCCACACAGTAATGTCCGCCACACTGCCCCCACACAGTAATGTCCGCCACACTGCCCCCACACAGTAATGTCCGCCACACGCCCCCCACACAGTAATGTCCGCCACACTGCCCCCACACAGTAATGTCCGCCACACTGCCCCCACACAGTAATGTCCGCCACACTGCCCCCACACAGTAATGTCCGCCACACTGCCCCCCACACAGTAATGTCAGCCACACTGCCCCCCACACAGTAATGTCAGCCACACTGCCCCCCACACAGTAATGTCCCCACACCCCCTCAACCACACAGCAGTGCCCCACATAGTAATTTGTCATGCCCCCTCTTGTCATTCTCCCCCTCTTGTCATGCTTTTTCTGCCCCGTCATTCTCCCCCATCTTTTCATGCTCTTTTACCCCCCATGTTGTCATGCTCTTTCTGCCCCCCATGTTGTCACAGACTTAATGAAAGGGGGCCCGGCATTTTCACTGTACTTAATGCCGGGCCCCATCAGAGCGCTCCTCTCACCTCCATTATGGTCACTTCTCCAGGCTTCCAGGATCAGGCCCCAGCGCTGCCTCACATTAAGCAGGTGGGCGGAGCCTAACGGAGGTCCGTTAGGCTCCGCCCACCTGCTTACTCTGTTTCTAGTTAGAGCCAGAGGCAGCGGGGCCTGATGCTGGGGGCCTGAAGCAGCATAATGGAGGTGAGAGGAGCGCTCTGACAGGGCCCGGCTCAGGGAATGACAGGAGGGAGCGCTGAGCGGTTCCCCCCTGTCAGTCCCTCTCCCTCTCGCCGGCCCCTGCCTGCGCCTTGAGGCTGGAGCGCCCTGAGGCTGGAGCCTCCCCAGCCTCTGTGTCGGCCCGGCCCTGGATAGCAGTGATAACATACCCATATCCGGACAAAACAAAATAAAAATTTTTGGTCCAAATTGTCCCATGGAGGCCACCCTCATGATCAAGGTACATCAATGAGGGTGCAACATCCAAAGAAGAACCTGGTCCCACAAAAATTAAGCCCGGAAAAAATGATTTGCCACAGCGTACAACACAACAGTATTGGTGCAATGTTTTTCATATAGCGCACATACGCGTCTTAGCACCACATAACTGTGATGGCCACTGTGACAGATTTTTTATCATAAAGATACAAGCACAATCGGTGAAAAAATTGTACAATCTCACCGGAATGAAGATGTATGTGCTGATCAAGTCAGATACAGGTGCTGCTGGATGTCTTCACTGTGTTTAGGCAGGTTTGTTGCTAGGGTCAACCAGGAGTCACTTGGCATAAAAACTAGCAAGTATCACTGGAATTCGTGAACATCGGACATCCAGCAGCACCTGTATCTGACTTGATCAGCACATACATCTTCATTCCGGTGAGATTGTACAATTTTTTCACCGATTGTGCTTGTATCTTTATGATAAAAAATCAGTCACAGTGGCCATCACAGTTATGTGGTGCTAAGACGCGTATGTGCGCTATATGAAAAACATTGCACCAATACTGTTGTGTTGTACGCTGTGGCAAATCATTTTTTCCGGGCTTAATTTTTGTGGGACCAGGTTCTTCTTTGGATGTTGCACCCTCATTGATGTACCTTGATCATGAGGGTGGCCTCCATGGGACAATTTGGACCAAAAAAAATAGATTTTGTTTTGTCCGGATATGGGTATGTTATCACTGCTATCTTTTATGTTTACAGTACTTTTAACGATTAATTAGTAAAAGTGAAGTTTTAAGCCTAGTCCACTAGTGGTTTGAGAGTATATTTTGGAAGCGTGACTTTGACCAATGGAGAATTTTTGCCTGATATACTCCATAGGCCATATTTTGGTTTTCAGTATATACAGAGATAGCTGCCTGTCATTGATAACTGTACATGGGGGAGGTGTTATCAGTAATGGATAGCATTCTCTGTGTGTAGTGTGTATACAGAGATAGCTGTCAGCCACTGATATTATACACGGGAAGGTATTATCAGTGATTAATAGCATTCTCTGTGTAAGTGTGTATACAGAGATAGCTGTCAGCCACTGATATTATACACGGGAAGGTATTATCAGTGATTAATAGCATTTTCTGTGTAAGTGTGTATACAGAGATAGCTGTCAGCCGCTGATAGTTGTAAATGGGGAGGTATTATTAGTGATTAATTGCATTCTCTGTGTAAGTGTGTATACAGAGACAGCTGTCAGTCACTGATAGTTACACATGGGGGAGGTGTTATCAGGGATAGCATTGCATTTGTGTGTATACAGAGACAGCTATCAGTCACTAATAGTTGTACACGGGGAGGTGTTATCAGTGATTGACAGCATTCTCTGTGTAAGTGTGTATACAGAGATAGCTGTCAGTCACTGATAGTTGTACACGGGGAGGTGTTATCAGTGATTGACAGCATTCTCTGTGTAAGTGTGTATACATAGAATATAAGGCCAAAAAAAGACATCCGTCCACCCAGTTCGACCTGTTATCCTGCAAATTGATCAAGAGGAAGGCAAAAAAAGCCTGTGAGGTAGAAGCCAATTTTCCCCACTTAAGGGGAAACAAATAGACTCCAATCAGGCAATCAGATAACTCCCTGCATCAATGACCCCTCTCTAGTAGCTATAACCTGTAATATTATTACACTCCAGAAATACATCCAGTCCCCTCTTGAACTCTTTTAGTGAACTCACCATCACCACCTCCTCAGGCAGAAAGTTCCATAGTCTCACTGCTCTTACCGTAAAGAACCCTTTTCTATGTTTGTGTACAAACCTTCTTTCCTCCAGACGCAGAGGATGTCCCCTCATCACAGTCACAGTCCTAGGGATAAATGGATGATGGGAGAGATCTCTGTACCGACCCCTGATATATTTATACATAGTTATTAATTTTGATAACCTTTCAGGGTACTGTAGTCCATCCATTCCAGTTATTACTTTAGTTGCCCTCCTCTCCAGCCTTATTGTCTGAGCTGAAACTTCAGTACCCGCATCTGACAAATCTTTTTTCAGTTCCTCAGCAGTCACACGGGGACTTTTCTCCACTTTGCGCTTCAGGTAGCGCACAGCAGTCAAAGTCAGCATCTTCTTTCTGCCACGACCAGGTAGTGTTTCAAGAGTGCCCTTTGCCTTGAATTTGCGAATGATGCTTCCTATGGTGTCTCTTGGTATGTTTAACATCTTTGCAATCTTCTTATAGCCATTGCCCTTCCTGTGAAGAGAAATCACCTCTTCTCTTGTCTTCCTGGACCATTCTCTTGACTTCACCATGTCTGTAAACACACCAGTAAATGTCTAGAAGGAGCCGAGTATCACAGTCATTTTACATCTGCCTAATTGGGGCTTATTATGCCTGATTGCTGCTCCTTGACATCCAGAGGTGTTTTCAATACCTGATCGAAAACACTTGAATGAACCTCTGTTCTTAAGAGTGGTCGTCTTTAAGGGGTTGAATAATTGTGTCAATGAAGAAATCACAAAAAAAACATTTAATACTGTATTACAAAAACAATTGATGTCATTTTAGTTGCATTTGGTTCTTTAAAAAGTCCTTGTAAGATTTCATTCTGAACACAATTACAAATGTACACTAAACTCCCTAAAACCCTTTACAGCATTGGGGGTTGAATAATTTTGAACACAACTGTATGTCTGCCTTGTTCACAGGAGCCCAGAACTGTACACAGTACTCCATGTGTTATCTGACCAGTGATCTGTAAAGTGGTAGGACTATGTTCTCATCACGGGCATCTATGCCCCTTTTGATGCAACCCATTATCTTATCGGCCTTGGCAGCAGCTGCCTGACACTGGTTTTTTACACCTTAGTTTGCTGTTCACTAAAATTCCTAGGTCCTTTTTCATGTCAGTGTTACCCAGTGTTTTACCATTTAGTATGTACGGGTGACTTGCATTATTCCTTCCCATGTGCATAACCTTACATTTGTCAGTGTTAAACCTCATCTGCCATTTTCTGCCCAAGCCTCCAATCTATCCACATCCCTCTGTAGCAGAAAACTGGCCTCTTCCGTGTTAATTACTTTACACAGTTTCGGGTACTTTTACACTTGCGGCAGAACGGATCCGGCAGGCTATCCAGCCTGCCGCATCCGCCCTGCCACAAGTGGGCGTGCACTGCACGTCCAGAGATCGCCGGACTAAAAGTCCTGTATGTCCGACTTTTAGTCCGGCGATCTCTGAACGTGCAGTGCCGTGCTGCGCCCCCCCCCTCCATTATAGTCAATGGGGACGGAGCGGCAGCACGGCAGTGCACGGCCACTTGCAGCAGGACGAATTCGGCAGGCTGAGTAGCCTGCCGGATCCGTCCTGCCGCAAGTGTAAAAGTACCCTTAGTGTCATCTGCAAAAATTGCCCTTAGTGTCATCTGGCCCCCCCCCCCCCCCTCCCCAGTAAAACATGTTGCTTGTGAATTCTGTGCATCCAGGATGTCTCTGCCTTCACTAGCTCTCTTGTATAGCTTCATTCCTGGAGTAATTGTGCCTCCTACAGCCCATTAGGGATGCCTCTTCAGGACTCTTTCACACTTGCGTTGTTAGGATCCGGCGTGCACTTCCGTCGCCGGAAATGCCCGCCGGATCCGTCACAACGCAAGTGACCTGAAAGCATTTGAAGACTGATCAGTCTTCAAAATGATTTCAGTGTTACTATGGCAGCCAGGACGCTATTAAAGTCCTGGTTGCCATAGTAGTAGTGGGGAGCGGGGGAGCAGTATACTTACAGTCCGTGCGGCTCCCAGGGCGCTCCAGAATTACGTCAGAGCGCCCCATGCGCATGGATCACGTGATCCATGCGTGTGGGGCGCCCTGACGTCACTCTGTAGCGCCCTGGGAGCCGCACGGACTGTAAGTATACTGCTCCCCCGCTCCCCACTACACTTTACCATGGTAGCCGGGACTTTAGCGTCCTGGCTGCCATGGTAACCATTCAGAAAAAGCTAAACGTCGGATCCGGATTAATGCCTTTCAATGGGCATTAATGCCGGATCTGGCCTTGCGGCAAGTGTTCAGGATTTTTGGCCGGAGCAAAAAGCGCAGCATGCTGCGGTATTTTCTCCGGCCAAAAAACGTTCCGGTCCTGAACTGAAGACCATCCTGATGCATCCTGAATGGATTTCATTCCATTCAGAATGCATGGAGATAAAACTGATCAAGATTTTTCTGGCATAGAGCCCCGACGACGGAACTCTATGCCGGAAAACAAAAACGCAAGTGTGAAAGAGCCCTCACTTGTACTAAGAGTCAATAACTCTGAGGAGTGTGTGATTCTCCTCCCCCAACAGAGTTTGGCATGGATGCTCTGCTTTCTCTCTAAACTTGTACACAACCTGCCAAATGTCTTGTGACTGCTTTCCTCCCTTATTTCAGCCTGTGTTATCTGCCCTTCTTAGATCCTATCCCCCTGTACATTCTGATCTGCCATGTAAAAAATCCTCCCCCTCAATGCTGCTTTCTCCAGGCTAACACACAGATTTCTCACTAATCAGACTGATCTTGCCAATGATGAAATTGGACTTTCTTGACCATTTACACCATTTACATATTTTGCCAGGATGGAACCAATTTCATGTCTTCATCATGTGTTATAATTGCCCTAAAATGTGTGTAAAGGTACCCTAACACTGAGAGAAGAGAGAGGGACAGTGCTGTGATGGATTTAGGTCAAATTCAGCAGCACCTCCAGCTAGGTGAAGGAGTTACACATATTCTACAGAAGCAAAAATAGATTTTTTTATTTTTTTATGAAAACTATTTAGAAAGTTGGTTAATTTTGCATTTATAAAGCAATGAACAATAAAAAAAAAAAATCAATACAATGGTGTTTATGGAATTTACATTGTAAGAAGGTAATCATTCTAATAGCTGGACCAATATTCTGGAGCAGGTAGCCTAGTTACAATATTTGCTGTGAATTACTCACATCACTGCGCCATGATTTACAGTGCAGAGTAAGTGACAGCCTGAATAACATGTCATTAGAAGAGTAATGATGCTTGTTTATCCTACTGTATACAGCCGCTGACTTTTTAGAAGGGTCGGGAGCAAGTACTTGTTTACACAGTGCAACGTCTTTGTATCTTCAGAAGTTACCACTCCATTAGAGAACATGTTATTTGCACTGTTAGCCGGAAAATACGTTTCCAAATAGCAAACTTCCGTAGTTGCATACAACGGCAATCTGCCATGTGTGACTTCAGCAATCTAGTGGATTTTCCCGGATTGCTTACACTTACACACTCAGCTGATTACATTGCACATACCACTTTAAAACGTATACCAGGGAATTGCAAAAATAGCACCTACGTAATATAATGTTACCAGAAATGCTCCTGGAACCCCCTTAGAGGGATTGTCTAAGATATTTTTTATATCACTGAACTGCTGGGCGCCTGTCAAAATAATAAACAACCTCACACTTACCTACCCAGTCCCCCCGATTCAGCACCACCGCGCCGTTCTCTTCCCTGGCTTCAGCCAGTGACATATTGTTGTGGCTACAGTGGTAACATCCCGCATACCATTGCAACCAATCACTGGTCTCAGCAGTGGAAGGCTTTGATTTCTGCCATTGATTTTGCTTGCAGCATAAGGCTACTTTCACACTTGCGGAAAACTTTTCTGGCATTGAGTTCCGTTGTCGGGGCTTAATACCGGAAAAGAACTGATCAGTTTTATCCCAATGCATTCTGAATGGATAGAAATCCGTTCAGGATGTCATCAGTTCAGTCACCATCAGTCGTTTTGGATGGAGAAAATACCACAGCATGCCGCGGATTTATCTCCGTCCAAAATGCCGGAACACTAAAAATGATAAAAGACGGATCCGTCTTTCTGCATGACAAGCGGAGATACGGATCCGTTCTTTAAATGCATTTGTGAGACGGATCCGCATCCGGATCCGTCTCCAAATGCTTTCAGTTTATATCAAGATTGACGGAACTGCTTGCCGGACCACTCTGCCGCAAGTGTGAAAGTACCCTAACATGTTAAACGCCATCTGTCAGCAGATTTGTACCTATGACACTGGCTGACCTGTTACATGTGCACTTGGCAGCTGAAGACATCTGTGTTGGTCCCATGTTCATATGTGGCCGCATTGCTGAGAAAAATGATGTTTTAATATATTCAAATTAGCTTCTGGGCGCAACGGGGGCGTCACCATTACACCTAGACGCTCTGCTTTCTCTGCAACTGCCGCCCCCTCTCCACTTTAGGCCCCATCCACACGTCCGTGTGTGTTTTGCGGATCCACGGATATGCAAAACACGGACATTGGCGATGTGCGTTCCGCAATTTGCGGACCGTTCATCGCCGGCACTATATAGAAAATGCCTTTCCTTGTCCCTAATTGCGGACAAGAATAGGACATGTTCTATTTTTTTCGGGAGCTCGATTGCGGACTCGGAAGTGCGGATCCACAATTGCGGACCCGGGCGGGACATCGTCTGTCCCCATTAAAATTAATGGGTCCGCAATTCCGTTCCGCATTTTTTGCGGACGTGTGAATGTGGAAATATCATAACGCCTGGCCCTGTAAATCAAAGTGGAGAGGGCTGACAGTTGCAGAGAAAGCTGAGGTGTAATGGGAACGCCCCCGTTGCTCCTAGAGGCTCATTTGCATATATTAAAACATCATTATTCTCAGCAATGCGGGCACATATGAACATGGGACCAACACAGATGCCTTCAGCTGCCTAGATACCCCTTCAGCTGCCAAGCGCACATGTAACAGGTCAGCCAGTTTCAGATGCCCATTCATTTTATTCTCTTTGTAGGATTACAGTGATACCAAATGTGCAGTTTTTTAATGTTTTCTGCTTTTGCACAATAGAATGTCTCATGCAAAAAATATGATTATGTGTATTTTTTTACTACTTTTATTAAAAAAAGCCAGTTTTTTTTAAACAAACATGGTTTTATTTTTATTTTCTGTGCAATTTGTAAAATAAATATTATTAAAGGGACTCCAGCGACCTCCCTATCTAGCTGTTTGCATAGACACATAGCTGTGCTTCTCCTGATCAAAACACTGTTTTTCTTTTGTTGACGCCTCTTTCCCAACTTAAAATACATTTTTTAATATGTAAATTAGGCCTTTGGTGCAATGAGGGCATCACCATTGCTCTTGTTGCACCCAAGCTCTACACATTTCCATGCTCAACCCCTTCCTGGCTGATTTGCCACTGCCTGGTCCTGTCAATCACAGCAGCGAGAGAGGGGCTGGCCACAGAAATGTGTGCCTAATTTGCATATTATGGTGCCTAATTTGCATATTATGATTCGGAGAATGGAGTCTCTGATAAAGAAAAGAAAAAGCATTGTGAACGATAGCTATGTGTCTTTGCAAACCGTTGGATAGGGAGGTCGCTGGTGACGGATTCTCTTTAACATTTATTTTACGACTTCATTAGTTTCACTAGGGGATTTCACATGGCGATTATCTGATTACTGACATGATGTGTATATTATTATACCTTTATGCCCAATTCACACGTCAGTGTTTGGTCAGTGATTTCCATCAGTGATTATGAGCCAAAACCAGGTGAGGCTCTAAACACAGAACAGGTGCAGATCTATCCCTTATGTCTGTGAAGGCTCCAGTCCTGGTTTTGGCTCACAGTCATTGATTCAAATCACTGATCAAATACTGAAGTGTGAATAAGGCTTTTGTCCTGTCAGTCTACAACTAACAGCCTTTCTATTGGGCTATGCAATAACATAAAGTTAGGCTTTGGTTGCAAGTATAGGTGAGCAAATCATGCTTCAGGTTCAAAGTTGATTTATTCCACAGCTTCTTTTTAACACCGTACGGAGACCTGTCTCCGTACAGCATTAAAGTGTATGCACTGCGCGGAGGCAAAATTTGTTGAGACAGAAGAACTTCAGCCTTCGATTCTACAACTTTAAAAACATTTTAAAACAGCAATCCGAAGTCGGCTTAGGTACCGAGGTACCAGGCGATACCTAAGGCGATTTCGGATTGCTGCTTTAAAATGCTTTTAAAGTTGTAGAATAGTGAGACTCCGGACTGACCGGATTTTGTGTGCAGCGCAGACATTTTAATGCTGAATGGAGATTGGTCTCCGTACAGCATTAAAACGAAGTTGGGGAACGAACAGTGGCATTGCGAGAGGGGTGTGGGTGGTGCGGGCCGCACCGGGTGACACCAGTCTGATGGGGTGTCACCCGCCCCCACCAGCCGCCGGACTAACTAACTTACTTACTTCTCCTAGAGCCCTAGTCCTTCTCTCACTTCTTACACGTCAGCCCGCGGGCCCGCCCGGCCATCAGGAGGTGTGACAGACTGCCTGTGGTGCCGCAGCGAGCAGCTAAAATGTGTTAAATTAATCACCTTGGGCCGGGCTGTGGCTGCTTCACCACTGTCTGGAGGGCTGCTGGGCGCCCGCCCTGCCCCCAGTCTGCCTACATGTGTGCCATGCGGTGTGTGCAGCTCTTAGCAGTCCGTGCAGCTCAGGGCAAGGAGGCGTGATGGCACTGGCGCCGCGGCGGACGGCAGCAGCTGTCTGGAGGGAGGCGAGGCGGAGCTGCTGTGGCCTGTAAAAGCTGCCTCTCCAGGCAATGGCAGCAGAACAGAAGTTTGTAGAGCTGAGTGAGGATGACCCGACCCCAGCCAGACCCCAGTGGTATGGTAGGTAGAAATGATGGGGAACAAAATGTCTGTGCCATGGAGCCCGGAGGGGAAGAAAAGAAATGTGCCACCCATGGGTTTTTTTTTTTTTTTTTTGACATGATGAGGGGACAAAGATGAAGGGAGGGACAATGTTGGAGTCTGTGCCATGGGGGGATGACATCATGTCACTCCCCCCTTGATGGATGGGGGGCTGACAGCTGACATGGGGGGCATGATGGATGGGGGCTGACATGGGTGGCATGATGGATGGGGGGCTGACGGCTGACATGGGTGGCATGATGGATGGGGGCTGACGACTGACAAGGGGGGCATGATGGATGGGGGCGCTGACGGCTGACATGGGTAGCATGATGGATGGGGGGCTGATGGCTGACATGGGGGGCATGATGGATGGGGGGCTGACGGCTGACATGGGTGGCATGATGGATGGGGGGCTGACGGCTGACATGGTGGGTATGATGGATGGGGGCTGAAATGGGGGCATGATGGCTGACATGGGGGGCATAATGGCTGACATGGTGGCATGATGGATGGGGGCTGACATGGGGGGCTGACAGCTGGCATGATGGCTGACATGAGCCCATGATGGATGGGGGCTGACGGCTGACATGGGGGGGCTGATCTGATGTGTGATTAACATTGGGGGTCTGATTGGTGGTCTGACCTGAGGTATAATGGAAAATATTGTTTCTTATTATACTCCTCTAAAACCTAGGTGCGTCATATAGGGCAAAAAGTACAGTCCTCATACCAGCGATTGAAGCAGAGCGAAGATACTAGGACCACATAGAGGAGAAGCCAGCTGCTGCAGACAGGACCAGGTGAGCTGCGGGCGCCGGTGGGGGGGTGTTTGACACCATTTTCTACTGTACCGGGTGAAACCAGCCCTAGCAACGCCACTGGGAACGAATCGAAGTTTCGAAAAATCTCGTATCAATGAGCAGAAAGTATCCCGCACAGAGGTTGCACTACATTTTTTCCAGAAGAGTAAAAATACTCCTCTTAACAATTTTGAGGAGTATTTTTAGCCAAGGAGGAGTAGGAATTTTGCGGTAATTCACATACATAATGCATAGGCCCACATAAGGTTATGAGGCTGATATTTCTGCAGGAAAACCATCGCTAGTCTCCCGTGCAGAAATAAATGTAGACAATTTTACATTTATCCAACATCATACACTAAACATAAGACCACTGCTGCCATACACAGGGCTTGCCCGACACTGCCATACACAGGGTCCGCCTGATGCTGCCATACACAGGGCCTACCTGACGCTGCCATACACAGCGCCCGCCTGACGCTGCCATACACAGCGCCCACCTGACGCTGCCATACACAGCACCCCCCTGGCGCTGCCATACACAGCATCTGCTTGACGCTGCCATACACAGCGCCCACCTGACGCTGCCATACACAGGGCCCACCTGACGCTGCTATACACAGCACCACCCTGACACTGCCATACACAGCGCCCACCTGACGCTGCCATACACTGCGCCCACCTGACACTGCCATACACAGCGCCCCCCTGGCGATGCCATACACAGCGCCCACCTGACACTGCCATACACAGCGCCCACCTGACGCTGCCATACACAGCGCCCACCTGACGCTGCCATACACAGCGCCCACCTGACACTGCCATACACTGCACCCACCTGACGCTGCCATACACAGGCACTTTCCAGGGCTGGTCCTTCCCCTTTGTGCACATTTACCCTCTTTTTTCTCAGAAACGCAACCACCTGCTGTCATATTCTCTCTCTGTAAAGTAGGGGATAGATGGCATGGAGTATGACTTCTGGATCAGACTACACAGGGTTAGTTTGTTGTCTGTTACCATGGAGACACATAAGACAGCAGTCAGAATGTCTCTCTACTAGTTCAATAAGGAGAAGCAGACAGTTTTCTACCAGACATTTCTGTCGCTGTTCATCTCCCATGGGAAATCCAACATGGCTGACCATTGTCTTCCCTGACAGCAGATGTCAGGGAACATTGGGCTGCGCTCACTTTACATTGTTGGAGGATCCACTGTATCACCCGTAGTCAGTAGTAGAAAGGGCTCAGCGGCGCTGTTATCTGGGATATCTCACTACTTACTGTGGTCCTGAGGGCCACAGGTCCCACACAGTAGACCTATGGTGGGGATTTAAGTACATTTTAGGAAGGGGCAGAGTTCCCCGAAATGCTTTGTGGTGCAGTGTAATGTGGAGAGATCTACTATTCTAGAATACTTACAACATACCCTTACCCGGTGATGTTTGGTCTTATAGTTCTACACGACATGAAGGTCTGTTAGTTATAGGGTTAATGTTTATATCATGACCCCTAGATTCACGAAACCCTAGGGTTCCATTAAAGCCAATGGCCCCCGTGAAATTGGCAGCTCATGCAGAATCACGTCACACAGGTAATGAGCCATCATCTCCGGCAAACACTCCATCACCAGGATCACATAGCAACCTCCACTCTGCCGGACACATTTAGTCATCCCTTCCCCCACCATCCAGAGCGAGGCTCTGACGTCAGGCTTTTGAGATATTTTTCGTTAGAAGTAAAATCCTGATTGTGCTGACATATACCAGTTTGTCCTTCATTACATAATCTATGATGTAGTGGTGGCAAATTCTACAGTAGTATGTAACGATGCATAAATCATACTGAAAAGCAGAATCTTCTCCACTGGAAGTATCTATGGAGATTTCCATGAAAGAGCCTCGGTCAGCATGATCATCCCTAATAAACCAGGCACATTGTCTGGTAGGGTTGATCATGCTGATTAAAACGATACATAGTAACATAGTTTATAAGGCCGAAAAAATACATTTGTCCATCCAGTTCGGCCTGTTATCCTACAAGTTGATCCAGAGGATGGCAAAAAAAAAAAAACTGTGAGGTAAAAGCCAATTTTCCTCACTTTAGGGGAAAATAATTCCTTCCCGAATCCAATCAGGCAATCACATAACTCCCTGGATCAGCGACCCCTCTCTAGTAGCTGTAGCCTGTAATATTATTACTCTCCAGAAATACATCCAGGCCCCTCTTGAATTCCTTTATTGTACTCAGCATCACCACCTCCTCAGGCAGAGAGTTCCATAGTCTCACTGCTCTTACCGTAAAGAATCCTTTTCTATGTTTGTGTACAAACCTTCTTTCCTCCAGACGCAGAGGATGTCCCCTCGTCACAGTCACAGTCCTGGGGATAAATAGATGATGGGACCGATCTCTGTACTGATCCCTGATATATTTATACATAGTTATTAGATCTCCACTCAGTCGTCTTTTTTCTAAAGTGAATGACCCTAATTTTGATAACCCTTCAGGGTACTGTAGTTGCCCCATTCCAGTTATTACTTTAGTTGCCCTCCTCTGAACCCTCTCCAGCTCTGCTATGTCTGTCTTGTTCACAGGAGCCCAGAACTGTACACTGTACTCCATGTGTGGTCTGACCAGTGATTTGTAAAGTGGTAGGACTATGTTCTCATCACGGCATCTGTGCCCCTTTTGATGCAACCCATTATCTTATTAGCCTTGGCAGTAGCTGCCTGACACTGGTTTCTACAGCTTAGTTTGCTGTTCACTAAAATTCCTAAGGTCCATGTCAGTGTTACCCAGTGTTTTACCATTTAGTATGTACGGGTGACTTTCATTATTCCTTCCCATGTGCATAACCTTACATTTGTCAGTGTTAAACCTCATCTGCCACTTCTCTGCCCAAGCCTCCAATCTATCCAGATCCCTCTGTAGCAGAAAACTGTCCTCTTCAGTGTTAATTACTTTACACAGTTTACTGTCATCTGCAAAAATTGATATTTAACTGTGCAAGCCTTCTACAAGATCATTAATAAATATATTGAAGAGAATAGGGCCCAATACTGACCCCTGAGGTACCCCACTAGTGGCAGTGACCCAATCTAAGGCCTCTTTCACACTTGCGTTCTGAGGATCCGGCAGGCACTTCCGTCCTGCCGGATCCATCAGAACGCAAGTCGCCTGAAAGCATTAGAAGACTGATCAGGATCCTGATCAGTCTTCGAAATGCTTTGAGGTTACTATGGCAGCCAGGATGCTATTAAAGTCCTGGTTGCCATAGTAGTAGTGGGGAGCAGTATAATTACAGTCTGTGCGGCTCCCGGGCGCTCAGAATGACGTCAGAGCGCCCCATGCGCATGGATCACGTGATCCATGCGATCACGTGATCCATGTGCGTGGGGTGCCCTGACGTCACTCTGGAGCGCCCCGAGAGCCACACGGACAGTATGTATACTGCTCCCCCGCTCCCCACTACACTTTACCATGGCAACCAGGACTTTAGCGTCCTGGCTGCCATGGTAACCATTTAGAAAAAGCTAAATGTCGGATCCGGCGATGCGCCGAAACGACGTTTAGCTTAAGGCCGGATCCGGATTAATGCCTTTCAATGGGCATTAATTCTGGTTCCGGCCTTGCGGCAAGTGTTTAGGATTTTTGGCCGGAGCAAAAAGCGCAGCATGCTGCGGTATTTTCTCCGGCCAAAAAACGTTCTGGTCCTGAACTGAAGACATCCTGATGCATCCTGAACGGATTTCTCTCCATTCAGAATGCATAGGGATAAAACTGATCAGGATTTTACCGGCATAGAGCCCCGACGACGGAACTCTATGCCGGAAAACAAAAACGCAAGTGTGAAAGAGCCCTAAGTTTGTACCATTAATAACCACCCTCTATTTTCTATCACTGATCCAGTTACTTACCCACTTACAGACATTTTCTCCCAGTCCAAGCATTCTCATTTTATATACTAACCTTTCATGCGGTACGGTGTCAAATGCTTTGGAGAAGTCCAGATATACAATATTCATTGATTCGCTGCTGCCAAGTCTAGAACTTACCTCCTCATAGAAACTGATTAAATTAGTTTGGCATGACCGATCCCTCATGAAGCCATGCTGATATGGTGTTATTTGCTTATTTTCATTGAGGTGCTCCAAGATAGCATCTCTTAGAAAACCTTCAAACAGTTTACCCACAACAGATGTTAAACTTACCGGCCTATAGTTTTTGGACCCTTTTTGAATATTTGCACCACATTTGCTATGCACCAATCCAGTGGAACACTCCCTGTCAGTATAGAGTCCTTAAATATCAGAAATAAGGTTCTGCCTATGACATTACTTAATTCTCTTAGGATACGGGGTGTATGCCATCTGGTCCTGGCGATTTGTCTATTTTCATCTTTTTAAGACGCCGCTGTACTTCTTCCTGGGTCAGACAGGACACTTTTAATGGGGAGTTTACTTTTACATTCTGCACTTCATCTGACAGTTTATTTTATACAGTGAATACAGTGGAGAAAAAAATATTTAATAGCTTTGCTTTCTCCTCATCACTCTCTGCAACTCCCCCCTCATCACTCTGTAAAGGGCTGACACCTTCAGATTAATACTTTTACCATTTATATAATTGATCAACATTTTAGGGTTAGCTTTGCTCTTTTTGGCAATTAATCTCTCGGACTCTAGTTTGGCTGCTTTTATTTGTTTTTTACATATTTTATTTTTCAGTGCTTCCTCGCTACCCTCCTGTTTTAGTGATTTAACCTCTTAAGGACACAGGACGTACCCGTACGTCCTGTGTCCTGTCCCTAAAGATGGCGCCGGCTCCTGCTTCATGTGGGCGCCATCGCTGCGGGTGGCCACCTGCTTATTCAAGCAGACCCCCGCAGCTAATGTTCGGGACCACAGCATCTGCACGCGATTCAAACCGAAAGTCTCGGCAGCTCTCCGGCTGCCCCTTGTGGCGATCGGGGAACCGGAGCCTCTCAGCAACAGCCATGGTTTCTGTGATTGAAACCATGCTGTGGCATAGTATTTTCTATTTGTTAGTAATAGGGCTCCATAGGAAACTAGTAAAATCATCATAGACTCCAATACAAGTGTATTGGAGTTTATGATAGAAACAATCAGATGACTGATTTTTATAGTTTCCTATGGGAGCTATATAAAAGTGTTTAAAAAATTAAATAAGAAAATAAAATAAAACTAAACTAAAAATTCAAATCACCCCTCTTTTCTAAAAATAAAATAAAATAAATAAAAATACACATCATGGGTGTCGCAATGTGCGAAAATGCCCATAGTATAAACAAATACAAATATATTCCTCATACGGTAAACAAAAAAACTGAAAAAAGCGTCCAAATGGCCCCGATACAACTCTGTACACATAAATACAAAAAAGTTATAACGGTCAAAATATGGCGACAAAAAAATAAAATTTCCCACTTTTGAATTTTTTTTCTCTATCAAAACACAAGAAAAACTATACAAATTAGGTATCGCCAGATTCGTACTGACCTGTAGAATAAGACTAACTGGTCAGTTTTATCGCACATCGAACGTCAGAATTTAGAAACCCGTAAAACTGTGGTGGAATTGCTTTTTTTTGCAATTGCACCCCATTTGCAATTTGTTTACCGCTTCCCACTACATCGTATACAATATTAACCCCTTAAGGACCGGGCTCATTTTCACCTTAGGACCAGGCCATTTTTTGAAAATCTGACCAGTGTCACTTTATGTGGTGATAACTTTAAAACGCTTTTTCTTATCCAGGCCATTCTGAGATTGTTTTTTCGTCACATATTGTACTTCATGACACTGGTAAAATTAAGTCGAAAAATTTCATTTTTATTTATAAAAAAATATCAAATTTACCAAAAATTTTGAAAAATTAGCAATTTTCCAAGTTTCAATTTCTCTACTTCTATAATACATAGTAATACCGCCCAAAAAAGTTATTGATTTACATTCCCCATATGTCTACTTCATGTATCGATCATTTTGGGAATGCCATTTTATTTTTGGGGACGTTACAAGGCTTAGAAGTTTAGAAGCAAATCTTGAAATTTTTCAGAAATTTTCAAAAACCCACTTTTTAGGGACCAGTTCAGGTCTGAAGTCACTTTGTGAGGCTTACATAATAAAACCATCCAAAAATGACCCCATTGTAGAAACTACACCCCTCAAGGTATTCAAAACTGATTTTACAAACGTCATTAACCCTTTAGGTTTTCCACAAGAGTTAATGGCAAATGGAGATAAAATTTCAGAATTTAGATTTTCTGGAAAATTTTCCGTTTGAATCCATTTTTTCCAGTAACAAAGCAAGGGTTAACAGCCAAACAAAACTCAATATTTATTGCCCCGATTCTGTAGTTTTCAGAAACACCCCATATGTGGTCCTAAACTACTGTATGGCCAAACGGCAGGGCACAGAAGTAAGGGAACGCCATATGGTTTTTGGAAGGCGGATTTTGCTGGTCTGGATTTTTGACACCATGTCCCATTTGAAGCCCCCCGATGCACCCCTAGAGTAGAAACTCCATAAAAGTGACTCCATCTAAGAAACTACACCCCTCAAGGTATTCAAAACTGATTTTACAAACTTTGTTAACCCTTTAGGTGTTCCACAAGAGTTATTGGCAAATGGAGATGAAATTTCGAATTTCTATTTTTGTTACCTTGCCTCAAAAAAGTGTAATATAGAGCAACCAAAATCATATTTACCCTAAAATAATACAAACAAAACTGCCACCTTATCCTGTACTTTCCAAAATGGGGTCGCTTTTTGGAGTTTCCACTGTAGGGGTGCATCAGGGGGCTTCAAATGGGACATGGTGTCAAATAACCAGTCCAGCAAAATCTGCCTTCCAAAAACCATATGGCGTTCCCTTCCTTCTACGCCCTGCCGTTTGGCCATACAGCAGTTTACGACCACATATGGGGTGTTTCTGCAAACTACAGAATCAGGGCAATAAATATTGAGTTTTGTTTGGCTGTTAACCCTTGCTTTGTTACTGTAAAAATGGATTAAAATGGATAATTTGCAAAAAAATAGCTGTTTTGGGACAGTTTTGTATTTTTTGTTATTTACATCGTTGAACTGACAGGTTAGATTGTGTGCTATTTCTATAGAGCAGGTTGTTACGGATGCGACAATACCAAATATATACTCAGTTAGATCACTATATAGTATCGGGTGCTACCCTCTACTGTATTAAACTATTCCTCAAATCGATAGCACAACACCAAAATTTAATAAAACAATATTATTTTATTAGATATTCTTTAAAATTACAACCAATTTAAATTAGGAAACCATTCTTACAAGCGCCATCCTTCCTGCATTATTATCAAGTGAGAGACTGGTAATACTTGTAACAAATGATCTATCAATGTACCCTCCTTATAATCCACTATACCGATAGTTACTGTGGTCTGGGAGACAAATAGCCACCGGCTCTGGAGTCTTCCACATACACCACACTATCCTGAGGCATAATTACATAAAATATTAAAACATCAGGCAACGTACCTCAAAGATTCTCTTGCTAAATCCGCAGAATGGCGTCCACGCTGCAGCGCGTTTCGGCTGCATTGTGAGGAGAGGCCTCTCCTCCTGACGAAGCTGAACGCGAAACGCAGCGTAGAGGACGCCATTCCTGCGGGATTTAGCAAGAGAATCTTTGAGGGTACGTTGCCTGATGTTTTAATATTTTATGTAATTATGCCTAGGATAGGTGTGGTTTAGTGTAGGAAGACTCCAGAAGCCGGTGAGTGATTTGTCTCCCAGACCACAGTAACTATCGGTATAGTGGATTATAAGGAGGGTACATTGATAGATCATTTGTTACAAGTATTACCAGTCTCTCATTTGATAATAATGCAGGAAGGATGGCGTTTTGTAAGAATGGTTTCCTTAATTTAAATTGGTTGCAATTTTAAAGAATATCTAATAAAATAATATTGTTTTATTAAATTTTGGTGTTGTGCTATCGATTTGAGGGACAATACCAAATATGTCTACTTTTTGGGGTTTTTTGTTTCAGTTTTACATAATAAAGCATTTTTGAAAAAAATGATTTTTTAGTGTCTCCACATTCTGAAAGCCATAGTTTTTTTTTGTTTTTTTTGGCAATTGTCCTATGTAGGGGCTCATTTTTTGCGGGATGAGATGGCGGTTTGAATGGTACTATCTTGGGGTGCATATGACTTTTTGATCACTTGCTATTACACTTTTTGTGATGTAAGGTGACAAAAAATGACTTTTTACAACGTTTTTATTTTTATGTTTACGGCGTTCACCTGAGGGGTTAGGTCATGTTATATTTTTATAGAGCAGGTCGTTACGAACGCGACGATACCCAATATGTATACTTTTTTTAATTTATTTTGGTTTTACACAATAATATCCTTTTGAAACAAAAAAATATGTTTTAGTGTCTCCATAGTCTGAGAGCCATATTTTTTTCAGTTTTTAGGCGATTGTCTCAGGTTGGGTATAATTTTTGCGGGATGAGGTGGCGGTTAGATTGGCACTATTTGGGGGTCATATGACTTTTTGATCGCTTGCTATTACACTTTTTGTGATGTAAGGTGACAAAAAATGGCTTTTGACAAAGTTTTTTTTTTTTTTTACAGTGTTTACTTGAGGGGTTAGGTCATGTGATATTTTTATAGAGCAGATTCTTACGGACGTGGAGATACCCAATATGTCTACTTTTTTATTTTTTACATTTAACACTGAAAAGCATTTTTGAAACAAAAAAAATCATGTTTTAGTCTGAGAGGCATAGTTTTTTTATTTTTTGGGCAATTGTTTTATGAAGGGGCTCATTTTTTGCGGGATGAGATGGCGGTTAGATTGGTACTATTTTGGGAGGCATACGCCTTTTTAATCGCTTTGTATTACACTTTTAGTGATGTAAGGTGCCAAAAAATAGCTTATTTACACCATTTTTTATTTTATTTTTTATGGCGTTCACGTGAGGGGTTCAGTCATGTGATATTTTTATAGAGCTGTTTTTTACGGACGCAGCGATACCTAATATGTGTAGTGTATTTTATTTTTTTTACTTTTTATTCAGTGATTTGTGTTTTTTTTAATTTTTACTTTTTTTCACTTTTTTACATTTTTTTTGGACCCAGACCCACTTGGTTCTTGTAGATCCAGTGGATCTGGTGTCTATATAATACAGTACAGTACACTATATAGTGTACTGCACTGTATTTTTTACTTTTCACAGTGTGGTCAGACTTCTGCCTTTAGCAGAAGTCTGACCAGAGTTACTATACTATGGCAGCAGGACGCTTCTGAAAGCGTCCTGCTGCCATGGTAACCATCACCCACTGCCATTAGAGAGCAGTGGGTGATGGATGGGGAGGGAGGGGAGCTCCTCTCTCTGCGATCCCATCCTGGGGGCTGCATAGGCACAGCAGCCCCCGATGGGGAGAGGGAGGGAGCTCCCTCCCTGTTAACACCTTCCATACCGCGGTCCGTCCGGGACCGCGGTAAGAAGAGGTTAAACGGCTGTCATCTGCAGCACAGATGCCAGCCGTTTTTCTATCAGAGTGCCAGCAATGTGCTGGCACTCTGATAGAACCACTAGACACCAGGGAATTATTACAAGGGAGGCTGCAACCACCCCCCCTGCACCCCCGCCGCCGCCATAACAAGATTGGGGGCTGCAGGGGGGGTTAAAATAAAGATCTTTGCCGCAATTAACTCTCTGATCCCCGCGGTCACAGACCACAGGGATCAGAGATAGCTAAAACCGCTGCAAACCGCAGGTCTGAATTGACCTGCGGTTGGCAGCGATCGCCGATACGGGGGGGTCACATGACCCCCCTCGGCATTAGAACATGGTTCCTGCTGATCTACATCAGCAGGAACCATGTTGCTACTGTGCCCACATCGGGTGCAGTAGCAGTTTAAACACAGGGCGTACATGTACGCCCTTGGTCCTTAAGTACCAGGACGCAAGGGCGTACATGTACGCCCTTCGTCCTTAAGGGGTTAAATGGTGCAGTTGGAAAGTACAACAAGCCCTCATATGGCCATGTGAACCGATAAATAAAAAAGTTATGGCTCTGGAAGGCAGGGTGCGCAAAATGAAAACGCAAAAATTATAGAAATCCCACCGAGTAAACTGACTTGCAGATATGTAAGCGCGGGCCACATGAAGGGAAGTTGCAACCTAAACAAACCAGCATAGTCATCTTCATTACTGCCACCAGAAGGGCACTCCAGGGTAGAGTTTTTGAAGCTCACTGAGTAGGATGCAAAGCCAGAGGAGCCAGTAAGTCTGCTGGCACCACTTTGATACAGCCATGCCTGTTGCCTCTAGGTCGACAGGGATGGGCAAACTGTGGCTCTCCAGCTGTTGTAAAACTACAATTCCCAGCATGCCCTGCTGTAGGCTGATAGCTGTAAGCAGTCTTTGCATGCTGGGAATTGTAGTTTTGCAACAGCTGGAGAGCCGCAGTTTGCCCATCCCTTCTCTAGGAGAATCTAGACCAGTTGCCTCTTGTAAGACTCTTGTGTCCATCAAGCTTGCTGCTCATGTGAGTTCAGTAAAGCCATTGTTTCCAATTTACTACTGTGTCCGCCTGATTCCTTCCGCTTACTGGCCAAAAATATCCAGAGTAAGGTCTGACCCCTTAGAAGTAAGCAGACATCTTGAAAAGTGAAGAATCGATACAGAAAAATATTAGATTGCTATTTAGAAGAGAAAAATCATAGTACTGGTGATAACTGAATGTTATGCTACATGGCTGGCCCCACAAGAGACCGCACTGCGGCACACTTAGGTCCTCGTGAGATTTGGTATCAAAAACCACATTTTCTCCCTGTAATCAAGACAGAAGTCAGTCCAATACACAGCATCGGATGAAATGATTCCTACCAGGCATACTCTGCATGAGAACAATCTCTGTACTCCGCTATATACTCATAGAAGCATGCGCGCCTCAGCCACATACATTAACACTGTGCTCAGGATTCGTCTCATATACATCCCAATTGTGATCATGTTGTGCATGACGTCTAAGTGGATGGGGTTCCCGAGGTCCTATTCATAAATTGCAATAATTGAAGGAGTGGATTTTTTTTTATACTTTTGCTTTCTTTAGGTGAGACTTTTTTCAACACTGACCCACTGAAAAAAAGTACATGCATACCCTTAGGACATTTCTCAATTTCTGATGACCGCTTGTTATGTTCATATGGATGAATTATCTAACAAATTATGCATGGAAGGCAACCACAGTAATGGTTGACTAGAGGAGGGGCACAGTCATGGTTGGTTGGAGAAGGCACAGTGATGGTTGGAACAAAGCACAGCGATGATTGGTTGGAGCAGGGCACGGTGATGGATGGTTGGAGCAAGGCACCGTGATGGTTGGAACAAAGCACAGTGATGGTTGGTTGGAGCAGGGCACCGTGATGGTTGGTTGGAGCAAGGCACCGTGATGGTTGGAGCAGGGCACCATGATGGTTGGTTGGAGCAGGGCACCGTGATGGTTGGTTGGAGCAGGGCACCGTGATGGTTGGTTGGAGCAGGGCACCGTGATGGTTGGTTGGAGCAAGGCACCGTGATGGTTGGAACAAAGCACAGTGATTATTGGTTGGAGCAGGGCACGGTGATGGTTGGTTGGAGCAGGGCACGGTGATGGTTGGTTGGAGCAGGGCACAGTGAAGGTCGGTTAATAAGGGGCACAGTGATGGTTGGTTGAAGGAGGGCACAACGATGGTTGGTTGGAGAAGGACACGGTGATAGTTGGCTGCAGCAGGGCACATGATGATTGGTTGGAGCAGGGCACAGTAATAGTTGATTGGAGCAGGGCACAGTGATGGTTGGTTGAAGAGGGGCACAGTGATGGTGTGTTGAAGAGGGGCACAGTGATGGTGTGTTGAAGAGGGGCACAGTGATGGTTGGTTGGAGCGGGGCACAGTGATGGTTGGTTGAAGAGGGGCACAGTGATGGTTGGTTGAGAAGGGGCACAGTGATGGTTGGCTGCAGAAGTGTGAACTGATGGTTGGTTGGAGTAGGGAATTATGATGGTTGGCTGGAAGAGGACACATAGTTGGTTGGAGAAAGGCACAGTTATGGCTGGTTGGAGGAGAAGAGCACTGTGATAGTTGATTGAAGAAAGGTACAGTGATGATTGGAGGACACAGTGATATTGAACAGCCATATATGTCAGAGGGCACAGTGATAGATGGGAGTATAATCATAACTTATAAAGGGTACGGTATCTGTCTACTAGCAGACCTCCCAAGTGTCCCTCTTTTTGACCAAGTTCCTCTTTGCTCCTTAAAGTCCCTCTTTTTGATCTGAGGTACAGATTTGCTTTATTACATTTACAATATTAATCCAGAAAATGCTTGTCTGGTTCCTCTCTGTATATTGGAGCTCGCCTTATATATTAGTTCATTATTAGATGCAATTTGGATTTTTAGAAATTTCGATATTCGGATAAGTTTGCGCTATTGTGTAAAAGAAAACTATTAAAGGGTATAAATATGCAGGGAAAATGGATCTTTCATACAGTGAACCAAAACTGTCCCTCTTTGACCTTCGAAAAAGTTGGGAGTTATGAGCTAGCACAGCCATATAGGTCAGAGGGCACTGTAATGGATGAAGGACACAGTCACTAATGACTGGAGGGGCCGGGCACAGAGGCGGAAGAAACGCAAAGCCATGTTTAGGCTGGAGAGTACAGCAATGATGGGATGGCATCACCGTCAGGGTTGCCAACCGTCCAGAAATTTTTGGACAGTCCGTAAAAATTGATGACTTTTTTCCTGTGTCCGTGAAAAAAAATGGATGTGTCATTGATTTTTTTTTGAGGTTGGTGGCATTTGACTGTTAATTATCATCATTTTACAGCTCACAGTGAATTCTGGTAATGAGTTCTTATCAGTATATTGAGCTATAGACATGTATTACTTATAATCTTCATCCTTCATTATGGTTTTCCAATTTGTCCGTAAAAAATGTTTGCTGCCCGTCATTTTGGGATAAGTTGTCCAGAAAAAAAAAATTCTGGTTGTCAACTCTGATCACCGTGTATAGACTGGAGGGCACGGCCATGAGCAGATATGGCAGGAGGGTGACTACATGGCATATACAGTGATTCTGTATATCTGGAGGGCACAGCCATGAGCAGATATGGCAGGAGAGGGTGACTACATGGCATATACAGTGATTCTGTATATCTGGAGGGCACAGCCATGAGCAGATATGGCAGGAGAGGGTGACTACATGGCATATACAGTAGTTCTGTATATCTGGAGGGCACAGCCATGGGCAGATATGGCAGGAGGGTGACTACATGGCATATACAGTAGTTCTGTATATCTGGAGGGCACAGCCATGAGCAGATATGGCAGGAGAGGGCGACTACATGGCATATACAGTAGTTCTGTATATCTGGAGGGCACAGCCATGAGCAGATATGGCAGGAGAGGGTGACTACATGGCATATACAGTAGTTCTGTATATCTGGAGGGCTCAGCCATGGGCAGATATGGCAGGAGGGTGACTACATGGCATATACAGTAGTTCTGTATATCTGGAGGGCACAGCCATGAGCAGATATGGCAGGAGAGGGCGACTACATGGCATATACAGTAGTTCTGTATATCTGGAGGGCACAGCCATGAGCAGATATGGCAGGAGAGGGTGACTACATGGCATATACAGTAGTTCTGTATATCTGGAGGGCTCAGCGGTCCCCTCCCTGTGCGCAGTCTCTTCCCGCCTAGGAACCTTCTCCCCTCAGCACTCACTGGACAGCGGCTTTTCCGGGCGGGAACAATTTAGCACCGGACGCACTTCCGGTTTGTGACGTGTAACGGGAAGGGCCGCTTCCGTGGCCGGGAGCGAAACCGATAACAGAGACATACTAGAGAAGAGGGCGGGGGAGGAGAGCCGAGCCCAGGTGAGGGGGCCGCGGGGTGTGCCGGGTGTAAGGAGGATGCGGCCGCCGCTGTACGTGTAACCGGTTATTGTGCCCCCTACAGGAGAAGGAACCATGAAGCTGTACAGCCTGAGTATACTGTATAAGGGCGACTACAAGGTCCATCTGCTGAAAAGTGCCTACGATGTGTCCTCCTTCAGCTTCTTCCAGAGGTCCAGGTAATGGAGAGCCTGTGTCATGGAGCCCAGTATTGCTGCGCCGGTCACCCAGCTTTTCCAGGATCCTGAATGGAAGTGTGCCTGGTGATGTTACCATGTGGATGTCTGGGCAGGTTTGTGGGTCAGAACCTGTCTAGAACACGGTGACAACCCATTAAAGCTAGAATGGAGGCAGTAACCGGTTGTCACCTCCATTCCTGTGGTCCTCACATTTCAGCAGTCAGACCCCAGACAATCTGTTCATCGCCAGGGGATCTGCAGCGGGTGCTAGCTGCATCTTAAAGGGGTTGTCCAATATAATACAACATCTCAGACAAGCCCTATAATGGGGCTTAAAGGGGTTGTCCTGTTTTGTTCCCCTGAATGAAGCAGCAGGTTGGGCATCTCTCTGACTGTGGCTGTTCACCCACCGGATCCGTCCTGCCGCAAGTGTGAAAGTACCCTTAAGTGATCAAAAAGTCATACATGCCCCCCAAAAATTGTAACAATAAAAATACTGTTTGTCCTGCAAAAAAACAACCCTCATACAGCTCTGTATATGGAAATTTTTTCAAATGTTTGTATTTTTTTTTAAAAGTAGTAAAACAAAAAAAAGATACAAATTTGGTTTCAACATAATTGTATTGACCTGCAGAATACTCATGTCATTTTTAGCTCACGGTGAATGGCGTAATAGACTACTTTCACACTAGCATTTTGGATTCCGTTTGTGAGATCCGTTTCAGGGCTCTCACAAACGGTCCAAAACGGATCATTAAGCCCCAATACATTCTGAATGGATAAGGATCCGTTCAGAATACATCAGTTCGGCTCCGTTCCGCTTCTATTCTGTTTTGGAGGCGGACAACAGAACGCAGCTTGCTGTATTTTGGTGTCCGTCTGAAGAGGCGGAGCCTAACGGATCCGTTTTTAATTACAATGTAAGTCAATGGGGACGGATCCGTTTTCAATGACACAATATGGTGCATTTGAAAACTGATCCGTTCCCCATTGACTTTCAATGTAATTCAAAACAGATCCGTTTTGGACTTTGTCATTTTTCTTCAAACCTAATGCAAACGGATCAGTTCTGAACGGATACAAACGTTTGCATTAGAGGTGCGGATCCGTCTGTGCAAATACCAGACGGATCCGCACCTAACGCAAGTGTGAAAGTACCAAAAAAAAACTAAAAACCTTGGAATTGTGGGCTTTTTTTTTTTTTTCAATTTTATTTTCACCCCACGGATTTTTTTTTCCTGTTTTCCAATACAAGACATGAAAAAAATACAACCTGTCCTTCAAAAAATGTGAACGGTTGTGTTGCCATTTATCTCATTCTTTCCTTTATTGGATTTGTTATCCTGTGAAAACTTAAAGATTGTCAAAAAAAAATGTGAACGGAAAATAAAAAAGTTATGGCTCTTGGAATGTGGGGAGGAGAAAATGAAAATGCAAAAAACGAAAATGGGCCTGGTCTTGAATGGGTTCAGGATAGGCCATCAGTACCTGATCGGTGGGGGTCCTTGTCCTACTCCTGGCAACCCCGCTATATATTTTCAGTTATAAACCAGCCATATTGGGGACGCACACATCCGGCCTGTACTTCTCTCTCCTCTAAAGGGGCAAGTTAGAAGCCTGGCCCCTGTTCTCAGGAGGAAGTATTGGATTGGTGGTGGTCTGATTGCTGGGACACCCACTGATCTTGAGAACCGGGCTGGGGTCCCATATGCCTTTATGAATGTAGCGACAGGTCATGTATGTCCAGTCATTCTCTCTGGCAGTGTACTGTGCCATCCCTAGCCCATAGAGCAGGCATCAGCTGCTGTGAAACTACAACTCCCAGCATGCAAACATGCTCGGCTGTTCTTCTAACTGCGATAGAAGGGATTGGAGCATTCTGGGAGTTGTAGTTTCAGAACATCTGGAGTGCTGGAGGTCGCTGATCCCCGCCATGGAGAATGAATGGAGTGGCAGCAGACATGAGTGACCTGCTGCCCCCTCCATGCAGGGTAAGAGCAATGTCTCCAGCATGGAGTAACCCCTTTGATACTGGCATGGCGGGTCTCCTTGGAATTGACACTTGTTCTAAAGCGATACGTGTAAGGTACTGCTTGTTCTCCGGGGACATGGTACATCTTGATAATTGTTTCTCCGCTGTTTGCAGTGTACAGGAGTTTATGACATTCACCAGCCAGCTGATTGTGGAGCGGTCAGACAAGGGGAGCCGCTCATCAGTGAAGGAGCAAGGTAGGCGTGCGGCCCTCAGAGCATTCAACAGGGGGTCGGTTCACAGAATGCTTTAGATGTGTGCGGCCTTGTGTCTTCTTACAGAGTACCTCTGTCACGTGTACGTGCGGAACGACTCCCTGGCGGGGGTGGTGATTGCCGATGCGGAGTACCCTCAGAGGGTCTGCTTTACTCTCCTGGATAAGGTAAGATGGAATTGGAAAGGGTGATTTTTTTGTAGAGCTAAATCTGCTTTCCTGACATGTCCGTTTTTGGGGAATACTTGTTTTCCTCTTGAAATAACAATTCTTCAAAGACTGCATTGGTCTTTCTTTTATTATTCCTCCTGGAAATGTAAGAAAAGACAACTTGCTGTTGCTCCCCTCATTCCCATTGTCAGTAGTGCCCCCCACACACACTGTCTCAGTAGGGATCTCCCATTACAGGTGTCTGACTACTCTGGACTTATCTGCCTGCTGTGCCTCACCCAGGCAGGCGTCCTGCTCAACATCCACTAGTGCCCACCTCCTACCAGTGGCTGCTTACCCCTCCACTCCACTCCACTGGCAGTGCCGCACATGCGGCCCCCTCCAGAGTGATTCAGAAGCCCACCCAACCGACAGCAGCCTCCTCCGACCCTTGGTCTTTTCTGGCACCAGCAGGATTGCTGTGCCATTCGCAGCGCGCACCTTTTTGGAGCTGTACATGCAGCGGTCTGCTCCCAGCCAGAACCATAGGTCTAATCGATAAACGGACAGAATAAGCGAGCCGCGATAGTGTATTTTGCAGTGTTTTCTGCTTCTTCTGTCATGTTGATGTGGTACCTATAACTTTCACCATCTGCATTTCTCTAGGTTCTTGAGGAGTTCGCCACCCAGGTGGATAGAATAGACTGGCCATCTGGCTCTCCGGCCACTATTCAGTACAATGCATTGGACTCCTACCTTGCTAAGTACCAAGTAAGAAACGTAATCTTCTAACTTACCTGAGCACATTCACGTCCACGTTACTGAGATCTTCATCTCCCGACGTTGGCAGCTGCTTTTGTGGTTGCTTTGGAATAATGGCAGCAGCAGGACATGAGTGTTCTGATTTTGTAGCAGGCAGTGACCGGTCTAGTGCTAGAGCTTAAGATCGTTTGTTCTGGCTTCCTTCTACCCGGCAGCACTGAGGGGGACTTGAGGACATCTTACACGGCTGTGACATGTTCACGTTGTATGTGGATCGGATCACATGGGTCAGCCCAAATTATTTTTTCTTGGGTGAAAGTAAGACATGCTAAACTTTCTACAGCGGTATGTTTTCTGATCCTAAACCCCCCTCCATGCACCAGCGTGTTCCACAAGAGTGTCATTTTGGCAAATGGTGGGTTTTGATGTTTGGTCTATGTTCTCATGTGTATGAGGACCTAGCAAGTGACCTACGATGTCCGATTGGTGGGTGTATGTTGAACTTCCTTTGTTGCCATGGTAGATGAGCTGCTGCCAGACGTATCGGACATTGGATTACTATAGTGTTCAGCGAACTTTGTGTTTCAAGTTCGGCGTACAAGGTTCGGGTTATCTAAGAATTCCGCTATGGATTCTGCTACCATGGACCAAACTTATATGGTCCGTGATAGCGGAATCCATAATGGAATTCTTAGATAACCCGAACCTTGTACGCCGAACTTGAAACGCAAAGTTCGCTCATCCCTAGATTACTACCCTCTCCTTGTTGAAATAAACAATTGGCCACTCAGCCGAGCCAGTCGTGCATGTTGATGGTGGAGCTGACAGCAGTATCTGACCGCTCAGTAGCTGTTTGCATATGGCTGTCTTATAGGGGTTGTCCCATGACAAACACGGATTTTGATCTCGAGAACAGGGGGCGCATGTCCTTATATTTGACGCGGCCATCACGCGTGTGCGCTGCTGCTCCATTCTGTTCTGTGGTACTGCTTGGAGATAGCTGAGGGTTTGTACATTGCTATCTCCGGCAGTCTCATAGGCTTGGTTGCTGTGGCCTGAATCTCTGCTCCGTATAATCTAATTTCCTCCCTGATTGAGTAACGTTTAGTGCAACCAGTTCCCTTCCATTCATGGGAGGGACAGTGTGACCTATCGTCCTCTCATAACTGGTATTTCTTAAGAGTAACCCCTTAACTGCTGGACAGTCTGTCAAGGGCCTTGGCCCGATGAGCTGTGATTATGGAGGATGCACTAATAATCGGACACCCTCAGGTCAGGTACCCAAGTACAAATGATGGCGAGACGGCCCCTAGAGCAGGGATCAGCAACCTCTGGCACTCCAGGTGTTCTGGAACTACAACTCCCAGAATAATCCTTTCACTTCTGTGCGAGTTACAAGAGCAGCTGAGCAGGTGTGCATGCTGGGAGTTGTAGTTTCACAGCAGCTGGAGTGCTGAAGGTTGCTGAATCCCCTCGCGATTCGATTGAATAGCTGACTCAGCTCCCGGAGGCGAAAGATGTATTTCACCAGCTATACGGAATGGTGCTTCTGTCGAGCAGTCTTTCCCCCACTAACCCAGCGCCACTATGGGTATTTGTGAGGTCACACTGCGTTCATATGATGCATTAGTTAATGTATAATGTCTCCATGAAGTGCAGAGGTGGCAGTGCCCCGGCTGGCCTTCTATACAGTGTGTACTGTGCAGGAAGACGCTGGCACTGTCTGCAGCAGCTGCCGCCACGGATTCCCCTGAGCATGTTGTTCTGATCTTATTGGGGCAGAAGATCGGAGTGGTTATTAAATTGTCAGGAGGCGAAGGCAGCGGAGCAGTAAACAGTCGCCTTATGTGCAGGAGAATGGGCCTGTTTTTTTTTTTTTCCATCTCTCATTTAGATAGTGACTAAATGAAACCCGTATTACTAAAGTGCCAGTATTGTCGGTGGGTTTGTGGACACCCTGGAGCAGATATCATACAACTGGTGTAACATATGTCCAGCTTAGTATAAAGTCCCGCGACGCAAAAAGCACCGAATTTATTCGGAGGCGCAGGCGTTTAATAAAATTGACACCTCTAATAGCACCCCGTGTGCCAGGAGTACAAATCTGTGCCAGCTGAGAGCTGCCATAGCTTTGAGCTGTAATTTATGCCAGATTTTGATGTAAATCGCACTTTGGAAAGGGTGAGAACAGTGAAAAGTGGGCTGAAACCTTCAGTAAGTGTAATTGTACACAGCGGACAAATGCTGCAAGCCTGAAATGTGCTTTTATGTAACTTAAAGAGAATCTATCACCGACTACGTCTCACTAAAACCAGCGGACTTGGGATATGTGCACTAGTCAGCTGCATCTAAAGCTGTTCACATGTCGGTAAGTGCTCACAATCTGTAGAAATGCACCTGTTATTAATATGCAAATGATCCCCCTAGGTGCATTGAGGGCCGTGCCGTTGCACCCAGCGGCTCTGCTCACTCACAGGCCACGTCCCCATCTATTTGAATGAAAGGGCCAGGCAGAGGAGACCTATACACAGGACCTGGCCTAAGTCTCGCACCTGCACGTTCACTTAACTGGTTGGCGCAAGTGCAGTACAGCAAAAAAAAAGTGCACTGTGTTTGGCGCAGGCAGCTTCTTTACTGCACTGTGCCTGTGCCAACCAGTGAAGCGAACGCACAGATGCAAGACTTTTGGGCAGGCGTAATTACATCTTCACAGTCATTCAAAGAGGTTGTGGTGCACCCTTAGGCCTCATGCACACCGTATGTATTTTGCGGTCCGCAAAACACGGATCTGCAAAAAATATGGATAACGTCCATGAGCATTCCTTATTTTGCGGAACAGAGCAGCCGGCCCCTAATAGAACAGTCCATTCCTTGTCCGTAATGCGGACATTAATAGGACATGTAACTTCCGTTTTTTTTGCGGACCCATTGAAATGAATGGTTCCGCATACGGTCCACAAAAAACCCCGGAATGGACGCTGAAAGAAAATACGTTCGTGTGCATGAGCCCTAACTGAGGGAGTGCAATAAGGTGCAGTGTCACCGCCCTCGTTGCCCCAGTGGCTCATTTGCATATTAATAAAATGTTAATTTCTATATATTGCAGGCACTTATCGACATGGGAACAACAGCATTAGGTTCAGCTGTCTAGCACACATGTCCCATGCCAGCTGGTCTTAATGGGACATATTTGGTGACAGATTCTCTTTGAGATTGATCCATCTAACCCCAACCCCCCCCCCCTCATTCCTTCTTGACCAGTCACTTCAAATGCTGTCACTGCTTTCTATTCGTTTCCAGGGTGTACTGCATGGTGTGGGCACAAGATTTCAGGGCCTTCAGTTTGCACCTAGATTTCTCAATAACTAACAGATGAGCTTGTTAGTTTTGTTTTAATGAGTAGGATCAGGTCTACCTGGCATTATGCCTGGTCTAGTAGGGTTGATCCTGCAGACAGATGCTCTTTAGTAATAGCAAACGTGCCATTCTTAGGTTAGCAGATAGGCACGAAAGTTTGTGGCCCGGTTATCTGAAGGTCCATGCCTCCCCTGTAAGGCTGAGTTCACATGTCAGTTATTTGATCAGTTATTTCCATCAGTGATTGTGAGCCAAAGCCAGGAGTGAAGCCTCCACAGATATAAGATACAGGGGGAAGATTTCCCCCTGTTCTGTGCTTCTGACCCGCACCTGGTTTTGGCTCACAACCACTGATGGAGATAACTGACCAGATAACTGAAGTGTGAACTAGGCCTAAGCATGTAAGGCTAATTTCACATCTGCCTTTTTTTGCTGGATCCATCAGGGATCCATTGTCCGAAAAATGGATCTGGCACTGTTGACTTACATTGTGTTTCATGCCGGATCCGTCTTGATCAGTATCCCATGATGCACCTTGTACATTGTGCAAAAGATGAAACAATTTGTACTGTTGTATTTCAATAAAAAATACAATTATATATAAAAACCGCTGCTTGCAGCGTTTTTGTGTGCGTCATGGGAATGTATTCTGGTACACTCTGTTCAATTCTGTCCCCATTGACAATGAATGGGGACAAAACCGAAGTGTTTTTCTCCGGTTTAGAGATCCTATGACGGATCTCAATACCAGAAAGGAAAACGCATAAGTGCAAGTAGCCTAATATATATGTCTGGTTTTGGCTCTGCTGGAATCCTCAATTCTGACTGGTTGTTATTGGAAATCTTGCAGCACCAGATGGAAGACATGGCTGGAAAGCTGTAACCATTTTTTCTATTCTCAGAACCCTCGAGATGCTGATCCAATGAGTAAAGTACAAGCCGAGCTGGACGAAACCAAAATCATCCTGGTGAGTAACTATTATCCAGTGTAAAGCTTATCTATATAGCTGACTGTAGGAGAGCCACTAATATGCAAAATAAATGTGGAGCCCCAGTTATGGGTCTACAACACAAAGAAAGCCAGATATCTCTCAAAGGAAGGAAAACCGAGCAAAGGGGTGTCTCCAATACAGAGATCACCAAATCCACCATATTAAGTGGCCCCTATTTCAAGATCCCGCTCTTTTACAAGCTTTAAGGATGTGACAGGGAAAACCTAAGCCAGTTATCCATCCACAGACAGCTGTTTCGGGGTGTTGCCCCTCATCAGTGTGGAGTAGGATTCTGGCTAACTGGGAGCAATGCCTCGGAGACTACTCAAACACAACAATAGCTGATCTCAGGGAGACCAACTACAAAAACACAGCGGAGCCTCATTTAACCACTTCAGCCCCCCTAGCTTAAACCCCCTTAATGACCAGGCCACTTTTTACAATTCTGCACTACGCTACTTTCACCGTTTATTGCTCCGTCATGCAACTTACCACCCAAATGAATTTTACCTCCTTTTCTTCTCACTAATAGAGCTTTCATTTGGTGGTATTTCATTGTTGCTGACATTTTTACTTTTTTTGCTATTAATAAAAATTTAACGACATTTTTGCAAAAAAATGAAATTTTCCACTTTCTGTTGTAAAATTTTTTAAAAAAAAATACATTTGTATATAAATTTTTCTCTAAATTTATTGTTCTACATGTCTTTAATAAAAAAAAGTCCAATAAGTGTACATTTATTGGTTTGGGTAAAAGTTATAGCGTTTACAAACCATGGTGCAAAAAAGTGAATTTCGGCATTTTGAAGCAGCTCTGACTTTCTGAGCGCCTGTCATGTTTCTTCAGGAGCTAGAATGTCAGGATAGTATAAATACCCCCCAAATCACACCATTTTAGATAGAAGACACCCCAAAGTATTCACGGAGGGGCATGATGAGTTCATGTATCATTTCATTTTTTTTCACAGGTTAGCGAAAAATGACACTTTCTGAGGAAAAAAATATAATAAAGTTTCCATTTCTGCTAACTTCTGGCAAAAAAAATAAAAATCTCAGACGGGCTCACTATGCCCCTCTGTGAATACCTTAGGGTGTCTACTTTCCGAAATGGGGTCATTTGTGGGGTGTGTTTACTGTTCTGGCATTTTGGGCGGGGCTAAATTGTGAGCAGCCATGTAAAGCTAAAGGTACTCGTTGGAATTTGGGCCCTTTGTGCACCCAGGCTGCAAAAAGTGTCACTCATGTGGCATCGCCGTACTCAGAAGAAGTAGGGCAATGTGTTTTGGGGTGTATTTTTACATATACCCATGTTGGGTGAGAGAAATATCTCTGTAAACTGACAACTTTGTATAAAAAAATTAAAAAGTTGTCATTTACAGAGATATTTCTCACACAAAGTATGGGTATATAAAAATACACCCCAAAACACATTGCGCTACTTCTCCTGAGTACGGTGATACCACATGTGTGGAACTTTTGCAGCCTGGTGCGTAAAGGCCCTAAAACCAATGAGTACCTTTAGGATTTCACAGGGCATTTTTACGCATTTGGATTCCAGACTTCTTCTCACGCTTTAGGGCCCCTAAAATGCCAGGACAGTATAAATACCCCACATGTGACCCCATTTTAGAAAGAAGACACCCCAAGGTATTCCGTGAGGGTTATGGTGAGTTCATGTAAATTTTATTTTTGTCACAAGTTAGTGGAATATGAGACTTTGTAAAAACAAAATAAAAAAAATATATATCAATTTCCGCTAACTTGTGCCAAAAAAAAATTCTGTGAACTCGCCATGCCCCTCACAGAATACCTTGGGGTGTCTTCTTTCCAAAATGGGGTCACATGTGGGGTATTTATACTCACCTGGCATTTTAGGGAACCTAAAGCGTGAGAATCCAAATGCGTAACAATGCCCTGTGAAATCCTAAAGGTACTCATTGGTTTTAGGGCCCCTTTGCGCATCTTGGCTGCAAAAAAGTGTCACTCATGTGGTATCACCGTACTCAGGAGAAGTAGGGCAATGTGTTTTGGGGTGTATTTTTATAGATTCCCATGCTGGGTGAGAGAAATATCTCTGTAAATGACAACTTTTGTCAATTTACAGAGATATTTCTCTCACCCAGCATGGGTATATGTAAAAATACACCCCAAAACACATTGCCCTACTTGTCCTGAGTACGGCGATACCACATGAGTGACACTTTTTTGCAGCCAAGATGCGCAAGGGCCCAAATTCCAATGAGTACCTTTTAGGAGGGCATTTTTACGCATTTTTCTTCTCACGCTTTAGGGCCCCTAAAATGCCAGGGCAGTATAAATACCCCACATGTGACCCGATTTTGGAAAGAAGACAGCCCAAGGCAGTGATGGGCAAAGTGCGGCTCTCCAGCTGTTGCAGAACTACAACTCCCAGCATGCAAAGCCTGTCTATAGCTATCAGCCTACTGCAGGGCATGGTGGGAGTTGTAGTTTAGCAACAGCTGGAGAGCCGCACTTTGCCCATCACTGGCCCAAGCAAGGTATTCCATGAGGGCATGGCGAGTTCATAGAAATAAAATTTTTGGCACAAGTTAGCGGAAATTGATATATCTATTTTTTTATTTTGTTTTACAAAGTCTCATATTCCACTAACTTGTGACAAAAATAAAATTTTACATGAACTCACCATACCCCTCACGGAATACCTTGGGGTGTCTTCTTTCTAAAATGGGGTCACATGTGAGGTGTTTGTACTGCCCTGGCATTTGAGGGTCTCCGCAATCATTACACGTATGGCCAGCATGAGGAGTTTCTGCTATTCTCCGTATATTGAGCATACGGGTAATGAGATTTTTTTCCGTTCAGCTTCTGGGCTGAAAAATAAATAAATGAACGGCACAGATTTATTCATTCGCATCGTTCAATGTGGATGAAAAATCTCTGCCAAAATCAGTGACTGCGGTGCGGTGGGCTGGACGCTAGCTACCTAACAAGTAGCTAACTAACTGGCGGTGATAAGGGACCCTTATGCCCCATTCACACGTCCGCAATTCTGTTTGCGGAACGGAATTGCGGACCCATTCATTTCTATGGGGACAGACTTTGTCCCGCTCGGATCCGGAATTACGGATCCGCGCTTCGGGTCTGCACTTCCGTTCCGCAAAAAATATAGAACATGTCCTATTCTTGTCCGCACTGCGGACAAGAAAAGCATTTTCTATATAGTTCTGGCAATGTGCGGATCTGCAAAATGCGGAAAGCACATTGCCGGGTGTCCGTGTTTTGAGGATCTGTGGATCCGCGGATCCGTGAATCCACGGATCCGCAAAACACATATGGACGTCTGAATGGAGCCTTACAAGGGGTGTGATCAATGACAGGGCGGTGATCAGGGGGTCTAGATGGGGTGATCAAGGGGTTAATAGGTGAGGGGGGGGGCTGGGGTGGTTAGTGTAGTGTTTGGTGCAACTTTACATAGTTACCTGGTCCTCTGTTGGTCGATCCCAGCAAATGGGACCACCAGAGGACCAGGTAGCAGGTATATCAGACACTGTTCACAAAACAGCGTCTGATATACTTGTTTGATGCGATTTATATCGCATCTACAGCCTGCCAGCGATGGATCATCGCTGGCAGGCTGTAGTTAAACTCCTGGAAATCTCCGTTCACGTCTCGCGAGATGACGCACTTCTGCGGCGCCCCAGAACAGCCCGACTGCCGCGAGAACGCAGTTGTGCGTTAGGCGGTCGGGAAGTGGTTAAGAGTCTTAACACAGCAATCCGAAGTGCAAAGCTTCCTGGGAAACAGGAATATGCAAAATAAATGTGGAGCCCCAGTTATGGGTCTACAACACAGTGAAAGCCAGATATCCCTCAAAGGAAGGAAAACCAAGCAAAGGGGTGTCTCCATTACAGAGATCACCAAATCCACCATATTAAGTGGCCCCTATGTCAAGATCCCGCTTTTTTACAAGCTTTAAGGATGTGACAGGGAAACCTAAGCCAGGTATCCATCCACAGACAGCCGTTTCGGGGTGTTGCCCCTCATCAGTGTGGAGTAGGATTCTGGCTAACTGGAAGCAATGCCTCGGAGACTACTCAAACACAACAATAGCTGATCTCAGGAGACCAGCTACAAAAAACACTGCGGAGCCTCACTTAAGAGTCTCAACACAGCAATCCAAGTGCAAAGCTCCCTGGGATGCCATCCTTAATTCTTGTAAAACAGCGGGATCTTGACATAGGGCAACTTGATATAGTGGATTTGGTGATCTCTGTGATGGAGACACCCCTTTGCTTGGTTTTCCTTCCTTTGAGGGATATCTGGCTTTCATTGTGTTGTAGACCCATAACTGGGGCTCCACATTTATTTTGCATATTCCTGTTTCCCAGGGAGCTTTGCACTTCGGATTGCTGTGTTGAGACTCTTAAATGAGGCTCCGCGGTGTTTTTGTGGCTGGTCTCCCTGAGATCAGCTATTGTTTTGTTTGTGTAGAAGAGCCACTGACAGGGATTTCCTCAGACAGAAAAAAATAAAAAATGCCAGATCGTAGCTTTGTCTGTAGGAAATTATGATTCGCACTACAGATCTGGATGCATGCTTTTTTTTTTTTTTTTTCTTCTTGTGATTTCTGGGTTCATAGCCTTCTTTTTCAAAATGCGGTCTGGGGTTTTTCTTCCCGTAGATTTTTCCTGAAAAAAGAAAATCACACCAAAATGTTTTTTACAAGCTGAAAAAACTAGCACAGAAAAAAAAACATGGGAAGCCTACTACGAGATTTGCTATGATCAGCTGATCCTGAGACGTTGTTGTCGGCTGCTCGCTTCACCTAAAATGGCCGCTACAGGGGAATTGGGACATTACAATGGCCGTCCAGACAGAGTTCATTTACACAATCTGCCAGATTGAAGCTCCCAGATCTCGTTCAGAGCAGGGTCCTGAGTGGGTGACTAGTAGACTTCTCCATACAACCAGGAAAGGAGCAAGTCACAGGGAATGGCTATTATACGTTTTTCAGTTTTTGCTTTGCTTGTCTGTAACCTGTTTCTCTTCTGTCATCAGCACAACACCATGGAGTCCTTACTGCAGCGCGGGGAGAAACTGGATGACCTAGTCAGTAAATCAGAAGTTTTAGGAACGCAGTCCAAGGCCTTCTATAAAACAGTAAGTACTCTACACGCAAGTCATGCATTAATTGAAGCGCTGCAAGTTCTCCCTGCCCAGCAGCAATCTCAGCCACCTAGCTGTGCTGGGTACGGCAACGTCAACCCCTTAAAGGACGCTGTAGTACAGGGGTCAGCAACCTCCACAGATGTCAGACCTTTAAAGGGGTTATCTAAAGTCTAAAAGATCCCCGCCGCCCCTCGTATATATCATACTTACCTGCTCTCCGGCACCCGCGTCTCTCCAGATCCCTGCTCAGCCGCCACTGCATCTCCCTGTCACTTGGATCACAACATCCAGCGACGGCGGTGTGGCAAGGATGACGCCAATAGCAGGCCGCGACAGGGACGTGCAGAAGCGAAAGGAGAACAGTTACACAAAGGGACCAAGAGTCATTTCTGGATCACCTTAACCAGATAAAAAAAAGATACTGTGGGCAGTTTATATCACATGAAGGAGCTGTCAGGTTCCCACATTTTTATTTTTTTTTTTTAACAGTGGCATGGAAAAAAATTAAAAAAAACTTGCCAAAAATTCTAAAATGTTTAACAAGCTTTATTTAAAGGGTAGGGGATAACAATTAGATTGGTGTGGGTCCTACCTCTGATCACAAAAACAGGGACCCCGTAACCCATGGAGCCCCCTGAAATGTACTGCATGGCTGATTGGGCATGCGCACAGCTGCTCCATTCATTTCTGTGGGACCTCCAGAGAGGGCTGAGAGCTAAACTTGGCTATATCTGGAATTCCCATATAGATGAATGGAGCAGACACTAGAATGACCGAGCGGCCTTTATTTATTTTTAAGTGGGGCACGGGGGTCCCAGCGGTAGAACCCCCACCAATCTAATAGTTATTCCTTATTCTGTGAATAGGGGACAACTTTAAGTAACTGGAATACGACTGTGTTGTCAGAAAATGACCTATGCAAAGTTCTCTGCATTGGACAACCCCTTTAACTCTTTCCCGAAATGTTACGAAATAGTATGAGACATGTTGGGTCTTTCACATAGCAGACAACCAGGGCTAATGTCTGCAATGCAGCAAAAATTCTGATCGCGGTAGTTTAAAAGGGTTCCGCAGTAATTTTAAACTGATGATCTATCCTCTGGATAGAGCATCAGCATCTGATCGGCAGGGGTCCGACACCTGGGACCCCTGCCAATCAGCTGTTTGAGAAGGCGGCGCTCTTGCCAGTGCCGCTGCTTTCTCAAACAGTTGATCGGCGGGGGTCTCTGGTGTCAGACCCCTGCCAATCAGATGCTGATGATCTGTCCAGAGAATAGATCATCAGTTTAAAATAACTTCGAAACCCCTTTTAAGCCCTCAGATGCGGTGGTCCAATGTGACTGTGGCATCTGAGAGCGCAAAATCTGCAAGTGCTGCACTTCCAGGTCTGTAACAACTCTCCTAGGCAATGGTCGGGGAAGCCATTCATTGTCTGTGAAAGGCCAGGGCCTGCTGAGGCTCTGATGCCATTCACAGGTATATTCCAATGTAGGCCAGCAGGTGGCAGCACTACATTGGAATATACTGACCTTTGTATATTGTAATGGATAAAATGCCATTACTTTATACAAAGTGCAATCCAGTGAGTTAAAAAAAAAAGTTGAAAGTAAGTTAAAAAAGCAAACAAAAAAAGTACAATTTAGTCCCCAAAATAAAAATTGACAATTAAAAAAATAAATATTATAGATATTGCTGCGTTCGAAAGTGCCTGTATTATTAAATATAAAATAAATTGTCCAATACGGTGACTGGCGTAATGGGGAAAAAAAATCAAAATGCCGGTTTGCCGTTTTTTCCATCGCTTCTCCTCCAAAAATTTTCTAAAAAATGATTAAAAAAATCACACCCCAAAATGGTATCGCTGAAAGTACAGATCGCCCCACAAAAATTGAGCCCCCACACAGCTCTGTAGACGTTATGGGGTAGGGATGAGCGAATTGACTTCATTGTATGCTTCATCCGAAATTGATTCGCCTAAAACTTTTGCTGTAATATTGTATGGAGCGGGGGCTCTGTGTACAGTATTAGAATGTATTGGCTCCGATAAGCCGAAGTTATTACTTTGCGAAACTTTGTGTAATAACTTGGTGAAATATTACTGTAAAAAACCTTGGAACCGAAACAGAGTTTTTTTTCAGTATTAAAACCAGAAGTGGACAAGTACATATGTGGTATCTCTAATCGTACTGTCCTGGAGAGTGACGGTAATGGGTCAGCTTTACCTCATAGTAAATGCTGTAAAAACAAAACCTGTAAAGCTGTGGCAGAATTGCATTTTTTTTTTTCCCCCTCCAGTTCCACCCCATAGGGATTTTTTTCTTTCCAGCTTCCCACTATATCCTGTGAAGTATTAAATGGTGCCATTAGAACGTACGACTTGTTCCGCAAAAAAACAAGCCCTCATACAGCTATGTGAATGGAAAAATAAAAAAATTATGTCTCCAAGAAGGCAGGGCGTAAAAAACTAAAACTGAAAATCGCCTGGGGTAGAAGGGGTTAATGTAGTATTAAGTATTTCCTGCATTTCGTTGACGTGTTGATGACGACCTATCAGACACTATAGTTAGGGATGAGATGAAACATCCGAAGTCGATTCGCATAAAGCTTCGTTTCAATACTGTACGGAGCGGCGCCTTGTACAGTATTAGAATGTATTGGCTCCGATGAGCCGAAGGTATTACTAGCGAAGTCTCGTGAGACTTCACATAATAACTTCAGAAATTAATTTATACTGTAAAAAACATTTGCCGAACTCAGGTTCCACTCGGGAAATGTTTTTTTACAGTATAATTCAATTTCTGAAGTTATTATGCGAAGACTCGCGAGACTTCACTGGCTACTGTATTTTCTGGCGTATAAGACTACTTTTTAACACATGAGAATCTTCTCAAAAGTCGGAGGTCGTCTTATACGCCGGTATACTGCGTGCTGAAACTTAAGAGGACCTTTCACTGGTCCCACGATTGTTAGATAATGATATGTATGTGTAGAGCGGCGCCCAGGGATCTCCCTGCACTTACTATTATCCCTGGGCGCTGCTCTACACATACAGTATATATCATTATCTAACAATTGTTGGACCAGTGAAAGGTCCTCTTTACTTCCAAGCCGGACTAGAGAAGCTGTCCTTCTCCAGCTTCAGAGACAGGCTCCCTCTAGCTGAGTCACCGTGCGCTGCATCCCGGCCAGTCGCTCCTGAAGCAGCCCCGAGAGGGAGGTCTGGGCAGGCAGGGAGAGCTGACCCACCCAATTTTTATTTGGTGTGCGTTGGAAGAGGGGTAGTCTTATACGGCGAGTATAGCCCAAACCCCATATTTTAACAGGAAAAGTAGAGGGTCATCTTATATGCCCAGTCGTCTTATACGCCGGAAAATACGGTAATATCTTCGGCTCATCGGAGCCAATACATTCTAATACTGCAGGGAGCGCTCTGTACAGTGTTGAAACAAAGTTTTATGAGTGAATCGACTTAATATCATTAGATTTTTTATGACCACTGATAACTTCTGTCCTCTCCCTTTAAGGCACGGAAGCAGAATTCATGCTGTGGAATCATTGGCTCCGATAAGCCGAAGTTATTACTTTGCGAAACTTTGCGTAATAACTTGGTGAAATATTACTGTAAAAAACCTTGGAACCGAAACAGAGTTTTTTTTCAGTATTAAAACCAGAAGTGGACAAGTACATATGTGGTATCTCTAATCGTACTGTCCTGGAGAGTGACGGTAATGGGTCAGCTTTACCTCATAGTAAATGCTGTAAAAACAAAACCTGTAAAGCTGTGGCAGAATTGCATTTTTTTTTTTCCCCCTCCAGTTCCACCCCATAGGGATTTTTTTCTTTCCAGCTTCCCACTATATCCTGTGAAGTATTAAATGGTGCCATTAGAACGTACGACTTGTTCCGCAAAAAAACAAGCCCTCATACAGCTATGTGAATGGAAAAATAAAAAAATTATGTCTCCAAGAAGGCAGGGCGTAAAAAACTAAAACTGAAAATCGCCTGGGGTAGAAGGGGTTAATGTAGTATTAAGTATTTCCTGCATTTCGTTGACGTGTTGATGACGACCTATCAGACACTATAGTTAGGGATGAGATGAAACATCCGAAGTCGATTCGCATAAAGCTTCGTTTCAATACTGTACGGAGCGAGCGCCTTGTACAGTATTAGAATGTATTGGCTCCGATGAGCCGAAGGTATTACTTCGCGAAGTCTCGTGAGACTTCACATAATAACTTCAGAAATTAATTTATACTGTAAAAAAACATTTGCCGAACTCAGGTTCCACTCGGGAAATGTTTTTTTTACAGTATAATTCAATTTCTGAAGTTATTATGCGAAGACTCGCGAGACTTCACGAAGTACTGTATTTTCTGGCGTATAAGACTACTTTTTAACACATGAGAATCTTCTCAAAAGTCGGGGGTCGTCTTATACGCCGGTATACTGCGTGCTGAAACTTAAGAGGACCTTTCACTGGTCCCACGATTGTTAGATAATGATATGTATGTGTAGAGCGGCGCCCAGGGATCTCCCTGCACTTACTATTATCCCTGGGCGCTGCTCTACACATACAGTATATATCATTATCTAACAATTGTTGGACCAGTGAAAGGTCCTCTTTACTTCCAAGCCGGACTAGAGAAGCTGTCCTTCTCCAGCTTCAGAGACAGGCTCCCTCTAGCTGAGTCACCGTGCGCTGCATCCCGGCCAGTCGCTCCTGAAGCAGCCCCCGAGAGGGAGGTCTGGGCAGGCAGGGAGAGCTGACCCACCCAATTTTTATTTGGTGTGCGTTGGAAGAGGGGTAGTCTTATACGGCGAGTATAGCCCAAACCCCATATTTTAACAGGAAAAGTAGAGGGTCATCTTATATGCCCAGTCGTCTTATACGCCGGAAAATACGGTAATATCTTCGGCTCATCGGAGCCAATACATTCTAATACTGCAGGGAGCGCTCTGTACAGTGTTGAAACAAAGTTTTATGAGTGAATCGACTTAATATCATTAGATTTTTTTTATGACCACTGATAACTTCTGTCCTCTCCCTTTAAGGCACGGAAGCAGAATTCATGCTGTGGAATCATGTGATAGGCGCAGAGTGAAGGAGACTGGAAGAAAGACAATGAACAAACACTATAATATCAGGGCTGACACACCAAAATCAGCCCTTCCCATCCCCTGCAGGGGGCAGTATAGGTGGTTACTGCCCTCAGGTCAATTTTTCCTTTCCTCTGTTATTAGGGGGGAATTGTTTTCACATTATCTATTGATGCGTGTTCACTTTTTACTGCAAGACCTACGTTTCTCAGTCTGTGGCCCCCCCCAGTATCAGGTGACACCCCCCACCCTTCCCAGGGGATTGTGCTGACCATTGTCTGTTGCAATGCAAACATTCCTGTGATATTTAAAGTGATACCAAGAATCACCATGCTGCAAAGTGATGTGGAGTGACCTGGTAACTTGTAACGTAGTAATGCTATACTAACTGATGCCTAATGTTATCTCCCTGGGAGGAGATGGGTTAATCGTCCGTCTGTGCTTCTCCCCGTACCGCTCATGCACTCGTTTAGTGTTCGGTTAACACCCTTCCTCCATTAACCCGGATTTGTCTTACCTGTGGTTGACTTTGTAGTATTTGCATTGTATTTTGTTTTGTTTTTTACTCCTGGAACACCCATTCTAAGGTGAAATCGTGAAACGCGCGGACTAGTTCTGCACCCGCATAGCAAAGCGACAGCCTGCACTCCGCAAATAACTGCTTAATGCCGAAGATCTCATTGCTCTTTTACCACCTTGTCTTATCCAAAAGAAAGAAATCATCAGCCGATGGATCTAGTTCCACTGAGGAGCCCTCGTCAGGTGGACGGTTAAATTCTCATGCTGTATAGATAAGTTATTAACATGTGTCAGTGTTTTATCTCGGGTTGTTTATTCTGATCTCCAGCTTTTTGATTTATTATTATTTTTTTTCCTTCAAATTTATTTCTGATGAACTTGTATTTTAATAAAGATTGGCCAAACCTTTCTGTACCAAACGCTGACCTTGATAAAACACGTTCATGTCTTATGCAAACTGGAACGAAGCACTGACTTGGGGCCTTGTGCACTGCAATCTGGAAGATGCGGAGTGCTTCTGTGGGTTTTCTGTCCATTCCTCCACACCGCAAAAAAAAGTAGTGCACGCACTAATTTTTTGCGTTGCGGACCATCTGATGCGGATCACGGACCCCATTTAAGTGAATGGGTCCTGCGTCCGCATACAGCAGCCCTGCAGTCGGTGGCCTTGCGTTCGTGTGCATGAGCCCTTAGCGATACATTCAGGATTAGACATTTATAAGGGTTCCTGGTTGTACGCCAAACTCATTATTCCACAGATTATATTTTCATGGCTTTTAAGAGCAGGTTCACATTTGCATTAGGCCCCATTCACACGACCGGATTTTTGGTCCGCAGATGATCTGCAGTTTTTGCAAATCGGGTGCGGACCCATTCATTCATCATGGGACTGAAAAAAAAATGTGGACAGCACTCCGTGCGCTGTCCGTCCCGCAGCCCTGGTTGCCAGGACTCAGAAGCCTACTGATCAGCTATTGATGCCCTATTCTGATGAAAGGCCAACTCCTGATCCTGATGTGCTACTTGGGGACATGTCACCAATGCAGTGACACAGTGACCTAAGCATAGAGTTGACAGCGGTGGTCAACTCTTGATACCGGAACCGAACCTTAGGGACCAAGTTGTTATTCTTTCCAGGCCGGGGTCTGCTGGGTGGGAGGAGAGGTTTAAAAAAATAAATAAATAAGAAAACTTTATCAAGTTGGAAAAACCCCTGAAAGGGGTTATCCAATGCCTATAATGCCCCCAACAGGCCTGCGCCCCTCACACAGGTTATACTTACCTTACTCCCAGCACCCACGTTGCTTCTGATGCCTGCACTGTCGTCTCTGCATCTCCCAGTTCTGCAGATCAAAACATCTGTTGTTGCCAGTAGCATACGGGGGCGAGCCTCCCTAGCATCTTGGGTGACGCTAAGGAGGCTCGTTCCAGTAGCGGCCTGCTATTTCCTGCCCCCACCCCAGTAGCTGCGTGTTTTCACCCGCGCAACAGGAAGATGCAGCGTTGGCGAGCATCTGGGGCAATGCGGGTGCTGGGGAGCAAGGTAAGTATAACCCAGGGATGGGCAAACTGCGGCTCTCCACCTGTTGTAAAACTACAATTCCCACCATGCCCTGCTGTAGGCTCAAAGCTGGACATTTCAAATTAAGTATTATTGCAATATAAATGCAAAAAAAAAAAAAGTTTGGTTTTTATGTCCATTACATTTTTCTTTATGGAAGCGCCCCCTGCTGGTTATTTTTTTGATCCACCCTTTACGCAGGCATCCTCAAACTGCGCCCCTCCAGCTGTTGCAAAACTACAACTCCCAGCATGCCTGAACAGCCTACAGGTATCGGCCTACAGCAGGGCATGGTGGGAGTTTTAGTTTTACAACAGCTGGAGGGCCGCAGTTTGAGGATGCCTGCTTTACGACATTCAGTGTTTGACTAACCTGCTCAGTACCTTTTGTACCTCCTTCTTCTCAGTGCTGGTATAAGAATCTTAGAGAAACAGATGAGGCGGCCCAGACATTCATTCATCCCTTCATAGGAACATGTAGATATATCCCTCTAGGTCAAGTTTCAGCAACCTCCGGCACTCCAGCTGTTGTGAAACTACAACTCCCAGCATGCTCCATTACCTTCTATGAAAGTTCAAAGAACAGTTGAACAGCTTTGCATGCTGGGAGTTGTAGTTGCACAACAGCTGGAGTGCCGAAGGTTGCTGAACCCTGCTCTAGGCAGTGGAGAAGAAAAGTAGTGGACAAGGAGCATTTCATACTATAGTGGAAACTCTGGTGCTCTGACTTAGGGACTACTACTTTCTCTGCAGGGAAGGAAAGTGTTAATTAGAGTTGTTGGGACAGAAAGAAAAGACAGAATTCCTCCAGATAATGTGATTAAGGCCTCATGCACACACCCGTAGTTTCGGTCCGCATTTTCTTCCTCACCTATGACAGCACCCATGGAGATACACCGCCCCCATCCAGGACAGGAAACAGCTCACCACACTGCTTTAAAAGGAGGGGTCATGAAGCAGCTCACCAGTTCTGTTTCCTGTCCTGCGGGGCAGGTGAAGTTCCCACACTGTATAGGACGAGGCATGCTGCGGGCGCCCCGGCGTTATGCTTATGGAGGGCTTACCCGGGCGGTGTAAGTTCTTCCCCTGGAAGCAACTGCCGAGTCTGGGCTCCTTGCTCCCCACTTCCTCCGGCTCCTTCTACACTCTGAGGGCGGTTCTCCCGTCCCCTTGGGTGGCGGCGAATCGCGGCCGTGATCCCGATCCCGGCAGCCGAGGGACACGCACTTCCGGGTGCGCGGCTGCAGAGGGAGGCACTGCGCATGACCGGAAGTAGGTGGAGCCGCTTCACACGCGCGGCAGAGCGAGTCCCAGCCAGCATAAGACTGCGTCCCTGAGTGCAGAGCAGTCTGTTTCTCCATTGAGGTGCAGCTCCTAACGATCATGGAGGCAAGCCAGCGTGTGGAGACCACTGAGACAACCAATGAACCGGTATCCTGGTGGGGTAAGGGGGTATTACCCCAGAATATATGCCTTCTTGTCACAGATCCTAATTGTAGTTGGGGTATTGTTCCCTAGGTCCCAAGGGAGAGGGCCTCTAAATCCAAAGAGAAAGTTTGTGCCCTGTGCAAGAAGAGGTTGGCCTCGGGCTATGAAAAACCGCTCTGCCACCATTGCATAGGAAAATTGGTGCAGGAGGAGACCCCGTCCCTGTTGTCTAGCCTGAAGGAGATGATTCGGGAAGAAGTCAGGGAGACAGTGAAAGAATCTGTCAGCGGTCTGTTAGAAACCAGAATCGGTACTTCTGCCACTGCATCTGTAGCTCCCTCCAGCGACCAAGAGGTGCTTTCGGGTTTGGAGGAAGGAGAGAGACTCTCATCTGACGAATCCTTTGATACAGACTCTGCTGGCAGGCTTTTTTTTTTAGAATGAAAATATCAATTCACTTGTTAAAGTGGTTAGAGCCACGATGGGGCTAGACGATCAAAAGGCTCCTCAAACGATCCGTGATTCCATGTTTGGGGGCCTGGGAACCAGACGGGTTAGGAATTTTGATATTCATGAGAACATTGAGGCGTTAATCTCCAGAGAATGGAGTAAACCTGATAGGAAGTTTTTCATTCCAGCTGCTATTAAACGAAAATACCCATTTGAAGAAAAAGCCTCAGCCTCTTGGGATAGGGCCCCAAAATTAGATGCGCCAGTAGCGAAAATTTCTAAGAGGGCAGCCCTTCCCTTTGAGGATGCAGGTTCCTTAAAAGATACTTTGGATAGAAGGGCCGACATTTACCTTAAAAAGAATTGGGAGGCCACTACAGCGGCCTTTAGACCTTCCATAGCAGCAGCACAGGTCGCTAGGTCTCTAAAAGTTTGGATCTCTGACCTAGAGAATCATGTTAAGAATGGTACTCCCAGAGAAACGATTCTTTCCTCCTTTCCCACTATCTCCAACGCAATTGATTTCTTATCTGACGCTTCTATTGATTCTCTTAAATTTTCTGCCAGAGCCTCTGCCTTATCTAATTCAGCCAGGAGAGCCTTATGGTTGAAGAATTGGAACAGGGACCCTACTTCCAAGGCGAAACTCTGTAGCATTCCCTGTCAGGGAGAGTTTCTGTTTGGGCCGGTGTTAGACGATTTACTGGAAAAAGCCTCAGACAAAAGAAAGGGTTCCCTTCTTCTAGTCGTCCAGTTAATAAGAGACCCTTTCGTTCACAAACTAACAAGTTCTTTAGGAAGAGAGAAAGGCCTGGGCAAAACCCAGGTCCCTCCAATAAGTCTAAGGGTTTTCTTTTTCTAGAACAGAGGCCTCCAAAAGAAATCTGACTGACGCCAGGCTTCCGGTAGGAGGTCGGCTTACAAGCTTCCTAGAGAGTTGGCAGAAGATTACGAACAGCCCCTGGATCTTACAGATTATACGAGAAGGGTACCTGATAAATTTTATAAATGCCCCAAGAGGAAGATTTGTCATTACAGACTTTCACAGAGATCCAGTGAAGCAGGAAGCTATCAGGGCAGAAGTGTTTGCTCTTCTAGAGAAGAGAGTGTTGATAAAGGTTCCTCCTCAGGAAATAGGAGAGGGTTTTTATTCAACACTTTTTCTTGTAAAAAGCTGAACGGGTCCTACCGGACCATAATAAACTTGAAATTATTGAATCATTATCTGGTGTACGAAAGGTTTCGTATGGAGACCATCAGCACAGCTATCCTGAATTTGTCCCCGGGTTGCTTTATGGCCACTCTAGATTTAAGGGATGCTTATTACCATATCCCGATTCATCCCGATCATCAGAAGTATTTAAGGGTGGCTATTCAACTAGAAGAAGATCTCCTCCATGTCCAGTTCAGGGCTCTCCCCTTCGGGTTAGCTCAGGCTCCCAGGTTATTCACGAAGGTGGTGGCAGAGATGTTGGCCCATGTGAGAGAGAAGGAGATAGTTATTGTCCCTTATCTGGACGACTTTCTCCTGGTCTCTCACTCTCACCTGAAACTGGAGGATCAGATTTCCTGGGTCAGGGAAGTTTTACAGAATCTGGGATGGGAGCTGAATCTAGAGAAGTCCAATTTGGTCCCCAGCCAGAAGTGTGTGTTTTTGGGGATGATTTTGGACTCGGTTTCCCAGACCTGTCAGTTACCACCCCTAAAAGCCCTAAACCTGATGAAGGAGGTGAGGGGGTTAGCTCAGTCCCAGTCAACTTCACTGAGAAAGGCTATGTCGGTCCTGGGTCTTATGACTGCCACCATTCCAGGGGTAGAATGGGCCCAGTTCCATTCCAGGCCCCTTCAACTTCAAACAGGAATGGGACAGGGACCTGGCTTCCCTAGATTCTCCCTTCTATCCTTCCTCTCAGACCATCCTGTCTCTGGAATGGTGGAAGGATATTCGGAACCTTCAGAAGGGGGTCCCCTGGGTAAGGAAAGAAGTAGTTTCCCTGACCACGGATGCCAGCCCATGGGGGTGGGGGGCCCATGTAGAGTCCCTTCTACTACAGGAATCCTGGAACCAGGACCTTCTAAAGCAGTCCCAAAATTTCAGGGAATTAAACGCTATCAGGCTAGCTCTCACCCAGAGTCTCCCTGTAATAAAAAACAAAAATGTACGAATATACTCAGACAATATGACCGCGGTGGCCTATATAAACAGGCAGGGGGGAACCAAATCCCTGACACTCTTTTCCCTAGCTCAGGAGATTTTTCTACTAGCCGAGACTTCTCTATTGTCAATTTCTGCGGTTCATCTAAGGGGGAAGGACAACTTGACTGCAGACTTCCTGAGCCGTCACCGTCTACGTCAGGGGGAATGGTCCCTGGATCCAGGTATTTTCAGGATGATAGAAGACCTATGGGGAACTCCAGAAATAGATCTTTTTGCCTCTCGGATCAACAGAAAGGTGGAGAAGTTTTGTTCCCTTTCTCCAGAGGATCATCCGACAGCGGTGGATGCTCTGGCTCACTCATGGGGAGGGGGCTTCTGTATGCCTTCCCCCTGAAGTTGATTCCGAGAGTCCTGAGGAAGATAAGGGAGGACAAGGCTCGAGTGATTTTTGTGGCTCCCTTTTGGCCGAGAAGGGTATGGTTCTCTTGGCTTCAGAGCCTGTCAGTAGCTTCCCCCTGGGTCCTGCCGACGTTTCCGGGCCTTTTAGTACAGGGCCCAGTGGTTCATCCGGAAGTGGAGAACTTACACTTGACGGCCTGGCTTTTGAAAGGCAGGTTTTAAGACGTAAGGGGCTATCGGAGGAGGTTATTTCCACTCTCCTGGCTAGTCGTAAGAAGGTTACCTCCTCTATTTATACTCGTACCTGGAAGACCTTTTTCAATTTTGTTAAGTCTCCAGTGGATGTGTTAGAACCTCCTCCAATGGCCTTAATATTGGATTTTTTACAGGCAGGATGGGAGAAGGGTCTCAGACCTAGTACGCTTAAAGTGCAGATTTCGGCGCTTAGTGCTCTTTTTGAGTTTAGATTGGCCAATCACCCTTGGATTAAGAGGTTTGTCACAGCTATTTCTAAGATGGCTCCGGTTTCCAAATCTAGACTTCCCCCCTGGGATCTCAATGTGGTTCTTTCAGCACTTACCTCTTTCCCTTTGAGCCCATTCAAGAGATTCCTATTAAGTTACTATCGCAGAAATTAGCCTTCCTCTTAGCTATTACCTCTGCCAGGAGGGTAGGGGAGATTGCAGCCCTTTCCATTAATGAGCCATACTTGCGTATCTTAGAGGATAGGGTTGTTATTTCCCCCGATCCTTCTTTTTTGCCGAAGGTGTCTTCTTCTTTTCACCGTTCTCAGGATATTGTTCTGCCGTCCTTCTTTGCTTCCCCTAGAGACGAGGAAGAGTCTCTTTTCCATTGCCTTGATGTTAGGAGATGTCTTTTGATGTACCTTGAGTCCACTAAGTCATGGAGATTGTCTCCTAAGCTCTTTATCTCTTTTCGGGGAGGCAGAGAGGGATGGCAGCCTCCTCTCAGACCATTGCCCGATGGATTAAGCAAGCTATTCAGTTAGCTTATTCAAGTAAGGGCCTGGATCCCCCGTTGAATTTTGGTGCCCATTCAACTAGATCCGTTTCTACTACCTGGGCAGAGAGAGCATCTGCCTCCATAGAGCAAATTTGTGGGGCAGCTACCTGGAGTTCTCCTCATACCTTTTTTAAACATTATAAGTTACAACTGCCCTCTAATGAGGGATTGTGTTTTGGCCAGAAGGTTCTTCAGGCAGTTGTCCCGCCCTAATTGGATCTTGCCTAGTTCTCCATGGGTGCTGTCATAGGTGAGGAAGAAAAATTGCAATTACTTACCGGTAATGCGTTTTCTTTGAACCTATGACAGCACCCATCTAATTCCCAACCCAGAGGGAGAAAAAGGATAGTTAAAAAAAAAAAAAAAAGTGTGTACATTTTTCGGTATATTTTCTGTCACTTGTTTTCCTTAGTCCTTGGTTTAGTACTGGTGAGCTGCTTCATGACCCCTCCTTTTAAAGCAGTGTGGTGAGCTGTTTCCTGTCCTGGATGGGGGCGGTGTATCTCCATGGGTGCTGTCATAGGTTCAAAGAAAACGCATTACCGGTAAGTAATTGCAATTTTTTTGCGTATCCATTCATTTCAATGGGGCCGCAAAACATGCGGACAGTGCACCGTGTGCAGTCTGCATCTGTATGTCCGTTCCACGGTCCTGCAAAAAAAGATAGAAAATGTCCTATTCTCCATTTTACAGATAAGAATAGGCATTTCTAACAGAGGGGAGGATGTACCGATCCGCAAAAACAGATACAGCCGTGTGCACGAGGCATTGAAAAGAGGGAAAAAAGGTGAACATTACACTGGAGATCAGCATTTTTGGGAGTTTCACAGCAGCTGGACTGCCGAAGGTTGCTGATCCCTGACCTAGGCCATGTGACTGATGAACGTGACATCACTTGGCCTAGGAAAAGCTGGAGAAGGCCGCATCGCTACTACGAGTGCCGCTGCCTTCTCAAACAGCTGAACGGCGGGGGTCCCAGATGTGGGGGACCCCCACCAATCAGATATCCAGAGGATAGGCAATCAGTAAAAAACTGTTTGAAAACCCCTTTAAATTCATGGGATATTCCCTTCCATCAGGAAACATCCCTTTAAATATGTTGTATTAGCACCAAAAGTGAAATGTAGTTCTTCTGTGCCTCCACTAGGTGGCCACAATTGTTGTGGGTTTTACCCACAGCTTTCAGCCTTTGCAGTGCTGTCGCTGCTCATTCCAGCAGTTTTTCGGCCTAAAACGTGTGGTCGTACCCTTATAGGGAATTTTCATTATACTGAAATAATTGAATCCCTTTGTAAATGACAGTATTACTGCTATAGCCTATTACGTATAGGCAGCTTGCAGCCCCAGCATGACTACATTTCCTATTCACAGGTTGTCACCATTCAGATTAGTCGCAGTCTTTAATAGAATTCACAATTTAAGAAGGCCACACGTCACTGATAGCTGTCGGGTGAACATTTATTCAGCTGACATCTATTTCTTCTGCCTTTCCCATACACATGTCTATTTGGGTCGTCCAAAGGTACATGTTCTAAATGGGGAGAGGGGAGTAAGCTGCTGCCGCACCCCTCAAGGTGGTGGCTTACCTTCCCTAAAAAAAACAGAGGGGGGGTCATTAATCAACCTGAAATATGTCTATGTTGGGCACAGATTGCAGGCACAGATTGCAGCGCAACAATCTCTGACTTTTCCCTGTTCACGCCAGGTCTAAAAAATTGGCGCGGCGTCGGTGGGGAAGGGGATGGTCCGGCATCTCGGTCATCATTTTCTACACCTGTTTTAGGCATAGAAAATGGTCTAAATGTAAGAGGGCAAGGAACCAGTCTTACATTTAGACTGGTGCTGGATGCGCCGAATTTATAGAGGTTGGTGCCTCTTTGTAACTTCAGCGGATCCACCGCCAGCTTAGAGCTTTATTAAGGCCTCTTTCACACTTGCGTTGTGAGGATCAGTCTTCAAAATGCTTTCAGTGTTACCATGGCAGCCAGGACGCTACTGAAGTCTAGGCTACCATGATAAAGTAGTGGGGAGCAGTGGAAAAGCTACTTACTGTCCATGCAGCTCCCGGGGCGCTCCACAATGACGTCACAGCGCCCCTACGTCGCATGGATCACATGATCTTTGCGACATAGGGGCGTTATGACGTCATTGTGGAGCTCCCTGGGAGCCGCACGGACGGTAAGTAGCTTCTCCACTGTTCCCCACTACTTTTCCCATGGCAGCCGGGACCTTAGTAGCGTCCTGGCTGCCAGGGTTACCATTCAGAAAGCTAAACGTTGGATCCGGCGATGCGCCAAAGCGACGTTTAGCTTAAAGTCGGATCCGGATTAATGTTTTGCAATGGGCATTAATTCCGGATACGTCCTTGTGGCATGCCTTCAGGATTTTTAGCTGGAGGAAAATCTGCAGCATGCTGCGGTTTTGTCAACGTCCAATAAATCCATCCCAGAGCCCCGAGGACGGAACTCTAGGACGGAAAGGAAAAACGCAAGTGTGAAAGAAGCCTAAGACTGGCGTCTAAAACGCTGGTCTTAATAAATGACCCCCAGAATCCTTTCCTGCTAACATCTACCATCGGGATACTCAGTGGGCCCCCCCCCCTCCCCCATACACATATATGGCCTATCGCTAGGACCGGCTCCTATCTCCAGGAGTAAGCCGGGTGCCCACAAGTAGGTGAGCAGTGCAGGGACACAAAGGTTGAGAAAGGTATATTTTTGGGGTATAAAAAGTGCAAGGCAGTTGACTATTTCTATGAACTTGGTTTAACCCCTTTATAGATATTGTCCTGTGTGGATAAGCCTTAGCTCAAAACCTGTCGCTCTCCAATGAGCCCGGACCCCCAAGATTAGCTGTTGGCCAGGGAAGTTGCTTGTCCCATGCAAAATGTGGTTACCATGTTGTCTAGCAGCACTGGGGATCTGGGTTCGAATCCCACCAAGAATGACATCTCCATGGTGTGAGTGGGGGTTTCCTTACATACAGCTATATAGTGTGTGACATAATACGCCCTGAAGCTTTAATTACTCGGCCGATTAAAGGGTTTGCGTCTGAGCCTTGTGAGGATCCTTTCATCCCCATCCAGTCTGTGCAGACGGCTGTTCTCAGGGGTAGGTGATGTGTTCAGCACATGTGATGAGATGTTCTCAGGACTAATGACAGTGTGAGCCTGTGCAGGACAGGATGTGACAAGGCAAACAGGAGAATATTAACAAATGACATCCGAGAAGTGGCTGCAGGTGCCGGGCCAGGTCGTAAAATAGACATCCCTGAGGCTTAATTTCACAAAGTTCATGTTTACTGTCTAAGGGCTCATGCACACGACCGTAGCAGGTCCCTGCTGGTATTGTGGCCCGCAAAGAGCAGGTCCGCAATGCATGTGCACACCTTGTCACAGATGCAAAAGCATTCACTTGCATGGGTCCGTAATCCGGAAGGTGCGGTGCGTAACGGAGGCACTACAGAGTGCTTCCGTGGGTTTTCTGTCTACTTTTTTCTATCTACTTTTTTGCAGTGTGGACCCCATTCAAGTGAAAAGGTCCAGGACCGCAGACAGCGGGCACACGGACGGTGCACGTTCATTTCAGATCGCAATTTGGGGTCCACAGCATGGGTATGGCCGTCACACGGTTGTGTGCATAAGGCCTAAAGGATAGTTATACACATGCGCAGATATTCCAAGTTTTGGGACCCCCGCATGATTTTGGACCACCACTTCATGCACTTCTATATGACTATAGGACTGCTGGAGCTAGCCAAGTGCTGTACTTGGCAGTACCATAGACAGTGAATGGAGCACACTACTGCGCCATTCACACAAGTGAGTTGGGGGACACAGTGGTTGGACCCCCAGCGGTCATACATTTATTACTTATCTTGTGGATAGATGATAAATGTCACTCATGGGCTAACCCCTTTAAAAAGGACCTGTCACCTCTCCTGACATGTCGGTAGTAATAACAATTCCGAATCATCTATTGTTATTACTCTGTGTTGTGTCAGTCCTTTATTTTTCCTGCTAGAAGTTTAAAAATAAATTGCCAGCCATCTTTAGTAAGGGTACTGCTGGGTGTTACCAGTAGCTGGTCTTTGTCTGACTATTCAATCAGTGCTGCCTGTGTCAGACTGTGCAGGGACACACCCCAAGCTGGTAACACCCAGCTGTACCTTTACTGCGAGCTGACAACAATTCATTCTTAACTTCTAGTAGAAATAATAAAGGACTGGCACAACATAGAGACATAAAAATAGATGTTATAACAGGTAGTTACTGCAACAGAAATGTCAGGAGAGGTGACAGGCGCACTTTAAAGAGGAACTCCAACATGAATTAAGCATTAAAGGGGTTTTCTGGGATTTTTTTTAACTCATCCTCTGAATAGGTCCTCAGCATCTTTCAGTCAGGGGCAGATTGGCCATAAACCCTACATGAAAATTTCTCGGTGGGCTGATGCCCAGGAGGCCACTCAAGCCCACTTGATGGCAGCAGGCCAGGTACATAATGATCTGAAGCTCAACGGCCGCGGCTGCCCTCCTGAATACTGTGGCCGGGGCGGCAGTATTCTGTGCTGCACTGTGGTATTTGTTCTTCTGGGGCGGTATTCTGTGCTGCACTATGGTATTGCAGGCCCGGCCTACTTTTGTTGTCCCGTCTTGTCAATTTAGACCCACCTACAACATGGGGCCAGTTTTTATATTCCAGGGCCACATCCCAATTCGCTCTCAGTAACTCTAATTACCATTCCTATTGTCAAAAGCACGTGTTTCTACAATCACGTGGTTGGATAGAGGGTTTATGTACCCCCCAGCTAGTAACAGAAATATCTAGGAGGAATTACAGAGGAACAGCACACTTGTTACCTGAGCTATACCTTCAAACCCAGATGTACTCTCAATGCGGTGTTATCTGGGTCCCGGGACCTAGTGACTACGGCAGCTATGACTGTATAATATCCACACAGCGGTACCACCTTGCATGAGCCGTACAGCAGTACAGGACAAACAGTGCTACCAGTATGGTGGTAACTAGAGAGGAGCTGATTTCATATTTTGAAATTCGTTTGCGCCTTTGTTTGGTAGTAAAAGCAGAATTGCATTATGGATTCCGTTACCACAGACCACGGGTCCATAGACTTCTATTATGACGGAATGAATAACGGAATGCCTCTAAAGGCATCCTGTTATGCATTACATAATAGAATTGCGTTATGGTCCTGCTTTTACCACCAAACGAATTTCATAACATGAAATTCGCTCATCCCTAGTGGTAACATCCAATTACTGTACCTTTCCATTGTGTACACCTCAGTAACATCTCTACATTCTCACTGCCACCATATGTAGCTACAGTTTGAAGCTGTCACAGTTACAGGGAGAGAGCCGCAGGAGAGAAAGCATGCCTCCTGATAAAGGACACACCCTTGAGCTGCAGCAGACTTATCTATCTATCTATCTATCATATATCTATCTCTCTCTCTCTCTCTCTCTCTCTCATATCTATCTATCTAATCTTATATACCCTATCTATCTAGCTGCAGCAGAAAGGACATGGCCCTTGAGAAAAGGACACACCCTTCAGCTGCCAGCTCAGAGCAATTGGAGAACTGAATCGTGATCTCTCTGGATCCATGTGGGCCCCATAGCAGTCGCATGGTCTGCCGCTATGGTAGTTACGCCCCTTCTATCTATCTATCTATCTATCTATCTATCTATCTATCTCCTATCTATCTATCTATCTATCTATCTATAACATATCTATTTATCTATTTATCTCATCATGTATCTATCTATTATATCTATCTATCTAATCGTATCTACCCTATCTATCTATCTAGATTGCTATTTGACACTGGGTGAATAAACCACAACCACTTTTTGATTATACTGGAGTGCTGCTGGCTTTTTTACTTCTTCTATTGAATTGGACCTTGGTGCCGGTTCGTGTTGGCCTGATTTTGCACCCAAACGCTAGTGTGCTGCGTTCTCCTTTTCCATATCTATCTATCTATCTATCTATCTAATCTTATCTACCCTATCTATCTAATCTTATCTACCCTATCTATCTATCTATCTATCGATCGATCTATCTATCTATCTATCCTGTATACACATCACTCCTAACCTCCGTGACAGGCAGACATCTTTATAATGCTGCTAGCCGTGCGTGTTTCCCTGTGAAGTTGCGCTCACACGGATCGGCTTCGTGACGGTCCATCAGATGGCGGGATTATGTGATGCGTGTAGTTAATGCGCTCCTCATACACGTGAACACTGTCTATTTATAGGGCCCTCTGGTTTTCCTCTGTGTATCTCTGCATGGGAGAGGTGACTTGCATTTACTTCTAAATAATTCTGATTAAAGGAAGCTCTTCCCCTCAGGACAGAGAACCTTCTTTATTTCAACTTCCCTTCTGCTTCTCTTAGCTTAAAGGGAAATCCACCTTAAAGGCTTCTATGTCACAGGGAAATGTGTATGGCGTCTATGTCATTGGTATGAGCCTGTGGGCTTATGGTCCCTTCACTAAACAATATGATATTTTTGGAATATCCCCATTGTAAGTGCTGAGACCCCCACCTAGTAGGACCCCTTATTAGGCTGCATTGTGTGCTCCTCTCCATCTTAGTCCACAGAGAGCCAAGTGTCCATTCATTTCTGTAACTCTCCAAAGGCTATAATGGAGCTTGTGATACATATGTGCAGCCAAATCTTCTCCCCCGCTTCCCTTTCCCTTTGTGGCCGGTGCTGGCACTGGATTCCTGATAGGTGGGGGTCTCAGTAGTGGGATTTCAGTTACAGAATTTAAAATCCTTCGCTCATGTTCACTTACGGGGAGGTCACTGGAGATGGATAAATACAGCTCCTGTTCAACTCAATAGAAATGATTATGCCGTAAACCATTGCTCTAACTGTGCAATTAAAGACATCATATAGTACATGACAAGCTCTTTGTAACAAAGCTAGACCCCAATAGACCTCCAGACCTCCATATCTGACCCCCATTAGACCTCCAGACCCCCCAGTCAAACCTCCAGACCCCCACTCACACCCCCATTAGACCTCTAGACTCTCCAGTCAGACCTCCAGAGCCCCAATCAGACCCCCACTAGACCTCCAGACCCCCCAGTCAGACCTCCAGACCCCCAATCAGACCCCCACTAGACCTCCAGACCCCCCAGTCAGACCTCCAGACCCGCTCAGTCAGACCTCCAGACCCCCCAGTCAGACCTCCAGACCCGCTCAGTCAGACCTCCAGACCCGCCCAGTCAGACCTCCAGACCCGCCCAGTCAGACCTCCAGACCCGCCCAGTCAGACCTCCAGACCCGCCCAGTCAGACCTCCAGACCCCCCCAGTCAGACCTCCAGACCCCCCCAGTTAGACCTCCAGACCCCCATTAGACCTCCCCAGACCCCCATTAGACATCCATATCAGATCTCATATCAGACTGTAAAATAAGAAAGTAACTTACCTCTCCGGTCACCACTCTACCTGTCCTGGCTGTCTTCTCTTCTCAGGGCCGGCGCTGCAGTCACCTGACCTCCTGTAGCGTCAGGTCAGAGTGCGCTCTGTATGTCCTGACGCTGCAGGCAGCCAGGACACAGCAGCGCGGGCCCTGAAAAGAGCGAGCAGGAGGGGTAAGTACTGTACAGCGCCTCTCTCCCCCTCCTTCTGCAGACTAGTGAGCGTTTTCATTATAGAAGCACTGCATCTTATAAAGGGAAAAGCAATAAGCGCTTCCATCTGTATTGATGGAAGCGCTCATTGCTTCTGTTCTGGCACCCCCCTGAGAGCCAGTACCCGGGGCATACCGCCCCCCCCCCCTCTCGCCCCCACCTGGGCACAAAAGACCAGACAACTTGATCTGATTTCTGATTTTTGCTTTCTTTTTATACCGTTCTAACATGCCACAGATTGGAGCTAAGTGCTTGAAAATTGGATCATCTGCAGATTTTAGCCGTCTCTAACATCATGTCCTCTCTCTACCTAAAACTGAATCTTTTAAAAACTGAACTTTTTGTGTTTCCTCTATCTACTAACCCACCTAAACCTGATATCTCCATCTCAGTGTGTGGTACTAACACCCAGGAAGCATGCCCGCTGTCTTGGGGTCATTTTCAACTGAGGTCTGTACTTTACTCCTCATAATGAATTTCTTGCCGGCTCATGTCCACCTCAAAAACATCTCCAGAATCCTCTGGCATAAACCATTCTCATCTTGATTGCTGTAACACATTACTAATTATTCATCCGCTCACTAAACTCTCCTCTCTCTATTCTGTCCTGAACAGCCAGGCTCATGGATCTGACAGCAGCTACACTGATGCCTCCACCTTGTGCCCATCACTGCACTGATTACCCATACAACATAGAAATCAATGTAAACTTCTCACTCATACCTCATCTCTGTCTACCACCCTACCCCCGATCTACGTTCTGACACTAATCTAAGACTGACATTCTCCATAATCTGACCTCTCACTTCCACCTTCAGGACCTTTCCCGTGCGGCACCTGTTCTCTGGTATGCCCTTCCCCAGACAAACAGGTTCATTCCCAACACCCACAACTTTTAAGGGGTTGTCAGAATCAACCCTTAGGATACCGGAGTTTTTGTGTTTTCATTTTTTTTCCATATCTTCCTTGAGCCATAACTTTTTTATATTTCCGTTCACATATCCATATGAGGGCTTATTTTTTGTAGGACAAGTTGTACTTTTTAATGCCACCATTAATTATGGCATACAATGGGGTGGAATTGGAAAATAAACTCAATTCCTCCACCGTTTTACGGGGTTTTTTCGCACGCCATTCCGTTTGCAAAAAATTGACCCATACCCTTCATTCTCTGGGTCAGTACGATTACAAAGATACCCCATATGTATAGGTTTTTTATGTCTAAATAGTGTAAAAAAAATTTAACTTTTTTTTTTTTTTTACATCATAATATTCTGATCCCCATAACTTTTTATAGTTATATCTACTGAGCTGTTTAGGGGCTCATTTTTTGAAGGACAATCTGTAGTTTTTATTGATACCATTTTGGAATGTGTGACTTTTTGTTCATATTTTATAAAAAAATTTGGGTAAGAGAAGAAATAGAAAAAATGGCAAATTGCCAATTTTTACCCTTTTTTCAATTACGCCATTCGCCATATTGGAAAAATATTTTTATATTTTATAGTATGGGCGTTTTCGGTCACAGTGATACCTATGATGTTTATATTTTTTTCTTATTTAGGTATTTATATTTTTTTTATACGGAAAGGGGTAAATCACCCCCTTTCCATATAATAAAAATAACTGTTAAAAAATATATAAAAAATTAAAAAATATATAACTATATATTTTTTAATTTTTTATATATTTTTGAAGTTAAAAAAAATTGTAATGATTTTGAAGCTCATATGTAAGTCTACAAAATCTTTTTTTATTTTTTTTATTTTGAACAATCATGTATTTGCTCATTTCTTATGTTGGCCTGCCATCCGGTGGCCAAAATAAGAATTGCACTTTGAATGTTCTCAGCTTCTTCAGTGAGGCTGAGCCCATTCAAATCAATTACCGGCATCCCCATTGGTCACAGGGGATGCCGGTAACACTCCCGGAAGTGCTAGCTTCCGGGTTTTTGCGCATTTAGATATCGAATCTCACTTGATCATGGCATCTAAAGCCTTTAATTACCGCAATCGGCATTATTGCTGGTCGCGGTAATTAACCGCAGGTCTCTGCTGTTTGAAACAGCAGAGACCTGCTGGCCATGACACCTGATGCACATGAGAGCGGGCGCCATGTTTGCCTATCACTCCCACGCCATACATGTTTTCTTCGTTCCTCAGAACCTGATGCCTTCATCCAACAGTGTGTCCCACACTCCATTTAATCAAAAGCACTTAAGTAGGTTATCCCCTTTTTTATTTTGATGACCTATCTTCAGGATAGATCCTAAATATCAGATCGTGGCGGGGGGACGACGACGATGATGTAATTCAGCTATGGCGTCCCCATTCACTTTAATGGGACAGCTCCATCCTATTCACTTGAACAGACGAGCTGTCCCATAGAAGTGAATGAGGACACCATAGTTGTAATTACTCCTGCTCACCACTGCAACAGAGAAGAGAAGGCAGCGCTCATACTGGGACCCAGACCTTAAAGGGGTTGGCTCATATTGGACATTGGGGGCATATTGCCAGGATATGTCCCCAATGTCTAATAGGTGAGGTTCCCACACTTATCCTTAGAACGGAGCCCTCAAAGTGCAAGAGGGCGCACCATGCATTTGTGGCCACCCTCGATTCATTTCAATGGGACTCCCATAGAAAGCCCCATTCACTTCTATGAGGCCAGGGCTTTGTGAATATAGAAGATGCTGCGATTCTCACGGAACACAGAAATGATGCGTGAAAAACAACGCTCATATGCAGAGACCCATTGAAATGAATGGGTCAGGACTCAGTGCGGGGGATATGCGTTTACGTCACACATTGCACCCGCATGGAAAACTGGCTCGGGTGAAAGGGGCTTTAGGCATAAAAGAGTGAAATAAAATGTTAACACAAAAATCTACTACTACTCAAAATAAAGCAGCACGATATTAAAGGGAAGGGTGCAAAAATCCCCCCAAGACTGCTGACACAGAGACTTTTTTGGTATAAAAATGTAAAAGATGAGGAATCACTCCACCTTCCTCCACAGTCCTCCGCTCCTGGTGCTGAGACATTGTATTATTACAGCCACAGATAACAGCAGCATTTGCAATAAAAACTTTCTGGTAGGGAACTGCGTTTTTGCAATATCTGCTTTCTTGGTAGGAGATCCGTCATCTCATGCTGATCAGCTGGCATTATACTGGAGACCAGAAAAACCCGACCGACTCTGTGACCAGCATTATAATTGGCAGGTTACTGGCTCACATACAAGCTGGCAGCATACTCATAGGCCATTGCCAGCAGTGTCTCCAGCTCTCCTGAAAAATCAGACCTTGTGACAAATCCAGTTTAGAGTCAATAGATATGACTAGTTGAGCTGTTCCCTCTCAAGGCAGAGAGGATCCTGCCCTTCATTGCAAAATCTCATAGACTGTAAGCTCTTGTGAGCAGGGCCCTCGCTCCTCTTGTTTTAATTGTTGACTTGTTTGTTGCTATGTAATTTATGACTCTGTTTGTACATGAACCCTGTGATTGTAAAGCAATGTGGAGTATGTCTGCAGATAGTAGTAATACCGTAAACCAGGGGCGTAACTACCGGGGAAGCAGCTGCTTCGGGGCCCGGGCTTCCAGGGGGCCCGGCAAGCACGTGTTTGTCCTCACTTCTCTCCTCCCCTGGGTAATCAGCACGTGTCCTCACTCCTCTCCCGATCGCAGTGTCCTCTCGCCCTTGTCTATTTATTTAAAACTTATTTCTTCTTTCTTTCAGAAACGCTTGCCTGCGACCATTAGGTTCAAAGGCAAGACACTTTACCACTAGGCTATATCTGCTGCCTAGCCAGATAGCTAAAAAAAAAAAATATGACCTCTAGATGTGGAGAACTTTGATAGTGTATCCATACACATTACAGCTGCACCAGCACATTGTATATGGATGTAGCAGAGCTTGGTGTGTTGGGGCAGCTGTAATGTGTATAGATACACTATCAAAGTTCTTCTTATCTAGAGGTCTTATTTATTTATTTTTAGCTACCTGGCTATGCAGCTGATACAGCCTTGTGGTTAAGTGTCTTGCCTTTCATCCTAATGGTCACAGGTTCGATTCCCCTCACAAACTTTTTCTGAAAGACAGGATAAATGAGGCTTGCCTAACATGGAGGTAAGTATATGTGTGTTTTTTTATTTTTTTATTTTTTAAATACTGGACTTTTACTTTACTGCCACAGGGGAGGAGGGGCTATTGGCACTATGATATTGGCAAATGGGGGGAGAGATAGGCACTTCATATTGGCACACACATTAGGGGGCAGGGGAGAGGATGGCACTATGATATTGGGATGGGGAAGACAGAGGCACTTGATATTGGCACATTATAGGGGGCACTATGGGGAGAGGAGCACTATGGGGGCATCTGGTGCTATATGGCTGGCTACTGGCACATTATAGGGTGGGTTTATATGGCTGACTACTGCCACATTATAGGGGGTTATATGGCTGACTACTGGCACATTATAGGAGGGGTTATATGGCTGACTACTGGCACATTATAGGGTGGGTTTATATGGGTGACTACTGGCACATTATAGGGGGTTATATGGCTGACTACTGGCACATTATAGGGGGTTATATGGCTGACTACTGGCACATTATAGGGGGTTATATGGCTGACTACTGGCACATTATAGGGGGTTATATGGCTGACTACTGGCACATTATAGGGGGTTATATGGCTGACTACTGGCACATTATAGGGGGTTATATGGCTGACTACTGGCACATTATAGGGGGGTTATATGGCTGGCTACTGGCACATTATAGGGGGGCTGGGGGGGCTATATGGCTGACTACTGGCACATTATAGGGGGGCTATATGGCTGGCACATTATAGAGGGGGAGCGAAATGCGCGGGTAGGGGGGGCCCAATACAAAAATTTGCTGTGGGGCCCAGTCATTTCTAGCTACGCCCCTGCCGTAAACCTAATACTAAATGTATCTGCGGATAGTAGCTATAGCATATACCTAATACTGAATGTATCTTCAGATAGTAGTAATACCATATACCTAATACTGAATGTATCTGCAGATAGTAGTTATACCATATACCTAATACTGAATGTATCTGCAGATAGTAGCTATACCATATACCTAATACTAAATGTATCTGCAGATAGTAGCAATACCATATACCTTATACTAAATGTATCTGCGGATAGTAGTAATACCATATACCTAATACTGAATGTATCTGCGGATAGTAACTATACCATATACCTAATACTAAATGTATCTGCAGATAGTAGCTATACCATATACCTAATACTGAATGTATCTGCGGATAGTAACTATACCATATACCTAATACTAAATGTATCTGCAGATAGTAGCTATACCATATACCTAATACTAAATGTATCTGCGGATAGTAGCTATACCATATACCTAATACTAAATGTATCTGCAGATAGTAGTTATACCATATACCTAATACTGAATGTAACTGCAGATAGTAGTTATACCATATACCTAATACTAAATGTATCTGCAGATAGTAGCTATACCATATACCTAATACTGAATGTATCTGCAGATAGTAACTATACCATATACCTAATACTAAATGTAACTGCAGATAGTAGCTATACCATATACCTAATACTAAATGTATCTGCGGATAGTAGTAATACCATATACCTAATACTAAATGTATCTGCAGATAGTAGTAATACCATATACCTAATACTAAATGTATCTGCAGATAGTAGTAATACCATATACCTAATACTGAATGTATCTGCGGATAGTAGCTATACCATATAGCTAATACTGAATGTATCTGCAGATAGTAGTTATACCATATACCTAATACTAAATGTATCTGCAGATATACCTAATACTGAATGTATCTGCAGATAGTAGTTATACCATATACCTAATACTAAATGTATCTGCGGATAGTAGTTATACCATATACCTAATACTGAATGTATCTGCAGATAGTAGTAATACCATATACCTAATACTAAATGTATCTGCGGATAGTAGTTATACCATATACCTAATACTAAATGTATCTGCAGATAGTAGTTATACCATATACCTAATACTAAATGTATCTGCAGATAGTAGTAATACCATATACCTAATACTAAATGTATTCTAGCGGATAGTAGTTATACCATATACCTAATACTAAATGTATCTGCAGATAGTAGCTGTACCATATACCTAATACTGAATGTATCTGCAGATAGTAGTAATACCATATACCTAATACTGAATGTATCTGCGGATAGTAGTTATACCATATACCTAATACTGAATGTATCTGTGGATAGTAGCTGTACCATATACCTTATACTGAATGTATCTGCAGATAGTAGTAATACCATATACCTAATACTAAATGTATCTGCGGATAGTAGTTATACCATATACCTAATACTAAATGTATCTGCAGATAGTAGTTATACCATATACCTAATACTAAATGTATCTGCAGATAGTAGTAATACCATATACCTAATACTAAATGTATCTGCGGATAGTAGTTATACCATATACCTAATACTAAATGTATCTGCAGATAGTAGCTGTACCATATACCTAATACTAAATGTATCTGCAGATAGTAGTTATACCATATACCTAATACTGAATGTATCTGCGGATAGTAGTTATACCATATACCTAATACTAAATGTATCTGCAGATAGTAGTTATACCATATACCTAATACTAAATGTATCTGCAGATAGTAGCTAATACCATATACCTAATACTAAATGTATCTGCAGATAGTAGTTATACCATATACCTAATACTGAATGTATCTGCGGATAGTAGTTATACCATATACCTAATACTAAATGTATCTGCGGATAGTAGTTATACCATATACCTAATACTAAATGTATATGCAGATAGTAGCTAATAAGTCCTCCATTACATTCCACATTGTTTTGTGCTCCATCCATACTTTCTCCATAACTTTGAGGTGGGTTTTGTCAGTGATTGCCTAGGGCGGCGCAGTTTATAAAGATATTGCTGCTTATTTTCTCCTCCTGCTATTTCAGTCAGTATAAGGGTACTTTCACACTTGCGTTGGTGCGGATCCGTCTGTTTATTTGCACAGACGGATCCGCACCTATAAAGCAAACGTTTGTATCCGTTCAGAACGGATCCGTTTGCATTAGGTTTGAAGAAAAATGACAAAGTCCAAAACGGATCCGTTTTGAATTACATTGAAAGTCAATGGGGAACGGATCCGTTTTCAAATGCACCATATTGTGTCATTGAAAATGGATCTGTCCCCATTGACTTATATTGTAATTTAAAACTGATCCGTTAGGCTCCACCTCTTCAGACGGACACCAAAATGCTGCATGCTGCGTTTTGGTGTCCGCCTCCAAAATGGAATAGAAGCGGAACGGAGCCGAACTGATGCATTCTGAACGGATCCTTATCCATTCCAAATGCATTGGGGCTTAACTGATCCGTTTTGGACCGCTTGTGAGAGCCCTGAAACAGATCTCACAAACGGAATCCAAAACGCCAGTGTGAAAGTAGCCTAATACTTAAAGTTCACTCAATGCCTTGGGATAGATTTAAGATGGGGACTTGAAGTCCATAGGCTCAGCTCAGCTGCCTTTATCTAAAAGGGGCTATTCACATAAAGGATATTTATGACCTATCCACTGTGATCGGAAGACCTCTGGTGGGATAGCTTACTAACAGTAGCGGGTGGTCATATACATACGCATAGTGCTCCATTCACACCAGGGACTGAGAGCCACGATTGTTGTAATCACTAGAGGATCCAGCATTGAGACCACCAGCATTCCTAAATTTGTGCTCCTCCAATTGTCCAGTGGGCCTCTGTTAGGCCCGCCACACATATATCATTTCTGTCTGGCCAGTTGTTTTAGGCTGGGATCCAGACACAACTTACATACACTGATGAGCAAAAGGGTAACAATGTTTTGCACTTTTGCCTTTCAGGCTCCATATCTCACCTTCATTTTATAGACAATCATCTTGGCTATCTCGTGCATAAATTGGACTTGCAGCTATTTGGCATATGAATAGTTATGCAGATTCTTGTAACTGCATTGTTACTGTTTTGATCCTAAAATTATAAATTTTAATTATTTTGTTAGTATTTTGTAAATCCAACTTTGGCTTTCAACACTGCCTAAATCCTTCTGGACACGCTCTCGATCAGATTCCAGGATGACTCAACTGAAATCTGTTCCCGATGTTGGTGCATACTGGTCGACTCACTTGGGTACGAATACAGCTTTTTCTTCAACTCTACCCACAAGTGTTCGATTGGGTTGAGATCGGGGGACTGTGGGGGCCAATCCAGCACCTCTACTTCATTGTCATTGAACCATTTCTTCGCCAATCTCGATGTATGCTTCGGGTCGTTGTCCTGCTGGAACACTATGTCATCCTTTTCATACCCATAGTACTCGAGTGTATGAAGTAACTCGTCTTGTAGGATACTCACATACAGCTCAGGATTGAGACCACCATCGATCCTGGTCAAGAATCCAATGCCTCTGTCTGTGAAACAACCTGATATCATCAGGCTTCCTCCACTGAACTTGACAGTTCCTTCAATTTCTTGATCCGTTAGCCACTTTTTCGCTTGTTTCTTCCAGACCCATTCGCACCCATCCGAGCCCAGTCTATTGACTTTTGTCTCATCGCTCCAAATCACCCGTTTCCAATCTTCTACTGTCCAATGGAACTTACCATTCCAGTCTTCCCCTCTTAGTGGGAGTGAGCTGGTCCTGCTTCCTGCCAGGAAAGGGAGCTATAGAGATTTCTAGGGAGAGTCCGCTGAGCAAGCATGGAGTGAGGGAGCATGTCCATCTGCTCATGCTCATGGGCCTTGGGAGTGAAGATACAGATTAAATGCGAGGACCATTACCCGAGGGAGACTGCAGGGTCCCAGGCCATCAGAAGAACTGCAAACTACAGCAGAGTGATCAGTACTACCATTATACAGACTCTGCTGCAGGTAAGGGGGAAACAAGTCAAGACACCCATCACCACAGCTGAGGGCACATGCATAAGCCTGCATATCACTAGTGGACTCCTATAGCCACAAGTACCAACTTATTTGTTAGTGAAAGAAAATCAGGGGAGAGAGAGAGCGACTACTCTAGAGTGCTATTGTCTGCTATCCTGCCTACCACCATACCTCATCATCTGGGGACAGAGGCATTGAATCTAGTACAGATGACAGGTGGATGTACTGTTTTGACCCAGTAAAAAAAAATTTGCGTTTCTTCTATGTCTGCCTAGTGCTTTCATACCACCTTTTCACTGCATCGAACCCCAGGGAGCGACGGTCTGAGTGAGTACCCAGTGACACAACATCTCATCAGGGCTACCACAACTCCCATCCTCTGCACAGACTCCTTAAGGGCTCGCTGCAAATATCATACAGTTTTCAAACCAGGACCTGGATCTGAATACTTTAGTAATTGCATGTAATTAAAAAATCCAGTTTAACCACTGAACTATTCAATCAAGTGTATCTGTATTGCGCCATTTGTTGTATGTTCTTTTTCTTATATCTTCATCCATCTCACTGAGTTGGTCGCACACGCTCAGTTTAAATCGTCAACTGCTACCAGCCATATTTCTGTTAGAAGCTGTGGCAACAGCTGTGGAACGAGCTGCAGCAGAAAGGACATACCCCCTAAGAAAGAACATGCACCATGAGCTGTCAGCCTGAAATATATCTAGAAGAACAATTGGAGCAATGAATGGGGAGATCTCTGGATCCATGTGAGGTACAGGGCTGGCTTTTGGTGTTTTTCTAGTGTTTTGACATCTCCTTCTTTATACAAAAAGCAGAACAAAAGCAGAAAAAGCCACTAAACACACCATAAAAACCACATGTGGTATGGAAAAAAAAAGTTATAAAAAACACCAGTGCAAATTCACCTGTGTATAGGGTCTTGAGGTCTTGGGGAAGCTATCTAAGGGAAAAGGAGTTTCATGGTGTTTATTTGGGATAGCCTGGGTGTAGTACAAGCCATCATCTGCCAGACCGGCCTTCTCTTGTGGTCGTGATGTTTAGGCACTTGATTTGAAGGGATTATAGTGTAATGGAAAAACACATTTGTGTACGGTGCGGAATATGTTGGAACCTCATAAAGGGTGGAAGTGCCTGAAAAGGAATGTTGTGACAGACAGAACTGGGAGCTTCACATTGGTATGTCATCTAGCGACTGAATAATACCACCGTCCAGTGACTGAATAATACCATCGTCCAGTGACTGAATAATACCACTGTCCAGTGCCTGAGTAATACCACCGTCCTGTGACTGAGTAATATCACCGTCCAGTGACTGAATAATACCACCGTCCAGTGACTGAATAATACCACTGTCCAGTGCCTGAGTAATACCACCGTCCTGTGACTGAGTAATACCACCGTCCAGTGACTGAATAATACCACCGTCCAGTGACTGAATAATACCACTGTCCAGTGCCTGAGTAATACCACCATCCTGTGACTGAGTAATATCACCGTCCAGTGACTGAATAATACCACTGTCCAGTGCCTGAGTAATACCACCGTCCTGTGACTGAGTAATACCACCGTCCAGTGACTGAGTAATACCACCGTCCAGTGACTGAGTAATACCACCGTCCTGTGACTGAGTAATACCACCGTTCAGTGACTGAATAATACCACTGTCCAGTGCCTGAGTAATACCACCATCCAGTGACTGAGTAATATCACCGTCCAGTGACTGAATAATACCACTGTCCAGTGCCTGAGTAATACCACCGTCCTGTGACTGAGTAATACCACCGTCCAGTGACTGAGTAATACCACCGTCCAGTGACTGAGTAATATCACCGTCCAGTGACTGAGTAATACCACCGTCCAGTGACTGAGTAATACCACCGTCCAGTGACTGAGTAATACCACCGTCCTGTGACTGAATAATACCACCGTCCAGTGCCTGAGTAATACCACCGTCCTGTGACTGAGTAATATCACCGTCCAGTGACTGAATAATACCACCGTCCAGTGACTGAATAATACCACTGTCCAGTGCCTGAGTAATACCACCGTCCTGTGACTGAGTAATACCACCGTCCAGTGACTGAGTAATACCACCGTCCAGTGCCTGAATAATACCACCCCTCCAGTGACTGAGTAATACCACCGTCCAGTGCCTGAATAATACCACCCTCCAGTGACTGAATAATACCACCGTCCAGTGACTGAGTAATACCACCGTCCAGTGCCTGAATAATACCACCGTTTCTGGAGTAAATAATGATGAATGTGGCGGGGTTATGGCACTGCCCACACCCCCTTTACAGAAACTGTCAAGGGCTGCTTAAAAATGGCAACTTTTTAACACCAAAAAAAGGTGTAGGGGAATGATAAATTTCCCTTTTGTGTAACGCTACACCACTATTTGTTGGCTTACTTGGAAACAGAATTTTATGGCAGAAATTTGCCGCATCTACTCCCTTTCCCATGAAGTCTGTCCTCTTTGCAATAAGGTCCACCCCCATTTAAAGCAAGTTGGAAAAAAGTGTAAATACCCTAGTTGTATTAAATGAGACCATCCACACACACCCCCCTTAGATGCATTTTAGTAGCAGACACTAGTTAGTAAAAATAAAATAACATTTATTTTTATTTTTTTATTCTTTATTTAATAAAATAACATTTTGGCCATAAAGACACTCAGGGCCACCGCTGATCAGCTGGTTGAGAAGGCTTTTATTAGGCCAAGAGACGTTCATGTGTCACACGGCCTAGGAGCAGCTCAGCCCAATTAAAGTGAATGGGGCTAAGTGCTATACCAAGCACAGCCGCTATACAATGTATGGCGCTGTGCTTGGTAAGCTGCAAGAAGGCACCGCTGCTTTCTCAAAACATTGGCGGGGGTCCCGGGTGTCCACCGTTCAGACACTGATGACCTATCCAGAGGATAGTTCACCAGTAAAAAAAAAAAAATCCTGAAAAACCCTTTTATATTGGTTTATAATTAAATTGGTCCCAGTGTGTGGCTGAGATAAGAAAATTAGGGCCAGGGACTTATAGGGACCAGGGACTCGTGTGAATGGTGGCAATATCTCTACAACACTGTGGAATAAGTTAGTGCTCCTCGGAGCGTTACCAAGAACAGATATTTGATTCATTAATCCCCTAAAATGTTTTCATTTTCCTAATTCCGTGCACTTTCAATGACTTTAGATGCTGTTTATGGGATGGAGTTGTTAGTGAATTTAGTAAACTATGGGGCGATATTTACTTTTTATTGCAGTTTGTGTTTTTTCCACTGCTCTTCTTTCTGATCCGAGTCTCCAGCCGCTGTTCCTGGCAGTGGATTACACTCCAGCCCCCCTCTTGTATATCCAATGCACATATAGTTGAAAGGGAAACTATTAGTCATTAAACCATCAATCACTTTTTATTAAATCACGAGTCAGGATAAAAGTCTCAGCTGTCCATGGAAACCAGAGGAGCCTGCCGAATCATGGGCATCTGATTGTTCAACTAAGGGCTTATGCACACGAACGTAAAGGGCTACGTGCCCGTATTGTGGACTTGAAGGGGCTGGCAATCCGCAAGATACGGCCAAAGATAGGACATGTATCTTTTGTGGAGCGGAGGAGCGGATTGGAAGCCCGCGGAAGACACTACGAATCGCTTCAGGGAGCATCCAAGTCTATGCCTCAGCACCACAAAAGATAAGACATATCCCATCTTTGGCCATATTTTGTGGATCGCTGACCCATATCAAGTCAGTGGGTCCACATCCGTACTACGGAGAGCACACGGCCGATGCCCGTGCATTTTGGACTGTTATTTGTGGTCCACAGCACGGAGCCCTTACGTTCGTTGCCAAGGGTAGGTTTACACAGAGTTTTTTGGAGGAGACAAAATTTAGTCAACTAAGAGAAGCCATTGGCCTAAGTTAGGGAACTTTCACACTTGCGGCATGGCTGTCCGGCAGGCTGTTCCGGCGGGTGAACAGCCCGCCGGATCCGCCATGCCGCAAGTACCGTATGCTGCCGCTCAGTCCATGGGGATGGAGCGGCAGCACACGGGTACTTGCGGCATGGCGGATCCGGCAGGCTGTTTACCCGCCAGAACAGCCTGCCGGATAGCCATGCCGCAAGTGTGAAAGTTCCCTAACTGGGACAAAGTCCTCCAAAATAAAAATACAGCTACAAAATTGGTAAATATCTTATGGGAATAAAAAGGTAATGAACAAGAAAACAACAAAGTGGAAAAATAGAATTCTAAAGGAAGCAATAAATGACAAAAAGAAAGTCACTAAAACAGGAGGGTAGCGAGAAAGCATTTAAAAACGATAAGGAAAAAAATAGACTATGTAAAAGACATATAAAAGCAGCCAAACTAGAGACAGAGAGATGTATTGCCAAAGAGAGTAAAACTAACAATGTTATATCAATTATATAAATGGTTAAAAGTATAAATCTGAAGTTGTCAGCCCTTTACAGAGTGATGAGGGGGGAGTTGCAGAGAGCGATGAGGAGAAAGCAAAGCTATTAAATATTTTTTTCTCAACTGTATTCACTGAGGAAAATAAACTGTCAGATGAAATGCAGAATGTAAAAGTAAATTCCCCATTAAAAGTGCCCTGTCTGACCCAGGAAGAAGTGGAGTGGCGTCTTAAAAAGATAAAAATAGACAGATGGCATACACCCTTGTATCCTAAGAGAATTAAGTAATGTCATAGCCAGACCCTTATTTCTGATATTTATGGACTCTATACTGACAGGGAGTGTTCCACAGGATTAGCGCATAGCAAATGTGGTGCCAATTTTCAAAAAGGGTCCAAAAACAGAGCCCGGAAACTATAGGCCAGTAAGTATAACATCTGTCGTGGGTAAACTGTTTAAAGGTTTTCTAGAAGATGCTATCTTGAAGTACCTCAATGAAAATAAGTAAATAATGTCATATCAGCATGGCTTCATGAGGGTTTGGTCATGTCAAACTAATTTATCAGTTTCTATGAGGAGGTAAGTTCTAGACTTGACAGCGGCGAATCAATGGATGTCGTATATCTGGACTTCTCCAAAGCATTTGACACTGTACCGCATAAAAGGTTAGTATATAAAATGAGAATGCTTGGACTGGGAGAAAATGTCTGTAAGTGGGTAAGTAACTGGGTCAGTGATAGTAAACAGAGGGTGGTTATTAACGGTACACACTCAGATTGGGTCACTGTCACTAGTGGGGTACCTCAGGGGTCATTATTGGGCCCTATTCTCTTCAATATATTTATTAATGATAAAATATCTATTTTTGCAGATGACACTAAACTATGTAAAGTAATGAAAACGGAAGAGGACAGTATACTGTGTGTGTGTGTATATATATATTATATATATATATATATAGAGATCCCAGAGAAGAGGCAGCACTCCTGAGTTAAATGGTGATGACTCATTTTGCCAATGTTAGCTACCCATGAGGCCTTTGCCTCATGGAGTAGGCTGAAACGTTGCCTTGGAATAAATTGGGTCATCACCATTTAACTCAGGAGTGCTGCCTCTTCTCTAGGATCTATATATGTGTGGAGGATTGTCCGTCCTCCTGAGGATTTTGCACCCGCCAAGCCCTTTGGACGTGCTGCTGCCTATCTCCGGATTTATATATATATATATATATATATATATATATATATATACTACAGAGGACAGTACACTGCTACAGATGGATCTGGATAGATTGGAGGCTTGGGCAGAGATGTGGCAGATGAGATTTAGCACTGACAAATGTAAGGTTATGCACATGGGAAGGAATAATGCAAGTCACCCGTACATACTAAATGGTAAAACACTGTGTAACACTGACCTGAAAAAGGACTTACGGAGTTTAGTTGACAGCAAACTAAGCTGTAGAAACCAGTGTCAGGCAGCTGCTGCCAAGGCCAATAAGATTATGAGGTGCATCAAAAGGGGCATAGATACCCGTAATGAGAACATAGTCCTACCACTTTACAAATCACTGGTCAGACCACACATGGAGGACTGTGTACAGTTCTGGGCTCCTGTGAACAAGACAGACATAGCAGAGCTGGAGAGGGTTCAGAGGAGGGCAACTAAAGTAATAACTGAAATGGGTGGGCTACAGGATCCTAAAAGATTATCAAAATTAGGGTTATTCGCTTTAGGCCTCATGCACACGATTGTATGTGTTTTGCGGTCCATAAACTGTGGATCCGCCAAAAAAAACGGATGATGTCCGTATGGCATCCGTTTTCTTTGCGCATCCGTTATTTTTGCAGATCCATTGTAATAAAGCCTATCCTTGTCCGCAAACTAGAAAAAAATAGGACATGCTCTACATTTTTGGCGGGGCTACGGAACGGACATACTGATGCGGACAGCACATGGTGTGCTGTCCACATTTTTTGCAGACCCATTGAAATGAATGGGTCCGCATCCTATCAGCAAAAAAAAACGGAACGGACAAGGAAACAAAATACGGTCGTGTGCATGAGCCCTTAGAAAAAAGACTGAGGGGAGATCTAATAACTATGTATAAATATATCAGGGGTTAGTACAGAGATCTCTCCCATCATCTATTTATCCCCAGGACTGTGACTGTGACGAGGGGACATCCTCTGCGTCTGGAGGAAAGAAGGTTTGTACACAAACATAGAAAAGGATTCTTCACGGTAAGAGCAGTGAGACTGTGGAACTCTCTGCCTGAGGAGGTGGTGATGGTGAGTACAATAAAGGAATTCAAGAGGGGCCTGGATGTATTTCTGGAGTGTAATAATATTACAGGCTATAGCTACTAGAGAGGGGTCGTTGATCCAGGAAGTTATACTGATTGCCTGATTAAGGTCGGGAAGGAATTTTTTCTCCTAAAGTGAGAAAAATTGGCTTCTACCTCACAGGTTTTTTTTGCCTTCCTCTGGATCAACTTGCAGGATAACAGGCCGAACTGGATGGACAAATGTCTTTTTTCAGCCTTATAACCTATGTTACTATGAGTCAGATTTCCCTTCAGGTTTTCCAGCCAAAGACAGAAGTGGATCCAGCAAGAGGGAGACGTATAAATCCTTCCTTTATATTTCCAATTCCTTATGTATCCACTTCTGGCTTTGGCTGAAAAAAACCTGGAGAAAAATCTGCCTTAATACCTCCTTCAAAAAACAATGTGAACCTACGACCACACAGTCAGGTTTCTTGATGCACTTTTGGAAGCCAAAATCAGGTGTTGATTACCATATATGTTTGGTGGCGCATTCTGCACTTTTCGTGGGCCCCATTGTAGAAATGCCTTTTCTAAGAATATATGATTTGTGGCCCCTTGAGGCCTCATAGAAATGAATGGGTATGCGTTCGATCCACAGAAAAATGCGGATTGGCTGCAGACCGAAAATACGATTGTGTGCATGAGGCCTAAAGGATAGATAAAAACTTTTCCTTTTTGAATGCAATGTTCCGAAACTGTATCAGGAAACCTGACAATATGGCCGTACCCTAAAAATCCAAAAAGATAGGGCTGGACTTGCCCGCCTGATGATCCGATTGGCCAAAGTTTTGAGCCTCAAAAATCTAGCAGAAAGCAACTCCAATATCTTGCTGCTTGCGAAATAAATACATGCCTTAGCGGCAAACCCCAGTTAGGGCTTATTCACACATCCATGTAGTTCGCGGACAGCATACATATTTATTGATTTTAATGTGTTTATTCACAAATCCTTGTTTTTGCACTGACCAGAAGCATGCACTACTTTGGTCCGTGGTGCAGACCAAGCACGCCCATTGGGTCATTGGAAACCACTGGCAGAACAGGGATGGCATCTGTGTTCTGTCAGTGGCTTTCATGGACCATTGATAGGAGATATGGAAATCGTCTTTAGGGCTCATGCACACAAACGTATTTTGGGTCCGCCTTTTTTGTGGGATGATGTGGACCCATTCACTTCAATGGGGCCGCAGAAAATGTGGAAACAAATAGAACATGTCCTATTCTTGTGCGTATTACGGACAAGGATAGGACAGTTCTATAGAGGCCTTTCCGCAAAATGCAGAACACACATGACTTATATCCATGTTTTGCCGACCGCAAAAACCGCTATGGCTGTGTGGATGAGCCCTAAGGGTGCCCTAACACGTGGCGGAATTTTCTGCAACAAAATCCACAGGTGCGGATTTTACAACATTGCCGATTTTGTTGCGGATTTTTCCGCAATGGAACAGGATGGGTATTCCTTTGTGAATTATGTTGCGGATTTCTGCGCGGATTACATCCTCATTGAAATGAATGGAGACATTTAGCTACATGAAATCCGCAGCAAAACATTATTTGCATTATGTTCCCCTGCGGAATTAATATTCCGCAGCAGAGCAGTGCCAATTTTCATCCTCATGGGCTAACATAGGGACGCAAAATTCCCCTATGTGGGGAGGCACTCTTACATCCTAGCAGGGCACGTGGAATACGGCGGACACAGGGAGGATCCCTTCATGGCATGCCTTGAAAGAAACGCAAGCGGCAGTGAGTGTTGCATTTTTTAAGGGGTTACCCACTTTCTTGTAGAAAAACGGATGGGTTGCAAAAAACTCCATAAAAAGACGGGCTAAAGCACACACGTGAAAGAAACATCACATATGGTAGTGACATAATGTGCCATGGCCACTTTCATCTGTGGAGTACAATGAAAAAATACTAGGCCTCACAGTTTGTTCTGTCCGCATGTGATCTGCATTTTTTGCAGATGGGACGCAGATCCATTCATTTCAATTGGGCTGCAAGAGATGCAGACAGCGCAACATGTACTGTCCGGATCTATATGTCCGTTCCATGTCCTATACTTGTCTGTTTCCGGACAAGGAAAGGACATTTCTACAGGATTTAAAAAATGAATGGCGGCATGCAGTCGCCTGGAATCCGGAAAATTGGTACGGTCATGTGCATGAGGAGGTCTAATATGCAATTTTTTTTGCGGATAGCAGACTGACCCATTTACTTCTATGGCCTATAGCAGTAATCTATAGACATTGGGGGTCATTTACCATGGGAGTTACGACAGTATGTGGCAATAAAAAGTCACAAAACCCTATTTTGTGACTTCTTAAAGAGGACCTGTCACCTTCCCTGACATGTCTGTTTTAGTAACTACTTGATTTCCCCAGGTAATACGAATTCTGGAGCATTTATTCTTATGACCTATTTTGTGCCATTCCTGTATTAGTTCTACTAGAAAAACATAAATTAATTACCAGCAGTCTGCAGTAAGGGTACAGTTGGGGGCGTGTCTGATACTGGCAGCACGATTGCATAATGTCAGACTGTGCAGGGACACACCCCCAACAGGGAAGACTTATCTGTATCCTTACTGTAGACTGCTGGTAATTCATTTAAAAACTTCTAGCCGGAAAAATAAAAGAATGGCGCATTAGAGGTCATTAGAATAGATGTTCCAGAATTATTACACGGGGAATGCAAATAGTTACTAAAGCTACTTTCACACTTGCGTTGTTGTTTTCTGGATGTCAATACCGGAAAAAATGTTTCTGTTTAGTCCTCACACATTCTGAATGGAAAGAGAACCCTTCAGGATGTATCAGGATGTCTTCCATTCCGGCAGCATTCTGTTTTGTGACCGGACACAAAACCACTGCAAGCTGCGGTTTTGTGTCCACTCATAAAAACAGAAAAAAACGGATCCGGCACTGAAGACAATGTAGGCTCCGTTTTTTATGGAGCCTAAAAAAAACGGATCAGTCACCCATTGGCTTTCAGTGTATTTAGTGACGGATCCCTTTTTTTCTCGTTTTGATTTCACACAACCGAAACGGATTCATTTAATTCCGGTATTGAGATCCTCTGCCGGATCTCAATACTGCAATTAACAACGCAAATGCGAAAGTAGCCTAAAACAGACATGTCAGGCGGGTCACAGGAGCCTGAGCCTTGTCATAAATTAGGTGCATTCTCTGCCAGCGCAGGGTGGAGACACAGACTGGAGTAAAACGCCGTTCTTTGTAAATGACCCTCATTCTTGTCCATTACATAGGCGTCCAGTTGAAGTCCCTCCTTTCATGGCAGCATCTCGTGTGTAAATGCTGATTGCGATAATAGGGATTTATTGGCAAATGACACAGCACGTACAGATGCGATTTCAGGCGCTACCGGTGATAACATGCAATGTCGCGCTGCGATCTGGTAGCAGACGTGACCTCTGTGACTCACTGCTGGAAAACCACAAATCAGGTCAGCATCCTGCCTACTGTTACAAAGGATCTAAACAGCTGGTTCAACCCAGTTTCCCAAGGGCGATTTTATATAATGTGACCCAGAATAGCACATGAGTAACCCAAATCACGTATTCCACTCTGCTTCAGCTACTTTGTATGCAGCAGGGGAACACCCCAAAGCCTCTTATGACTGCATACCGCTGTGCACACAGGATATCCTGCTGTCTCATGCCTGCTTCACCCTCAGCTGACATCACACCGCCTGTGGATGACATCAGGAGACGTGATCATCATGGCTTACATACACAGCTGGGGCAGCTGACTGGTCTAGGGGCACGGGCAGCCGCCCTCTAAGGCAGGGGTCAGCAACCTCCGGCACTCCAGGTGTTGTGAAACTACGTCTCCCATCATGCGCACTTTCTGGAGCTGGAGTGCCGTAGGTTGCTGATCCCTGCTCTAAGGCAACCCCCAGCATGCAAACATGCTCGGCTGTCCGTCTAACTCCCATAGGAGTGAATGGAGCATTCTGGGAGTTGTAGTTTCAGAACAACTGGAGTGCTGGAGGTCGCTGATCCCTGCTCTAAGGTCTTCAGGTGCAGTTTTTCTAACTAAAGCCAGATTCCAAAAAGAGGTGCGGTAGTATCTGGCCTTTATGCTCACACTCCTTTTAGGATCCACACCTGGTTTTGACTTCAAAAACTGCGTAAACCCGACCTTAAAAACCCAGCCTAAGGTCTCATGCACACCACCGTATGTAGTTTGTGGTCCGCAAAAAACACGGATGACGTCCGTGTGCATTCCATATTTTGCGGAACGGAACAGCCGGACCCTAACACTGGGTTCAGACCTGAGCGTTTCTAAGACGCGCGTTTTACGCGCGTTTTAGTCGCGCGTTTTTATGCGCGTTTTTGGCAATAGTAAACGCGCGTTTTACGCGCGTTCGTGACTCTGGAGACTTTTTTTAATTGGTCTGGAGACCAATTAAAAAAGGGCATCTCTACACTTAACGCGCGTTAAACGCGCGTTCCCATTGAAGTCTATGGGAGGAAAAGCGCGACAAACGCCCAAAAAAACGCTCCTGAACGAGCTTATACATCGGGCGTTTTACAGCGCGTTTTTACGCGCTGTAAAATGCGCAAGTGTGAACCACTCCCATAGGGATGCATTGGTTTTCATGTGTTGAGCGTTTTACAGCGCGTTTGAACGCGCTGTAAAACGCTCAGGTGTGAACCCAGGGTAATAGAACAGTCCTATCCTAGTCTGTAATGCGGGCAATAATAGGACATGTTCTACTTTTCTGCGGAACAGACCTATGGAATGCACACGGAGTAACTTCCGTTTTTTTTGGGCATACCCATTGAAATGAATGGTATATTTACACTTTCAGGTTTGCAGAACGGATGCGGACTCATTCGTACGGTCGTGTGAATGTAGCCTAAATCCTAAAAAGTGCATGAAAATAATTAGAAGTCCTTATGACACCTTTCAAATGAGACGTTACCGGGACTACAACGAGGCATATATTTATACTTACCTAGCAGAGCTGAATATGTCGTTGAACTCTTTGAAGCTGCATTCTTTCTGCCCTGTGTTACGTCATGGTGTTAAAAGGTTTTTCCAAGTTATTTAAAAAACAATCAGCCAAGGCAGGAATTGTCATAAAATAATGCAATAACATTTGCTGGCCTATTACACCCCATGCCTTTTCCAGTGCTGCTGCTCCGATCCTCCCGGTTGCCACAGCCATGACGTCATCTTCTTGGCTTTAGCAATGACATGTCCATATACTCGGACACCTCTGCAGCCAATCACTGGCCGCAGTGGTACTGTATGTGACACGTGACCACATGAGTCCAATGATTGGCTGCAGTGGTCACGTGAATTATACGGGGCATTATCGCCGCAGCCAAACAAACAAAGGATTGGAGAAAGTGGAATAAACTAGGTGAGAATATGATAATATATTATTTTAGCACATTTGGTGCCTTGGCTGACATTTTTTTAAATAATTCTGGTGACCCCTTTAAGTGAACACGGCGGGTTTATCTGCAGATGAGCTGCGGCAAGTGACAATGTTCAGCTCTGCTACATCATGACTGTCTGTGCAAATTAGTTACTCCCTTGTAGGAGGCAATGAGTCCGGTTTGTGGGTGTTACCAGCATTGCCTGGGGGTGTGTGGGAGATCCCAGGGGAGGGCGAATAGGACAGAGAGATACATTATAAAGGGAGGGTGAGAGAAACTTTACACAGAGCAGTTTCCAAATACAGAGACAAAAGAGAATTTAGCTGAGTGTTCACAGAGCCAGGGGCCAATCAGGGACAGTCAGCCCAAATACGACCAAAGGGCGAGAATGCCCCAGGGACTTCGGGCAGACTGGTGAAAGGGGCTTCTGCCATGTCTGGGGGACACAGGTGGAGCTATCCCTCAGGATTACAGGTGAGGAGGTTGGGGGGGAGGGTGAGGAGAAATACAGAGCCCCCTATCTCCCTCTCTTCTCCCAGAGTCCAGACTGATCCATCAGCTGCTGACTGAGCATCCCATAGTGCAGACTCAGCTGTGCAGACCTGGCGAGATAATCTGCAGAGCGGTCACAGATTGTGGGTTAAAGGTCTACGCGGCATTGGGGCATGGTTAATTATTCAGAATATGTCAGCTTGTTTTGCACTTGTTTTCCTGTAGTCCTTGTGTGCTGGTGGGCACTGGTGTACCCTGACCTAATGTAGAACAGAACTTGGTTAAACCATAGCAGAACCCTATGTATCATGGCGTGTGGGAGGAATGCCCCCGTGTACCGTGGCGTGTGGGGGGAATGCCCCCATGTACCGTGGTGTGTGGGGGGAATGCCTCCATGTACCGTGGCGTGTGGGGGGAATGCCCCCATGTACCGTGGCGTGTGGGGGGAATGCCCCCATGTACCGTGGCGTGTGGGGGGAATGCCCCCGTGTACCGTGGCGTGTGGGGGGAATGCCCCCGTGTACCGTGGCGTGTGGGGGGAATGCCCCCGTGTACCGTGGCGTGTGGGGGGAATGCCCCCGTGTACCGTGGCGTGTGGGGGGAATGCCCCCATGTACCATGACATAACTTGGGATCTAGAGATTGTATCAGTGATTTGTCAGCAAATGACGGTGGTTCACATTTTGGAAAACCAGTGGCGAATTAAAATCTCTACAGATGGGGTTAAACCAGTTCTGTATACAGAAGGCATCTTTGTTGCACACTGTAACAACACTGCCTACAAATTTGCAACATGCTGTGATTCAGTTTCTCTCCATTTTCAGTATCTCTGCTTGTTGGCAGACAGTGCAAACATTCTTGCTTGCATTCTGAGACTAAACACCAGTACAGACCTTGGGGTCTATTCACACATCAGTCATGTTGTGTTTTCTTGCTGGGATTTTCTTTTTTAAAAGACATTATTATCGCAATTTGTGAATAACCCCTAAGATTATATATACACTACAGAGAGGTTTATGTGGGGTTTTTTTGGGGGTGTTTTTGCTGTACCAAAATCTGTATGGTTACTTGCAGAGTTTGTTGTGGATTTGTCCCAAATCTCATCCTGAGAAGAGTAAAATCTGCACTGAAAATCCACACAAACAGTTGGCATTCTGCTGATTGTGAAATCTGCACACAGGTCGATTTCCGAGCGAGCCGTTTGAAGGGACTGCAGCGCTCATGCAAAAACCGCGGCCTCCTTATTGGCTACGTTGGTCCATCGATCCTACTTTGCAGCGGGCGGTGCAGCTTCCTCTTATTCACTTAAATGGGTTATCTGGGTTGTGTCCCGATCCCATGCATTGGCCAATGTACGGCACGTGATCCTAGCCTGGGGTTATAATCCTCAACCCTTTGATATTCAGACTCTAATCCTAGGCTAGAATCATGTGCCCACTGTATGGTGCATGATCCCAGAAGTGGCCACCACATGGCATCACGGTGTGTCCCCTCTGTCAGTGCAACTCAGTAGATTCCAGGTCTGTCAGAACAGTTCAGTAGATTCTCGGTCTGGCATGGACACACAGCGTTATAAATCATTATAATGCCATGCATCAGATGGAAACCATGCTCACACACGCAGCGCGTTTCTTGCCTTTTAAACTCACTCATCTGAGCCTTAAAGGCAATCCACAAGGCTACGTAAATGCTCCCTACGGTTGTCATAAGGTCGCCGGCATATCATTTTAGCCAAGTCCTAGCTGATACTTGTTCGTCCCTGATAATCTGCCGGATAAAGGTGCAGTGGATCCGGGCAGCCAGATGTCGGGAGGGAACGCTTTCTTCCGGATAATCGGCTGCTGCACGTAGCATGTAAACCGGCTACAAGGCTCCAATTCTACACAGAGGCACACGACTATCGCACTGACGTGATTGCAACGTGAAGCTTTAGAGCTCATGCATACGACAGTATGGCTTTTTCAGTATTTTGTTGTCCGCAAAAAACGGATCCGCAAAAAATATGGTTTACGTCCGTGTGCATTCAGAATAGAACAGCTGGCCCCTGATAGAACAGTAATATAATATCTTTGAACGGAAATACGGAAACGGAATGCATACGGAGTACATTACGTTTTATTTGCAGACCCATTAAAATGAATAGTTCCGTATATGGAATGCAAAAAAAACGTCCCGAAAAACGGAATAAAAAAATTTACGTGAAAGAGGCCTTAAGGAGAGTAGTAACAATTGCTGCCACCACCATCCATGGGCAATACTCTTCCATCAGCTATCCTCCATTTCTAGGCGTCACTGCAACGCCGAGTCTTCCCTATAGCGTTGTCTCTGGCTTTTCTGCGTGTCTGAAGGGATGCTTGTGACTGGCAGGAAAACCGTTTTTCGGGCATGGTAACGTCTGGTCATGATGATGTATGGACTTTATTATCCTACACTCCAATCAATATTGGAAACGTCAACCAGCCACAGTCCATGGGTTTGGCCACACAGAGTGGTAGATTTGCTTGCAGAAAATCTGCAGTATTTCCAGTAGCAGTAAAGTGGGCAACATGGTGAAATATCTAATCCACGTGCTGCGGACATTTTTCGCAAGGAAATCCTGGCATAATTTTGATGTGCAGTGCACATTTGAAATCCACAGCTTAAACCTTGTTTAGTATTTTAGTTTATTGTTATTTATAATTTTCTTCATGTTTCATACTACTCACCTTCCAAGTGGTCTGTACACTATGAGTGGTCCTTGCTGTCCGCAAAGGTATCTGCAAATGTACATGTATGGTCTCTAGCTCGTGTCACTTATATAAAGGAAAGCACGAATGCTTTGTTATCATAAATGTGGACTGTGATCAAACAGCCTCATCTAGGCATTGTATGGAGATAATATTGTAAGCAAATGCAGAACTATTGTACACTTTGTATTTTTGTACAGAACTCTGTTGAAACTTTAATAAAAAGTTATAATATAAAAAAAAAAAGAAATCCACAGCTTATTGAAGTGTCTGCTTGCCACCAATATCTGATGTGGATGCAGCAGATGCGCTGTATTAGGCTGTGGTTAGCCGCAGCAGATTTCCAGTGTGGATTTTGCGCACGAAAAAAAACCCCTAAAACTGTGGCAAATTACAGGTGGATGGAATTTTCAAACCCACATGAAACTGGAAAAAAAAAAATCTTTCAATTTCAGGTCATGATATGAATGATGTGCCTATAAGCCTCGTGCACACGACCGTGGCATGTCTGTGCCTGTATGGTGGCCCACAATACCATGTGAATGCCGTATCATGGATGCGGACTCCTTGACTTGAATGGGTCGGCAATCCGGAGGATATGGTGCGGTGCTGAATAGAGGCATGGATCGGAAGCACTACAGGGTGAAGGGGTCCACAGACACCACACTTTCGCATGCATGAGGCCTAAGAGTACGCAGTACATACAATGTCGTTTATGTGGGTTTTCCGCGGATTTTTGCTGCTGCGTTTCCGTGCCAAATCTGCACCACAATCTAAATGTGTTACTTGCAGATTTTGATAGGATTTTGCTCCAGTTCTCACACTTTGCAATGCAAAAGATTTAAAAAATTGGACGGCAGGTTAGTTTTCACAGAGAAAGCTTCAGCCCCGTGTAGATTTTGAAACCTCGCTGTGTGATATGCCCTGCCTGCATGTACCCTTATCTTGCTGAATTGCGGCAGATTTCATCCCTTGCCGCGTAAAACTTAAAATCTGCAGCAAGATCCACGTGTAAGGCCTGCAGCACCCATTCGGTTTTGCAGCAAAATGTATGTGGTAAAGAAGGAAATGACGAGACGTTCTCTAAATACCATCTATGGTGCACAGCAGCATTTCGCCCCCCCTCTCCCTTCACACCTTGGCACTCGTGGGCATCTCCAGTTCCTCACTGTACTGTGCGTTACATTCCACGCTGGCAGTGCCAGGCAGCACTCCAGACCTATTATCGGAATCCTTCCTGCTTGTAGTGGGCAGAATTCCAGTAACTTATTCACCAATTGTTTGTGACGTCGTTCCCTTTTTTATACAATCGTTAATGTGGCTCCGAACTGGATCGCCCCTTTTAGATGGTTCTGTGGATCCAGAGGATTTGCAGTGTGTTCGGTCATGTCCTGAGGATGGGACGAGCCGGTTAGGACAGGTAGAAAAATCTGCTATCCTACCTCCCCTGAAATTCCTGTGCTCCTTAAACAAATGTTCAAAGCAGAGAAACCAGAAGGGCGGCATAGTTTGGAAGAAAGCTAGAGGCGGACAGCGCTGCAGGACACATGTGGCTGCCATATTGATGGATACCTGCAGACTAGGACACGGGCAGGAGCTGGTTAGGCGTGCTTGCCGACATATTTTCTCCAATATCTTTTGCTCATAATGGTGATGTTCACACATGGTAGATTTGTTGTTGAAAGTTGTAGAAATTTCAATCAGTTCAATGAGGTTGTTTTGGTGGCAGATGGATATCCGCAAGCTCCCTTCGGATGAATGGAACAGTGGCAGAAATTATTTTCTGGGACTATCATATTGATGACGTCTCCTCCTAATCAGCAGGGTCCAACTCCTCAGACCCGTGACGATCAGCTCTTTGCTGCTTACCAAGCACAGCGCCATCCATTTGGTAGTGGCTGTGCCTGGTATTGCAGCTCATACCGTTCATTTGAATAGGACTGATCTGCGCTTAGGCCATGTGACTGATGACATCACATGGCCTACAGGGATGGGCAAACTGCGGCTCTCCAGCTGTTGCAAAACTACAACTCCCAGCATGCAAAGGCTGCTAACAGCTGTCAGCCTACAGCAGGGCATGGTGGGAATTGTAGTTTTACAACAGCTGGAGATCTGCAGTTTGCCCATCCCTGGCCTAGGAAGATGATTAAGCGCTTACCGATCCTACAGCCTCTTCATACAGCTGATCAGTGGGGGTGTCAGGAGTCAGACCTCGACAATATCATTTTAATGACCTATCCTGAGGATAGGTCATCAATATGATAATCCGGAGAACACCCTTTAAAAAAAGAAGCGGTCACCTCAACTGACACGTCTGTTTTAGTAACTACTTGCGTTCCCTATGTAATAATCCTGGAGCATCTATTCTTATGACTCGGTATTGTTCCATTTCTTTATTATTCCTGCTAGAAGTTATGAATGAATTGCCAGCAGTCTGCAGTAAGTCCCTGCACAGTCTGACAATATACAATCAGTGCTGCCAGTGTCAGACTGTGCAGGGACACCCCCCAACTGGTAACGCCCATCTGTACCCTTACTGCAGACTACTGTAAATTTATTTATTTACAATCTTCTAGTAGAAATAACACAGGAATGGCACAACATGGGTCATAGCAGTTTGCAATGAAGGTCCATCTGGATGTTATTAACTGGGGGTGTGTCCCTGCCTGCTCAGATCCTATCCAATCAGTGCTACCACTGGTGGCACCAGATGGACCTTTATTGCAAACTGGCGGCAATTCCTTAATAACAACTAGTTGGAATAATAGAGGAACAGAACAACATAGTCAAAAGAATAGATGCTCCAGAATTGTTATTGATGCAAGTGGTTACTAAAGCAGATATGGCGGGGCATGTGATGGCTCCTCTTTAAACACCCTCCTGTTAATATCAGTCCTGTTCATTGCACTGGGAACACATGCATCGTGACATGGTGACGGTAGGCAGTGATTGTAGGCTGGGTGCATCGGGGAATGTTCAGGGTCTGCCTGTACTTGTCAGTCATTACACAGGGGATGGAGCCTTCTGCTTCTGGCACAGTCCTCGGTTTAGTCTGTGGAGCCAGTCGCTGCTAAAAACATCTGATCGGTGGGGGTGCCAGGTGTCTGATCCTCATCGTTCTGATATTGATGACCTATCTGGAGAATTTCATGATGAATTTTAAAAAGCTGGAGTACCCCTTTAATAAGTGGAGGTGATGTGCATTGTACTGCATAGAGGTAATGCACAGCCCTAGATCTATAGAGGAACAGGCATCTGTGATCCTCAGGATCTGCTACTGTGTGGTGCTTTAATAGGGTTCATCAGTATCTGATCGGTGCGGGTGCGACACCTGAGACCTCTGCCGATCAGCAGTTTGAGAAGGTACCAGCGCTCCTGTGAGTGCCGTGGCCTTCTCTGTGCATTGTATAGCGACTGTGCTTGGTATCATGCTAAGCCCCATTCACTACAGTATATGGGGCTGAGCTGCACCTAGGCCAGTGACGGCTAACCTCCAACACTCCAGCTGTGGTGAAACTATAACTCCCAGCATGCTTCATTCATGTGTATGGAGTTCTGAGAACAGCCAAGCAAGTGTGCATCTTGGGAGTTGTAGTTTTACCACAGCTGGAGTGCCGGAGGTTTGCCATCACAGACCTAGGCCATGTGACCAATGAACGTGTCGTCACTGACCTAGGAGAATCTATCTATGTATTCTTTCCTATACATTTGCGCAATTTCCTTGCATGGGGGGGTTTATATCTAATCCTGTATGTGGCATGTGTTCATATGTAGTGTGAACTGTGCCTTCAAGGAAGTATTAAAAGGGAAGATTTATCAAAACTGGTGTAAAGTAGAACTGGTTGAGTTGCCCACAGCAACCAATCAGATTCCACCTTTCATTTTTCAGAGCTCCTCTGCAAAATGAAAGGTGGAATCTGATTGGCTTAGTTGCCCACAGGAACCAGTTTCCCTTTACACCAGTTTTAATAAATCTCCCACTATGAGCCTAGGGACTCGGCATGCTGCTTCCATATGCCACTGTAGTATTAAGATATTCTCCTATAGAAAAAATGCTTTCATATAAATGAGTGAAAGAAAAATTTACATGGCTGCGTATCAGATTGGATGCATACGGAGGTATAGCCATAGTTTTAATGTTAAATTCCTGTTGGTCCCGGACCTTGCACAAGGCCTCACTGTGATTCTAGAGAAACTGTCTTTGTTTCCCATAGCAACCAATCACAGCACAGCTTTCATTTTAGAAGTGCACACTCAGGAATGAAAGCTGCGCTTTGATTGGTTGCTATGGACAACAGAGACTACTATTGTCTTGTAGGCCTCATGCACATGACTGTATCCGCTTCACAGTCCACACAATACAGAAACACTTCTTATGCCGTCTGCATTTTATTTGTGCACCCGTTTTTTTCAGTGGGTCTGCAATCCACATTTTGCAGACATATGGGGTCATTTATAAAGGGGTGTAAAGTAGAACTGACTTAGTTGCCCAGAGCAACCAATCAGATTCCACCTTTCATTTTCGAAAGGAGTTGTCAAACATGAAAGTTGAAATCTGATTGTTTGCTATGGGCAACTGAGCCAGTTCTACTTTACACTAGTTTGATAAATGACCCCGATTGTCTATCCTTTTGAGGAACGGACATACAGATGTGGAAAGCACACGGATGATCCATTTGCTTTTCGCATCCATAGGTCCGTTCTGCAATGAACATTTCCTGTGCTTGTCCACAAAATGCAGACTGTGGACCTTTTGAAGTCAATAGGTCTGCAACAAAAATGTGTATGCGACACGGGCCATATTCATACTTTGTGGCTCCACAAGTTGCGGACCATAAAACGCATTTGGTCATGTGCATGAGGCCTATGGATCTCCCCATAAGTGATGATTGTCCATCAAGAGTGTCTACTGTTACTAGTGCCATAGATGAGATTATAGATCATTTTTGGAATAACTTGAAAGAGTGAAAATCGAAAGATTAATGTCCTGTTCACAGTATTTCACAAAGCTGCCTGTCAACATAGAGCATCTCAGTATGATGGTCTACTGTAGATGCTTTTATGGAGTGCTACTAAAGCTCTACAATGCAATTAGCAAATAAATCCAAGAAATATGCCTCTATACCAAACTGTATTACAGCGGTATAATGGAGTCTCGTGTATCTGCCACTTGACTTTGGTCCAGTACCCTACTACTTGGGCTACTTTTACACTCGCCTTTTGGCTTTCCGTTTGTGAGATCCGTCATGGGCTCTCGCAAGCGGTCCAAAACAGATCAGTTTTGCCCTAATGCATTCTAAATGGATAAGGATCCGCTCAGAATGCATCAGTGTGCCTCCGTTCAGTCTCAATTCCACTCTGGAGGCGGACACCAAAACCCTGCCTGCAGCGTTTTGCTGTCCGCTTGACGAAACTGAGCTAAACAGATCCATCCTGGCACACAATGTAAGTCAATAGGGACGGATCTGTTTTCTCTGACACAATCTGGCACAATAGAAAACTGATCCGTCTCCCATTGACTTTCAATGGAGTTCATGACTGATCCGTCTTGGCTATGTTACAGATAATACAAACTGATTCGTTCATGACGGATGCATGCGGTTGTATTATTGTAATGGATCCGTTTTTGCAGATCCATAACGGATCTGCCCAAAAACGCAAGTGTGAAATTCGGTCCAACAACAACAGATCTGCCAAAAAAGAAGTTCAAGGTGTATTCTGTATTTTTCTCATGCCTGTCAAAAGAAAGGCTATCATAGCCCACGATACGGACAAGAATAGAACATGCTGTATAATTAGTGGACAGCTACACTGGATCCACAAAAGATATGAATGTGTGCACGCCCCCTATAAATGAATGGGTTAGTTTGCTACTCGCAAATAATACAGCTAGCACAGATAGCCTACATGGTCATGTGCATGAGGCCTTACAGATGATCACCTCTAGGACCAGCATCTTGAGAATGGGGGACCCGTTTTGCTGGCTGCAGTGTATCACAATACGGCCACACGTGTGCAGCTTTTTCCGTTCACTTCTGTTAGTTCAAAAAACCGCTGAGCGCAGGGCAATTACTGGGAACAAGTGTTTGTATGTAAATGGGACGATAGACAGTATTGGTATATCTGTCCTACTGTTCCTAAGAATGTCTTCTAGAAGAAAACTAGATCACTTATGTTCTCATCTGTTTTGTGTTTTGTAGGGAGATTTCCTAAATGGCACTGATCAAAAGCATGGACCTTCTCAGACCCTTGAAACATCGACAAATTGGAGCTGGAAAACTCCACCTCATTTCACCAACAGTAGCACCATTCTTCCAGGACACACAAGTGGACTTGTTCCTGGTAAGGGTACTTTCACACTAGTGTCAAAGTTTTCCGTCATTGAGTTCCGTCCTCGGGGCTCAATAACGGAAAAAAAAAGATCAGTTTTATCCTAATGCATTCTGAATGGAAAGCAATCCGTTCAGTTTGCATCAGTTTGTCTTCAGTTCAGTCCTTTCACGTTTTTTGGACGCAGATAAAAGCGCAGCATGTTGTATTTTTATCTCCGTCCAAAAATGCGGAAACACTTGACGGAATGACGGACCCGCCATTAATTTCCATTGAAATGTATTAAGGGCACATCCAACATTGAAAATTGACGCATTAACGGATCCGTTCTTCCACTCTTTCCACCTTTTAAAAATGGTAAAATAATAAATAACGGATCCGATTTTACGGATGACAACGGAAAGACGGATCCATTATTTCAATACAATTGTCAAACGGATCCGTCTGCAAATGAAATCCGTTTTCAAACGTTTTAACTGATCCGTCGGGCAACTGCCTGATGGTATCCTTCAACGCAAGTGTGAAAGTACCCTAAGGCAAACCTAGACAGAACCCAACCCTATGTGTTTTTTTTTTTTTGTCCATGCCATTAAGTATCAAGGACTTCCACTGGGATTGATGACTGTTGTCCTCCTCACTTTATCTCTATTCTTTATAATATTTGCCTTACATTGTCAATTTTGTCTTCAGGTCTCATTGCTGCTGGAATCTTTATAATGTTCCTTCTCTGCCTATATGCCATCCTCTGGAAATGTATGGTATCGGCCCCACAAAAGTGAGTGACGTGATTATATATTTGATTGCACTATGCAGAAGGTAATGAACACAACCACAAATGCTGGAAACGTACAATTAATTTACACCCAGCCCGAAGGATGAGACCCATGTGCTGCGCGGCGCCCTCCGATGGATGCAGGAGTAAAGTGTGGTAATTTACCTACTGGCGGGCACAACACCTTACCTGTTATTACACTAAAAAAACAAGAATAACTGGGTGCGTGGTGCGGGCTAGCCTGCGGTGCAGCACAACAGCTTACTATCTTACAAAGCTCTACAGTATTCCCCTCCCATAACTGGTCCTGTAGCACGTGCCTGAGTATTCCTTCTGAGCAAAATGCCAGCCTGGCTTGAGTTTGTGGGAAGTTTATCAGCTCTCCAGTGTGAAATGTCACTTTAAGTTATGGAGTCCTTGCAATGGACAGTAGCAACACTTGTGGCCTGACACAAACGGAGACCCTAACTAATTAACTACAGGCCTGGTCTCAGTCTCTAGGCGCCAACACTGTAATGAGGTGCGTGCACGATCTTACTGACCCAGGTCTGCTCTGCATCCTCTGGTGACTCTGAACAGAACAAATGCCTCACCAACAAGCAAGTGGTCCCGCAGTGTATGTAGCTTTGCTCCTGAGCTCTCATCATTGTTCCTGGAAGCAATCCTCCTTCCTCTGGACAGGATCAGAGTCTTGGACACTATCAGCTTCACTTAGCTGGAGCTCTGGTCACTGATGTATGCTCCCACACCTGGATGCCGTCCGACCCTCTGCTGACACAGTTCCTCAGTCTCGGCTCCCTCTAAAATGGCTGCTTCCTTTCTCTTCCCCCTCCAGGCTCTGTGTAACTCCACCTCTCATGAATATGAAATATGCAGTCTGTAGCTGTGTTTAGGAAACAGCGGCATCTTGTGGCCAAACAGCAGAATGTCAGTCCAGATCATTTAATTTAATCTACACAAACAGTGTTCAGACAAGGAGAGCTGTTTCCCCATCTCACACTGTCCATTTAACTTCAATGGGAGTATGCATGCTCAACTACTTGTAGGACTCCTACTGAAGTAGGAGTAGAGTGCCACTTATGTGTGACCACTTCTCCATTCATGGAGGTTGAGAGATAGGGCTCAGTTCTTGAGGATAGGTCATCTATATTAAAGTATTTCTCTTTGCCAGATTTGAATGTGATCATGTACAACAGGGTTGCTTATTGATTTGAATGGGTGCTATGCATCAACTTGTAATATGATGTCCCTAGTGCCCTACAAAAACTTTCTTATATACTTTATACATTTTTATTAGTCTTTTCCCTCCCTAAAGCGCACCACTCACTGTGCACTTAAAACTGAGTTCTCTGTACACTAACAGCTCAGTGGTATACGGAGTATGGACTGTGAAATGTATGTACTGTACCAGGATTAGCGGAGCAGCTCCTGCTTCTGCCTGCTACGCTAAGGTAATAGCTGACATGCAGTTCTCTTATCTTAGCGGAGCAGGCGGAAGCAGGAGCCCACTCTGCTCAGCTAAGTCTACTTTCACACTCGCGTTTTGGCTTTCCGTTTGTGAGATCAGTATGCATTCTGAATGGAAAAGGATCCGATTAGAATGCATCAGTTTGCATCAGTTCAGTCTCCATTCCGCTTTGGAGACTGACACCAAAACGCTGCTGAGCCAAACGGATCCGTCCTGGCACACAGCGTAAGTCAATGGGGACGGATCCGTTTTCACTGACACAATCTGGCACAATAGAAAATGGATCCGTTCTCCATTGACTTTCAATGGTGTTCATGACTGATCCGTCTTGGCTATGTTAAAGATAATACGAACGGATCCGTTCTGAACGGATGCAGACTGTTGCATTAGGATGGATCCGTCCAAAACGCGAGTCTGAAAGTAGCATAGTACGTGGGTACAGGGTACCTGTGTGCTATGCCTGGAGTTAGTAATCCTCTGGGGGACACGGCCAGGAGCAGCAATATGTGCTCCTGCCCGTACTCGCAGCACTGCTGCGGCCCCGTTCATAAATTTCTCAGTTGTGCTCCGTACACCGCTGAGCAGTGTATGGAGAACTGAGTTTTAAGCGCACTGAGGCTTTAGGGAGGGAAAAGACATAGAAAAATACAAAATTAATAAATAAAGTATATTAGAAAGTTTTTTTTTTTTGGTTTTTTTTGTGGGGGCATTATGGACATCATACGAAAAGTTGATGCAAAGGTTTAGTTACTCTTTAACAATGTGTGAACAAGGGGTAAAAAGGTTTACCATTTCCATTTTCTTAATAATTGTTCCAGTGTGTAGAGCTGGGAAAAAAGCAGCGTGCTGAGCGGGTTGTGGTCCTATAATAAGTGCATAAGTAATTGAGTATTGCATAGACACAGACATGTAACGTGAAGTCCTGGGCCCCCATGCATAATCTATAACCGGGGCACCCCTTACAATGTGTTATTTATAATACTGGTGTCTTCTTACATGGCAGAGAAACCCTTGGGCTTGTTACTATTGTACCCATAGTTTTTTTTTTTTTTTTTTTTTAATTCAACCAGCCTAGGTCTCGTTATGTTTCAATATAGGGGGTGAAGGAAAGATCACGATCAGTCTCTTGCCCGCTCATGTCTTGTGCACCTCAAAAACATCTCTAGAATTCACCCCTTTCTTACTATGGAAACAACAAAAATTCTCATTGTTGCCTTGATCCATTCCTGTCTCAATTACCAATTTGTCTCCCCCTGACAGGACTTTCCCCTCTACAATTTATCCTGAACCCAGCAGCCATCGATCTATCTGTCCAGTCACTACTCCAACGCCTCTGGCCTGTGCCGGTCATTGCACTGGTTGCCCATACGGTATAAGATTCAATTCAAAGTCCTTACTCTCACCGACAAAGCTCTCCACAGTGCTGCACACCCCTACATCTTTTCTCTAGTCTGTCTACCTTCATACCTGTGCCCTCCGTTCAACTAATGACTTAGGACTAACATCTACTACAGGGGTGGAGAACCTCTGGCCTGCAGGCCGCATTTCATGTGGCCCCGGCCCCCTGCCAGAACATATTGTGAAAATGCAAATTACCGCTTCTATTATGGAAACAGTCCTTAGCACGAAGGAAGCACAGGAAGGTGATAACAGCGCATTACTAGCTGTACTCACCTTCCTTGGTCTTCTGGACCCACGCTGTGTCCTGACACGTACAGCGTCAGGATGTAGTGCACGTAGACGCACACTATGACCTGATGCTGTGCGCTGTCAGGTCACAGTACAGCTCGGCAGGAAGACCAGGAAGAAAAAGTGAGCTTGAGAGGTAAGTTTATTTTTTATTTTAAATGTCTGGTCTGAGGCTGGGGGCTCATCTGAGGCTGGGGAGGGGGGGGGGGGCCTGATCTGAGGCTAGGGAGGGTCTAATAGAGGTTTGATCTGAGGCTGGGGGGTTTGATCTGAGGCTGGGGAGGGTCTGATTAGGTTCTGATCTGAGGCTGATGTTGGCTGGGGATGTTGGCTGGGGGTCTGATAGGAAACTTATTTGAGGCTGATGGATAGAGACTGGGGACAAAGTAATGGGACTGGGGGAGTAATGGAAGCGGGGACTAGAACAGTTCATAAGGAAAGGTGTAGGGTAAAAAATATACATAAACCTCTTAATTGTATGTACACTAATGCCAGAAGCCTGACTAATTAAACTGGGGAACTGGAATTAGTGATGTGGGAGGAGAACTGACATAGTGGGAATAATTGAGACATGGCTGGATAATGGCTATGGCTGGGCAGTTAATGTACAGGGTTACAGTCTGTTAAGAAAGGATAATCAAAACTGGAAAGGGGGAGGGGTCAGCCTCTATGTGAAGTCCTGTCTAAAGCCCACAGTCCGAGAAGATATGAGTAAGGGACATGAACATGTGGAGTCACTGTGGGTAAAAATACATAGAGGCAAAAACAATAATAAATTACTAATAGGGGTTTATTATAAACCACCTAATATACCAGAGTCCACAGAAAATCTATTACTAAACGAGATAGATGAAGCGGCAAATCATAATGAGGTTGTCATTATGGGGGACTTCAACTACCCAGATATAGACTGGGAAACTGAAAGCTATAGATCCCATAAAGGAAACGGGTTCTTGGCAATAGCCAAAGACAATTACCTTTCCCAACTGGTTCAGGGCCTGACTAGTGGAACGGCCATACTGGACTTAGTATTAACCAATAGACCTGACAGAACAACAGATGTGCAGGTTAGGGGACACCTGGGAAATGGTGACCATAAAGTAAGAACCTTCTGATTGTTGTTCAAGAGCATTTCTACAGGGAGGAACAAAAATACCAAACTTCAAAACGACAAAATTTTGCCAACTAAGAGGCCATAGGCCTAACTGGGACAAAGTCCTCAAAAATAAAAATACAGCCACAAAATGGGATATTTTTAAAAGCATCCTAAAATCTAATTGAGAGGTACATACCTTTATGGGAATTAAAGGTTAAGGAACAAGAAAAAACAATGTGGATAAATAGAACTGTAAAGAAAGCAATAAATTACAAACAGAAAGCATTTAAATCACTAAAACAGGAGGGTAGAGAGGAAGCACTGAAAAACTATAAGGAAAAAAATATAATACAGTATATAAAAAACAAATAAAAGCAGCCAAACTAGAGACTGAGAGATGAATTGCCAAAGGGAGCAAAACTAACCCTAAAATGTTCTTCAATTATATTTTCTCCACTGTATTCACTGTGGAAAATAAACTGTCAGATGAAATGCAGAATGTAAAAGTAAATTCCCCATTTAAAGTGCCCTGTCTGACCCAAGAAGAAGTGGATCGGCATCTTAAAAATACTAAAATAGACAAATCGCCAGGACCAGATGGCATACACCCCCTATCCTAAGAGAATTAGGTAATGTCATAGCCAGACCCTTATTTCTGATATGTAAGGACTTTATACGAACAGGGAGTGTTCCACAGGATTGGTGCATAGCAAATGTGGTGCCAATATTCAAAAAGGGTCCAAAAACAGAGCCCCGAAACTATAGGCCGGTAAGTTTAACATCTGTCGTGGTTAAACTGTTTGAAGGGTTTTCTAAGAAATGTTATCTTGGAGTACCTCAATAAAAATAAGCAAATGACACCATATCAGCATGGCTTCCTGAGGGATCAGTCATGTTAAACTAATTTAATCAGTTTCTGTGAGGAGGTAGGTTATAGACTTGTAGCGGCGAATTAATGGATGTCTTATATCTGGACTTCTCCAAAGCATTTGACTCTGTACTGCATGAAAGGTAATATGACAAATGTAAGGTTATGCACATGGGAAGGAATAATGCAAGTCACCCGTACATACTAAATAGTAAAACACTGGGTAACGCTGACATGGAAAAGGACCTAGGAATTTTGGTGAACAGCAAACTAAGCTGTAGGATCCAGTGTCAGGCAGCTGCTTCCAAGGCCAATAAGATAATAGGTTGCATCAAAAGGGGCATAGACGCCCGTGATGAGAACATAGTCCTACCACTTTACAAATCACTGGTCAGACCACACATGGAGTACTGTGTACAGTTCTGGGCTCCTGTGAACAAGGCAGACATAGCAGAGCTGGAGAGGGTTCAGAGGAGGGCAACTAAAGTAATAACTGGAATGGGGCAACCACAGTACCCTGAAAGGTTATCAAAATTGGGGTTATTCACTTTAGAAAAAAGATGACTGGGGGGAGATCTAATAACTATGTATAAATATATCAGGGGACAGTACAGAGATCTCTCCCATCATCTATTTATCCCCAGGACTGTGACGAGGGGACATCCTCTGCGTCTGGAGGAAAGAAGGTTTGTACACAAACATAGAAGAGGATTCTTTACGGTAAGAGCAGTGAGACTATGGAACTCTCTGCCTGAGGAGGTGGGGATGGTGAGTACAATATAGGAATTCAAGAGGGGACTGGATTTATTACTGGAGTGTAATAATATTACAGGTTATAGCTACTAGAGAGGGGTCATTGATCCAGGGAGTTATCTGATTGCCTGGTTGAGGTCAGGAAGGAATTTTTTTCTTAAGTGGGGAAAATTGGCTTCTACCTCACAGGGTTGTTTTTTTTTTTTTTTTTTTTTTTTTTCCTTCCTCTGGATCAACTTGCAGGATAACAGGCTGAACTGGATGCACAGATGTCTTTTGTTTTTTTCCGGCCTCATAAACTATGTTACTATGGAGGGGGGGGGCATATCTGAGGCTGAGAAAGGGACAAAGGCAGGGACAGTTGCGGAGAAAGAGGCAGAAAGAGTGAAAGCTGAGTGAACCCCTCTCTGGACCCCTCTGGATTTAGCTTGGATGCCATAAATGCCAAACACAGAACTAAATAACATTCTCAACTTAAAAATAAGACTGCTATATGTGGTTAAAATGGCGCCTGTACTATTTGTAATATATAGTGCATGTGCCATTTTGTGCTGCAAAAGATTTTTAACTAGATTTTTTAAATTGAAGCACAATTTTAGTAAATTACCCCTAAGTCACTTATATGTTTGACCAAATATAGCCATCAAATTTTTAAGTTGAGATTTTTGTATGGCCCCGAACGATGTTACGACTATCCAAGTGGCCTTCTGCAGCAAAAAGTTTCCCCACCTCTGATCTACTATAATCTGATCCTCTCACTCCCGTCTCAAAGACTTGTCCTGAGCTGCACCAGTTCTCTGGAATGCCCTACCCAGTTTTAGGTTCTTCCTAAAAGCACATGTTTTTAGGGTGACTCTATCACATCGCCTAATCCAATTCTTATCCATTTCCCCCATCCCCCCCCCAATCATCATTCTTCTGACCCTGATTATCATCAGAGATCTATACCCCATGCACTGAGAAGCACTCCAGATATCGGCTGGTGACGGCTCATGCAGCCTTAGATCTACTCCCCCATTGTGTTAAGATGGCCGGACCACTGCAGAAAACAAGCACTTCTTACCTTTTGGTGTCCCCCCTGTCTCCTCATAGACTGTAAGCTCTTAAGATCAGGGCCCCAATTCCTCTTGTTTGTTTGACTCTGATTCTACATGAACCCCCTAATTGTAAAGTGGTGTTGAATATGTTGGTGCTATATAAAGGTTTTATTATTCTTTCATTCCACAGAAAGCGGAGAAAGCGGGGTCCTGCCAGCTCCCACTCCCAGAAGCCACTTGTGGTATAATCTGAATATGCTGACATTTGGACTGAATATTTGGATGTTTTTGTTCTTGTATTTATTCTCCGCACCCTCTGTATGAAAGTCCTGCAGTAGGATCCCTTCTTTGTAGCGGTGTAATATACTTGAGAGGTTCATCCGCTGCGTGCTGAAGATTCCTTTTGAGGAGATGTGGCCTAAGCAGCATCTTCTCCCAAGCCAGAGAGAAAGAACGCACCTCCTCGTCTCAAAAGCAGGATATAATGACGACTAATGGGTAATAGACACTTAGGGACACTGACATCTTCATCCACAGAGGAAAAAATTAGAAAACTAATTTATTTTTGTATATGAAAAGTTCTAATTGAGGGGTTTGAGTTTTGGTATAAAAGATGCCAGTGTATATAACTGTTAAAGTGTTAATAAAGATATATTAACGACACTACTGTCAATGATTTGTACATATTTTTATTTTTTTTTATTCGTGGGGGTGCAATGCGTTTTTCACATGCGTGAAAAACGCATCAAGCAACGTCTCCTAGTAACCATCAGGAAAAACGCATTGCACCCAGACTGCATCCGGATAACATCCAGATGCAATGCGTTTTTTATGGAATCCTCATTCACTTCTATGGGGCCAGGGCTGCGTGAAAAACGCAGAATATAGAACATGCTGCGATTCTCGCGCAACGCAGAACTGATGCGTGAAAGAATCTCATGTTCACAGACTAATTGAAATGAATGGGTCAGGATTCAGTGCGGGTGCTGTGTGTTCACTTCACGCATTGCACCTGCGTGGAAAAAATAAAATAAAAAGCCAAAGGGACCAAAAAAAAGCTTAAAAAGCCACTACAAAAAATGCTGTGTTTTATACCCCAATGTAAGGATGTTTTCACAGCCACTCAAGCAGTGTATATGTATCGTCTCAGTGTATGTATGCAGGATGTGAGGAATCAGCAGAATGTCGCAATAGTGCAGACGGCTTATCAGGAAAGTAAAAGGTTAGGGTGTCAGTGAAAAATCTTGGTCAGATTCTAGTGATCAGTGACTGAACTGTGATAGTAGTTGTGGGATAGGGAACTAGAACTGAAGGCTAAGCAAGTCCTAGATGCATGTGGTGTGCAAAAGAGTGGAGTAAAGGCCAAACACTTTACAGGGGAATTTCACATGTTTTCTTGCTGATCAGGTCTTTGTACTGGTCCTTCTAGATGAAGGAACTTTGGGCCAGATTTATCATTACACTTCCATCTTACTCCACTTTTACATCTGCCCAAAGTCACTTTTAGTTAGTCAGATTTATTAATGGTCCTTTAATACTGTGATAAATGTGGATTGACGGTAGCAGTTTATCCTTCAGTAAGCGGCTTTACAAAAGTCGCACGTCTTTACAAAAAAGTCGCATGTTCTATTAAAAAGTCGCATAAGATAAGCATGGTCCCCCCTGGAGTGAAATTGCGCATTTTTTTGCGCCTTTTTTGCGACTTTTTAAATGGTTGCAATAGTAAATCTGTCTAGAGATTCATTTACATAAGACAACACGCCCACTTTCACAAAACTGGAGAGCTTAGTGTAGAGCTTGAAAAAGTCGCAAAAAAATGCGCAATTTTACCGATTGCGCATTTTTTTGCGACTTTTTCACTCCATTAAAGTGACTTTAGCTAATGATAAATCTGGCCCTTTGTATTTTCAGATTGCCATATTTCTATGTTGGGGTGTATTCACATGGGACAGGTGCAGATTTTACCTCCTCCAGTGACTCCATGGCAAAAGCCTTGTTTAACCCTATGCATTGCAAAGAGTAAAACTCAGAAAGAATTTGCATTCTGAGGATTTTAAATCCACACCTCTCCTCTCCTTCTTTTTTTTTTTCCTTGGTTTGTTAAATACTCATACTTACTATAATAAACTGTGGATTTTCCACCTGGTAATCTGTACAGAAACACTGCAGACTTTCCTTTTATGGGTGGACATATCCCAATAGGGATTATTGATGGACTTCAAAATAGGTATATCCAAATGGGTAAAAAAAGCTGAGTTTTCATAAAACTTGATATGTCAAAGACCTATAAAAGGTTTTGATCAGTGGGGGTCTGAGTGCTGAGACCACCACCAATCGCTAGAACATGGAGATAACCCCCTATGAGTCTGAGTCTATTTATTAATACCGGTGTTTTAGATGCCGGTCCTAATAAGACCCTTGAGCTGGCAGTGAATCCCCCCCCCCCCCCAAGTTCCAGAACACACAGGGTAATACAGCGCCACATACTGTGCCTAATGTGCTTCCCAATACTATACTGAAGAAACAGATAATCCCCCTTCTGCTGCCCCCTGTGCCACTACTTGGTGCTGCCTGAGGCAATCGCCTCCCTTCACCTCATTGGTGGTGCACCCCTGTGTTCCCCTCAAGAACCAGGACCTAGGTGCAACTACTTCCTCTGCGCCCTCTTATAGCTTAGTCACATCCTTCCAAGAGACTCTGACTAACTGGAAATGTGTCTTAATTGACGCTAAAGCTGTCTGACTGGAAACGCACAGGATGAATAATTCCCCGGGATTTCTGCATCTACCTAGTTTACGGAAATCATGTGGAAACTGTCAGTATCTCGTATTTTGCTGTATTAAGATCAAAAATCACTTTGTGATCCCTCTACTGAATGTTACCTGCACCAGCCCTGACTTACACAGATTACTCAGCGTCTGCCACAGGAACACTGCGCCTAACAATCACTAGACCCGCAGCGTCCCACCTTCATGACTAATGCCTGACACATCCAGCACCTATATTTGTCATGGGCTACATGGAAATTCATGCTATCTCTTTACTTATGTCTAGAAAATCATACGTTGTAAACAAGGGATCAGCAACCACCAGCGGTTCTGAAACTACAACTCCCAAAATCCTCCTTTCACTTCTATCGGAGCTACAAAAACAGCCTGGGAGTTGTAGTTTCACAGCAGCTTGAGTGCCGAAAGGTTGCTGATCGTTTCTTAAGGCTTGTTTTGTTCTGTATCAGTCATCAGAGAATTTCTGGACAAGCCATAAGGCTATAAAAATCGAGAAAGCAGCAGGTGTCCCTAAGATCTGCAGATGATCAAGTTTTCAAGCACCTAGCTCCAATCTGTGGTATGTGGGAGAGATATAAAAGCCAGATTTAAAGTAAAACATTTTAGACTCGTAAAATCTCAAAATTCAGATCACCTCATGTTTGAATGGAATGTGTGATGCCTCCTTTTCATCAACCTGCCAGTCATCAACACTTCTCAGAAACTGAGGGACAGAACCCTTGACCCGAGAGGCCTTGGTTTATCACTCCAGCAGATCGCTACGTGTATAGTCCAATATGTCAGCATTGTTCAGCTTTGCATTTCCCAGTGGTTGGGAGAATAACCATGAACTGGAATGACGGCAAGAGGTGCTCAAAGGCAAACCTTTGCACAAACAGATTGTCTGTCTGATTTAATAGAATGGCTCTTGGGCTACTTTCACACTGGCGTTAGGTGCTGATCCGTCTGGTATTTGCACAGACGGATCCGCACCTATAATGCAAACGTTTGTATCCGTTCAGAATGGATCCGTTTGCATTAGCTTTAAAAAAAATTGTCAAAGCCAAAACGGATCCGTTTTGAATTACATTGAAAGTCAATGGGGAACGGATCCATTTTCAAATGCACCATATTGTGTCATTGAAAACGGATCCGTCCCCATTGACTTACATTGTAAGTTAAAACGGATCCGTTCGGCTCCGCTTCGTCAGACGGCAGCTTGCAGCCTTTTGGTGTCCACCTCCAGAATGGAATGGAGACTGAATGGAGCCGAACTGATGCATTCTGAGCGGATCCTTATCCATTCAGAATGCATTGGGGCTAAACTGATCCGTTTTGGACCGTTTGTGAGATCCCTGAGACGGATCTCGCAAACGGAATCCAAAACGCCAGTGTGAAAGCAGCCTTAGTGATCCATTCTGTCCTGCAAGTGAAATAGGATATCACATCCCAAACCTAGGACAGCAAAGTGTCTACCTAAACCATCAGAAGGCGTTTCTATGACACTGGGCTATGAGCTGGACGTCCAGCTCCATCTGTATTCTGTTGGCCTCATGCTGTCACTTTTAAAAGCTATGATGATGCACAGCAAAATGACAATGGGGCTGGAATGGAGGTCTGGCCTATTTTAACAATGGGTCCTGCTTTTGTCTTGGATACATTGCTAGTCAGTGATTGATCTGGAGACCACATGGACAAAGCCACGAAGAATACTTCACGGGAAATGTCGCACTGGTCATAGGAGCTCCCCTTAGAGACACACGTTCATATATAACTATACTTGGTAAACTAATCCAGCTGAGGGGTGCAATTCTACCATAAAGTGCAGACCCAAAAGCAGCATGTACAAGGTGTCGCATCGATCTGACTGGGGACTGGATGCTGTTCATCCCAATCAAAGCTGTAAAGTCCATTAGCCTTATATATGCATTACCTTCACAGACTATGGCATGCACTTCCTCCCTTTTAGCTGCTTAACCTTATCAATGCTTTATATCTGCAAACCATCTCTTGTGGTTTCCTGGAGTTCTCCCAGGGTCCCAAACAGGGGCGTAGCTAGAAATAGCTACCACCCAAACACCCCTCCCTAGAGCCCCCGTAAGTGTCATCCACAGATCCCCCCCCCCCTTTCCACAGACCCCCCCCCCCCCATTGAGTGTCATCCACAGATCCCCCCCATTAAGTGTCATCCACAGATCCCCCCCCATTAAGTGTCATCCACAGATCCCCCCCCCCCTTAAGTGCCATTCACAGATCCCCCTTTCCACAGATCCCCCCTTAAGTGCCATCCACAGATCCCCCCTTAAGTGCCATTCACAGATCCCCCTTTCCACAGACCCCCTTAAATGTCATCCACAGATCCCCCTTAAATGTCATCCACAGATATCCCCCTTAAGTGTCATCCACAGATCCCCCTTAAATGTCATCCACAGATCCCCCTTAAATGTCATCCACAGATCCCTCCTAAATGTCATCCACAGATCCCCCTTAAGTGCCATCCACAGATCCCCCTTAAGTGCCATCCACAGATCCCCCTTAAGTGCCATCCACAGATCCCCCCCCCCTTAAGTGCCATCCTGTCGGGATTATAATAATTCAATTAAGAATTATTAATTATGGTCATAAAAATATTTTTTTCATAACTACCTGAAATTATGACCTGGTGAATTGTAGATTACCCAATCGATACAATTCACATCTGAGGCCGACTATTTCCTCAGATAATAAGTTCTTTTCATGAGAGATGACAATAATGCTAAAGATGTAGTTTTGACATTAAATAATACGCAGATATTATAAAAATATGCAGATTTTATTAGTTACACGATTATAAACAAATAGGTATATAAACACGATTATATATGCCAAGGAATATATATGGCAATGATATATGAAGCATTACAAGCTTATCATAGGTAAATAAAAAAATGATATCTGCCAATTAATATATATGGCAATGATATCAGGCACTAGAAGCTTCACAATAAGTAAATAAACACATGTGGGTAGGAGCAGCTTGTCACATTATAACAAAGCTATTATTTGGTTAGGATATCAAAACAAGAAGTTACATTATATACATTACTCCTGTTCAGAGGAAACCTCATGATATCAGGATGGGCATGTCTAATCCTAGACACCAATATCGAATGCTAACTACATTCTGCCCCCCTCTAACCAACTACACCTCACTTGACTTCAGGAATGGGTAAATCCATCCAAGGATATAACTTAGAAGAGATAACTGTATCCTTCCGCCCCATCCTGGACTATTTTCACATCTATGACTTGGTAAGACTATTAAGACAAACAGAAATGGGAAGAACTTGGAACAAATCTTCCAGTGGGAATTTATCATCTAGCTTGGTGAAGAATGCTACTATCAATATATTTATATATACAATCATTTAATACTTTGCTAGATTATGAGCCTTGATTCTTCTGCAGGTAGAATGAAGCCTCACAATATCCTAAGACTACATCTCAATATGGAGATGATCAATTAATTAATGTGTTTATATATTCGCCAATCTAGATGCTATAATTTTACCCACATTATCTAAATAGTCTTAATAAAATGAAACATCATTCTTTGTGTTTCTTACCAAGTCCTAGCAGGAATCTCACTTCTGCTCCTAGGAAAGCTGGATGGTCCATCACCATGTCTCACCATGACTCTCATATTGATAGAGCCCTCTCTTTTGGGTATTCTGGCTATGATGATGATCCTGATGCTCTATCCTGGAATGTTGGAATGTTCCCTTTGCTTGTTGCTTTGCTCTTTGCTTCTCCTCTTTCCTTCTTTTGATGCTCATCTATCTAGGGTAATTATCTCCCTTGTAATCTAACATTACCACCCCCTGGATTAGTATTCTCCAATCAATTGAGGGGGTGTAAACATATGTAATAAGATCCTATGAGATCATCTTTACCCATAATGCAACTATGGAGGATGGTGTAACGATATCGATATCTGTCTCCGGATGGCACTGTTGTGCAAGCTATTAACACCATACCATGAAGAGTTAACTAGGGTATTTTTGCATCATATACATTTGACCCTCGTCGTCGTAAATTAGAGATGAGGATTAGTTTAGAAAACTTTGAAACAACTAAAGACAGACCTTTAGGCGTCTCTCTGACACTATTGATCTATGGGCCATTATGGTATGAATGGGCCTTGTTCTCTAAGACATGTCTGGAGAATCCAGTGTACTCCCTTACAGATAAGACCACATTTGTGGCAATAACTCTTAAGACACAATACTCTCTGTATTTTTACACAGATTGAGCTTGGCATGACTTCATCTTGGCCTGTTTCTACCACACAGCAAAACTTTGGCTCAAACTGTTTCTTAAAGACAATGAGCATGCATTTTGAATATAATATGATTAGGTATCAATATACACTCCTATGAAAATGCACAACAATCCACAGATCCCCCCCCCCCTTAAGTGCCATCCACAGATCCCCCCCCTTAAGTGCCATCCACAGATCCCCCCCCTTAAATGTCATTCACAGATCCCCCCCCCCTTAAATGTCATCCACAGATCCCCCCTTAAGTGCTATCCACAGATCACCCCTTAAGTGCCATCCACAGATCCCCCCCCTTTCCACAGATCCCCCCCCCCTTAAATGTCATCCACAGATCCCCCCCCCTTAAGTGCTATTCACAGATCCCTCTTTCCACAGATCCCCCCTTAAGTGCCATCCACAGATCCCCCCCCCCTTAAATGTCATCCACAGATGCCCCCTTAAGTGTCATCCACAGATCTCCTCCCCGCCACCCGCTAGCTAATTTATTCACTCAACTTGCCTCAGTAATCGAAGAGAAGCGCCGTAATCTCACACAGGCGCCATGGCAGAGGCCAGGAAGATGGTGCATGCGCACTTCGATGCCTCTGCCATGGCGCCTGTGTGAGATTATGGCGCTTCTCTTCAATTAGAGGCAAGTGCAGTGAATGAATTAGCTAGGAGGCAGCGCTGGGCGGGGAGGAGCGGCGCCTGCGCCACCAGCATGAGTGCTCTCCTCAGCCGGGGCCCGGGCCCCCAGTAGCGTAGGGCCCCATAGCCATTGCTATGGTTGCTATGGCGATCCCTACGCCACTGGTCCCAAACTCTTCTGAAGCTGCTTGCAAGGACTGAAATTTAGCATCTTCTGCCCTGCCTCCTGCCCCAGACTGCACTCCCTAAGGACTCCTGCACACGACCATTGGCTGTTTTGCGTTCCTTAAATTGTGGATCTGCAAAACACAAATACCGGCCCTGTGTTTTCTGCATTTTGCAGAACAGAGCGGGTGGCCCCTAATAGAACAGTCCTATACTTGTCCGTAATGTGGACAATAGTAGGACAAGTTCTATTTTTTTTTTTGCAGAACGGCCACGAGGACATGGACACGGAGTCATTTCCATAAAAAAAAAAACTAAAAAACGGAATGGTACGGATAAAAAGTACGTTTGTGTGCATGAGCCCGTACCCAATTCCCAGGAGGGGCCAGGCCCAAGTGAAAAAGGTTTAACCCTCTATTCAGCTTTACAGTGCATAACACAGTATAAAACATTATAACGGTACAAAACATAAAAGATATATCACATTGCCTAGCCGCTCACAGCGGATACCAAACTTCATCACTAGCGGTGGACTAGTGGGTCACTGCAGAAGCGCTTAGCTATGCGCTGTACCCTTTCATCTGTAATTGGCTCTGCTCAACTCTCCTCCGCTCATAAAAGCTCATAGAAGGGTACATATGGGTATAAGTAGATGTGGGTGGGTGAAGGTTGCATGTGGCCACAACTAGAAGTGAGTGGGTGAAGGTTGCACAAGGGTCCACTTAGAAGTGAGTGGGTAAGGTTGCCTGTGGGTATATCAAGAAGTGAATGAGTGAAGGTTGCATGAGGAAAGTTGCATGTGGGTACAACTAGAACTGAGTAGATGATGGTTGCATGAGGGTCCAATTAGAAGTGAGTGGGTGAGGGTTGTCTGTGGGTACATCAAGAAGTGAATGGGTGAAGGTTGCATAAGGAAGGTTGCATGTGGGTATAACTAGAAGTGAGTGGGTGAAGGTTGCCTGTGGGTACAACTAGAAGTCAGTGTGTACAACTTTTGCTGCAATGCCCAGTTGTACTGTGCAGTTGGTTTGTATTGAAAAATGGTAACTTTCTTCCACACTTTGGACCAGTATTGGGCTGGGGCTCCTGAGGTTCCCACAAAGAAAATAATTCTGAGGGTTCACCAGAAAATATACACATCCACTTTCAACAGCATCCTGCACTTTGCTGTGAATCCTGTGTACACAGGACATACCATCTTCAAATTGGGTTGTCTTTAGCTGGACCTTGGGATCTCAATGATGGTTCCATTAGAGGAACCACTGGTAATTTGTTTTGCCTGTCTGACCCTGATTGGGATCTCATCCTGGAAAGTAAGAATTGGTATGTAACAACTGTAGAATTGAGGTGATCACCGATTCTTAGGGTCAATGACGGCTATCTCCGTTAGCCTTAAACACAGAGAATAGAGTGGTTGTCACGTGTGCACTACTGCTCCATTGATACAGGGACTTGGGGACTCAGCGACCATACATCCAAAGGATAGTAATACATGTTCATGGGTAAAACCTCTTTAAACATTGATAAGACTCAAAATATCCAAGGCTCCAAATCTAACCGATCCTTTTTAGGTGCCATATAAGGTGAAATATCAGAGAATGGAGATGATTCATGTTTTGTTATTTCATTATATTCAATAAACATCACCCAAAATAGTTCTGTTGGAGACAGTCTTTAAAGGTTTAGATATTTGGCATTTCACGTTAACATTTGCTCTGTAGCCCAGTCTAAACTATTGTTCTACATTATCTGTCATTTTCAGCTGGGTAGAGGCCAGTAATCTTGGGAAGCTGGTTGTGTTGGAAAATAGATCTTCAACTTTATGGATTCAATTGTCTTTTAAGTGCCCGAAATACAGAAATCTGATGCCCAGTAGGAGTCCTGCCACTTAGCTACACAAAATGAAAAATTATATTTTGGCTGCCAGAAGACACCACTAGAGGGAGCTCACTGCAAACGGTATATCGGTACTTATTGCTAACATACATTAGGCAGACTTTCGGCACATAAGTGACAGATAGAGGAGAGTATGACTGTAAGATCAGACTACACAGGGTTTGTTACTAATTTTTAATGCAAGGTGGTAGGATATTTGTTAACTATTTGTAAATTGGCTTAAAGGGCTGTCCACTGGGTAGGTGATAAATGTTAGATCGGTGATACGGCAGAGATGAAAAGTGCTGTATTTGGTGGTTTCTATAGTCTTTGAATGGAGTGGCAGGGCACATGCTGCAATCAAACTCTTAATAGCCAGGCTTTTCAGATAATGACCAGGGATGCTTTGCAGACGTGACTAAGGTATACAGAAGACAAGGGCTTAAAGGGGTTATGGCAACTAGATGACCCTTTCTAAGCCTTTATTCACATCATGGTATTGAGCCTAGGTTGGAGATATACATTGGGATAATCCCCCCACATATGCCTCTGATAGAGTGGGATAGGTCACTCATAGAAAATGAAAAAGGGGGGAAGGCACTCTAAAACTTAACCTTTAATATACAAAAAGGATAAAATGAAAACCCCAAAATGACTATTAGCAGACGACCGGGTTACAGGTCAAGAGAAGCCATCATGGCAGATGGGCAAATCTTGCCTGAAAAATATGTCGACTGAAAACCCCAAAATGGGCAAAAATGACCAAGTACAAAGGGGATGAGGTCACCCAACGTTCCTTGTACGGGTGTCGGGCTGGTACGGTCTCCTGTGATGGAAGGAGAAAGGACTGGCCCTAGATACCCCTACTTGGCCTGTATATCCCTATGCCTAAAACAGCGTCCAAACCCCGCAAGGGCGGCGCTGTTACGGAACCTTGTCCTGTTAAATACACCCTGGATGGCCCTCAATGGTAAGGGGTCGGGAGACAAATTAAGGAACAAGGTGTGTTATACAATGTGTGGTCTACACATGCTCCTCACAATACTGTGTCCAATACACTGTGTCCAATACTACCGGCGCAGCGTGGGGAGAACAATCCCTGACGGGTGAAAACCAGCCCGTCTGATTCGGCCATACGCCGCTCATGTACGCTTAAAGTTCTCTTAGGAACTTTGGTTTCCATGCTTTGGGCCCCGTCCCCTGATGAGTCTGAGGCCTGTCCAGTTACGTTTGATGAAACGCGTAGGGACTACGTATTGGACACAGTATTGTGAGGAGCATGTGTAGACCACACATTGTATAACACACCTTGTTCCTTAATTTGTCTCCCGACCCCTTACCATTGAGGGCCATCCAGGGTGTATTTAACAGGACAAGGTTCCGGTAACAGCGCCGCCCCTTGCGGGGTTTGGACGCTGTTTTAGGCATAGGGATATACAGGCCAAGTAGGGGTATCTAGGGCCAGTCCTTTCTCCTTCCATCACAGGAGACCGTACCAGCCCGACACCCGTACAAGGAACGTTGGGTGACCTCATCCCCTTTGTACTTGGTCATTTTTGCCCATTTTTGGGTTTTCAGTCGACATATTTTTCAGGCAAGATTTGCCCATCTGCCATGATGGCTTCTCTTGACCTGTAACCCGGTCGTCTGCTAATAGTCATTTTGGGGTTTTCATTTTATCCTTTTTGTATATTAAAGGTTAAGTTTTAGAGTGCCTTCCCCCCTTTTTCATTTTCTTGCTTACATTTTCAGGGAGCATCAGATTGGGCCCTTATTTAGGTTCCAGTTGCCTATACTAGCTTTCATTTGTATTGATAGGTCACTCATAGCATCCAATTGTAAGTATAGTTTTTTTTTGTTTTTTTTTACTGTATAGCTTTGTATTAAATACCGTCCAATGACTACCTGTAATCATCCTGAGGGATCCTCTTCGTCCTGTTGCCAGACCTTGGGTAAATCTCTGCCCTGGCTTATACAGACTTTACGAATTTTCTACATAAATCACATAATATAATTTTACATGAGGAAGTTTGGGGTAAGTAACAGTATTTCTGTGAAACCCCTGCTGGTCTAAAGTGGTTTAATACCTAATGTCACTGGTAAAGAAGGGATTAATAATATTGGTACACATTACACATTGTGGTTATAGGATAATACCTGGAGGTCTGTGTTGCTGGTTATCACTTATCCATTTATGGTATTTATATTACTGTATAATGATGGTATATTGTCTAGGATGGTGCGGGGGTTAGTCTCAGCCACCTATCATTTAATTTTATTTATTAAGTAGGTCTACAATTCTTATAAGGATCTGGGCTCCAAATCACCTGGTTCAAGTGTAACTTGATACAATTCTGTCTTCCTGCAACTGCCACTAGGGGGAGCTCACTACTTGGGGATTTCCACATTTATCAACTCATTTATAAAAGAATCAGCAGAGGGCTCCTAGTGGTGGCACATATAATTACAGCCTTTAAGAGGTTTTCTTTCTTTCCCGAACAGAGGGTTTCAAGGGACTAGAAATCCCCATATGTGAGCCCCTGCGTAGTTGCCAACCGTCCAGAATTTCCAAGAAGTAGCCCTAATTTTCAGAGACAATCCTGGCAAATTTGGTTGTCCTGAACCAAAAATTAGCATAGCTTATGTAAACTCCAGCCATAAGAGGGTGTTACCGGGTAGTTTTGGGGCATTTCGATGTGCGGCTTACCAACTATAATGTTTTTATTTTTTTTTAATAGTATCTGTTAATTGAACTATAATGTTGGTGAGGAATGTAAGCCCCTGATATCCTGAGAACAGGGGGTCAGACCACTGGCATACACAGTGGACATGGGGTGCATAGCAAAGATCAAAATTGCTCCCCCCCCCCCCCATTAAAACCCTGAGTTTTGTCACTCAGGGCAGAAAGCCCTGATTTTTGGGGAGATTCTTAAACCCCAGTAGCAAACAGTGCTGGCCCCCTCTCTTCAAGGGCCCATAGCCCCAACAGCAGGATCATGCATGCTATGTACGCCCTTAGACCACACAACAAAAATCTACAGTTTTCTCCCAACAAATGTTATCACCCAGAAAACCTGATCCTAACCAAAAGCTTCTGAGCATTAGCTTGGTAAAACAGACAAGGTGCAAAAATATTACTTTATTGTATAATATTTGTCAATATAATATTAACGGAAAAAAAAATCAACTGCTTCCACATTGTGTCCTGCCTCAGCATAGTCCAGACTTTCTGTACTGTTGAAAAAATTCCACATTGGACCGAAACGTCTGGTATCAAACAATGTGATTTACAACTCTATCAGTGTATACTCACCTGTATAGTTTGCACATTATTGAATAACATTTTCTAGGAATTTCTGTGGAGTGCCCTAGATTTTTTTCTAATTGTTTAAAAAAGGTTGTCCCAAAAATAGAAATTTGTTAAGAAGCAATACAGGCCGCACGGATCCCCTGCCGCTCCCTTTCCGACTATCTCCAGGTCCCCGCTGTTCTCTTCTTCCTGGTCCCTCAGGAACTGACTGCTTAGCCAGTCACTGATTGCCTGAGCAGTCATCTCCCACATGTCGAGAGGGACCATGAAGCAGAGACCAGCAAGGACCCAGGAATTGTCCGTATGGGGGTGGCAGAGGATCGGTGAGTATAAATTTTTAAAATTTTTATAGCATTCAGAGTCTAAGAAAAACATCAGCCAGCAACCCCTTTATTAAACAGTCCTGCTAGCAGGAGCGTAACTATAAGGGGTGCAGAGGTTGCTTGCCCCGGCATATGATGGGGCCCAAATGTCCCTTTGCCCCATCTGAAGAGACCAGTACTATAAGTTAGGTGTGATACTTGGGGAGGATGGCCCCTATTTCAGGGATGCAATTAGGACCCAGAAGATTACAGCTTTTCCCAGTTTACATAGTGTCCATCAGATCCTTGCAGAGTCACATTTAGTGTCTGGTGTGATGTCGCTGCAGCTCGTGGGCTGGCATCGTATGCAGAAGTGGCTGGATCTTCCAATAGTTCATGAGGTAATGAAATGCACTAGCAGAGATGCATACAAAGTGCGTCCTTAAGATTTGTTTTTCTCTTTAGATGCTTTCTTCTCCTGTGTGCCTTTCTCTTCATCCTGGAAGGCCATGTTACTATATACATAGGTGCCGTTCTCCTCCTTTTTATTTTTCCCTTCTTCCTGGTGGGTGATGTCATAATATACATTAGCGTCTATCTGCCCATTGCTGTCCTTGGCTTTCTGTTCTTTCTCCTGATACTGTAGTAACACTGCTCGGTTCACATCAGGACCTGCATACAAAAGATTGCAAACATCAGAGCATAGGAAAAAAACAGATGCACAATCCTTTACTTACACTATACAGTTTTATTCACCTGGAAGAAAACGGGCAGACACGGGAGGGGAGCAACTCCTATTTGAAGGGGTTTCCTGAGACCCAGCGAGTCCCGCAAACCCGCCCTCATTACATATAATTCTCCTGAAGAAAGTCTGCAATATACTTACCATCCCAAAGTTGTTTGAATCGGCCGCTCTGGAACCCAGTCATGTGCAGCAACCCAGAATAGGGTTACTGCAAAAGGTTGATTGTTATAATGTTATATTGCTAAAGTGAAATGTTTTCATTTAATGTGTTTGTGTGCCTAATAGCGCTGTATGGATAGGTCAGGGTTAAACACCTTTTTCGGTTGCTGAGAGATGGACTTGTATCCATCCCTGGTTAGAGGGAGTCAGCTGTGCTACAGAGAAGCTACATTGTGTGAGATATTTAAAACTAAGGCCTCTTTCACACTTGCATTGTGTGGATCCGGCGTGCACTTCCGTCCCGCCGGATCCGTCACAACGCATGACAACTGAAAGCATTTGTAGACGGATCCGGATTGCGGATCCGTCTACAAATGCATTGCAAGTGCAGATCCATCTCTCCGTTTGCCATGCGGAGAGACGTATCCGTCTTGTATTTTTTTCACTGTTTTAAAGGTCTGCGCATGCGCACACCTGAAGGACGGATCCGTCCTTCAGTCTTTTTTTAATGCCGGATCCGGCCCCAATGTAATGGGACTTAAGGCCTGATCAGGCGTTCAGTCATGTGTTCAGGCTTTTCAGGACGGAGATAAAACTGCAGCATGCTGCGGTTTTATCTCCGTCCTGAAAAGTCAAAAAGACTGAACGGAAGACATCCTGATGCATCCTGAACGGATTTCTCTCCATTCAGAATGCATTAGGATAATCCTGATCAGTATCTTTCTGTCCTAGAGCCCCGAGGACGGAACTCTAGGACGTAAAGTAAAAACGCTAGTGTGAAAGCACCCTAAGCCTGAGTTTCATAGAACCATCATCTCTGATGAGATCGTTTGACCAGTCGTATCTTAATTCTGTACCCCTCAGCTGGGAATTACAGAAAAACAAAAAACAAAACCTCAACAGCATGCCTAAGGACTTAAGAAATAGAGAGAAGGAACACTACAACCCTCCTCATTGCTGCTATCCATCCATACATTGCAATTATGAGGTATTGCACTGTGTATTGCTGCTGGAATTGTGCCTTGATACCGTTGGATGTACTACTACTCCTATTCTGCACCTTGGTAAAGAGAGACTAATTATTTGCTACAAGTGGCCTGGTCACTGACTCCATTTTCATACGCTAGCTATTGTACCTTCATCTACACTCCTGCCTTGCACCCAGGCTCGGACTAGCCCACAGGGGCACAGGGGAAACCCCCCGTGGGCCCCTGAGCAAGGTGGCCCCTAGTCTCCCACCTCCTGCACAAGTGGCTCATAACACAGTAGACTTACTGCACTACATATATATATTCAATGTACAGCTTCTCAACCAGCCTATGTTCATATAAAAAACTTTTCTATAAAAAATTATTTATTATATTTTAATGTATCCGTCTGGTGGGCCCCCAAAATAAAATTTACTGGTGGGCCCCAGGTACCCCAGTCCGACACTGCTTGCAACCTGCTAAAATACTTAGCCAAGGACACCCCAACTACCACCAGGCAGGAGCCCCAACACCATGGTGTGTCTTAAGGGAAGAAAGGGTGCGTCCTTCTGTCACTGCACGCCCCTATTGGTGTGAGGATAGCCACTGTAATCCATGTGTACACTCATTCTTGCCAGAGCCACTACCACTTCCATCCTCCACTTGTTTCTCCGGGCTGCCGCTGCATATGTCGCGGTCCTCTTCTGAAAATCCTGCTTCAGCCGACGTAGTGTCCTGTCCCAGGTTCCTGGCCTGGGCTATAGATGGGACGTCACTTCTGGAGTGGACAGGGACAGAACTATTCCTTTCCCTGGCACATGCGCAGATGAGGTGAATTCAGAAGTTTGCACATGTGCCACGGAGAGGAATAGTTGTGGAAGTGACATCCCATCCATAGTCCTAGACGGAAGCCTGGTGGCAAAAGCAAGATTTTCAGAAGAGGAACATCATGTGACCAAAGTGACAACTTCAGAATGGTAAGTATATTAGAAACTTTTATAGGCTACTTTCACACTAGTGTTTTAGTTTTCCGGTATTGAGATACCAGAAAAAAACGCTCGTTTTGTTCCTTGTCAATGTGGACAAAACTGAACTGAACAGAACGGACTGCTCCAAAATGTATTCTGTTCCGTTTAGTTGCGTTTCCATACCAGAGAGCAAACCACAACATGTTGTTGTTTGCTTTCCGTCCTGGGATGCGGAGCAAGACTGATCCGGCATGACCCCAAATGCAAGTCAATGGGGACAGATCCATTTTCTCTGACACAATCTGCCACAATAGAAAACGGATCCGTCCCCCGTTGACTTTCAATGGAGTTCATGACGGATCCATCTTGGCAATGTAAAAGATAATACAACCTGATCCGTTCATAACGGATGCAGACGGTTGTATCATCAGTAACGGAAGCATTTTCGCTAAACCCTGCAGGATCCAGTGAAAACGCTAGTGTGAAAGCCTTACACAGGTGAGCTATGTGTAATTAAGGTGGATTTGTGGGACATACTGGGTCCTGGAAAACCCCTTTAGGCTGTCCATAAATATTATAAGAAGTCTACTGACTAGCTGGTGTTGGCACACAATTTAAGTCTGTAAAACCACGTAACATCACATCATGTCCCCTGGCTGCTGCACAGTGTCACTTAGGCCTAATATTATCACTGACAGAGGACAGAAGTAAAGTACATTACAAAATTTTGTATTATTCATTTTTTACAGGTTCTAGACAATTTAAGTCTGTAAAACCACGTAACATCACATCATGTCCCCTGGCTGCTGCACAGTGTCACTTAGGCCTAATATTATCACTGACAGAGGACAGAAGTAAAGTACATTACAAAATTTTGTATTATTCATTTTTTACAGGTTCTAATGGTTTTTAGAAAATTTCTAAAAACCCCAAACACGTACATGAACTGTATAGGAAGGTAGCAGGCAGGGCTGACCTTAGCGGCGCATGACCTTAGTGCCACTATCTACAAACCGGATTCCAAAAAAGTTGGGACACTATACAAATCTTGAATAAAAACTGAATGCAATGATGTGGAGGTGCCAACTTCTAATATTTTATTCAGAATAGAACATAAATCACGGAACAAAAGTTTAAACTGAGAAAATGTACCATTTTAAGGGAAAAATATATTGATTCAGATTTCATGGTGTCAACAAATCCCAAAAAAGTTGGGACAAGGCCATTTTCACTACTGTGTGGCATCTCCCCTTCTTCTTACAACACTCAACAGACGTCTGGGGACCGAGGAGACCAGTTTCTCAAGTTTAGAAATAGGAATGCTCTCCCATTCTTGTCTAATACAGGCCTTCTAACTGTTCAATCGTCTTGGGCCTTCTTTGCTCGTTGCACCTTCCTCTTTATGATGTGCCAAATGTTCTCTATAAGGTGAAAGATCTGGACTGCAGACTGGCTATTTCAGTACCCGGATCCTTCTCCTACGCAGCCATGATGTTGTGATTGATGCAGAATGTGGTCTGGCATTATCTTGTTGAAAAATGCAGGGTCTTCCCTGAAAGAGATGACGTCTGGATGGGAGCATATGTTGTTCTAGAACCTGAATATATTTCTCTGCATTGATGGTGCCTTTCCAGACATGCAAGCTGCCCATGCCACACGCACTCATGCAACCCCATACCATCAGAGATGCAGGCTTCTGAACTGAGCGTTGATAACAACTTGGGTTGTCCTTGTCCTCTTTGGTCCGGATGACATGGCGTCCCAGATTTCCAAAAAGAACTTTGAATCGTGACTCGTCTGACCACAGAACAGTCTTCCATTTTGCCACACTCCATTTTAAATGATCCCTGGCCCAGTGAAAACGCCTGAGCTTGTGGATCTTGCTTAGAAATGGCTTCTTCTTTGCACTGTAGAGTTTCAGCTGGCAACGGCGGATGGCACGGTGGATTGTGTTCACTGACAATGGTTTCTGGAAGTATTCCTGAGCCCATTCTGTGATTTCCTTTACAGTAGCATTCCTGTTTGTGGTGCAGTGTCGTTTAAGGGCCCGGAGATCACGGGCATCCAGTATGGTTTTACGGCCTTGACCCTTACGCACAGAGATTGTTCCAGATTCTCTGAATCTTCGGATGATGTTATGCACAGTTGATGATGATAGATGCAAAGTCTTTGCAATTTTTCACTGGGTAACACCTTTCTGATATTGCTCCACTATCTTTCTGCGCAACATTGTGGGAATTGGTGATCCTCTACCCATCTTGGCTTCTGAGAGACACTGCCACTCTGAGAAGCTCTTTTTATACCCAATCATGTTGCCAATTGACCTAATTAGTGCTAATTGGTCTTCCAGATCTTCGTTATGCTCAAATTTACTTTTTCCAGCCTCTTATTGCTACTTGTCCCAACTTTTTTGGGATTTGTTAACACTGTGAAATTTTGAATCAACATATTTTTCCTTTAAAATGATACATTTACTCGGATTAAACGTTTGATCTGTCATCTACGTTCTATTACAAATAAAATATTGACATTTGCCATCTCCACATCATTGCATTCAGTTTTATTCACAATTTGTTTAGTGTCCCAACTTTTTTGAAATCCGGTTTGTATGACGACTTCGCCACCCACAGCTTCCACCCATAATCCCACACTTGGTGTTGAAATATATAGTTGTGGCTACTAGTTTGATTGATTGGGCAATGATATTTCAGATACAGAGCTTCTATTTGCGCACCTTATGGCAGTGTTATATGGGCACCATATGATTGCATTAATTAAGCACTGTACAGTACACAATAATAAGGCATCAGCAGAAGGTATTGCACAAGCCACCATCCAATCTAAGACTGGCCTCATTGATAGGCAAGAGTAGCCTGTGTTTCTATGTGCACCAGGCTGGCTGTATTTCTCTACCGCACAGCAAGCGGTGTCCACGGATGGAGGTCTTAGTCCTCTTATTGGATCAATGCTACGTCGCTCTTCCCCAACAAGGACCTCGAGATCAGGTAAGTATATACAGTGGTATATACAGGGCTTGGGCACCACCAGAACATGAAAGAGTTAACCAAGGGTGTCCATTACGTAGTACTGTCAGAGTCATTCGAACTCTCTGCCGCTGGCAACGGGCCCATTGGTTACGTACTGATTAACACATACCTATATGCATGTAAATGTATATATAAAGATACGTTATGATTGATTGAATTTCTTGGACTTGAATAACTGGATCCAACTTACCAAAGTAGCTGAGTGCAACCGGGAGGAAGATGAGGCCATGCGCCAGTCCCAGCAGAGTTATGGTCAGATTAAGCCGGAAGAAGAAGATTTGAATGAGCTGCGCTTTGGCAAACGCTAAAACAATGATTCCCGGAAGGTTTGTCATTGCTACTCCTGCGAATACCTGTACTCAGAACAAGAACAACGCCATCAGAGACTGGGGGGTTGGGGTCAACAGATGACTACCTGTCAATAAGTAACTACTAAAATAAAATTAGTGAAATGTGCAACGTTTTCATAGATATCTTTCTGTATGTTTATATGATATGGCTGGTGAAAGAATATAAGAAACTTTGTAATATATCTTATCAGAGAAAGATGTGTCCTTCTCTTATGAGACTCCTCTCCTGCTCCCCCCTTTCTTCACTTACTCTCATGTTTCATTGCTCAGATTGATCTTCACTGAAAACAGTTTTCTGCTCATGGAGGATCAGATTACATAGACGTCTATGGAGAGGGGAGGGAGAGGTGGAGAAAAGAGGGGCAGCTGTAGACAGGCAGAGAGGCTGACACAGAGAGGGTAGGCCTGCAACAATGTCAATTGCCAGTATAAAAAACATTTCCAGTCCCATTGACTTCAATGGGTCAGTGGTCCACATTTGTGGGCAAGAATAGGACATACCGATAGTAAAATAAAGCAGGGGCTCACCTTCTTAGATATGTATATATGGGTGCACTGCCTACGGCACACCCGTTGCTGTATAAATAATAACAAAAAAGATAATAAAACAAGTGGCAGGCATTATATAACCTGGGGTCCCATGGACGAATCAATCAAGTGGATATGTATATAACATGATTTATTATAAAGTATAATTAATAATATAAAACATAATAGGTATTATAAAGCATGATTAATAATAGGGGACAATAATGAATAGTTAAAAACAGTAAAATTATTAAATATACACCCCCTTAACGTATACTATCTAGATGTGCACATAGACCCTAGCTGATCTAATCATGCACTAAAAATAGAATCTAATATATGCAGCAAAAGCGATGTAGTTCCTTGGTGACAAAATCATGAATTCATGAATAGATGGCTATTATTAATAGCTACTATATAAATAGGCAAGCGTCTTCTAGACTAGTATAAATAGACTGGCGTCCCCCGATACAATGTGTCAGTATCGTTTTGCCAGGATACTTGGATAGCAGGGGAAGCAATAGTTCATTTAGCAGCAGGCATAATGTTGGCGATTGTTCAATCGGATTAAATAGCAGAGAAAGAAATCATTCAACAGTCTGGCATGTTGTTGCCTATTGTAACACACTAATGTATATAGTTACATCACCATCTGCTCCGTAATTTAGATATGTGAATCTCCTGCTGGTAATGCACAAGCTGTGCGCTGTGGCCGCTGGCCGTACTAAGTTGAAAAGGTTGAATTCTCCCGGCATCACACGTGGCGTCCCAAATGGTCGCGGATGTTCTTTAAATTAGGTGTGTAATCAACGGGATCTTTACTGCAGGGTGGATATGCGAAGTCTTTGTATCCGGATGGGTATGCGTCGTAATGGTTGGGTATGTGTAGTGACCATGAACCTCAAGAATTGTGTCTATCCATATGATTGAAATCTTATTCCAGGTCTTATATTAGACCCAATTCATATGTAATATGACTTTCCCTCCCCCTTAATAAAGGACATCATAAAAAGCCCAGATCGATCAGACTTTTATACACTACCGCTGAAGAAGGAGCAGGCGTAGCTCCGAAACGCGTTTGGTTGGATAATTTGACTATATGGCGCAATTTGGATAAGATTATCAGGTGACCATCATCCTTACTATCGACGCATACCCATCCAGATACAAAGACTCCGCATATCTGCCCTGCAGTAAAGATTCCGCTGATTACACACCTACAGATGCAGCATGGTTAACACTCCTTTTTTCTGAGATTTCTGAGTTTGGTTATCTAATCTAAGCAAACACCTTCAATTGCTTTTCAATGGCTTTTTTCTCAAGATAATGAAATGAGTTAAGAAATTTGAGTTAACAGAGGGAGTGCTAACCCTGCTACATCTGTAATTTAAAGAACATCCCCGACCACGTGGGACGCCACGTGTGACGCCGGGAGAATTCAACTTAATCAAATTGGTACGGCAAGTGGCCACAGCACACAGATTGTGCGTTACCAGCAGGAGATTCACATATCTGAATTATGGAGCGGATGGTGATGTAACTATATACATTAGTGTGTTACAATAGGCAACAACATGCCAGACTGTTGAATGAATGATTTCTTTTTCTGCTATTTAATCCGATTGAACAATCGCCAACATTATGCCTGCTGCTAAATGAACTATTGCTTCCCCTGCTATCCAAGTATCCTGGCAAAACGATACTGACACATTGTATCAGGGGGACGCCAGTCTATTTATACTAGTCTAGAAGACGCTTGCCTATTTATATAGTAGCTATTAATAATAGCCATCTATTCGTGAATTCATGATTTTGTCACCAAGGAACTACATCGCTTTTGCTTGTTATTATTATTATATTTTTATTACAGTCTGTCCCCTATTATTAATTATGGTTCATAATATTATGTTTTATATTATTAATTATACTTTATAATAAATCATGTTATATACACATCCATTTGATTGATTTGTCCATGCGACCCCAGGTTATATAGTGCCTGCCACTTGTTTTATTATCAAGAATAGGACATTTGCATGCGGAATGCACATGGAAGACATCTGTATTTTATGGCTCTGCATTTTGCGGACATATGGTCGTGTGAATGCACCCCAATGAGAATAAAATGTAATACTGATTGTCTGCATCGGCCACAGGTCTCTGTGTCAGGACATCATCGCCTCAGTAGCACAAAGCCACCAGCAAGTTAACTAGGAGGTCAGAAGAAGAGCGGTTGGGGACCAGTAAGGTGAATAGACCTTTTTTATTTATGCACACCACGTTGAGCCATTTAGGCCCCTTTCACATGAGCGGGTTTTCTGCGCGGGTGCAATGCGTGATGCGAACACATTGCGCCCGCACTGAATCCGGACCCATTCATCTCAATGGGTCTGTGTACATGAGCGTTGTTTTTCACGCATCACTTGTGCGTTGCGTGAAAATCGCAGCATGTTCTATATTCTGTATTTTTCGCGCAACGCTGGCCCCATACAAGTGAATGGGGCTGTGTGAAAATCGCAAGCATCCGCAAGCAAGTGCGGATACAATGCGTTTTTCACTCATGGTTGCTAAGAGATGTTGTTTGAAAACCTTCCGTTTTTTATCACGCACGTGAAAAACGCATCAATGCGCATTGCACCCACGCGATACAAACTGAACGCAATCGCAGACAAAACTGAATGAACTTGCTTGCAAAATCGCGCATTTTTAACTGAACGCATCCAGACCTAATCCGTGACGCTTGTCTGCAAGGGGCCTAGAGATATTTTTTTTTGCTAGACAACCCCTTTAAGTCTTAAATGTCTGCACTCTTGAGTGTCTTGAAATCTTTGAACTATGGTGTCTCTCTTCGGTTCCCATCTCTTATACTCACAGCGCTGCCCATATTGATAGTAGCGTCTCTTGCTCGATCGACTTTGGTGAGTTTGTTGCTCATGGCGAAGGACCTTGTAAGATGAGAGACAAATTCTACTGATATCCCAATGGCCTGTAGAGAAAATAAGAATAATTGAGAGGGAAATTTCAAAATATCCAGACACTCTCATCCCCTCTCATGAGGGAATCAAACTGCAGTACCGAGTACTGTCACTAGAGGGATTTTATACGGCTGGCATTCAGTTCAGTGGGAGCTGTATAAATATTCAGGCAGTGAGCTCCCCCTTGTGGTGGCTTCAGAAAATATATAATTTAGTTCTGAAGGGAGGCATCACAACCGCAGACTACCAGAAAAAAAATTATTATTAACCTCCAATGCCACTCTCAACCACTATCTATACTATCCCATGTAAAAACACATGACATGAAGTACATGCAGAAATGTGGGCCTAACGAATGTGTAAATCCCCCATTAAAAATCCTTCATTTGCCCTGGCACAACATAGCAATGTGATAAGGAGTCACTCACCGTTACAAGGTTGATGAGGGAGACCGCATTATAATCAATGCCCCATAGAGTCATGACGCCAACTGTGTCTATGATGATCATAAAAATGGTGAGCAGGTTAATAAGGCCAGAGCGCAGGTCCATGCCCAAAAGGATGCAGCACACCACAAAGGTTGGCAACAGACAGATGGCTAAAGTGAAAAGCCCCTCCTGTACAATGGTGAGATACTGTTCATAGAAGACGTACGTAATCCTGCATAAAGAAGTGTTACATAGGGTAAGATATTACTACACGTGACATATTCTAAGACAGTAGACTGCATATAAATAGAGTAATTACAGCAACATAATTTGCTAAATCTGTTTAGTCCCTCATTATAGCTTCCAGTTAATATAAGTGTGGGCATTTTTGGGGCCCTAAGCACAGTTATGTTTGGGGACCCTCACTATACGGGTAAGCTGTGCCCTGTCACACCGCTAAGCTCCACCCTGTAGTGATATAGCTCCTCCTCCATCAGCCCGCTAAGCCCTACTCTCAGCTTAGCAGTGGAGCCCAGGCACTTCTGCTACTGCTCAACAGCTGGCCATTTCCGCTGGACCCTTGTATACCTGAACTTGCTGCACAGATGGTATATTGGCCCATTTAGTCTCTTGTGACCAGCAGGGGGCCCCGGATCTCTGGAGGCCCAAGCTTGGTTTTTGTGGTGGTAAATTCCACCCCTGTTTAGGGTTTAGATTGCCTACTAGACACACTGACTTTCTGTGAACCCCATTGGAGTACTTGGGGCGTGCTTTGATCACGTAATATAATATCTCATATTATTAGTAGTTGTGTGGCGGGTGGTGCTGGCCCACCGTATGGGACCCCTGTGGATCCCATGAACAAATGGACAGAAGGCCCTTTAGCTTTTTCCCTTGCTCCCCAGCACTGTCTCCTTTGCTTCCTGTCCTTGACTGCCTTGCTCGGGTCTTCTGCTGTCAACATCCCCTTTAACACAGCTTCAGCCGATGGCACCGGTGACCTGCAACTCTTGTGTCACATGACCAACTGACCTGAGGCAAGGGGAGCAGGTCACCGCTGAGGCCATTAATTGGCTGTAGCAGTGTCAAAGCGGGTGTGGACAGAGGGGGACCCGAGTGAGGCAGCTTAGGACGGGGAAAAAGGAGCCATGACCCAGCGCCGAGGGCACATAAGTATGCTTCTCTCTGGCCAGGGGAGGAGAGTTACCAAAAAAAGGTGACCAACCCCTTCAATACTATCCAATCTTATACAAACATTGATCTTATATAAAATAAACGTAGAAGACTCACGAATAAGGGAAGACTCCGAAATCAGGATCTGTGCCCGGAACCTGCCTCAATGACCCTGTTATATTAGCCGCCAGTTCTCGGGCATATTTCAGCGCACCCGTATACTCTTGCGAGTTCTTTAAGGGCGTATGATATGCCATAAAACGAGTTGCTGCACAAGATACCAAACCAAGGTGAGTTTATGAATGCAATATTGTACCACAGATATGAAGAGTTATTTCACACGTACAGCACAACGTCCTTTACCTATAATTTCTCCCGCATCGTTGAGCTTAACAGCATTATCATAAGCACCTAAACCCCTGCAAAAAATAAAAAATCACATTATATTTGGAACTAGCCCAACCATATTTGCTGAAGATGTGGAGAGCAGCACGGTAGCTGTTTTCAAGCACAGGACAAGAGCCATACACAGATCTCCTAGGCACCATAGCAGAACGTATTAGAGGTATCCCACCTCTCGAGATTTTAATTATTAAGTGGAGAAAAATTTTTAATAAATGAAAATTAAGGAAATCATCATCTGCCTTATCCATTGTACCAATCTCCTATTTTGGAAAAAGTGGAACAGGCGCTTCAGAAATATGAAACTCTTTCTGAACACCATATTTTTCTATGTATTTCTACCACACAACTGGCATAATTTAATATTTCTTCTGTTTCACTAAATAAAGAACATGATAAAACTCGCTGCCTGTAGCCACCACTAGGAGGAGCTCAGTGCACAGCAATTGATACAGTTTCCACTGACCTTAATGGCAGCTGCACTGGCGTAGCTATAAGGTTCGGAGCTGTTGCAGTTGTGACCAGAGGGTCCCCCTTGCTAGTGGTGCTGTATATTTCCCTAGTATGCAGGAGGCGGGGGAGTGAAGCGCTGTAAGCGCTATACTTACCCCTCCTCCTGCTGCGGTGTCCTCGCTGCCTACAGCGTCAGGACGTACAGAATGCACTGTGACTTGACACTGCAGGCAGTCAGGTGACTGTGCAGCGCAGGCTCCGAGAAGAGGTCAGGGAGACCATCAGACCAGGAGAGTGGAGGTGGAGCAGGAGAGGTAAGTTACTTTATTTATTTTACAGTCTGATCTGAGGTATGATATGGGGGATCTGAGGACTAATGAGGGTCTAGAGGTCTGGTCTGATATAGGGGTCTGGAAGTCTGGTCTGAAGTCTCATATGGGGGTCTGGAAATCTAATGTGGGTCTGATTGGGGGTCTGGAGGTCTGGTCTGAGGTCTGATATGGGGGTCTGGAGGTCTAAAGGGGGTCTAGTCTGAGGTCTGATATGAGGAGGGTCTGGAGGTCTAATGGAGGTTTAATCTGAGGTCTGATATTGGGGCGGTGTGACATGAAGGTGTTGAAGGTCTTATCTGAGGTCTGATATTAGGGGTCTGACAGAAAAGGTCTGGTCTGAGTGGGATCTCATCTGGGGTTTGATATGGGGGTCTGATCTGAAAAATAAGGGGGGATTTTTTATGCTGCCTTCTCTTCAAACAACCGATCGCCAGGGGTGATGTGTGTCAGACCCCTGCCGATCTGATATTGACTCCTGCACCAGGGTCTATGAGCCTTTAGCTATGCCCCTGGGCAGCTATAAAGATATCTTGGCTCTGAGCTCCTAATAGTGGTGGCTGCAGGAAAGTGCCCTGGATTCATGTTGGGGACAGGAGAAAAAGTATAGCACCAGGCCACCCTTTCCCCCCAGGCCCTATAGTAGTCATGTGTTCTGCCTCCATGGAAGACATGCTACTGGCACTGAAGGCTGCATTTGAAGCCAACCAAGGACATCTGCATGGAGAGTGTATGTTCTCCCTGTGTTTATGTGGGTTTTTTACGGGTTCGCCAGTTTTCTCCAGCATCCCAAAAACATTCTGATAGGGCTATTGGCTTCTTATAAAACTGGCACCAGTGGTTGTGTTTGAGACTGTGAGTCTCATTGTTGATGGGGACTGATGTGAATGGTGCTCTTAGAACAGAACTCCAGATAATGTTGGTGCTATAAGGATCAGGTTGTTGGGTTTCAACATGGCGGATACCTCTGTTCTTAGGAGATAAGCTGCCATCAGAGGTGTCTCTGTAATGGAGACACCCCTTTGCTTGGTTTTCCTTCCTTTGAGGGATATCTGGCTTTCATTGTGTTGTAGACCCATAACTGGGGCTCCACATTTATTTTGCATATTCCTGTTTCCCAGGGAGCTTTGCACTTCGGATTGCTGTGTTGAGACTCTTAAGTGAGGCTCCGCAGTGTTTTTTGTAGTTGGTCTCCCTGAGATCAGCTATTGTTGTGTTTGTGTAGTCTCCGAGGCATTGCTCCCGGTTAGCCAGAATCCTACTCCGCACTGATGAGGGGCAACACCCCGAAACGGCTGTCTGTGGATGGATACCTGGCTTAGGTTTTCCCCGTCATATCCTTAAAGCTTGTAAAAAAGCGGGATCTTGACATAGGGGCCACTTAATATGGTGGATTTGGTGATCTCTGTAATGGAGACACCCCTTTGCTTGGTTTTCCTTCCTTTGAGGGATATCTGGCTTTCATTGTGTTGTAGACCCATAACTGGGGCTCCACATTTATTTTGCATATCAGAGGTGTCTGGAAGCCGCAGACCTCACTCTCCCTTATTGAGAAAACAAGCACGCTCGGCTGAGTGTATAGGAGGAAGTTGAAAGAGATCGCCGTCGGCCAAACGAACGTTCACCTGATGCTATCTGATGTATATGGCCAGCCTACCAGTGCCCCAATGGTAAAAGTACTGGAATGTTGATTGGGTGTATGGCCAGTTAACTCACCCTTTTGGACACTTCAGATTTGGATAGTCTGCCAGAAAATACGGCAAATATTTGTTAAATTCTTCCACTGTTGGTCGCAGAGTTCCATTTGGATTTTTCATACATTTCCTAATACATCCAGGTGCGCCTGTAATTACAAGGGTCATCATCAGATAAGACAGACCAAAACCGGCAAGAGTCAGACAAAAGCCACCTCTATATCATAGGGTCATAATGTAAGGCTACATGCACACGACCGTATGTGTTTTGCGGTCCAAATTGTGGATCTGCAAAAAAACGGATGACATCCGTATGCCATCCATTTTTTATTTGCGGATCCATTGTAACAATGCCTAAAACAGACAAGAATAGGACATGTTCTATTTTTTTGCAGGGCTACGGAACGGACATACGGATGCAGATAGCACGCGGTGTGCTGTCCGCATTTTTTGCGGACTTATTGAAATGAATGGGTCTGCATCCTATCCTCAAAAAAAAAAAAAAAACGGACACGGAAACAAAATACGTTCGTGTGCATGAGGCCTTAGAAGTATATTACCTTTAGAGGTGCAACTTGAAGCTCCTGGGCCCCAATGCAAAATCTGTATGAGAGCTCCCACCTACCACGTGCCATGTATAATACTGGTGTCTTCTTATGTGGCACATGGAAGGCCACGATACGAACGCCTGTACTTATAGCAACACCACTGATTACCTTAGGCTCTGTTCACATATTTTTCATCCAACGGAGGTATACATTGATAGAAGTATGTAGGCATACGGTTTCATGCATCACCCATTGACTCCCATAGTAATAAAATATTTCCACCGTATCCGTCAATGTAGGAAAGTGCAGCACAATTGAATAATAAAAAAAAGGGAGCACGCAGCACTTGCGCGGCCACCACTCCCATTCATTTCTATCGGGATGACGCCAATAGCCGAGCCAGTGCATGTGCAGTATGCCCTCCACAACTTTTGGGGCTTCGTTCTCGGTGTAGGTCCCGGTGGTGGGACCTGCACCTATCAGACAATGGAGGCATATCCTAGCGATAATTCCCCAATGTTTGAGATGGGAAAACCCCTTTAAAGAGGACCTTTCACCAATATAATACCCCCCAAATAACCCTCCTACCGGATAGTGCGTCATCCACTGATGTTCCCCATTTATTTATTTTTTTAAATCGACCCCCTAATTCCTTCCTAATCGTCCCGTTTTCTCTGCCGCCTCATATGCAAATGAGGCGGACTTTTGTACTTTTGCATATGAGGCGGCAGAAGAAACGGGGCGATTAGGAAGGAATATCAGTGGATGATGCACTATCCGGTAGGAGGGTTATTTGGGGGGTATTATATTGGTGAAAGGTCCTCTTTAATGTCTAAAACGTAAAAAAAAAATACTTTAATTCAATACAATGTAGAATCGAAGTTACTATTATCTATTGGATATATGCTGGACAGGATGATGTAGACTTTAAAGTGCAACTCCGCCTTTCAAATTACCGGTAATTAAGGGATTTTTTTTTTTTTGCTTAATAGGTTAAAGGCTATGGACACCTTGAGAGGTAACTGTTTATTATTGTATTTTACTCATTTTTATTAAAAATAATGGGCATTGTAGTTTCATAGCAGGTTAGGAGCCCTAGCTGGAAGACCACTGCGCTAAGTACAGGGTGGCCCACAAAAAAGTAGTCCCCAGACTTGTCCACGTGAGATTTTTATCTGTGGGGAAATTTAAACCAGAAAGTGTCCACTAACAATCCACATCTCCTGGAGAACATTACAAACACCATCCGGAGCATCACAAGCAGTATCAGCCGACATAATCCGACCTGCCCAGGAATGCAGAGACCTGAACCGGGACCACTTTCTGCATCTTTTGGGACTTGTGGGTAATAAAAAAAACAATCCACTTGCTGATTCATCTTGTCGTACTATTGCTGGAGGCGGACTACTTTTCCGTGGGCCACCCTATACTATGTCCAGCAGCGTCAGTTTGTACAGCAATGCCTCGCTCGTGGTGCCCTGGCTGATACTTACTGCTGGTGGAGGAGCAGAATGTGTCATTGAATAAAAGTAGCCTGCAGCAATCCGATGACGGGTTTAGCCAGTCCACAAAATCATCGACCCAGGAAGATGCTGGGACTGCCAAATAAGATCTGGAATGAGATAGCAGCACAAAAAAATGATCATGTTTCAGCTCAATAGGAAAACAAGGCACAGTGTGTATTTAAGGGTACTTTCACACTTGCGGCAGAGGGATCCGGCAATCTGTGTTGAAACGGATGGCATTTGTAAACGGATTCGGATCCGTCTCACAAATGCATTGCAAGAACGGATCCGTTATGTATTTTTTCACATTTTTAAAGGTCTGTGCATGCGCAGACCAGAAAAACAGATCCATCAATGCGGCATTTTTAATGCCGGATCCAGCGCTAATACATTCCTGTGGAAATTAATGCCGGATCCGGAATTACGGCAAGTGTTCCGGCATTTTGGACGGAGATAAAACCGCAGCATGTTGCGGTATTTTCTCCATCCAAACCACCATACATTGACTGAACTGAAGATATCCTGATGCATCCTGAACGGATTTCTCTCCATTCCGAATAAATTAGGATAAAGCTGAAGCGTTTTTTTCCCGACGACGGAACTCAATGCCGGAAAAGAAAAACGCTAGTGTGAAAATACCCTAAAATAGCACCAACATATTCTGAAGTGCTGCACAAAAATTATAATTGCATCTGTCCATTGGGTGTTATTCTGGCTGGAGTTACAAAATAATTTTTCAGTTTCAAACACACTAAGGAGGGGTATTCTGACCATAGGCACTTATAGTATATCCATAGGATGTGTCTGAAAGGTGGGGGACTCACCAATGTTCGCACTATTCCCGTAATCTGCATAGAATACAGTGTTGGCCATTTCTGTCCTTCCCACTCCTCTCTTTTAAGGTCCATTCACACGTCTATAAGTGTTTTGTAAAATGCGGAACGCTCACGGCCGGTATCCTTGTATTGCGGACCCGAAACTTGCGGACCGCACATGTAAAGCCCTATGATGGAAATGCCTATTCTTGTCCGTGATTGCAGGCAAGAATAGGACATGCTCTATCTTTTTTTGTGGGGCCGCGGAACGGAACTACGGATGTTTATTTAAGGTATTGTGTACTATACTTAGCATTATGAATGTCCCAGCAGGGGCATAGCTAACGGCTCATGGGCCCTGGTGCAAGGGTTCAGCTTGGGCCCCCCCTCCCTCAGTGCCTTGTGTGTCTTCTTATGCACCACAAGGGTCTTTGGGCCTCCTCAGGCTCCTGTGCCCGGTAGCGACTGCTACCTCTGCACCCCCTATAGCTACACCCATGCCAGCAGCCCCAGAACCATGGTATGCCCCCAGAGAAGAAAGGGTGTGCCCTTCTGTCACTGCCCAGCCTTAGGGAGCAATGGCGAGAGGATACCCACTGTGATAAAAGCATTTTTAGGGGCTTTTTTTTACTGATCAACTGAACAAACTTTTAGACATCGGTCTTAATAAATCCCTGCCCTGGCGGTGGATCAGCCGGTGTTATGAAGAGGCACTGGCCTGTACAAAACTTCGGCGCATCCACCGCCCACTCTAAATGTAAGACAGCTTCCGAGCTATTTACACGTCTGCAAAGGGGTCCGCATCCGTTCTGCAATTCTGCGGAACGGATGCAGACCCATTCATTCTTTATGGGGCCGGATGTGTAGCGGAGAGCACACTATGTGCTCTCCGCTTCCGCATTTGCGGAGCGCATTCCCGAACTTACGGTCCGCGGCTCTGCAAAGGATAGAACATGTCCTATTCTTGTCCGCAGCTGCAGACAAGAATAGGCATTTCTATGGGGGGTGCTGGCCGGGTGTGTTGTGGATCCGCAACACACCACATACATGTGAATGGACCCATGCCACACTCTCTTTTTTAGGCCTGGCGTGAGCGGGGAGAAGTTGCAGATTGCGGTGAAAAGGACGTTTGGCTCTGCAATCTGCGACAGAAATACGCCTAATTTAGGTTTGTTTCTGTTTGATAAATGACCCCATTGGTTCTTTTCTGGTATTTTTCTCCTGTGGAGAAGATGTGGTCAATACACCAGAAATAAAGCCAAGGGCTCCAATGTGCTGCATTTTCCCAATAATGCCAGTGACTAACACCACCTAATTAATGAATACACCAGGGGGGGAAATAAAAAATGCCTCTATGTCGTGAATTTCATATTTCCCATAGACTTTCAGCTAACATGCGGAGCTGATGTTTTTACCACAAAAAACTTAGCAAAATATGTGTGAACACAGTGTCGGACTGGGGTGCCTAGGGCCCACCAGTAAGATTTATTTTGGGGGCCCATCGTACGGATACATACAAATAGTACCTGCTCACACAGCAGCAGGTGCTAGCAGATGATTGATTATGGGGGTCCCTGCAGCAACTTTGACAAGGCGAGTCCCTGGGGAAAAGAGGACACTGACTCTGTACTTAGAAGTCATCTCAGCCACCTGATCGTGTCTATAATAAACTGGATACTTTTTTAAAAAATCTAAGCTGGTTGATGTCCAGTACACTGCCTAGCTATATGTAGTGCATTACCTCTACTCTGTTATCTACCACTTTGCAGGGGGTGGGAGACTAGGAGCCGAGGGGATTCACCTGTACCCCTGTGGGCCAGTCTGAGATTGTGTGACCCCACTCTTACCAGAGCAAACGGACTATGATTTTTCAGACACAGCATTTCCCAGGTTGACCACTGGATGGCGCTGTTTTCCTCTTTTGAGAGAGGCTGAATGCCGCCAGTGCCATACACATACACAGTGCCAATATGACTACAGGCAGTGGTACTTATAAAGCTTATAAAAATATAATGTCATAGAGCTGGGAGATTTCTTTAATTTATTACTTAAACTAGGTGTTGAACTGTCTCCAATCCTCTCTATATGGGGGATGGAAGGACAGACTGACAGATATATATTGGATGATAAGTAGATGATAGATAGATAGATAGATAGATAGATAGATAGATAGATAGATAGATAGATAGATAGATAGATAAAGAGAAAAATTCCACAGCACTTCCTTACGTAGTGAAAAAAGGTACTTTTTTATTTACCGGGTAAAAAGCGACGTTTCGGTGCACCCAATGGCACCTTTCTCAAGCAGTGATAGATAGATAGATAGATAGATAGATATGAGATAGTTAGATAGATAGATAGATAATAAGAGAGAGAAATAGATAGATAGATAGATAGATAGATAGATAGATAGATGGATAGATACTATAGATAGATAAGATAGATAGATACCGGGACAATACTTCTAGGAATCAATATGATTTTTAATGAAGATCAGTAAAGTCCAAATACTATTTTCTGCATTATCCACAGTCCCGGTGTAACATTACATTTCCCTACTTCGTGAGATTTCCCTACTGGTCGCACTTGATATGACGTGAGGAGGCATTCCTGGGTTGTGACGATCTGCGCATGCGCAAAATGACAGTTTAGGGAAAATCTCAGCGGAGTTCAGCTGCACACCGGGACACTGCGCATGCGCCGGAGAGCCTAAGTAGCGAAATATTACGGCCCAGTGCGCAAGCGCCGAAGGGAGATCTGATGGCCATTTTTTCTGTTAAATAAATAAATATTTATATTTATTATATTTTAGAAAAAAATGGCCATCAGATCACCCCTCGACGCTTGCGCACTGGGCCGTAATATTTCCCTACTTAGGCTCTCCGGCGCATGCGCAGGATTGGATGGCCCCAAGAGGACTACTGCAAAGGGTTAATCAATGTTAAAAGAGTTAATGCAATGTTCTTAAGTTAAATGTTGTGATTTATTGTGCTGATATGAACTCGATAGCAATGTATTGGTGAACTAACAGTTGACAATTGGCAGATTGTGTTTAGGTTGCCAGGTGATTGACTGGTTCCACCCCCTGGTTAGCAGTTTAGTAGCATCTAGTGTGAGAAAAAGCTACAGGAGACACGTGTGTGCTGAGAGCTCCTGCATGGACTAGGCCCAAGTCTCTGAGCTGCCAAGGAAGCAACACTGCCTAGGAAGGCCTAGAACGTGACAGTACTACAACTACCATCATTGTTGCTTCTACACTTGCACCCTGCCAAATATTTACCATTAAGGGCACCCCAGCTACCACTAGGCAGGAGCCCCAAAACCAAGGTGTGCCCCAAGGAAAGAAAAAGTATGCTCTCCTACCACTGCAAGGCCCCAGGAAGCTCCAGAGTGGAGATTGCCACAGCAAACTGTGAGTACAGCTGCCACCATCATAGCCACTACTACCACTCCTATCCTCTGCTCCCCTCTCCCGGGTAACTGCACATTTACTGTTTATGGCCCCCATGGTGACATTTGGTCACCTGTGAGTTGCCTCCATGTTGTTTTTTTGAGTAGTTACAAGATTTCTCACAACTTTCCAAGAAGATCCTGAAACCACTGCAATGCCACAGCTAGAATGATTTCCGATACACCAATTAGATATCTTATTTTTAGCAGCTAGAATTGAACATGCGCCAATAATCATGTTATTAAGTGATAGATTGGCCTTATAACCAGGGCAGCTATGGCTGGGTTTAGGCTGTCCATAGACATGGAATTCTTATCTGCAGATCAATGGCAGATCCAGCATATGATACAGGGTGAGTCAAAAGTTTCAGGACACCCTTTTATTTCAGAAACGAAAGGGAAAATGAAATATGAATACCCCAGCAAGTAATGGGTGAGAAGACCTATCTTTTAGGCTATTGTCACAGACGTACCCAGACATACGGACGTCCCCGCGACAGTGAGTGGCAGGAGATCTTTAAGACTGGCAACACGTGGTTTGATCTGACATGTTTACCTTGTGGATCAATCGACGTCTGTGTTGTTTCTGATACTGGCCACACCCTTTACTTCCAGGTGTTGCTATTGTGGTCATTTAACTTTCCCTATTTATAGTTGTATTTCCCACAATGCTGTGTGGTTTATAAATTCAGTTGGACCTGTGGATAGCTGGTGTTTGGATCTCGGCTGAGTTCCTGGTGCTGCCATAGCTTCTTGGAAGTTAAGTGTTGCCTTTCCCTTTTGTATTTTATTTTGGCTTTTCTGTGTGTTGCATTTCCTTGTTGTTTTTTATTAGGCCTCAGGGAGACTCCCGTTCATCCTTCCTTTTGGAGGAACAGGTTGTCTAATTCCTGTCATTAGTACCAGGGTCCTTTAGGGTTAGAAAGGACTTTAGGTATTCCTGTGTATGAACTCACCTACCTTTGGGGTCTGTTCATATTGGTAGTCAGTCAGGGCTTTAGTTAAGGTTTTCACTAGGAGGTGTCCATCTTCCTTCCCTAGTTTTCATGCCTTATTTCCTTTCCTCTTTCCCTCCTTTGTTCGGTGTGGGGTTTCCCTCCCACATAAGAGCGTGACAGCTATGTCCGGAACTTGGCTGCCATCTTGAAAGCCGCCATATGAGATCATGGGCAAATTACTTCAATGTAGAAGGTCATGTAACATATAAAAAAATGGATTTTCTTACAAATGAATTGCCGCAATCAGATTTGCAATATATCTTGAGGTTCAGAAGCTATCAACACAGAAAGTTCAAAACTTCAAAGTTTTGTGTTCAGGACCATGGACAACACATTGAAAATGTCAACTAGCTGTGCATCTCAGGGAACACACCCGATTGTTGTTGCAACCTTCTGTGTTGATAACTTTTGAACCACAAGAGACATTGTGGAAATCGATTTCTGAAAAAACTATAGTCTTCTTTGATATACTACATGACCCCCTTCCTATTGGAAAAACATTTGCCCTTGATCCAATATGGAGGTTTTTTTCCGGACATAGCCTAACAGGACCCCTCACCCATTACTTGCTGGGATATATTTCATTCTCCCTTTCGGTTGTGAAATAAAAGGGTGTCCTGCGACTTTTGACTCACCCTGTAGTTGTAGACTTTATCTTCCACAATGAAAATCACCAGAGCAAGCTATGTGCAGTCACTGAACAAGTGGAGGGCAGATAACAGGAGGGACACTTCAGCTCTGAAACTGGCAGAATTGTGATTGCTGCTCTTGGATATAAGGATATAACTTAGGTTCTGTACAAAATAAGCAATGCAATATATGTATTTACAAAGTTACTCAGCTATTCAGAGGAGTATCCTGGAACCAGTGCAAATTTCCTAACAGGGTCTCCCATTTATCTCTCTATTTAAAGCACTGGTCTCCCAATGTGAGGTAGAGGGACCTTTCAAGCCCCTTCAGATGCAACTGCAACCACTGTACCCCCTTTAGTTTCGCTCCGAGAGTAGTAATACAAGCCATTCATTTCTTGGTATACCATCAGACTTATCTCAGAAGCACTTACCTGTCAGGATAATCAGTGGCATACTGTATCTTCTGTGTCATCGAGTTATCATTACACCCTGAGCTGGAACAGATACCATTGATTCCAGCCACCGAGGTAAAGTTGTATCCAGCTGTGGTCACAAAGTACGTGGGGACACCAACCTCGAAATACTTGTTGAGATGATTGAAATACTGAAGTACGTAGGAATCCTGTGGAGAGATAAGTCATGGAGAAATTAGATCTCTCGCTCTCTCTTCCTGAGCGGCAAATTACCATCAGCAGAATACAGGAGCTGTTTATGGCAGCCTGTGTTCTGTCAAGCTGAGCTTCTCTTTTCACTCCATTTACATACTACAGGCTGCCCGTGAATTTATATTCTCACTCATTGTTAAAGGTTTCCCTTCCAAGGAGGTGCTTTATAGTTAAAGGGCTTATCCCATGACTGATGTAAACAATGAAAACCAGACATCATATAGAACAGGACAACCTCTTTCTAACAAAGCTAGAACCGGCCCTGTACCTCACGTGAATCTAGAGATCTCCCTGATCACTGCTCCACTAGATTTATATCAAGCTTGCAGCTCGGGGGAGTGTCTTTTCTGCTGCAGCAAAGGGGGCGTGTCCATGCTCTTCCTATCACAGCTCGGGAGGTAGTTGAAGGATGAAACTGAGCATGTGCGGCCGTCTCAGTGAGCAGGTGAAAGAAAAAGGACAAACAGCAGGTGGCGCTATACAGATAGATTTTATTGAATAACTCGTAGCTATGCAAAATTTTTAATTACATGCAATTACAAAAGTATTCAATTCCAGGTGCTGGTTTAAAAAATTTTTGTGGGACAACCCCTTTAATGGGGTTGTCTGCCTACCTTGTAATATGGTGCGCAATAACTTGATTCCCTGCCCCTCGCTTGCCTTTTTCTAGGTCCTCCTGATCTGAGTATTCTGGCCTCCAGTGATTTTTCGACACGTTCATGTGACCGTTGCAGCCAATCACTGGCTGCAGTGGTGACCATAGTGGAGCCCACTGCAGCCAGTGATTTAAAGCAACAGTCATATGTCTCTGTTGAAACATCATCGCGCAAGAGTGCTTTCAGCCTCCATCCGGACAGTATGCGTGGGCATACCGTTTTAGGAAAGCAGAGCAGAAAAAAAGCATACTGTGCAGTATAATGTACTTTCATTTTACAATGGGATCCTATGGGTGACAAATGACACTCCATGGCCTCCATCTCAAGCCCCCTGACGTGGACGACTTGAGCGTATACGTGTGATAGTAGACTCCAACTCCATGTATACTGAACCTTACACCATTTATCATTTATACCATTCTCAGCTTTTGGTAAGAACTTTGAATGAGCTGGACAACCCCTTTAAGGGCGCCTTCACACACGGCAAATTTTGTGGCTGAAAATTCAGTTCCATTCATTTGAATAGGGCAGGAAGCACATGGATTTCTGAAAGCCCCATTCAGGTGAATGGAACTGATTTTTAGTTGCTGAATTTTCTGCCACAAAATACGCCGCGTGGGAAGGCACCCTAATTAGCCCTATCCCTCAGCGGCTCTTGGCTATACATCGCGTTTTGTCCAATGCCCCTGATAACGCGTACATCAGGCCTCGCGTCTCTACTTGTATGATGCTCTGCACTTCGTACCTTCAGGTTACACTACAGCAGGGATACGGATTGTAGCTGGACTTTGACCATTGTAATAAAAGATTACACACACAAAAAAAAAGAGAGCCTCGTGTAATAACTACTGCCCTGACAGAGCAAAAAGCGTATTAGAAGAAGAACATAAAAGCAGACTGCCCCCCAAAAATATGTATATTTAATAAGGCAGCACTTAGCGTACATTAAGGGTTAAATTCCTATCATCTATTATTTCACTATGAATGAATGGGATTCATTCCGGAGAGCTGAACTGTCCATTGACTGATTGATACGTGAGGGGTGTCCTTGTCCCCCTGTCCGAGATTCTCTGCTTAGTTCATATAATAAGCACCGTCAGTGGAACAAACTCACTGAGTGCCCCTCAGTCTCTGACATAGTCCCTAGCGATCTTCCTTTATAATATATACTCATTGTCCTCACCCTGATCCCATCCACAAGTGCAGTTCGCAATGTGTATCTGTACTGGGGTCCGTTAGCTCCTGGCTCAATCATACGCTACCCAATGCCCACTCTCTTGAACTAGTCCCTTCAGTACGTAGAGTCTGCCTCTCTGGGACTGAAGCTGTTTCCTCACCCATGCACAGTCATTGTGCCCTGGCACCTGTACCATTATCACTCACACAGACAGACACAGCTTCTAAATGGTTGTGCAAAGAAATTTAAAGGCAAAGTTTAAGTTTCTCATTTACAACTTACACCCAGGGGCGTAGCTATAGGGGGTGCAGAGGTAGCAGTCGCTACCGGGCCCTGGAGCCTGAAGGGGCCCAAAGACACTTGTGCCGCATAAGAAGACACACAAAGCACCTGGAAGGGGGGCCCAATCTGAACTCTTGCACCAGGGCGGGCCCGTGAGCCTTTAGCTACGCCATTGCTTACACCCCTAAACATTGCCACCCTATCAACCTAGCCCTGCCTACAAAGATACTCCAGCTGAAATTGTAAAAAAAAAAAAAAAATATTAACCCCTTAAGGACCGGGCTTATTTTCTCCATAACTTTTTGATCGCTTGCTATTACACTTTTTGTGATGTGAGGTGACAAAAATGACTTTTTTGACACTGTTTTTATTTTAAAAATTTTTTACGGTATTTACCTGAGGGGTTAGGTCATGTGATATTTTTATAGAGCAAGTTCTTACGGAAGCGGCGATACCTAATATGTATACTTTTATTTATTTATTTTACTTTAACACAATAACAGCATTTTAAAGAAAATAAATCATGTTTTAGTTATTCCATAGTCTGAGAGCCATATTTTTTATTTCTTTGGGTGATTGTCCTATGTACGGGCTCATTTTTTTTCGGGATAAGAGGGCGGTTTGATTGGTACTATTTTGGGAGGCATACACCTTTTTGATCACTTGGTATTACACTTTTTGTAATGTAAGGTTACAAAAAATTGCTTTTTTTTTTACACCATTTTCTTTTGTGTTTTATTGTGTTCACCTGAGCGTTAGGTCATGTGATATTTTCATAGAGCAGGTTCTTACGGACGCAGCGATACATAATATGTATACTTTTTAAAATGTATTTCACTTTAACACAATAACAGCGTTTTAGGGGGGGGGGGGGAATATGTTTTAGTGTCTCCATAGTCTGAGAGCCATATTTTTTTTACTATTTGGGCGATTGTCTCATGTAGGGACTCATTTTTTGCGGGATGCGGTGCCGATTTGATTGGTACCATTTTAGCGTACATACGACTTTCTTGATCACTTTTATTACCTTTTTTTGGAAGTAAGGTGGGCAAAATTTCAATTTCATTATAGTTTTTTATTGCGTTCACCGTGCAGGGAAAGTACCCCGACCGTTTCATAGATCAGGTCATTTTGGACGTGGTGATATCAAACATGTGTAGTGCATTTATTTTTTATTTTTTTTAATTCAGTGATAAATTATTATTTTTTACATTTTTTTGACCCAGACTCACTTGGTTTTTGAAGATCCAGTGGGTTTGATATCTGTATTATATAATACAGTACACTTTATAGTGTACTGTACTGTATTTTCACTTTACACTTAGTCTGATCAGACTTAGCATTACCATGGCAAGCCTGAAGCCTGTGAAGCCATGGTAACCATCACCTGCTGCCACAACAGATCAGCGGGTGATGAGGAGTGATAACTCTGTGATCCTGTCTGGAATAGGGGCCTGAAACGGCACAGCAGCCCCCGATGGGAGAGTGAGGGCGCTCCCTCCCTGTTAACCCCTTTCCATACATCGGCGTGGAAGGGTTTAAACGGCTGACATCTGCACAGATGTCAGCCGTTTCAAGCAGAGTGTCAGCAATGTGCTGACACTATGCTTACACCACTCGGCCATCCTGAAAATGAGAGGGGGGCGGGCGGATTTCAGCAGGCACCTTATTCTGATCACCGTCCGCTGCGCGGCGGTGATCGGAACTACACAGGGCATACAGATACGCCCTTTGTCCATAAGGACTCGGACGTCAGGGCTTACCTGTACACCCTATATCCCTACGAGGTTAAAGGGGTTTTCTCACTTCAGCAAGTGGCATTTATTATGTAGAGGAAGTGAGTGTAAGCCACTTATTAATGTATAGTGATTGTCCATATTGCCTTCTTTGCTGGCTGGATTAATTTATCCATTACATTATACATTGCTTGTTTCTATGGTTATGACCACCCTGCAATCCACCAGCGGTGATCATGCTTGTACACTATAGAAAAAAGCAGCAGCCTCTCTGGTGGACAGGGCCGTAGGACTGCACATAGGATAGTGCTTTTTCCTATAGTAAGCAAGTACGACCACCGCTGATGCTGGATTGCAGGCAGGTCGTAACGATGGAAACAAGCAATGTATAATGTGATGGAAAAGAAACAATATGGATAATAACAATACATTAGTAAATGGCTTGTGCAGTGCTTCCTCAGGATAAAATATTTTCAACATATAATGGTCTTTTCTGGAGCATCGGAAGTTGAAACTAGACTCAACATACAGTGTCTCAGAATCAGATCCAACCAATCCAGGCCACTTCTCTGGTAAAATACCTGTATTAGTTACTAGTTAGCAGCTATTCCTGACTGTTAGGCTACATGCACACAGCCGTATGTGTTTTGCGGTCCGTAAAAAAACGGATGACGCTCTGTATGGCATCCGTTTTTTTTTGCGGATCTATTATAATAATGCCTATCCTTGTCTGCAAAACAGACAAAAATAGAACATTCTTTTTTTTTTTTTTGCGGGGCTACGGAACTGACATACGGATGCGGATAGTACACGGTGTGCTGTCAGCATTTTTTGTGGACCCATTGAAATGAATGGGTCTGCATCCTATCCGCAAAAAAACGGAACAGACACGGAAACAAAATACGTTCGTGTGCATGAGGCCTAAAGCTACATGCACACGACCGTTTGTGTTTTGTGGTCCGCAAATTGCGGATCTGCAAAAAAAAAGGATGACATCCGTATGGCATCCTTTTTTTTGCGGATCCATTGTAACAATGCCTATCCTTGTCTGCAAAACGGACAAGAATAGGACATGTTATTTTTTTTGCGGGGCTGTGGAACGGACATACGAATGCGGATAGCACACGGTGTGCTGTCCGCATTTTTGCAGACCCATTGAAATGAATGGGTCCGCATTCTATCCGCAAAAAAACGGAACAGACACGGAAACAAAATAAGTTTGTGTGCATGAGGCCTAAAGCTACATGCACACGACCGTTTGTGTTTTGCGGTCCGCAAATTGCGGATCTGCAAAAAAAAGGATGACATCCGTATGGCATCCTTTTTTTTGCGGATCCATTGTAACAATGCCTATCCTTGTCTGCAAAACGGACAAGAATAGGACATGTTATTTTTTTTTGCGGGGCTACGGAACGGACATACGAATGCGGATAGCACACGGTGTGCTATCCGCATTTTTGCAGACCCATTGAAATGAATGGGTCCACATCCTATCTGCAAAAAAAAAAAACGGAACGGACGCGGAAACAAGATATCTTTGTGTGCTTGAGGCCTGATATGTAAGGACTTTTTTAATCTGTCTTTGAGGTTTTAACTCATGTTACAATGGTTTCTGATTGGATCGCGATCATAGCCGGGGAAAAGGAGACGCCCACAGCAGAAGACGGCGTCTCCGCCCCATTGCGAATTTACAGCTCGCTGAAACAACGGGGCTTTGAACTGGCCGAACGGGGGGAAGGTATGAGAAAAAAAATACATCATGGGCATCAGTGGGGGCCGCACTACAAGGTTTTGACATAGTAAGCCTATGTCAAAACCGATGAAAGGTCCTCTTTAATTCTGTATGCAAACTGGCCTTCTATTTAGGTTAGAATTTGTGCCACATTACTAGAATGCGGACATTGCGTTTTTTAAATATTGGAAGTAGGTGACCCCCAAAGCAAACAAAGTCAACCATTTTGCCTACGCGCTACGCAGTGTTCAGCATCCCTTTGGTCTGGAATCTTGTGTGCAGAGACAATTTATTTACCAGTGGTACAGACAGCTCCTGGCTGAGGCCAACACGAGAATACATCATGTAATATGTCCCACCACTGAAGAGGAAGATGAAGACAATCATCTGTGAAGAGAGGAGGACGTAGCAGTCAGCAAAGATAGGATGTAGAGATGAGAAAATTTCCCACAATTAATTTCGGGTCTGATTCTGTCGGCAGATTTATATCTGTCTGAATAAATTCGATGTGCCCCAATCGCCCTACAAAGTCCTGTATGACACTCTGAGGTCTCCTAGGACTGTATCCAACTTTCAATCTCTTTAAAGGGAATCTGTCACCTGGCTATCCACAATTTTTTTTTTTCCTTTAGCCTAGGCCCTAGGGCAATAAAGTACCTTATATCCGGATCTGTAGTTCTTTTTTCCGTGTGTCTTGTAGTTTCTCTTAAAAACCGCTTTATCCATTATGTAAATTAGTCTGTAAGGAGCCCAGAGGGGCGTTTTCTCTTCCAAGGAGCCCAGGAACGCCCCCCTGATGTGCCCAGACCGCCTAAATTTGAATCTAAAGAACGCCTCCAGCAGCTGAAATCTCGTCCCAGAGGCAAGGCTACGGCTCCGCCCCCCGGCTACATTCGCTCTCTGCCCGGAATACATCTTGCGCAGGCGCAGTGCTGGCGGTTGCCTGCGCGATCCAATTGCAACAGCGTTTCGAAAACGTCACTGGGCTCGGCGCATGCCCAGTGACACTATTGAGGCTGTTGCCCTCAGTTGCCGTCAGATCGCGCAGGCGCAGGCAATCGCTGGCACTGCGCCTGCGCGAGATGTATTCCGGGCAGAGAGCGAATGTAGCCGGGGGCGGAGCCGTAGCCTTGCCTCTGGGACGAGATTTCAGCTGCTGGAGGCGTTCTTTAGATTCAAATTAAGGCGGTCTGGGCACATCAGGGGGGCGTTCCTGGGCTCCTTGGAAGAGAAAAAACGCCCCTCTGGGCTCCTTACAGCCTAATTTACATAATGGATAAAGCGGTTTTTAAGAGAAACTACAAGACACACGGAAAAAAGAACTACAGATCCGGATATAAGGTACTTTATTGCCCTAGGCTAAAGGAAAAAAAATGCCAGGACAGCATTTGTAATGTTAAAATGACAGTGACATCTATGGCTATGCGTACACGGATGGTAGTAGGTAACAAACACCCTGCTTGATATCACACTGCACTGTGCGATTTGGTTTTTCAATTAATAACATGTCTTCTGATCTTTAAAATGGTGGTCGCCATTTTGAGAGATTTCTGAGGGTTGAACCACAAAAGTTTCAGATTTCCAGAAATTAGAAGCTTTTGGGAACTACACAACAAATTTGATTTGTGAAGAACCAATTTACTCAATAGGATGTGTACAGATGAATATAAGGAGAAAAATTATCACTAAAAAAAAATAATAATAAAATGTGGGGAAGTTGCCGTTACCATCCAGATTCTAGCTCTTAGTTAGTGTGATGGGCCTTCCACTTTTTCCTTGTATATGTACAGGGTTACATAGGATATGGAATGTGAGTTTTGTGTAGTAGTGTATGGAGATAATGTACAGTATGTGCAGTGGATTATACAGTTACTCACCACTATCACTCGACTAAACGGATTTAGAATAATGGGACAATAGACTTTCTTCATGAAGGAGACCAGCAGGCCCTTTGTTTTTTTCTTGGGTTTTTCAGTCTTGGTTTTCACACAGCAGCAGATATCAAATCTATTTTCCTGGTGGAAGAGCACAATCAGATAGTAAAGCATAGTATAAAGTGATATATAGGGAAAACATAACCCCCGTCCTCCTGTGAGATATCCCCCGTCGCCCCAGGTTCCTCATCTTACCTCTTGACGCTTAGCATCCAAAGACACAAGGGCCACAAACATGGAAATCTGAAGAATGAAATCAAACAGGATGGCAAGGGCTGCATTCAGGGCAAAGGTCCGAACAGCAGGCATTTGTGTAAGGGCACCTGTACCAACAAGATAGACCAAGCTGTGACATGGTGCACACCATATAAATATGAGAAAGCATGGCTTCCTGCTTCATAGTAGACATGTCAATAAGATTGAGCCATTGAATGTATTACCCAGAAAAAAGCAAAGCGACTCCGACAGACTGCAAAGTAGCATGCTGGGGGCCACACCACCGAGGACTCTTCCAATCTGCTCCTCTCTTCGTTCGCCCTCCCGCCTTTGATCTCTCTGAAACAAGAACACACAGATTATATATTATATATTATACCAAATTACTGTGCTTAATATGGCGGATCATTCCCAACTTCTAAAAAAAATTAATTATCTTGGGGATATTATATGTGCTAAACCAAAGTCCACCGCCTACCTTAATTAGGCTTCGTTCACATCACTGTTCAGCCTTTTCGTTCTCCTGCTCCGTTCAGAAGATGATTTTGGAGCGGAGACAAAAATCCCGCATGCACTACGTTTGTCTCCGCTCCAAAATCATCTTCTGAGCGGATACCTAATGGGCCCCATTATAGTCTATGGGGTCTTTAGGCTCAGTTCGGCTCAGTTATGTGCCGAATCCCTCCTTTCTGTTCTCCTGCTCCTAAACGGAGCAGGAGAACGAAAAGGCTGAACGGTGATGTGAACAAAGGCTTACGCATAACCCACCTGTAGAAGAAACTTTGTAATATACTTACTTTTCCGAAGTTGAGTGAACCTCATCACATGATGCCCTTCTTCTTAAAATCCTGCTTTCGCTGATGCCACATCCTTTATCAGGTCTTCAGCCTGGGCTACGGATAGGACATCACTTCCACTGTAGACAGAGACAGAACTATTCCTCTCCCTGGCGCATGCGTAGATAGAGTGTGCGCATGTGCCAGGGAGAGGAAAGGGTCTGTCCTGATCTACATTGAAAGTAATGTCCCATCCGTAGCTCAGGCTGAGTACCTAGTAAAGGATGTGACATCAGCAGAAGCAGGATTTTCAGAAGAGGAGTGTCACCTGACCGAGCTCCTAAGCGGTTGATCTATGCAACTTCGAGATGGTAAGAATTTGACAAACTTTCTTCTACAGAGATGGTATGTGTAATTATGGTGGGTTCAAGGGACCTGCTGGATCTAGGAAAAACTCTACATAAGAGGTCATCTTCTCATGGGCTTTATTATGACCACATAGTATGTTCCTGAACTTTTCTATGTCATAAGCTCATTTATGAAAAGTACACTAAAGCATTCAATAAGGTTTTCAAATAAATGATTATACCTGAAGCTCCAGGACAAATATAAAGATGTTGTCTGCACCCACGGCTAGAACCAAGAAAGGCACAACCTCCACAATGATGAGCGAGGATTGTAACCCAATGTAGCAAAAGAAACCCATTGATGCCAAAACAGCTCCCAGGACAACCAGAATTCCACCCAAACCAAGGGTCACTTTAGAGTCCACCTGAAGAGATATAACATAAGTGTACAATGGAGTCATAAACTGTGAAACTGAAAGGAACGCTAAACCTAGAAAGTAATAAAAATAAATAAACAAGGAATATAGTTGCCCCCACTGATTGTCAGTCTGCAGCATTTTTGAATGATTCTGGCACAAATAGTCTAAATCCAGCAGAGAACAAAGGGGCAGAGTTGGACTGGCCCACCAGAGGAACCCCAGTCTGACACCGCACAGTGGTTAGTTTTCTGATGATCTCTTCCATCTTCAGAAGCAAGCCAGCTGAGTGGATGTGAATTAGCAAAGGAGTAGGGGTTAAGGGTATGTGTGTGTGTGGGGGGCTCCTGCTCTTGTCCATATACAGCAACTCAAAGGATTGTGAGAAAAAGGAGGGGGGGGGGGGGCATGGCTGAACTACAAGGACACAGAGAGAGCTTTATATATTTCTCAGCTTTATTTGTTATATGAGACTAAATAGGATTGAAGCAAAATAAAAGATGGAGTGAGGAGGTTTGGGATGTTTTTTTATTTTTCTTAGTTTTTAGTGTTCCTTTAAACACATAAGTACTTTGAGGGTAAATTGATATTTTTGTAACTTTTGTATGCTCTGTACTGCTCTTCTTCAGGCTTGTTTGCTTCCTGGGCCTAGAAGGGTTATTTGGTTCCCCATTTGTTATAGAGGGAGGTACTTTGGGTTTTGAGAGCCCTTGGCATTGAGGAAGTACACAGCAGTTCCCCTATGATGGCATCTGAAAACATTTTTCTGCAGCAGGGTCCCCACAATCTGAAATAAACCAAGCCTGGTCCTTGAGATATTTTCTTTAATTTCACTTCAATTAGATATATGCAATGTCTATCTCTAGGCTACAAGCAGTGGCAGAAGAAAGATGGCTGCACTTTGCAAGCTTTGGTTGAGTATCTGTGAAAGGTTAGGTTGGTGTCTGATAAGCTGCCCAAGATATCAGTGAAGTAGTCACCAATGTGGTCATGCAGACTAAAACGAGTATTGGATTGCTAACTCTTTTGATGCAAGAAGTGTCTCTCTTCTTATTAAATAAGATGCAATTTGGCCAAGCCAAATCTGCATTGGTATGGGAAGCTCAGAGTGGAGAGCTGTTGTTCCATTGATGGCCAGGAGGTTTATACTTATACATGCTGAACAAGAACCTAGTGGAGGGCAGCTGTACCAACAGGCTCATGGAAGGCCAATCCAGTGCTGTCATTTTAGTTAGCTTCTTTGGCCTATAGCCCTGAAATAGCATGCTTGGCTCAAATTGCATTTAGCTATGGGGACATGAGGGACAGTCGGACACATTAGCTTAGTCCAGGAGTAGAGCTAGGCAGATTTGGCCCCTTTGCAGTCCAACAGGTAGTGATGAGCAGCATAGGCAATATTCGTTTTCGCGATATTTGCAAATTCTAGAATTCGTGATCTCCAGTCATTATTTTTTTGATTGCGAAAATTGGCAATGTAATATGCATGTATTGCACGCGCAATACAGGCGGGGCTCGTTTTGCTACATTTTTTAAGCTGCTAGAAGTTTTCTGAGACTGGAGAAAATGTTTGGCAGCAACTTTCATGACTGTGAGGAAGAACTCATGATCACTGTAAGTAATTTTACATTATAGCACTGTTTCTGATTACATTTTGCATACATGGCAGAACAATAGCTTTATATGCAGATAGTGCTCCAATATATTCGCTATCACAGCACAGTATTTCAAATCACACTACCTAACAGCCTGCACTGGAACCTATCAGCTACACTATTATCACTATCTAACCTACACTGACTATCTACCACTAACTATCTGTATTATATATATGAGCTAACTAACTAACTAACTAACTAACTATCTAATGTAATTGAATAAGGATCCAGATGACTCAGCAAAGCACAGAGCACAGCAATGACTCTGTCAGAACTGCAAAAAACTGCAGAAAATTGTTGCTGGGGAGGTTCTTATATAGTAAGGGGTAGGCAACTTTCCTATTGGTTGCTATGGATGTTGCTAAACTCAGACAAAGATATTGCAGCCTTCTCATTGGCCCACAAGCAAGAAGGGAGGTTACTGATGAAAAAGAAATCTAGAATATTCGCGATTACGAAGATAAAGCACTATATTCTAGATCTTTGCGAATTCTCGAAGTGCCGATATTCGTGATACAAATTCGCGATTAGAATATTTATGATCAATACTAATTGTCATAGAGCTCCTACAGTAGGAAGATGTCCACACTATATGGTGGTGCTGGGTCACTGTCCCATTAGGGGCTCTGTACAATTGCACAGCCTTTGGCTTGCATGTGCAATAAAATAGTACAAGAAAATTCCGATTTGTACATTTTTTTAAGCATTCCCTTGTCATCATACTCCAGGGGAGGATCTGCAAAGCCCATTAAGACATTAGCCTGTGAGTAGATTCTGCCAAAGTTGAAAAGACCTGACCACAAAGATAATGGATATGGATGGCATCATAAAATGAAGCATCTCACCAGCACTCTCCGGCAGCTGCTGTACTCCCCCAGAGCAAGGGCAATGTATATGAAGATCACCAGGTAACTGATGGCAAAGATGGGAATGTCTTCTGTTGTGGTCCGATTAATTTCATCCTCTAAAGATCTCTGTTGACAAGAAAAAAAAATAGTAAATTAGAAATTGCAGTCACACAATGGAGAAAGTCCCAGCCATATGTGAAAATTATCCTACTTAGTCAACCCTAGCTGCTTGTCAAAAAGTTCAGGTTATCAGCAACAACAACTTTTATAAGCCAGAAATAGCCCAAGAGTAGTTGTCACTTCCCTTCCCCCACTCCTTATATCACTGGCCTTAGCAATGGGCAAGAGTGAGCACTGGAGCCCATAGATGGTAGTGAATATCAGAAAAGTATAATTACAAGGTTCTCCAACCAAAAGTAAAAATTGCATTACCTAAACAGGGAAAGATCTATTACAGGGATGGCCAACCTGCGGCTCCCCAGCTGTTGTAAAACTACAACTCCCACCATGCCCTGGGCATGCTGGGAGTTGTAGTTTTACAACAGCCGGAGAGCCGCAGGTTGGCCATCCCTGATCTAGTAGGAAAGAAGAAAGAACAAGCTAATGAGTAGAACTTTAGGTTAGAAATACAATGGAGGAATGTACACTTACTTCTGAATTATAAGCAAAGCTAAAGTTAGTTTTTGGATTTTTCTGATATTCCTGCACAACTTCCAGGAATTTCTGCTCCCAAAGTAAAACGTATTCAAACTTAGGATCAGAACGAGGGAAATTGTTCAGTGAGATGGTCAAAATCAAAGCTTCTGACTCCGAGTAGCGATTGTCTGAGAACACAGGATAAAAGATTATCAAACCACATGCACACTACCGTATGTATTTTGCAGTCTGCAAAATACAGACGCCGTCCATGTTGCATCCCCATTTTTTGTGGACCCGGTGACCTGCATTTTGCAGCCAAGTATAGGACATGTTCTATCTTTTTGTGAAATGGACATACGGATGCAGAAAGTGCGTGGATCATCTGTGTGCTTTCCACATCCGTATGTCCGTTCCGCAAAAAGATAGACTATGTCTGCAAAGTGCAGAGCACAGACCCAGTAAAATCAACTGGTCAGCAAAAAAAATGCAGATGGCACCCAGACTAGATCCGCAATTTGCAGGTCGCAAAACAGATATGGTCGTGTACATGAGGCCTTAGAGATACAGGGATAGCAACCCAGAAGTTATCACCTGGTCTTTCCAAACTGCTGAATGGCAAAATGTCTCTGCACCTCCATCTCTCAACTCCCCTTCAATAGTCTTAAAAAGCTGGATGTAAACCCTTGCTGGATGTAAGGCTATATTGGATGTTTTCCATAGTCTCCGAAAAGTAAAGTGCCAACTACTAGCAGTCAAAGGAAGCTGCAACTGGTCATACCCTTCCTCTACTGAAAGACAAGTCAGCCATTCAAGGATGGACCTAGATACCGATTCTCCATTTTGGCTCATTAACGGGGGTCCTGAGTGTTGTTCCCTTTATCATTTTCAGATCTCTGGTAACTGGTTGTCCAGATGAGACAACCCTGTTAAATTGCATTCAATATAACAACTTTTATTTTTCCTAGTATGCGGTTGAAAAGTTGGTTGCAACTGGTAACTGTTCAAATTTCTGCCTTAACTAGTTAATATATATGGAACCCAAATAACTATATACAACAAGAGAATATTACCATCATAACCTCCCACGGCAAGGAAGGGGAAGACTGGAGCACCGTAATCTGCCATGCAGCTCAGTTCCAGGTCTGTAATGTCCTTAAATGACAATGGTGAGCTGCAACAGAAAAAGATTATTCAGATTAATTGATTAATTCTTCATAAAGTTTGTATATTTATATCATGCTGAACTTCACGATCTGAGGATGGTACATTCTGTAATCCCTGTGATGGCCACTGGAAAAGCTTGTGATGCCAGCCCCGGAAGAACCTGTGCAGAGGATGGGAATGGTAGTGACCCTGATGAGGTGCAGTGTCACGTTGTGCTCCCTCAGGCCATTGCTCCCTAAGGATTGATGAAGTGGAATCAGGCCAGAAGTAAGTATAAAAGTCTCTCTTTACTTAGTGCAGTTTTGGTCACCAGATGATAACATATAGTGGCCGGTTAGGTGGCAATTAAATGGTGCTTGCATGCACTTATGGATATAGGTGTCCACAGCTTGGTGTTTGACTGGCCTGGAAGAGGTCCAGATGATGGGTGTCTGGGCCATAGTCCCTCATCTGCAGCAGGGTTTCTAAAACTGTGATTTTGCTGACCACTCTGCTGTCTAGACTTTTGGAGGCAGTGTTCTAGATTCGGACTATCTTCCTGGAGGGAAGTTCTCACAGGAGAACTTCTTACGGTCTCTTGGAGTAGGAGCTCTGACATGTGCTTCTACCTCCAGTCTGTCACGACTTTAACTCCCCCTGCTGGACAGAAGAAGGACCAGCCCACTCCTACCAAGAGGGGAAGAACAGAGTGGTTAGCCCTGTTCCTGTCAACCACTGCCAACCATACCTCTTCTTGCTGGAATAAATGGCAGAACATAATGCAATACATATAAAAAAAACTGCAGATACTCCAGGTATGGGGTACTGTACTTGTCCCATTACTTCCATACACAAAATATTTTTCACAATAGAAGCAATTTCCCCAATGCTACAACATTTCTGGTAATCCAGATTGATCAAGAACTTGAATGGTCCCAAGCATGATGATTTATTATCCATTATCTGTTATGACTTTAAAGAAACTGTCAGCATGATCAACCCTCTTAAACCAGGCATACTGCCTGGTAGGGCTCCTCATGCTGATTAAAATTACAAATTTCTTTTGTCTTATGATAAACAGCTGTAGAGATATCTTTGTTTTTATTAATATGCAAATAAGCAACTTTTGGCTCCAGGAGTGGGACTGAATCCTTGGAGCACTTCTTTGTAACACCCACGGTGCTTTGCACACTCCCCCCTCCCCTTGATTGACAACTCTAGACATCAGCATGCTGAGGGCAGAGCTGTGTGCTACCATCTACATATCATATACACCACTTACTGTAGCTGGATTTCTATGATTAGAAAGCTAATCTACATATCACTGCTTTTTTCACAAGCACGATATATGATATAAAGACACCAGTAATACGTATTAGCTTTCTAAACATAGAAAAACACTGTTCTCTGTGTGGTAATGCTATAGCTTAGGGGTTAGTCATTAGTTTTGCATGTTGAGATCTTGAGTAGAATAATAATAAAGGGCCTCACTATATTGAGAATAGTGGGGGTTTTTATGATTAGACACCTAAAAAATATTACTGCTTTATTCATAAACACAATATATGTATTACGCAGGTCTTAATAAATGACCCCCTAGACTTTTATTATGGGTCAAATTAGAAGGAAAAAATCTGAAATTCTCTCCAAAAATTCAAACCTAGGATCTCTACATGCAAGGGTAACCACTTATCACTAAGCTATAGCATTACCATATAGCAATGCATGTTTTTTCTGTACTTAGAAAGCTAATACATATTTAGCATTTAGCATACAGACAAAAGAAAGGTATAGTTTTAATAAGCATGATAAGCTCTACCAGACAGTATGCCTGGTTTACTGAGCTGATCATGCTAACAGAGCCACACTTCAACCTTACATATCACATATATTTTTGGCATTGCTACCTTAGACTTACTTGACACAATAGAGGAAATGATCCCTCCATCCAACAGTGCCTGTCTCCCCAGTTAATGTCTGTGTTACCTCCATGTTGAACCTCGTTTTGTTGTTCTGGAAGTACTGCATCAAACTATTCACAGCACAGTCAATTCCTGAGGGATTTTTGGGATTCAGGGGTGCATAGCAAACATCCTTGATGGTGATGGTTTTGTTATACTTCTCCGACCACACCTGGAAGGAGAAAAGTTTAGACATGAGCCTCTGCTACAAAAAGTAGATCCTGTGATATACCAAGTCTACCAAGTCTATAATTAAGGTGCCCCCAGTGATCAGCTGGGTCAGGCTGCTGAAAACCCTTAACAAACAGTTCTTTCTGCCAAGAGATGGGCGCCAAGATGTTTCTAATGAATGGGCAAACATCTAACATCCATCTAATATGTGTGAGGAGACCCTCAGAGTGGGGGCTGCTCTTTGCCGCAACATTCTGTTATAGCCAATAGAGTGGAGGGGCACAGAGCAAGGTACCCTTCAATGACGATACCATTCAATGTCCTGATAGGGTGCAACCCATTTAATTACATTTAAAGGGGTTTTCTGGGACTAAGATATTGAGGACCTAACATCAGGATAGGTCATCAATATCAGATCCATTTAGGTCCGACACATCACACCCCCACCAATCAGCTGTATTGGCCAGCCACCAGCGCCAGAAACTATAAGGGAGATTTATCAAAATTGGTGCAAACCAAAGTAAAACCTGGCTTAGTTGCCCATAGCAACCAAAGTGATCCTTTAATTTTCCAAAGTAGCTCTGAAAAATGAAAGGTGCTACAGATCCCTGGACACACACCTAAACTCTCATACAAGACATGCATTTACTCTCCATGCACTTAGTCAATTCATAGAAATCCATTGTTAGGCCTGATTCAGATGGCCCTGATTTCAGTCTGGATGTCCGTAGGGCGTCCGGGAGTAAACAGCTGCTAGACCCCTCCACAGGAAAAAGGAATCAAGCATGTTGGAATCCAACTTGCCTAATACCACTCTGCCCCAAACCTGGGAAGAGTCAGTAGACCCCCATACATGGGATCATCAGATGATTGTGTCCCTATCAGTGGGCTAGCATGACCACCAGGTGTATGACCAGCTTTTAGGGAAATATTGATAAGTGACTTGCATGAACAGTTGAGTGTTCCATGTACAACCATGAAACCCCTGAAATGAATCACATTTTATCAAGTGCCCTTTCACCTATAGTCACTATCGGAAGGGGACATAGCTCAACTCTAAAGATTTAAAGCAGGAAACCACTTCACTTTTATATTTGACATGCTGAATGTTTTGGAGTTTTTGAGAAATCATAAGAATGACACAAGTGGCAACTTTAGTATTATGGACAATGCCGTAAAAAAGTCAAGCAAATCACTCTATACTGTGTATCACCCCTGCCAAACTGCCTTGGGAGCACATAGATTACACCATTGTGTATTGAACCCTACTGAGAAGACGGAGAATCTTGCGTCTACGTATAACTATAAGTACTGTATGCAGCCTGAGGAGCAAATAAATTGAATGTGATGCTGACTTCCTACCTATTCCATGCAGCCAATGACCACTTTAAAGATCACTGTCAAAGGGCTCATGCACACGACAGTGTGCCGGCTGTGGTTGTATTGCGGCCCAGGGGCAGCGGCCGTGTGCATGCCGCACCACGGATCACGGACCCATTCACCTGAATAGGTCCGCGATCCGGGAGATACGGTGTGGAAGGACGGAGCGGAACCCCACGGAAGCACTACAGAGTGCTTCCGTGGTGTTTCTGGCCGTGCCTCCGCACCGCAAAAAGTACTGCATGCACTACTTTTTTGCAGAACGGACAGATCACGGACCTATTCAAGTTAAATGGGTCTGGATCCGTCTGCGGCAGCCGCATGGATGTTGCCTGTGCATTGGGGACCGCAATTGCGGTCCTTAATGCACGGAACGGCCGGCACCCGTTTGTGTGCATTAGCCCAAATAGTAATAGCATTATTTAAGTTTGTCTGGGACTTGTTTTTCCTGACCTCTGCAAAGGTGTTCTCAAATCTGTTTATCTGGTTTCATCCGAATCTTCACTCCTGATTTTGCATCTGTACCCTACCTTGGTTACCCATTTTTTGCAAGATTTCCTCCAGTTCTGACCCCACGTTGTGTAAGACTAAGGCCTCGTGCTCACAACTGTGTTTTTAATCTGCATCCGATTCAAATTTTTTGAGTATCAGATGCAGGCCCATTCATTTCAATGCAAAAGATGCAGACGGCACACCATGTGCTTTCCCATCCATATATATTGCAGGGCCTACAGAAGGGGTATATGTGGGATGCACAGAGCTGGTATCAGTGTTTTGTGGATTCACAGTTTGCGGACCGCAAAAATGGATACAGTCATGTGCATGAGGCCTATATCTGTGCCTCTTGTCCTGGTACGGAGATATGAATGTCCAATCTGTCTTCGAATCACAGAGAGCACGAACTACTAAAATATAACTTTTATTAAATAAATATTTAAAATGAAAATACTTCATAAACACTCATCGATGTAGGTTTATCCTTATAAAAAAGACCAAGACCAAACCATAGAAAAAACAATCCTCTATATAAAGATAAAGTCAAGGAGGAGGTTAGTTTATGCAAATTATACCAGGGAGGTCAGAGAAGGGGATTGTCTATCCCCTGCAATGCCCTGACTAATCCCTTAATCCAGGGGAACACCCTGAAGGTGGATGGCCCCTGGTCCCGTACCTAACCTACCTTACCCTTACTTCTCCCTAATCCGTTCCAACGCGTTTCACCACACAGTGGTTCATCAGGGGAGTAATACGAAAAAAAAAAAAAAAAGATTCGCTATGACAAAGCAAATAATGGTCCACAATAAAACAGATGTCTAAGATATATATATCCGATATGGCGCAGCAGATAAACAAGCAATTCTTCAAACATATAATTCATCAAATAAATTAATCGGTCCCAATAATAGAATGATCAATGTCATCCTCTATAAACTCATGCCACAATCAACCGTACATGATCCCATGAATTAAATAAAAATAATGATAATTTTACACATGATTAAGGTAATCCAGATACACACGTAGGTAGTTCATATGTTAAATTCATCATAGGATCAAAACAGCACAAAATTCATAATCAGTCAAATGGCATAATTTATATCCATGGACACCCCCTGTCGGGGATCCCACATCAAAGGGGTGACCTACGTGTCCAGCTAAGATTGCTTATATATAGTACATCAAAGCGCGGGCACACGTCTGTATAACAGGTGACAGATATCAGAACAAGTGGTTAGTCTCTTACTGCACCCACGGATCTTCAGGTGAGTTCCACGGACCCAGCGGGCACACAGTCATAAGTACAGGTGACATTTGAATGTATATCAAGCATGAACATCAGAATCTGTTTATCCTGATGTTGGAGACCCTCTGAACTCACCTGAAGATCCGTGGGTGCAGTAAGAGACTAACCACTTGTTCTGATATCTGTCACCTGTTATACAGACGTGTGCCCGCGCTTTGATGTACTATATATAAGCAATCTTAGATGGACACGTAGGTCACCCCTTTGATGTGGGATCCCCGACCTGGGGTGTCCATGGATATAAATCATGCCATTTGACTGATTATGAATTATGTGCTGTTTTGATCCTATGATGAATTTAACATATGAACTACCTACGTGTGTATCTGGATTACCTTAATCATGTGTAAAATGATCATTATTTTTATTTAATTCATGGGATCATGTACGGTTGATTGTGGCATGAGTTTATAGAGGGTGACATTGATCATTCTATTATTGGGACCGATGAATTTATTTGATGAATTGCTTGTTTATCTGCTGCGCCATATCGGATATATATATCTTAGACATCTGTTTTATTGTGGACCATCATTTGTTTTGTCATAGCGAATTTGTTGTTTTTTTCGTATCACTCCCGTGATGAACCACTGTGTGGTGAAACGCGTTGGTACGGATTAAGAAGAAGTAAGGGTAAGGTAGGTTAGGTACGGGACCAGGGGCCATCCACCTTCAGCGTGTTCCTCTGGGTTAAGGGATTAGTCAGGGCATTGCAGGGAATAGACAATCCCCTTCTCTGACCTCCCTGGTATAATTTGCATAAACTAATCCCCTCCTTGACTTTATCTTTATATAGAGGATTTATTTTGCTATGGTTTGGTCTTGGTCTTTTTGATAAAGATAAACCTACATCGATGAGTGTTTATGAAGTATTTTCATTTTAAATATTTATTTAATAAAAGTCATATTTTAGTAGTTCGTGCTCTCTATGATTCGCAATGTAATTCAGCAGGAATGAATGTTGAATACACCTAACAGTATTCCAATCTGTCTTCATGTCAACTGTTGAATAGATTGACTGTACGTGAATAGTAATTCGAGATTTCTCTCCAGCAAAGTCCATACCATCAGGATTTGAGGGTGAAGAACACATGATCTCCAGGCTCTGCGGCCTGGTTTTGACCTATGCCAAATCTGTTAGCAACTCCATGTTTGTTGGCCTCGGTGACAGTGAATGGCACGACTGTGTATCACCACTGCTAGCTAACCTGAGGAGGCCACGTATATGTTTACTTCTCATGATTTACGGATGAATCACTTTACTGACCAATAGATCTAACTCTGAAGAAATTATTTAGTCACTACTGAACCTCTAGTGCGTCGTGAGAAGGTACATACTACAGAGCAGAAAACAAAGCTGCTATGTGGATCTGGAAGGAATGGAAACAAAATAGGTTTTCTCCATCCTTATTTAGCATGGGTTGTATAAACCTGCACAAGGCTCCCTCTCCACAGAAACCTCCACATTAGCAAGTAAAGGCATGGAAAAGGTGAATAAAAATCATAAATTTGACCATGCATTGGCATTCAGCTATCTCTGCCTCCCCCCCCCCCCATTCACATGCATACTAGGCCAAATTGTGTGTTATGAAAGGGGAGAGTAAGAAAGCAGCTGACAGGCATCCATGGCAGCGCCTTTTTATCCTGAGAACAAAAGAAGTGGACATGTTATATTCCAACTACTCAATTTGTCTCTTCTACATCTGCTTTGGCGGAGATTCAGGAAGTCCCATACACATTACATGGCGCCACTGCGCCACTAAAATTGTCAGGTTTCGCCAATATTGATCTAATTTCGCCAACTTAAGTCCATTTTGTTCTGCAGGAGATCGATAAAAAAAATAAACAAGTGCCAGATTGGCCTGTTAGTAGGATGGCACGGTGACATGAGCCATACCAAGAGGTGCCAACACTTAAATGCATGCATCCTATATCTCCTAGATGGCCCATTTCTCCCCAGTATATCAGATCAAGAAATGTATGATCAGCAAAGCCAAGAAGCTTTCACAAATACACACTGCAATAGATTTCCATCTACATTCAAAATGAGGTGATGGGAAGACATCTATCTGGAGGAGGTATGGACTGTAGTAGTACTTACTTCAATGTTTTGCAGCTTGGTCTGCAGGTCCAGAAGTTCCAGTAGGATATCCGGGGAGAGGATTCCACTAAAGTTCAGCTTTCCAAAGAAGAGGGAATTGTAAGAGTATGGTGGGCGATTGTCAGCCGTTATAATTAGCTGATTAGTTCTAAAGAATGGGCCAAAATTTGCATCATGAAAGTCCTTTTCCTTTCTGGCTCTACTGCTTGGTGCTGACCACAGCTCAACAGGATCTGTAGTCAGTTTAATTAACACCATGCCTGCTGAGAGAACAACAACTACAACTAGAGAGATGGCAATGACTGTTTTAGGGTAGGTAGCTATACGAATGCCCCACCACTGAAATGCTTTCTCCATTGAGACATTCGTTTTGTAGGTGATTTTCTCTGAACAGCTCAGGTCAGAGAGTTGGACTCGTGGTGGCTCTTTATTTTTTGTTTTGTCTTTCTTGCACCTGTTTGCTGCACATCCCATGCCCAAAAACACAAAAAAGAAAAACAACAATGTGCCAAAAACTACAATGCTTATTATTAAGTACCCATCCACAGGCCCTATCTTGAAAGGGTCTGGCAATGGCTCTGGTACAGGAATTTTTGGGCATGCTTCTTTACAGTCTTGGCATGTGCAGGCACTCCCTGAATCTCCCCCTGGTCCAACACTACAACTCCACACTGTGCTATCATGTGGCACGATAGAACCACCAACTTCAGTATTATTGTCTATAAGTCTGAAATCAATGACAAGTGGTGCCAACCCATTGCTGATGTCTCCTTGAAAGTCAAGCCAGCGTTGACTGGTGCAAAACTCTGCTCCATATTTTCCACACATTGTAGAAATAGCAAACCCACCGGTGGCAGGCAAGCGAACATTTCTGCAGGAGTCAAAAGATCTCTCGGCAAATTGCTGCTGGTAAAAGCACTGATACTCCAGTACACCTTCTTTAGCAACCCCACTGATATTGCGAGGGATTGTTCGGACAACATTAATGAATGTGCTCTGATTTGGGCTGCAGGTGTTCTGGCAATGAATGTTGGCAAAGTTTTCGGCACATGAGGGGCATCGATTCAAGATGGACATAGATAGTGCAAAGCTTTTCTGGATGCTTTGTAGTTGTCCAACTGAGCAGCAGGCATATGTATCGTTGTCCCCATTGTACAGCATTGGGCAAACGTCTTTTAGAAGATTGAGGTGCAGCCCGGTTATTCTATTGGCTTTTGTGTTGGATTCACAAGGAATATCTGTTTTGAGCAGAGGTTTAGTCACTTCTGGATTCACACCACATTCGTCATACAGAGAACAATATCCCTCCTGCTTTATGGTGGTCTTTCCATTAGCCTGGCAATTAAAAAGAAATGGAGAATTAAATATTACTCTCGAAATAGCAATAACAATAAAAATTAAGCCGGATAGAACATCAAACGCTAGCAAGGTGAATAGAGGCTAAAAAAAAACAAGTGAACTTTGGATCAAACAAAAACAAAAAAAAACTTACTGTTTGCTGAAGATAAAGGTGAATATGCAAAATAAAAGTAAAGCAATAAGAGTAAAGTCAGGTCACATCTGCCTAAATATATATATGCACAAGTCAATGATGCCTGGTTTTACAAAATGGTATTACATTTACTAATTAAGGAGACGTTGATCTTTACCCCAGACTTCTTGGAAATTATTCTAGACATAGGACACTTTGTTTAGTCAATGTTTCAGCAATTATAAAGTACAATTGTATAAAATGGTCTCCTCTATGGCTACGTAGGTCTAGCTGGCCTTTTAGGGATTTTTGATGAGATGAAGAAAAGTTGACCACGTTGCCTCATCATAGCAATTCCTTTGAATGTAAAAAGCCCTCTCTAAAGGTAGCGGCATATACAGGCAATAAAGCCTTATTCGTGTATGTATACATTTAACAACTCTTTATGGTTCACCAGTTATAGATGACCCATAGTTATAGATGACCCGTATACAAATGAATACCAATATCGGAGCGGCTTAAGCTTTTGGTAAAGATTTCCAGCCACTTTCAAAAACTTCAGCCCAGGAGTGACGAAAACCAAGTTTGCCAGGATATCAGTCCATGGCCACTGTCTACAGAACAGGTAAGAATGACTCTTCCATTGACAGATGGTATTAGACAAGTTACTTTGTTTTCAAATTGATACCAACCTGAAGAGGGAGCATAACCCCCAGTATCACCACTGTGAGAATCCCGGGCAGCATCTTTCTCCCCTTCTGATTAGCCCAGGGAGGCCGGGTGATACCTGTGCCAGGAGCCGGGATGTTCAGCTGTACAAGCAGCACTTACAATGTGATATTGATCTGACTATTTCTAGTACAGGATTCTGCACAGGAGCCAATTGGGAGTGACAGATGTGATATATCCAGCTTCTTATTAACTAGGAGAAGAGGGGGTGGGGAGTGGACAATAATGACTCATACAGGGAGAGAATGTCACTAAATAAATGGACGACACTTGATCCATTTATAGTAATACAAGAATGTATATTTTATAGGTACTTATCTCCTGTGAATATATTATCTTTTATAATACACACAATCAGACTGCAATGCTCATAAAGATTGCTGACCGACTAAATGGTCTACTCAAAAAGTTGACCAACATATGAAATATGTTTGCTTCCTTGATTGATTTCGAGTTCCATGATGTTTTCATCTCTGTTCGTATCTAAAGATAGGAGATAGATAGATACTGTAGATAGATAGATAGATAGATAGATAGATAGATAGATAGATAGATGTGAAATAGTATCATACAGTGCATTTATAATGCTGTATAGTGCACACAAGTCAATAAAAGGTATAATATTAATTATTAATATTTCATTATGTTAAACTGCTTATTTCAACTGCTGTTTTTCCCCTCGTTTCCTTATTTTCGTGACTCATTTGGATATTGTTGACTCTGTTGCAATGAGTGTTTCTGCAGTGATAACAACTGTTTTCCTGGTAAGTGGCCGTGTATTGAGATTTTATATATTATAAGCTATAGCAGTGTTTTCAATAGAGCAGTGTTTCAGTAGACGGGAGCCACATGAGGCCCTTGGGCCTTACACGTGGAATGCCATGTCAATGCACATTTTACTCCAATAGACTAAAGCTTGCCTAGGAAATGCTAGTCCATGCTGCCCCATAGTGTTCTGTCCCTGGTGCAGTGCGCAGTCAAAGGTAACCTTGGGGTGTAATGTCTTCTGGTCCCATGTCACCAGGTATTCCAATGTTGAACTCCACTCTTATGATCCTCAATCCTTGATAACACTGGAAGAGTGTCCTGTCCATGGCAATTGGTTCCAGTCACTGGGGCACCACTTATATAGTTTGCCAGACCTTGGTGAACCACTTGATATAAGCTTTTACTCAAAGGGGTTCTCTCAGCTGGAACATTGCTAGGATATGCCACCAATGTCATATAGGTGCAGATCCACTCCAATCTCTAGAATAAAGCTCCCAAAGAGAATGTGAGTGTACCACACATGGACGGCAACCATGCCGTCCATGTGTGGTACACTCGCTGGCTCGGCTGGCTCGGCTATTTCCAGCAGTTCCGTATAGGTGAATGGACCAGCGGCCACACTTGTCCGGTGCACTCTTATTCTCTTTGGGAGCGTTGTTCTGTAGATAGAAGCAGGTCTCAGAGGTGGGACCTGCACCTATCTGCCATTGGTGCCATATCCTAGCGAGATGCCACCAAGGTTCCAGGTGAGACAACCCCTTTCATGGTTTGGGCCCAGTACCCTGGGTTTAGTGCTTAGTTTTCAGGGATCATGTCTAACGATAGCGGTGCAGTTTTTTAGATCCTGACTGGATGGTGCTGTGACTTTCTTATATAGTAAGGAGTTCTTTTGCAAAAGCTTAAATCCATCACAAGGTCATATGAAATAGCATGGTTATGCTGCCTTGAATTTTTTAATGAGCTGGTAGAATACCATTAATTATACTGCAATATCACACACCACGGCAGCTACTTAACATGGGCACTTTGCAAATAAATGAATGAAAATGTATGCAGATTTACTATAAAAATAATGAATTTCTGCTGTGGAATCTCATGACATGAAATTGCTATATAACACGGCAAGGTATAGAGGTTAAGGTTATACCTATGTTATCTTTTTGGGCATCACGATATCTCAGGTTGTTTGGGACCTTTGATTGTTGTTTGCTGTGGAGTTTCCAAGCCCAAGATTAAAATCTACCATAAAATCATCATAGTGCAGCGTCCCACATTTGTGTAAAAGGGACACATTAAATCTCTGTATTCATCTAATGTACTGAATGTATAGTATTTCCCATTCATCAGGCTGGCAATGTCATTTCACCAATTAGCCCCGAGGTGGTGCTGGCACCACTTATTTATATATATAATGGAGAGTGAATCTGGATCGCACATCCTCAACACTATGCTTTTGATGTAATGACTGTCTCAGCATAATTACGTGGCATATCCGCCCAATTTGTAATACATTGTATGCTGTGCATAAGAGGCATTAGTATACAGTTTGATCAAAGAGCATAGGCCCACTTTCCGCGACAAGGAAGCCTCTGCAAGTGGGAAACTACTCTAACCTATAAATGGTGCAGCCGTGCGCGGCGACCACCGGCGCCCCAGCACCGCACCAGCAGCAGACAGCGGGACCCAGGAGCCACACAGCAACCCCACTGTGCAGCAAAGCCTCCTTGGCTCTGGGACCCACCGCCCCGCCAGCACAGCACTGAGGCAGCAATGGCAGACACGCAGTACTGCACCATGTGAACGAGTGCAAAGAGCTCACCCAGTCACGACCCTCAGGAAATGCATCTGAGAGATAGTAGGAGTTTATAAACCCCTTGCAGCTAAGGCTAATTAAAAACACCTAGTCTAAATGGGGAGGAGTGCTGACCCCAGAGGGGGGGAAGAAAATAAGTATTTATTTATATAGCTTGAGGTGTGCTAGAACAGGACTCAGAAAGTAAAAAATTCTGGGTAGAGTGAAAGGAGAGGAGTGTGTATGGAAGAGAGGAACAGGCTTTATTCAAGATGTAGCTGCAAAACCTTTCCTCCAGGACTTGATCAACCCTGGAGAAGACAAATTAAGATTTGTTGTATCATCCTAGCACCAGGCAGTGAGTCTATGTATAAATGTGCAGTAAGCCTAGTGAGGATTAGAGCTGAACCCAGCCTATGGACCTCATCAGCGCAAGTGTCTGAGAGTAACTCTAGAAGTGCCGGGACACGTATGGATAATTAGTGTGCAGAATTGTCCTTTATCCACTACACAAGCCTTCCAGGGCATAGTGAAAAACCTAGACTTTTTAGGAGAGCATCCTGCAAATAATGAAGCAGAAGACTGATGCCTGCCACGAGGGAGATCGCCCTTATTGGATAGCTCAGGATAAGTATAAACCAGCATATTTAGTACCAGAGTGCTATAATTTGGACTTAGAATAAGTACACAAGCCCTGCCTGTAAAGTGTCCACCTTAAAGGGAACTGACTATTGCCTAAACCTGATAAAAGGAATACAATTGAGCCCATTTCTCAGTCATTACCCATGCCATACTAATGAACTGTATCTGAATTGACTGCCTGAAGACAAGTCATTTAGTAAAGTTCAACTGTTTTGTTACCATCGACTCCTCATCATTTCTATTACTACATTTATCATTTGCACCTAACGGTGCTGGCATCACAAACACAGGGGCCCAGCCGCCAAAGCACCCTAAAACACCACCGCCACAAGGGCACCTCAACCAACATCTGGCTGGTGTTCCCTGCAACCAAGAGTGTTTGAAGATTTTGTGCTGTCTTCCCCACCACTGCACTGCTGACCCAGGGAGCCGTCTGCTAACCGTGAGTACCGAATGAACTACTACCCTCATCAGCCCACCATGCATTCACGTGTTCCCCTGTAGTCTGGCATGTTGTAATAGCAATATGTCAGATTTTATTCATGGGGGTTCATGAAGTATGACCCCCTAACTGAGGACACAGAGCTGACAGAATAAAGTAATAGGGATGAAGTGAATGGGAGCAGTGTTGTAGTCGCCAGCTCCATCCACTACAGTGACTACACAGTAGAGGGAGCTGTGTAGTCCCAGCGCCTGAGCTACTGTGAAACGGCTAATTGGTGGGGGTGAGGGTTGTTGGACCCCCACCAATGAGATATTCATGGCTACTATAGATGAGCAAAGCGAGCTTTGGATGCTACATCCGAAGCCAATTCGCTAAACAATTTGTTATAATACTGTACGGAGATCCGTCTCTGTACAGTATTAGAATGTATGGGCTCCAATGAGCCGAAGTTATTCACAAATTTACGCGATACTTTGTTTTATAACTTCAGTAATTGATTATTTCAGTGAAAAACTACTTCAAAACTTGGAACCAAACACAGCTTTGGTTCCGAGTGGTACATTGGAACCGGAGCCAAGTTTGGTTCTAAGGTTTTTCACTGTAATAATCAATTACCTAAGTTATTCAACAAAGTCGCGCGACTTTGTCAATAACGGACTTAGGCTCATCGGAGACCATACATTCTAATACTGTACGGAGATGGATCTCTGCACAGTATTATAACAAATATTTTAGCAAAGTGACTTCGGATGAAGCATCCGAAGTCGCTTTGCTCATCTCTAATGGCTACCCTGAGGATAGGCTATCAATATCAAATCCTGAAATATTCCCTTTAGGCTGCCTTTACACAGACCCATAAGGACACGGAAGCACACAGAAGCGCTTCCTCGTGTTTCTGGGTCAGTGTCTCCACACCGCTAAAGTTAGGACATGCCCTATCTTTGGCCACATCTTGTGGATCGTGGACCCATTGAGGTGAATGGATCTGTATCACAATGCGGAGTGCACACGGCCGGTGCCTGTGTTTTGTGGATCCACAGCTTGCAGTCCGCAAATCTGGCATGGTCGTCCCACGGTCGTATGAAAGTTCTTAATCCCTCATATTTATTCCAATTTACATGCCCACATCCTTCCCCCTATTCTCTCACATTTAATTTGCCATATTTTAACCTACCGAGCCTAACCTTTGTCTCTATCCAGTCTGAATATAGGGAGAGCTGGAGTTTCTCAGTCAGCATGTCAATGGTTGACATTTTGAGCAATCCACTGTATCAACAAGTAATGTTTTAACTTCCATCAACATAGTATGGACCTAGGCAGCCCATCTAATCTCATGGTCCACCCCTAATTTCCAATGTTGTTGGTTCTTGCTGCATGTCTACGTGGTACAAATTAAATGTGTAGTCTTTCCAGATGATTAGGATCTGAAGGAATATTAGAGGCATCAACTCAATAGGAGCATACATCAGTCTGTAAAGTCTTGCTAATGACATGCTTCCTCACCATCCATCTAGAAGATGCTGTGCGGTGAGACATAATTTAAATACCTGCATCAATAACCAAAGTGTCTTAAGATCTACCGTAGTGTTCAAAAAATAGCAATGAGTTTAAAAAAGCAAATAAACTACAAAATCATTATAATCACTTTTATTTCCGCAAATGTAGATGCACACATTCAATTTCAAAATTGGCTCTTCAAAAACTAGCAGTGTCTTGTCAACTCATAGATGTAATGTTATGAACTGAAAAAAATGTTTGAGCGTTCACTTTACTTTGAAAGACTGAACTAATATTTAGTGGCAGAACCATTGTTTCTGTGAACTGCCTGACATCTGTGTTTCATGGAGTCGACCAACCCTTGGCATCTCTGAACAGATATTCCAGTTCAGGACGATTGGACTACATTCCACAGTTCTTCTGCCTTTTTTGGCTTTGCCTCATAGACCATACTGTTGATTTCACTGCACATCTTCTCTATGGGATGGAGGTCCAGGGAATGGGCAGGACACTCCATTACCTCAATCCTGTTTGTCTGTAACCAAGCGTTGTCCGCTTACTGGTGCGTTTTGGGTCATTGTTGTGTTGAAACACCCGTTTCAAGGGCATTTCTTCTTCGGCATAGGGCAACATGATCTCCTCATGGATTTTAATTTATTCAAACTGATCCATAATCCCTCGTATGTAATAAATAGGCCCAGGCTCGGACTGGCCCACAGGGGTACAGGGGAATCCCCTGGTGGGACCCTGAGCAAGGTGGGCCCCTAGTCTCCCACCCCCGGCACAAGTTTCACATAACACATTAGATTTACTGCACTACATACATATATTTAATGTACAGCTCCTCAACCAGCCTATGTTCATATAAAAAAAATTGTTAGATTATTTATTATATTTTAATGTATCCATATGGTGGGCCCCCAAAATAAATTTTACTGGTGGGCCCTAGGTACCCCAGTCCGACACTGAATAGGCCCAACACCATGGTAGGAGAAACATCCCCATATCATGATTTTTGCACCACCATGGTTTACTGTCTTCACAGTGTACTTTGGCTTGAATTAAAGGGGTTGTCTCATCATAGACAATGGGGGCATATTGCTATATGGGCTATATGGGCTCAACAGAAATAGCTGAGCCAGCGCTCAGCTATTTTCGTCGGCCCCATAGAAAATTAATGGAGGGCAGCTGCGCGTGCGCAGTGTGCCCTCCTTCACTTTCGGGGATCCATTCTGGACCTGCACCTATAAGAAAATGGGGGCATATCCTAACGAGTTGCCCCCATTGTCTGTCATGAGACAACCCCTTTAAGTTCTCAGGGGTCATCTGACATACTGTCAGTGGCCACTAGACCTAAAAAGAACTATTTTGCTTTCATCAGATCACAAAATGTTGCACCATTTCTCTTTTGATGTGTTCCATGGCAAATTTTAACCTATTCAGGACATGCCTTTATTTCGACGAGACTTTGTGTAGAGTTCTTCCTGGTAACTTGGCTTAACTTAATAGTCTTCTGATTGTAGCTGTACTCACTGGTAAGCTCAGATCTTCTTTGATCTTTTTGGAGGTGATCATTGGCTGAGCCTTTACCATTTTGGCTATTCTTCGATCCATTTGAACAGTAGTACCCCAGTTCCTTCCACGTCTTTCAGGTTTTAGTTGCCACTTCAAGGCGTTTGAGCTTAGCAGCCTATAATGTTTTCCCTCTCCAATCAACTGTTAAAAAAAATATTTATTCTTCATCAGAACAATGTCTGGAACGACCCATTTTCCTCAGTATTGCAGAAGGAAATACACTATAACTAACATGTGCAACATTTGCCACCCTCCTTAAAGGGGTTTTCCCAAGAAAAATATTCTACATTTTTCAAACCAGCACCAGAATCTGAATACTTTTGTAATTTTATACAGCTGCTGAGTTATTCACCGAAATCTATCTGTATAGCACCACCTGCTGTTGGTTCGTTTTTTAAATCCTTTGTCCTGATCACTGAGATGGAAGCATATGCTCAATTCCAACCTTCAACTGTCACCAGCTGCAGCTAATATGACACACCCACTGAGAAAGGACATTAGCTTGAAATAAATCTAGCAGAACGATTGTAGCAGTTAATGGGGAGATCCCTGGTTCCATGTGAGATACAGGGCTGGTTCTAGCTTTGTTAGAAATGGGCTGATATTGGATTTTCATTTTTTACATTAATCATGGAATAACCCCTTTAAATAAGGGCAATAATTGACACCTGTTATTCCACAGAATGAATGACCACCAATTTAACTCCTCTCTGCTATTATTTTTCACTTAAAGGGGTTGTCTCACTTCCGCCAGTGACATTTATCATGTAGAGAAAGTTAATACAAGGCACTTACTAATGTATTGTTATTATCCATATTGCTTCCTTTGCTGGTTGAATTCATTTTTTCATCACATTTTACACTGCTAGTTTCCATTGTTACGACCACCCTTCAATCCATCAGTTGTGGTCGTGCTTACACAGTGTAGGAAAAAGCGTCAGCCTCTCTGTTGGTCAGGACCATGGGAGTGCACATAGGCTGGTGCTTTTTCCTATAGTGTGCAAGCACGACCACCAGTGTTGGATTGCAGGGTGGTTGTAACCATGGAAACGAGCAGTGTATAATGTGATGAAAAAATGAATAAAGCCAGCAAAGGAAGCAATATGGATAATAACAATACATTAGTAAGTGCCTTGTATTAACTTTCTCTACATAATAAATGCCATTTGCTGAAGTGAAAGCACCCTTTAATTACTCTTAGAGCTCATGCACACGACTGTGTTGCGGTCCGCAATGCACGGGCACTGACCGTGGGACCGCCGCATGTGGATCGTCGACCCATTCACTTTTACTACTTTTTTGAGGTGCAGAGGCGCGGACAGAAAACCCACGGAAACATTCCGTAGTGCTTCCGTGGGCTTCTGATCTGTGCCTCCGTTCCGCACCGCATCTCCTGGACTGCAGACCCATTCAAGTGAATGGGTCTGCATCCGTGATGCAGGGTGTATTGCGGACCCGGGTAACGGCCATGTGCATGAGCCCTAAATGAGTGGCATGCATGTCCTAATTGTTGGATCTGTTTTATTTTTCACTCTACCACACTTAGGGAGAGTTCACATCACCGTTATTTTTCCGTTGTTCTGATCCGTCAGAAGAACAGAAAAATGAAGAAAAAATAACATCCGTCTTTACATTTTTCTCTACAAGTAATTATTTGCTATGTAGAAATATCACTTCTACCAAAAAACAATGATTTATCAGGTTAATGATGGTGGACTGCTCTTTTTTGAACACTACTGTACTACACATATTGACCCCTAAGGATACTATATAGTATTGCCACTGCCTTCCTCTGTGGCCTAGTGTTGAGCGAACAGTTCGAGCATAGTTCGGGTCCGTACCGAATTTTGGGGTGTTTGGGACCTGGACCCGGACCCGAACATTTTCAAAAAGGTTCGGGTTCGGGTCCGTTGTTCGGCGATTTCTTCCTGCTTTTTGAAGGGCTGCACAGCAGCCAATCAGCTAGCGTTTTACTTCTTGCCCTAAGAAGCCATCACAGCCATGCCTACTAATGGCATGGCTGTGATTGGCCAAGTGCAGCATGTGACCCAGCCTCTATTTAAGCTGGAGTCACGTAGCGCCGCACGTCACACTGCTATATATATACAAAAATAAGAAAACAAAGAGCAGCACACAAAAATATTCAGCAGGTGCAATTCCCTCAAGAGACCGGCAACCAAGGTCCACTTAAATATATTGAGTAAAAGAAGGCAGCACTCCAAAGGTTCAGTGGAAAAATGGTGGGTGGTTTATTAGCCCATATAGCAGCAACGTTTCAGCTCTACTCAGTGGAGCCTTTGTCAAGCTATGTATATCATCTGTATATATGTATGCAGAGATATATGTTTACTGATCTATATCTTTATATACATATTTACATATATATCTATATACTGTATCTCATATATAAAAATGAATTTCTGTCTAGACGGCCTTTATGCGCGACCAAACGACTGGACCGATCTTCACCATATTTGGGACACGGGTACATCAGGTGTCTGGGAAGGTTTTAGACCGTCTCTCAGCTCTCTAGGACGTACCGATCCTGAGATATTCCCAAAACATTACCTGCATTAGCCAATACAAACCAGTAAGCCTTCCACTAAGTGAAATCCTAACTGTCATACACACGGTCACATGCACACTGATTTATTCCAGGTAGGTTTCCATAACAGGGGTGATATAAAAGTGGTGATAAAAAAGGTTAAGCGACTCACTGCTACCAGGGATATGGATGTGGTGCTCAATCCAGATGGAGCTTACCCAGTGCTCCAGAAGGCGCCTGAAACAGAAATATTGTAATAAAGGACGGCACTCATTTGGTTAAGTAATGGGGATTTAGGGTACTTTCACACTTGCGGCATAGCTATCCGGCAGGCTATTCCGGCGGGTGAACAGCCTGCCAGATCCGCCATGCCGCAAGTACCCATGCACTGCCGTGCTGCCGCTCTGTCCCCATTGACTATAATGGGGCGGCGGGCGGAGCTATGGCGCAGCACGGCAGTTCGCGGCCGGAGATCGCCGGACTAAAAGTACTGCAGGTCCGACTTTTTAGTCCGGTGATCTCTGCCGTGCACTGCAGTGCTGCGCCGCAGCTCCGCCCCCCGACCCATTATAGTCAATGGGGACGGAGCAGCAGCACGGCAGTGCACAGGTACTTGCGGCATGGCAGATCTGGCAGGCTGTTCACCCGCCGGAACAGCCTGCCGGATAGCTATGCCGCTAGTGTGAAAGTACCCTTATTTGTTTTTGTGCAAAAAAAGTATATATTTATTTTTAATAAATTGGTTAAAAATAGTTATTTGATAAAAAGTTGTTTTTGTTGGGAATATTAGTGAGAATTATTATTTCTGGGTTGTTAAAAATGGCCTGATAATATTGAATGTTAAATATCAGCTGATATCTAAGAAGGTTAAAAAATTAAAAAAATGTGTAGCAGAAAAAACAATTATAAATTCATAAGGCCCCATTCACACGTCCGCAATTCCGTTCCGCATTTTGCGGAGCGGATTGCACCCATTAGTTTCAGTGGGGACAGGCGATGTCCCGTCCGGGTCCGCAGCTGCGGATCCGCACTTCCGGGTCTGCAATTGCGTTCCTGAAAAAATAGAACATGTCCTATTCTTGTCCGCAATTGCGGACAAAGAAAAGGCATTTTCTATGAGAGTGCGGCGATGTGCGGTCCGCAAAATGCGGGCGACATCGCCGGTTTCCGTGGATCCGTGGATCCGCAAAACACACACGGACCTGTGAATGGACCCTAATAGTAAAGAATCCAGGATGATGAAAGAATTCATAATAAGTAGTCCGTTTGTATAAAGTTCATAAAAAAAAATATATAAAAAAATTGTGTATAGGTACTTTGGAATCCCTCCACAATAGTAGAGTGTCTCTGAGTAGGCAAACAATTATAATTATAGGAGCCCAAAGTTTAGTCCTTCTGTGTGAGCAGAAAAAGGAGGAGTAGTATACCTTTTCGATATAAATTACATTACCCTTGTTGCTTGTAACAATTGGTCCGCTCCTAGCAGGCTTACCACTGTGGATCCGGGTGTCGGCGGTGTCTGTTGTGCGTGCGCTAAGTCCTCCACGTGTCTAGAGTGGCGCGGCATGGGAGTTGTGGCTTGTGTAGGAGGAATCGCGTCCCTTCCGGTCTTTTGTCACTTCCGGGTACCAGAGTTCGTGTGCCTCGTGTTGCTCTGTTGGTGTTTTGGCGCCAGATGCAAATTTTGAAATTTCTACTCGTGGTATTAGATTCTTTTTCAAGTTGTTAATAAAAAACAGCTAGCTGTCGATATTGTTATCGCTACTCACGCCCATAACAACCCAGCCATTTCTCTTCCTGCTGTAGGGTCAGCTTTGGTGCTAGGGCTGCACACGACAATAAGTCGCCACGACACATAGGGCACAACTACACTGCTACATGCATCCATCTTGGATGGATTTTTGCAACTGTTGTGTCGCAGTCGCAGCATGTTGCATGTCACAGTGTGACATCATAGCCTATCATTATAAAAATTGTTGCACGACATTGGTATCGACAAAATGTCGTGCAACATAGGTCATCATCTTAGCGCTAGCCTTAAGGCGGGTGGGCACTGTGGAGGTCACTGTTATTAAAGGGGCGAGCACTGTGGAGCTCACGGTTATTAAAGGAGCGGGCATTGTGAAGGTCACTGTTAAAGGGGCGATCACTGTTAAAGGGGCTGGCACTGTGGAGGTCACTGTTAAAGGGGCGGCCACTATGAAGGTCAGTGTTAAAGGGGAAGGGGTGGTTAATGTTAAAGGGACGGCCACTGTTGAGGTCACTGTTAAAGAGGCGGACACTGTGGAGTGTCACTGTTGAAGGGCGGAGCACTGTGGAGGTACAATGTTAAAGGGGTGGGCACTGTGGAGGTCACTATTAAGGGGAGGGCACTGTGGAGGTCACTGTTAAAGGGGTGGGCACTGTGAAGATCACTGTTAAAGGGGCGGGCACTGTGGAGGTTACTGTTAAAAATGCGGTCACTGTTAAAGGGGCAGGCACTGTGGAGGTCACTGTTAAAGGGTTGGGCACAGTGAAGGTCACTGTTAAAGGGGTGGGCACTGTGGAGGTCACTGTTAAAGGGGCAGGCACTGTAGAGGTCACTGTTAAAGAGGCGGCTACTGTGGAGGTTAATGTTAAATGGGCGGGTACTGTAGATGTCATTGTTATGGGGGGATACTGTTGATATCTTTTTACGACACACGGAAACAGGAAACGAAATAGATGAAATATACCCGTGCGAAGCTGGGTTCTTCTGCTAGTATATATATATATATATATTCTCTGAAGAGCATCAATTTACTTTTGTCTGGTCGTGGGGGGTTGTTTTGGGGACCGATCGCCAGAATCTGTCTGCAGTAATGATTTCACACAGCTGCCGGCAATGGTAGGGATCGCGCATGCGGAGGATCCCCTCCAGGAGCAGAGCCGTCAGCCAGAGGCAGTGAGAGGATGGCGGGCACACATGCTCTGACGTTTCGTGTACAGAGCTGGGCCACTCCCTAAGGCAGGGATAAGCCTTTTACGTCAAACGTCATCGCAGGAGCCTGTGGTGGATGATGTCGGGGTCACGATGACCCGCATCGACCGTGCAGAAACATGGCATATTACATGAAGAGAGTAAATTACAAATGTATTTTTAGGCAAGTTTATAAGCCACATTGCCATAAGTATATACAACTCGGACAACCCCTTGCAAGGAGGATTAGGCTGATAAAGCTTGAGTTGGAGATCTCCAGCGGTGGAGCTGAATGGACAGCTGTAATCCAGTATTGGGCATGATTCCGTCCACAGGTCTGGCCACATTGGAGGTCTGCCTGAAAGGCCCACAGGGGTGAATAACCCTTTAAGAGTGTCACATGGGATTCCTACAGAATATTAATTTTAGAATTTGTTATGCCTACTCATGTGTACATGCTTTTTACTTTGTTTCTTCAAATTTTTATTTTATTTCAAATATATATATTATTCAACTTTCATTGCTAGCATTTTTAAGTATTGATAATACACACTTAAAGACAGTTCTTGTCACGGGAGAAGGCATTTTAAGGCACTCTATTCTTTCCTATCTGAAATCATTGAATATAATTGTTGAAAAAGTTCATCTTCAGAGACAATTAGATGCAGCACACACTAAATGGGCTTAATATTATCTCTATGGGAAACTTTGAGGGCTCATTCACACGAACGTATGGGTTCCGTTTCTGTATTGCGGACCGCATATGCAGATCCGCAATAAAACGGACACCGCTCCATGTGCATTCCGCATCACGGATGCGGACCCATTCTTTTCAATGGGTCCACAAATCAGGAGATGCGGAACGGTGCTTCTTTGAGTTCTGTACTTTCGTACCACAAAAAGATAGAACATGCCCTATCTTTTTGCGGAACAGAGGGATGCGGACCCATTCAAGTTGAATGGGTCTGGATCAGTCCTGGAAGCCTCATGAACGTTCTCCGTGTATTGGGGACTGCAAACCCCAACGGCCCCATGTCAATGAGCCCTGAGGCCCTATGTGTGCAAAATATAGCACATTATGCATATACTGACTGGCTTTATGTGAGCACAGTATAACTGTGCAGTGTATGTCAGTGTAGCATGCATTATATTTTTGATCAAAGAAAATCTGTCACCAGGATAATCGCTATTGAAGTGAATAGCACTTAGTACCTTATTTCCAGATGTGCCTTTGTTTCAGCAATAGATGTTTTCTATCTTCTGAAAATCAAGTTTTTTTGGTATGCAAATTAGCCAGTAAGGTGCCCAGAGGGGCGTCACTCTTGCAGGAAGGAGCCCAGGCACGCCCTCATGCTGGGAGCAGGGAAAGGGGGGCAGAGTTATGGCTTGAATGTGATGTAGGAGGGGTGGGTGGACACATTGTGGCAGGGGGCGTGCCTGGGCTCCTTCCTGCAAGAGTGACGCCCCTCTAGGAACCTTACTGGCTTATTAGCATACCAAATAAAATGGATTTCCTGAGGATAAAAAACATCTATTGCTGGAACAAAGGCACATCTGGAAATAAGGTGCTAAGTGCTATTAGGCTATGGCTTTATTTCAATAGCTATTATACTGGTGGCAGATTTCCTATGGCGCTAAATGGGCACTGTATTCATGGCACACTTTGGGCATTGTGCTGAAAACTATCCAATATTTCTAACATAACTCTTTTGTCACAATAAGTTGGAATTGGCGGTGGGGTGTTTGACTAGCCTAGTTGGTCTATCTCAACTGACTGCAGAGCCATGCCGTGAAAGATGATGCTCAGCAACCACAAGCACTATGGTGGTGTGTGTGCAATACTCCAGATGGTGCTATATTTTGTACTAAAGTTATGTTAAGTGTTCTGTATCTACCGTATGCCTGCATATCACAAGTGGACACCTATAGCCACAAGTAGCAGCTTATTGCTGTTAGCAAAGGGAAATTAGGACAGAGAGGACTACTCTGGAGTAATATTGCCACCATACCCTATTATCTGTGGACAGAGACATTACACATTGTACAGACGACAGCTGGATGTACTGTAATTCATTCTTTGCACTCAATAAAGAAAAACATTTGTTGTTCTAATAAGTCTGTCTGATTCCTTCACATCATCTTTTAACTTCACCACACCCCAAGGAGTCACGGCCTTGTTGAGCGCGGATATTCTAAACGCAAATTTTAATCGCAAGTATCGTCATTTCAAGAATTCCTGAATATCTAGAATATAGTGCTATATCTTCGTAATTACAAATATTCTAGATTTTTTTCATCACTATATCAACATATAATCTTTTCTCACTTATTGTATGTAGCTTTTCTTTATCCTTATTATGCTATCTATCATTCATCCTTTTTTTATAGTTATTATTTTATCTATCATTAATACATTTTTATTATAAGTATTTTCTTACCTATTATTTTTTATTTCTTATTTTTAAATTAAATCATTACCTATAACATACAATAGACAACATATAACAGACAATCACACAAAGGCTGTATTCCAAAAGCCTGGTATGTACAAGCCAACAACCTATCCATGAGACGGGTACAGTCAGCATACCTTACAATGGCAGCCTTCTGCACTATGAGACATTCAAAACCAGCTCTTATCTGACTGACAGCCAGTAAGCCTCAAAGTTGCTTGATTTAAAGGTGTTTTCCCATCTCAGACAATGGGGACATATCGCTAGGATATGCCCCCCATTGTCTGTTAGGTGCAGGTCCCACCGCTGGGACCCACACCTACAATGAGAACGGAGAAATGAACAGAGGGCGCACTGCGCATGCGCCCTTCATTCATTTCTATGGGGCCGACGAAAATAGCTGAGCGCTGGCTTGGCTTTTTCCGTCTGCCCCATAGAAATGAATAGGAGCATGGGCAGCACATGCGTGGTGCACTCCCATTCACTTCTATGGGAGCAGCTCTTGGTGGTGGACGGACCCCCGGGGCCCTCCAGCCACTGCGCTCCCGAGTCGTTGAGTCGGTCGACCTATCAGACAATGGGGGCACATCCTAGCGATATGCCCTCATTGTCTGAGATGGGAATACCCCTTTCTATACTGTTTTGTCATGTAAACTCATTTGCAGAAACTTGATTATGGGAAAGACATGCAAATTAGCAGAATCTGCCTTGGTTTTCAGCTGAAACATGTCTTTCCCATATTTAAGTTTATGCAAATGAGTTTACATGACAAAACAGTGTAGAAAGGTTATTGAATATAGGACAATTAGAAAACTGAAAATTTGTATGCAGCCCTCCTAAGCAGTGAGAGAAGAGTTATCTGGCATTCGTAAAAAAATGTACAATTTTTGTCATCCTAATAATAATGATCTAGGTGCGCAGGTCTCCCCTAGCCATCCAACTTAAATCAAGCAACTTTGAGGCTTACTGGATCTTAGTCAGATAAGAGCTGGTTTTCAATGTCTCATAGTGCACAAGGCTGCCATTGTAAGGTATCCTGACTGAACTTGTCTCATGGATAGGTTGTTGGCTTGTACATACCCATCTTTTGGCATGCAGCCTTTGTGTGATTGTCTATTTATTACATGTTATAGGTAATGAAATTGCGTGTGCAATATGTGCATATTACATTACCAATTTTTGCAATTCCAAGTTTGCAAATTTATGGCGACTACTCGGCCGAAAATGTGGGAAATATGGCAAATTCAAATATTATCTATGCCGCTCATCACTAAAAGAGTACAACGTGACACAATATCTCATCAGGGCCACTACAACTCCCATCCCTTGAAGAGGCTCCTCAGGGCCTCCCTGCATAATTTATCATCATGAACAGGATAGGCCTATCTGCCACCCACGCTAGAGCTTCTCCACTACTCCGAGGGGTTCTTCATCCTGTGTTAAAGCAGCCAGAGTATCTGCAGTTCTGCCTGAGGCCACTGGAGATCATCAACACTCCACCTACTTGAGCTACAGAATTGTTACTACAGCTTCAGCTACAGCTTAACCACCGGAGGGTGTTCTTATCGACATAGGAAATGAGGATGATTAGTTCTTCTCCCTAATCTGTAGCCTCTCCTAACCAGAAGAACAACCCAGGAGCCCTAAGAGTGTCAGGAGAGTAAGAACATTGGCAATGGCTGCTGTTGTGTGTGTTTCTTGTTGAGCCCTGCCACCAACCTGGTTCTTGTCTACAAGGACTCCATCTGTTATTAGAGTCCAATTGCACTAGCTGCTCTATCCCTATCCTTTCTCAGGTTATTGACAATATCCTACCTGATATTACCCATTGTACTGCAGATACCAGGACTCAAATGTAGCTGAGCCCTGCAACTAGGGCGCTAGTTAGTTTAGATAGTGAGGTCAATACCCTTGCCTCAACCAAAGACTGCCCCTCAGGACTCTTGTTATTATAATCCCTTGGGTAGCTAGAATCTTAGCCTGTGAATGTATGAATGCTTATGTCCTTAAGCCTTTTCTCTCCACGGTATTGAGTATTGGGTGAGAGGGAGCTAAATCATACTGCTCAATCTGAGTCTGCGTAGCAGCTGGAGATATGAGCCATAAGTAGTTACCTACAGATTTAACTCCTGATCTTGTTTCTAAAGGTTTCATTTTAGGCTGTATCACTGTTAGCACAGCCTGGTCTTGTTTCTAAAGGTGTCATCACTGTTAGCACAGCCTGGTCTTGTTTCTAAAGGTGTCATCACTATTAGCACAGCCTGGTCTTGTTTTTAAAGGCTTGCAGAAACACCCCATATATGGTCGTAAACTGCTGTATCGCCAAACAGCAGGGCACAGAATGAAGGGAACGCCATATGGTTTTTGGAAGGCAGATTTTGCTGGACAGTTTTTTCGACCCCATGTCCCAATTGAAGCCTCCCTAATACACCCCTAGAGTAGAAACTTAAAAAAGTGATCCCATTTTGGAAACTACTGGATAAGGTGGCAATTTTTGTTGGTACTATTTTTAGGGTACATATGATTTTTTGTTGCTCTATATTACATTTTTGTAAGGCAAGGTTACAAAAAATAGAAATTCTGAAATTTCATCTTCATTTGCCATAAACTCTTGAGGAACACCTAAAGGGTTAACAAAGTTTGTATAATCAGTTTTAAATACCTTGAGGGGTGTAGTTTCTTATATGGGGTCACTTATATGGAGTTTTTACTCTAGGGGAGCATCAGGGGGCTTCAAATGGGACATGGTGTCAAAAATCCAGTCCAGCAAAATCTGCCTTCCAAAAACCATATGGCGTTCCCTTCATTCTGTGCCCTGCAGTTTGGCCATACAGCAGTTTACGACCACATATGGGGTGTTTCTGTAAACTACAGAATCAGGGCAATAAATATAGAGTTTTGTTTGACCGTTAACCCTTGCTCTGTTACCTGAAAAAAACGGATTTAAATAGAAAATTTAGAAAAAATTGTTGTTTTGGGACCATTTTTATTTTTTTGACTGTGTTCATATGAGAGGTTAGGTTATGTGTTATTTTCATAGAGCAGATTCTTATAAACGCGGCAATACCTAATATGTCTACTCTTTTAAATTTATTTAGGTTTTACACTATAATATCCTTTTTTAAACAAACAAAAAAACATTTTAGTATCTCCATAGTCTGAGAGTCAGTTTTTTTTTAGATATTGGCCAATTGTCTTAGGTAGGGGCTCGATTGTTGCGGGATGAGATGGCCGGTTTTATCGGCACTATTTCGGGGTGCATATTACTTCTTGATCGCTTGCTATTACACTTTTTGTGATGTTAGGTGACAAAAAACTGCTTTTTACAGTATTTTTTTTTTTTTTTGTGGTATCCACCTGAGAGGTTAGGTTATGTGTTATTTTTATAGTTCAGCTTCTTACGAATGCGGCGATACATAGTATGTCCATTTAATTAGATTTTACACAATAATATCATTTTTGAAACAAAAAAAAATCACGTTTTAGTGTCTTCATAGCCTGAGAGCCATAATTGTTTTTTTTGGGCGATTTTCTTAGGAAAGGTATCATTTTTTGCGGGATGGGGTGACGGTTTGATTAGTACCATTTGGGTGTAGATACAACTTTTTTGATCACTTTTATTACCTTTTTGGGGAAGTAAGGTGGGCAAAATTTCAATTTTATCATAGTTTTTCTTTTTTTTATGTCATTCACCATACGGGGAAAGTAACAAACCCATTTCATAGATCAGGTCGTTACGGACGCGGTGGTATATAACATGTGTAGTGTATTTTATTTTTTTACATTTTTTTTTTTATTTTTACTTTCACTTTTTTTTTACCCAGATCCTTGGTTCTTGAAGATCCAGTGGATATGGTGTCTGTATAATACAGTACAGTACTTTATATAATGTACTGTACTGTATTTTTTTACTTTACACTTAGTCTGATTAGACTTCTGTTACAATGGCAAGCAGGACACCTGAAGGCGTCCTGTTGCCATGGTTACCATCCTCGGCTTCTAGAACAGAGCACGGCAGGCATGGGAGGGATGAGCTGACTGGACCTGGGGCTGCAGAGACGCCGATATGAGGGTCACAGGACCCCCTCGGCATTTGGAACATGGTTCCTGCTGCACGATCGCAGCAGGAACCATGTTCCTATCGCGTTTTTTTATTTTTAATACATTCGATTTTTCAGGACGTATGGGTACGCCCTGTGTCCTTAAGGACTTGAACATTAGGGCATACCCATACGTTCTATGTCCTAAGGGGTTAAAGAGAATCTGTGAGGACCACATCAGCAAAAAAAACACCTCACAAGCTAGAGTAACTGGTATATAGTGTAAATGGTGCTGAGTATCTTCATACTCACTTGCATTCTGACACTTTGCTCCCAGAAACCAGCAGTAAAATGCAGTGAGAGAGTGAGAGGACTCCTGTGCCCATACCCATAATGGAGAGGACTCAAGGAGGAGTCTTATTACTGCATTTTACTGCTGCTTTGTAGGAGCACAGCATCAGAAAGCAAATGAGTATGAAGATGAAAATGACATAACCGGACTCAGTGTCACTTACACTATGTACCGCTTACTCTAGTTTGGGGGGTGTTTTGGAGCTGACAGATTTCAAGACCAGGCCTAAGATATAGCCATTCGTAGCAAGAAGGCATCTCATGCCTCCTTGCCTCTTGTAAGAAAAATTGCCGGCAATTGATGGAGCTGGTACAAAGTACCAGCACTGGCATCCCAGTGTTCATACCAGCTAGGGTGGTGATTTACCAGCAAGGTGGCAAACCAAGATGCAAAAGACCCAACAGTATTAACTACTTACCGGCCACTGGATGCTTTAGAAATTCCTGACAGGTCTACATATGACCCTGCAAGGATGTTTCTGAATGTTTTACTGACTTTGCAGCTGCATGGAAGTCATGCAGCCGCAGGAACAAGCATCAGTGACAGCCCGACTCCCATAGAGACAGTTTATTACCACCCCTAACTCCCCATCTGCTCAATACACATTGCTCAATAAGCAGCATAACAGAAACCTATGGAAAATTGCCAGACCGCACTTAATAATAACCAATATTAAATCACATGTTAAAAAGTGTTTAAAAACAATGCAGGGAATAAGGCGACATACTGGTATGGAGACACACAGGGCAATATATATCAACCATTGTACTATATACCATGATAAACAAATTGGGTCATTTATCGAACTGGTGTAAAGTGGAACTGGCTTAGTTGCCCATAGCAACCTATCAGATTCCACCTTTCATTTTTCACAGCTTCTTTGGAAAATGAAAGGTGGAATCTGATTGGTTGCTATGGGCAACTAAGCCAGTTCTACTTTACACCAGTTTGATAAATGACCTCAATAGAGTGCAACTGCAGTTAAAAGAATCAGTGGCAAAGTAACAACACAATTCACACATTACCCATTGTGCACCAGCCCCGACGTTTGCCGTTTTTAGATGGGAAAAAAGTCCTGCATGCATTTTCCATAAAAATAAAACAATCTCAGACGGAAATGGCTCAAACGGATGACAACTGATGCAACAGGATCCGTTTTTCTGGGTAATTGTTCTGACGGATCAGAGAATTAATCAGTGACTTTAATACAAACTTACTGCTGACACCCTTTCCACTCTGTCAGGGGTCACTACTTGTCTCAGCGTGTAACAGAACAGGTTCTGTAGAAATCTATGTGGAATCAGCTGACGACGGTGAGAAAGGACTGCGCTCTTTCACTCTATAGTAGAATCTTGGGCCATTGCACAGTTCTTTATACCTGGCGCTAACATTGACCTGTAAGGCTGAGTTCACACTTGAGTTATTTGGTCAGTTTTGGCCCCGTAACTGACCAAATAAATGTAGTGTGAAGTGATTCTAAGAATGACTTCAGTCATTTGCGTGTCATACTGACTCACAGTACTGTTTCACTAGCATAGTGGACTCCCTATGCATGTTTCTCCAATGCACAGTGTTCTACACTACTATACAGGCTCTCAGCAGCCAGGAAATAGCAGCTTATTTAACCTGATTCGTCATGAATAAATTCAGATTGAATTGAATCTTTTTGGGATATTCGGTGAACCGTCTGAATTTTTGAGAAATTCGCTCATTTGTAGTGATATTGTTTAAAAAACTAAAAAACTGATAAAATTTAAATATATTATAACGGTCGAGCTACTGCTTGGTGGAATATACAGGTGGTACATGTTCTGTTACCCATGTCTGATATGTATATTCTGGTAATAAAGTCATTATATGTATTATCTGTGACATATTTCAATGAAAATAGTTGTTTTTTTTTTTTACTTTAACATCTCATGTTCCAAAGCATTATTTGCATATGATGATGTCATAATTACATTTTCCACCAATGCAATAGCTTATGTGCTCCAGAGCCTAATTTACATATTCATGTGATGATGTCACAATTGAATTTTCCACCAATCCGTTGGCTTATGTGTTCCTCATTTGCATATCCCGGTGACATCATACAGTGATGTCATAAAGACAGTGTCCCTTAACCAGTGCCTGAAGCTCTAACCTGTGCAGTGCTGTTGTCTTCTCAGTGGGACATAGTTCTGTTCTCTTGCGTCCTTAGCGATTATTTGCTACTGGAAGCGATTTTACTAAAAATGCCTGGTTCTATCCAGACCATGTGGCTTCTACTGCTGGTAACATCTGTCTTCATCGGACAATCTCTCTGCTGCATTCCATGCGACTCCAGAGGGAAAATGGCTATGGATAAATTCAACACCTTTATCGAAAGCCAAGTCGATGATATTGACTCAATAGAAGCTTATGTGAACATCAAGCGGTTTGCCAAAGCCGCAGAGAAAAAAGTCCTGGACTACCTTGAGGATGAAGTCGGGATACTGGGTAATTGTATTATTACTATTATTTCTGTTTTATGAAATCTCTAGATAGAGCCTAGATAGATAGATAGATAGATAGATAGATATTAGATAAATAAGTAATGTACCATTATTTTCATTCCAGATAAATATGCTATATCCGAAATTACGTCCGAATATAAAAAATCTGTGGACGTCATCCAGGATATAGATTTTAAGGGTAAGTACAATATTTTCTATGTAGGCTGGAATTCTACTTCTCTTATTAATAGGAATTGTCAGTGTGTTGGGGGCACAGACCAATAGATGAGGGGATTGGACTCATTATTCTCCTCTTTATATATTTTAGAGATCCAGCTTCTTCACATCATTGGACTCCAATTCCAGCGACTCAAAGAAAAGCTCAAGGTTATCGTCCAGGACTCAAACCAACGTAAGTGAAATCTTTTACCTATCTACCATTGTACTTGTGTTCTATGTGTCTGGTAGGTTGTCAGAGATGGTGTTTTCTGCTCAATTTCCTTTCCCTACAGCCTAGTGACAGGAGGGATTGATTGTAATAAAAAGTCCTATAATGGGAATTGCTATTTGTGCAGTTTTCTGTGGTTTTATTGCCATGTTATAGATGGAGCCGTCATATATAGGGGATTTCTGTTCTCTGTCGTTTTCTATTAGTAATTCTGTATTCCTTCATTTCTCACTTTTAGGGAGGTGTCCAAATAAACAAGGTGAGTACTTCTAGATATAACATGTGCTATAATATGACATATAAATGTATTATACACACAGGCCTCATGTAGTAATAGTAATGGAGACACAAACTAGAGATCCCCACATCCACCAATCACATCACTGCTGTTATCTCCTACCTTGTACTGGACACATGAAAGCCAGCATCTGATTCGTTGTCAGGGATGTTTGCACTAGGAGCTGCTGCGCTCTATAGAGGGCCCGGACCGTACTGGGGCAGCTCAGAGATTCCTGTCAATGGAAATCTAGAAAACACAGCTATTAAGACAGAGACACTGATATCAAATAATAATGAGACCCAGAGATTAGAGGTTTCTGGGTTTGACAATGAGAACTGTCAGTAATGTCTTCTTTCTTCTCCATTCCTCAGGTGCAGACAGCTGTGGTAAGTACATTTTATACCAGATTTCAGCTTCTTGTCATTATTATTCTCTATAAGATTGGTAGGTTATAACACAAGTACATTTCCCTAGGATTAATGGTGCAAACCTATACTAACTGTAAGACCTGCGCCGAGGAGAAGGTTGTCTGCGCCGGGGGCCCTCCAAAAATCAAGGTACAGTATAAGTGTTTGTAAACTATGTGTATAGTATGTGTATTGTGCCTATTATACAAAGGTGAGCAGCACTACATAGGTGCTGTACACAGCACCCGCTGACTATTATATGCCATCTCCTCTTTTCACAGACTACTTGGAGAGATGTAGCTGCCTGTGCACCTCCAACAGATGTTTCGGTAAAGTAGAAGTCTTCTATTCTTATATCTACATTCACATAGTACACCAGTAAAAATATAAGACCCCAAATCCTCACTGTACACTAAATATTCCAGTCACTTCCAATAGTTCATAGTTCATGGCAGAGAATCAGACTTCCTGAAGCAGGAGGACATTTACATTAATATGATTCTGTCCATAAGCAGACTACAAGGGTGATGGCAGCCTGTACAGTATATTGTCCATGTGCTGGTGACAGAGGGGTGATAGATACCAGCATATGATTAGCATATTTATTATAATATTATAAAGTGTCTTTAATGCTTGGCTCATATTTCCTTTCTTTCTTCTTTTCTCAGATCTGAAAACTGGACGGTCCTGCTCTCCATGTAAAGACCACAAGTCTCATCTCGCAGAGACTGTAAACTGTGGAGGTGAGGAGACAGAAGAATATAATCAGTTACTATCAGTCCCTCTATGATGCCCATATTTTCTATTACGTCATATGGAAGGAGACATGTTATTGAGACAACCCCTTTAAATGCAGGACAGAAAATCTACACAATTACTTCTGTAATATCTTCTTTCATTTTCCTTCTTTCTAGAGATAAATATCAAAGTTCCAGAGTATGAAGAACTAATTCTGGACTGCAGCTTTGAATGGTACTCGAGGCTGGAGGACTCCTATCAGAACGTGTTCACCCTGGTAAGTGAAATGCAGATGCCCAAAAATAATTGTAAAACTGGGAGATTGTTAATAAGTTATATGACCATCATATTAAGGAAGCGCTTCCCAAACCTTTTCCTTCATTACCCAAAACATTTATCAGGAAGTCCTTTTACCCATGTCAGCATTTACCCATGTTATGTCACGTCAGCAAATTATCATCAGTTATCTATTTTTGTCTTAATAATAATGACAATGAATTTTAAGTAATTGTGACATATGAGGTTCTCACAGTTCTCTATATTATCTCTCTAGCATCATGAACATGAACCCAAAATCACACGGAGCCCTACCTAGTGATCAAGGGTGTACTGAAGGGGGACTCCGGCCGGTACACGTGTACCACCATCCTGGACTCTGAAGTGCCAGTGAGTAAGATCATCTACAATGTGGCAGGTGAGGACATATTATTACTGGCACTATGCTGGGTGGTAATACTTAGATACATGGGATTCATATCTGCTTATAGGTGATAATTAGTGAGAAAGGATCTAGTTCTGAAAATCTGAACTGTCACCTATAATTTGGGGGTTATTTTAGATTAGTATTTGTAAGGAAAAACCTATAAAGTGATAATTTAAGCCGCTTCAGTATTTTGGAGCCACTCTTCGTTTTGACAGTGCTTCTGAGCCGCCATGATACAGACAATTCAGAAAAATATATAATATTATTTCATATATAAGATACACTACAAAGTCAGTATCATTCTCTTCATGGTATGAACTGTTAATGTAATTGTTTTCCTCATTTAGTTATCAGTGGATCGGAACAGGCGATAGACAAATACCATCCTCGCCCTACACTTCCTGATGTGCTTGACATCACAGCGCCTGAGTCGCCACTTCTAGAGGAGCTCCATAACAGCAATGCTTCCCTCACAGCAATATCTGTGGCCGGCTCCGTCACCATCATGTTGATCGCTGGCATATGGTAGGTAGCATTTATAAGATACTCTATGGAGCTAGCGTATTATTGCTGCTTAATATTTACACAGCGTAAACTTAGTCCAGGCAGTCACAAGGTGCGCCAGATTTATCACAGTGCTGAAGGCTTCATGATAAATTTGGACTGTATATATCTGAATTGGGACAAGCACACCTCCCACTGGTTTATGAGATTGAGGGTATGAGATAAGATAAAATAATATGATAAAGTAATATAATATGTAACTATTTATTTATCACGCAAAGGGTCCCTAAAATAGCTAATATCGCATATATAAAAACAATATATCTTATATCGCCAGTATTGTTTTTATATGTGCGATATTAGCTATATTAGGGACCCTGATAAATAAATAGTTACATATTATATTACTTTATCATATTATTTTATCTTATCTCATACCCTCAATCTCATAAACCAGTGGGAGGTGTGCTCATCCCAATTCAGATATATACAGTCCAATACATTTCTAGGGTTAGGTGAGACCCATCAGGAGACTGAGCACCCACTCCATATCTACCTTAAGTGAGCCACCCAATATTGTCTTTTGCTTTCATGATAAATTTGGCGCATATTACAAGGTCAGATATGTTATAATGTAACGAGAACACATTGGAGGATCTGTGCACACATTTCATTCAGAGCTCACATTTAAATAGCGGATATTAAATAACTGATTGATCTTCTTTTTTTTTTAGCGTCTGCATATTCTGGAGGAGGAAAATGAAATCTAGAGAGCCTCCGGAAAAAGAGCCAGTGTAAAGGCGAACAGTCGAGCACTATCCTAAACTACTGCCACCAAAAAGCAACTAAAAACAAAAAAAATCCCCTTCCTAAAAAAAAAATGAAAAAAACAAAAAAGAATCTTCCCTTCCCCCACTTCTCCTTTCCTCTTCTCTCCTTAATCCCTCTCCATTAAAAAAAAATAAAAATAAAAATATTTCCCAAAAAAACAAAAATAACCTTCCCTTCCCCATTTCTTCCCTCCCCTTCTCCCCCCAAAAAAAAATAATAAAAACACAAAAAAATCCTGACTGCAGTGTTTCTTTTGTTTCCCTAACCTTAAGTGACCATACATGGGACAAGAACTACAGAGACTATATCATAGATAGACCAGGAGGATCGAGCATCTTTTTTATTCTTCATCCCAGCACCAGTTTCCAGATCTCTATCGATATAACTTTGACTGAGTGGAAACAAGTCTTTATTAGGAAACCTCTCTACATCTAGATGAGTAACTTCAAGCTCCTGGGCTTCAATGTAAAATACTTAAAGGGGTTATCCAAGTAATGGAAAAAAACATTATAAAACTCAACAGGACTTACATACACATTAGTTAAAGGGCTTCTGTTACCCCCAACTGTGCAATTTTCATTAGCCGACATTAGCTATTTGCTAATGTCAGCTGAGTGCAATCATACTTGTCTTACCTTTGTCTGTGGCTTATTTCTTGTAAAAATCATACTTTTATAATATGCAAATTTCTTCACTACCAGCAAGTTGGGCGTGTACTTGCTGGTAGCTGCCGCATCCTCTGCTTCTAGACATGCCCCATCTCCTCTTGATAGACAGGGCCAGCGATCGCTCTCCTCCTCCCGCTGGCCCCGTCTGCTTCTAAATTCCCGCACCTGTGCCGTAACGTTCCTCAGTTGGCGCAGGCGTACTGAGTGAAGGAGCTGGCAAGTGCGGAGGAGAGCGCTCACTGGCCCTGTCTATGAAGAGGAGATGGGGCGTGTCTAGAAGCAGAGGATGCAGCGGCTACCAGCAAGTACACGCCCAACTTGCTGGTAGTGAAGAAATTTGCATATTATAAAAGTATGATTAAGGTAAGACGAGTATGATTGCACTCAGCTGACATTAGCAAATAGCTAATGTCGGCTAATGAAAATTGCACAGTTAGGGGTGACAGAAGCCCTTTAAGCTTCATTTCTTGAAAAAAAAAAAACATACTTACACCTTGGCATAGTCCTGCTATTCATGCTTTGTTTACATGCTACAGCAAAGCTGTGGGGGCGTGTAACAACAATGCCTGAGCTCTCCCTCATGAATATTTGTGGGTGTGAATAATCTGCCCTTCCCCGCCCCCCCTTCCCTGCCTCCTCTCTCTCTCTCTCTCTCTCTCTCTCTCTCTCTCTATATATATATATATATATATATATATATATATATAATGTGTGGAGACACCCCTTTGCTCGGTTTTCCTTCCTTTGAGGGATATCTGGCTTTCATTGTGTTGTAGACCCATAACTGGGGCTCCACATTTATTTTGCATATTCCTGTTTCCCAGGGAGCTTTGCACTTTGGATTGCTGTGTTGAGACTCTTAAACGAGGCTCCGCGGTGTTTTTTGTAGCTGGTCTCCCTGAGATCAGCTATTGTTGTGTTTGAGTAGTCTCCGAGGCATTGCTCCCGGTTAGCCAGAATCCTGTTCCACACTGATGAGGGGCAACACCCCGAAACGGCTGTCTGTGGATGGATACCTGGCTTAGGTTTTCCCCGTCACATCCTTAAAGCTTGTTAAAAAGCGGGATCTTGACATAGGGGCCACTTAATATGGTGGATTTGGTGATCTCTGTAATGGAGACACCCCTTTGCTCGGTTTTCCTTCCTTTGAGGGATATCTGGCTTTCATTGTGTTGTAGACCCATAACTGGGGATCAACATTTATTTAGCATATTCCTGTTTCCCAGGGAGCTTTGCACTTTGGATTGCTGTGTTGAGACTCTTAAGTGAGGCTCCGCAGTGTTTTTTGTAGCTGGTCTCCCTGAGATCAGCTATTGTGTTTATCTATATATATATATATATATATATATATATACATACATACATATCATTGATATATGTATATAGAGATATATATTTACTGATCTATATCTCTATGTACATACTGTATATCGATGATATATAGAGAGATATGTATTTAGTGATCTATATCTATATACATATATCAATGATATATATAGATATACGGTATATGTATATAGAGGTATAGATCAGTAAATATATATCTAGCTACATATATATATATATATATATATATATATATACATATATACGAAAATGGCGGCACTGACTATAGGAGCAGGCGGTGCACGCTCAATGGGAATAGGCTTCTTACCTCAAATAATCTGGAAACGGACACACATTCAGTAGTCAGAGGTGTTTCTATTCACTCGTGGGTGCGACGCTCCGGCCCAAGTCTGGGCCGAAAACGTCAGCACCACACGGGTGAATAAAAACACCTTTTTTTGACTACTGGATGTGCTGTCTGCTTTTTCGGATTTATATATATATATATATATATATATATATACTGTGTATACATATGTATATATATATATATATATATATATATATATATACTATGTGTATATATATATATATATATATATATATATATATATATATATATACACATATACATATATATCATCTGTATATAGAGATATATGTTTACTGATCTATATCTCTATATGCATATATGTAGATGATGTATATAGATATATGAATCCAAAAATTGAAGCAGCACTGGGTACAAAACAAGTGGATCGACCTTTATTCCCCTGCAACGCTTCAACTGCTCAATGCAGTCTTTCTCAAGATATAGATATATGTGTATATAGATGTATAGATCAGTAGATGCTGTATTTACTGATCTCTATGCCACTATGACTGCTCTGACTAGTGTAGGCGAGGACACTATGGCAGCTTCTGTGAGCGAGATTAGGCGGGGAAAGATCAGCAAAAGCACCTAATGAAGTGATCGATCTGGCTGTACATCATATCAATGATATATATAGATATACGGTATATGTATATAGAGGTATAGATCAGTAAATATATATTCGAAGCTACATATATATATATATATATATATATATATACTGTGTAGATATATATATATATACATATATATACGAAAAAATGGCGGCACTGACTATAGGAGCAGGCGGGTGCATCGCTCAATGGGGAATAGGCTTCTACTTTCGACAGATCCTGAAAACGAACACACGATTCAGTAGTCAGTGCATGCGCTTCACGTGTGCGTGCGACGTCACCAAACGCCAAGCTTCGGGCCAAACGCCAAGCACCACATCGGGTGAATAAAACGCTTTTTGACTACTGGACGTGCTGTTCTTTGTCTCGCTTTGATATATATATATATATATATATATGCTGTATACATATGTGTAGTATAGTATATATATATATATATATATATATATATACTGTATATATATATATATATATATATATATATATACACATATACATATATATCATCTGTATATAGAGATATATGTTTACTGATCTATATCTCTATATGCATATATGTAGATGATGTATATAGATATATGTGTATATAGATGTATAGATCAGTAAATACTGTATATATCTCTAGCTACATGACTGCTCTGATTAGTGTAGGGAGAGGACGCAGCTTCTGTGAGGGCGAGATTAGGCAGGGAAAAGTCAGCAAAAGCACCTAATGAAGTGATCGATCTACAGCTGTGAATCATTCAACTTCAGCTAGTTAATTGCTCACTGGTTTTTAGGCTGCACAGAGCGTTTTTCTGTCACTTTTTCTGGGGTGATCGGCGGCCATTTTGTGACTTGTGGTGGGGGTTAAGTTTAATTGCCAAAATACCAATCCCCTAAATCTGGTGTTCCAGCTGTGGCTAGCCAAGTGTAATACTGTCTGCTGTCTGGCAAAGGATAGATTATTGTTCTGGGGTGAAATTCAATTGCCAAAATAGCAATACCATAAATCAGTGGTTTCAGCTGTGGCTGGCCAAGTTTAATAGTGTCCGGCAAAGGATAAATTTTGTTCTGGGGTTAAATTCAATTGCCAAAATAGCAATACAGTAAATCTGGTGTCCCAACAGTGGCTGGCCAAGTTTAATAGTGTACGGCAAAGGATAGATAATTTTCTGGGGTGGAATTCAATTGCCAAAATAGCAATACCCTGAATCTGGTGTTCCAGCTGTTGCAGGCCTATTTTAAATCTGTCCATAAAAGGGGATATTTTTTTCTGGGGTGAAATTCAGTTGCCAAAATAGAAATACAGTAAATCTGGTGTTCCAGCTGTGACTGGACAAGTTTAATAGTATCCGTCAAAGGATAGATTTTGTTCTGGGGTGAAATTCACTTGCCAATATAGCAATACCCTGAATCTGGTGTTCCAGCTGTTGCAGGCCAAGTGTTAATCTGTCCGTAAAAGGGTATATTACACTCAAGGTGTATATACAAGTGCTGAGAGGGTCATCCTCAACAACTTCACACGCTACCGTGCATCTCCCATTGTATTTCTGTCCGTTAAAGGGTATATTACATACATATTTATTCACACGCTACTGTGCATCTCCAAGTGTAAATCTGTCCATAAAAGGATACCTTTCATCTAGGGCCTAAATACTAGGCCTACAATTGATATTCCCCTAAATCAGTGGTTACTGCTGTGCCTGGATTAGTGTAATACGGTACATAAACCAATAGGCAGATAGTGTTAGGTGCCTGTAAAAAAAAGGCCTGAATTTGAAATCAATACATTGGGCCAAATTTTTTTTCTTATTGTGGTGCTTGGTGAACGGTAACAATGAGGAAAACATCTAGTAAGGGACGCGGTCGTGGTGGTGTTAGTGGACCCTCTGGTGCTGGGAGAGGACGTGGCCATTCTGCCACAGCCACACGTCCTAGTGAACCAACTACCTCAGGTTCCAGTACCCGCCAGAATTTACAGCGATATTTTGTGGGGTCCAATGCCGTTCTAAGGATGGTAAGGCCTGAGCAGGTACAGATGCTAGTCAATTGGGTGGCCGACAGTGGATCCAGCACGTTCACAACGTTATCTCCCACCCAGTCTTCTGCAGAAAGCGCACAGGTGGCGCCTGAAAACCAAGCCCATCAGTCTGTCACATCACCCCTATGCATATCAGGGAAACTGTCTAAGACCTCAAGTTATGCAGCAGTCTCTTATGCTGTTTGAAGACTCTGCTGGCAGGGTTTCCCAAGGGAATCCACCTAGCCCTTCCCCAGTGGTGCAATACATAGAATGCACTGATGCACAACCACTGATGTTTCCTGATGATGAGGACATGGAAATACCACCTCATTGGAGTCAGCACGTCTCTGATGATGACGAAAGACAGGTGCCAACTGCTGCGTCTTGTTGCAGTTTGCAGACCGAACAGGAGGTCAGGGAGGAAGACTGTGTGGAAGACGATGCAGGGGACGATGAGATCCTAGACCCCACATGGAAGGAAGGTCGTGCCACTGACTTTCATAGCTCAGAGGAAGAGGCAGTGGTGGGACCGAGCCAACAGCGTAGCAAAAGAGGGAGCAGGGGGCAAAAGCAGAACAGCCGCCGCCAAGAGACTTCGCCTACTACTGGCCACCGCCACCAGGGACCGAGCACCCCAAAGGCAGCTTCAAGGAGTTCCCTGGCATGGCACTTCTTTAAACAATGTGCTGACGACAAGACCCGAGTGGTTTGCACGCTGTGCCATCAGAGCCTGAAGCGAGGCATTAACTTTCTGAACCTTAGCACAACCTGCATGACCAGGCATCTACATGCAAAGCATGAACTGTAGTGGAGTAAACACCTTAAAAACAAGGAAATCACTCAGGCTCTACCTGCTCCCTCTTCTGCTGCTGCCTCGGCCTCCTCCTCCGCCTCGGGAAGAATGTTGGCACCTGCCGCCCAACAAACAGAGGATGTGCCACCGACACCACCACCTGCGTCACCAAGCATCTCCACCATGTCACACGGCAGCGTTCAGCTCTCCATCTCACAAACCTTGGAGAGAAAGCGTAAATTCCCACCTAGCCACCCTCGAGCCCTGGGCCTGAATGCCAGCATTTTTAAACTACTGGCCTTTGAAATGCTGGCATTCAGGCTGGTGGACACAGACAGCTTCAAACAGCTGATGGCCATGGCTGTCCCACAGTATGTTGTTCCCAGCTGCCACTACTTCTCCAAGACCGCCGTGCCTTCCCTGCACAACCAAGTATCCGATAAAATCAAGTGTGCACTGCGCAACGCCACCTGTGGCAAGGTCCACCTAATCACAGATACGTGGACCAGTAAGCACGGCCAGGGACGCTATATCTCCCTAACTGCACACTGGGTAAATGTAGTGGCGGCTGGGCCCCAGGCGGAGAGTTTTTTGGCGCATGAGTGGTTTCTGCCGGTGGGCCTCAAGCCTGGCCTGGTGGTGTGCGATAATGGGCGAAATCTCGTCGCAGCTCTGGGACCAGCCGGTTTGACGCACATCCCTTGTCTGGCGCATGTGCTGAATTTGGTGGTGCAGAAGTTCATTCACAACTACCCCGACATGTCAGAGCTGCTGCATAAAGTGCGGGCCGTCTTTGCGCGCTTCTGGCGTTCACATCCTGCCGCTGCTCGTCTGTCTGCGCTACAGCGGAACTTCGGCCTTCCCGCTCACCGCCTCATATGCGACGTGCCCACCAGGTGGAACTTCACCTTGCACATGCTAGAGAGACTGTGCGAGCAGCAGCAGGCCATAGTGGAGTTTCAGCTGCAGCACGCATGCGTCAGTCGCACTGCGGAACAGCACCACTTCATCACCAATGATTGGGCCTCCATGCGAGACCTGTGTGCCCTGTTGCGCTGTTTCGAGTACTTCACCAACATGGCCAGTGGCGATGACACCGTTACCAGCGTTACAATACCACTTCTATGTCTCCTTGAGAAAACGCTTAGGGCGATGATGGAAGAGGAGGTGGCCGAGGAGGAGGATGAGGGGTCATTTTTAGCACTTTCAGGCCAGTCTGTTAGAAGTGGCTCAGAGGGAGGTTTTTTGCAACAGCAGAGGCCAGGTACAAATGTGGCCAGCCAGGGCCCACTACTGGAGGACGAGGAGGAGGTGGAGGAGGATGAGGATAAAGCAGGTTCACAGCGGGGTGGCACCTGACACAGCTCAGGCCCATTACTAGTGCGTGGCTGGGGGGATACGGAGGACGATGACGATACGCTCGAACAGAGGACAGCTTGTCCTTACCTCTGGGGAGCCTGGCACATATGAGCGACTACATGCTGCAGTGCCTGCGGAACGACAGCAGAGTTGCCCACATTTTAACGTGTGCGGACTACTGGGTTGCCACCCTGCTGGATCCCCGGTACAAAGACAATATGCCCACCTTACTTCCTGCACTGGAGCGTGATAGGAAGATGCGCGGGTACAAGCACACGCTGGTAGACGTGCTCCTGAGAGCATTCCCAAATGTCACAGGGAAACAGGTGGAAGCCCAAGGCGAAGGCAGAGGAGGAGCAAGAGGTCGCCAACGCAGCTGTGTCACGGCCAGCTCCTCTGAGGGCAGGGTTAGCATGGCAGAAATGTGGAAAAGTTTTGTCTCCACGCCACAGCTAACTGCACCACCACCTGATACGGAACGTGTTAGCAGGAGGCAGCATTTCACTAACATGGTTGAACAGTACGTCTGCACACCCTTCCATGTACTGACTGATGGTTCGGCTCCATTCAACTTCTGGGTCTCCAAATTGTCCACGTGGCCAGAGTTAGCATTTTATGCCTTGGAGGTGCTGGCATTTATAACTGCCTCACCCTCAACCATGTATTCTTGTACTCCGAGGCACTTCTTTATTGAATCCTCATTTTTTTAACGTTACCATGATCTTGCGGTGCAACCCAAAGTTGAATGAACCTCTCCTCAATCTGGGCGCCGGAGCCTAAAAAACTAAAAGTGGCCTGTTACAATGGTGGGTGACATGAAGCCTGAACCTCTGCCATGCAACCTCTGTCCTCTGTCTGGGTGCCGTGGGCTAAATAGCTGGAAGTGGCCTTCTCCAGTGGTGGGTGATATGACGCCTTATTTCTTGCTGTGGGACCTCTCTCCTCTGTCTGGGTGCCGTGGGCTAAATATCTGGAAGTGGCCTTCTCCAGTGGTGGGTGATATGACGCCTTATTCCTTGCTGTGGGACCTCTCTTCTCTGTCTGGGTGCTGGGCCTAAATAACTGAAAGTGGCCTTCTCCAGTGGTCGGTGATATGACGCCTTATTGCTTGCTGTGGGACCTCTCTCCTCTGTCTGGGTGCTGGGGCCTAAATAACTCAAAGTGGCCTTCTCCAGTGGTGAGTGATATGACGCCTGATTCTCTGCTGTGGGACCTCTTTCCTCTGTTTGGGTGCTGGGGCCTAAATAACAGAAAGTGACCTTCTCCATTGGTGGGTGACTTGAAGCCTGATTCTCTGCTGTGGGACCTTTCTCCAGTTGATATTGGTTAATTTTTATTTATTTTATTTTAATTCATTTCCCTATCCACATTTGTTTGCAGGGCATTTACCTACATTTTGCTGCCTTTTGCAGCCCTCTAGCCCTTTTTAATGCCCAAAAGTTCGGGTCCCCATTGACTTCAATGGGGTTCGGGTTTTGGATGAAGTTTGGGTCGGGTTCGGATCCCGAACCCGAACATTTTCGGGAAGTTCGGCCGAACTTCTCGAACCCGAACATCCAGGTGTTCGCTCAACTCTACTGTGGCCCCTCTCCAATAATGTCATGAAATGTAAGCTGGTTACATGTGGCCACAGTAGAGGAGCTAGGAAATAGGCAAGATAAGGGCTCATGCACACGAGTGTATGTATTTTGCGGTCCACAAAAAATACGGATGACATCTGTGTGCATTCCGTACTTTGCGGAACAGTACAGTTGGCCCCTAATAGAACAGTCCTATCCTTGTCTGTAATGCAGACAATAAGGCCCCTTTCACACGAGCGAGTTTTCCGTGCGGGTGCAATGCGTGAGGAGGACGCATTGCACCCGCACTGAATCCTGACCCATTCAGTTCTATGGGGCTGTGCACATGAGCGGTGATTTTCACGCATCACTTTTGCGTTGCGTGAAAATCGCAGCATGTTCTATATTCTGCGATTTTCACGCAACGCAGGCCCCATAGAAGTGAATGGGGATGCGGGAAAATCGCAATCATCCGCAATCATGTGCGGATGCGTTGCGATTTTCCCGCATGGTTGCTAGGATACGATCGGGATGGGGACCCGATCGTTATTATTTTCCTTTATAACATAGTTATAAGGGAGAATAATCGCATTCTAATTACAGAATGCAATGTTCCCGGGCTTTAAAGGGTTAAAAATAATAAGAGTTAACTTACCTTCTCCCATTGTACGCGCAGAGCCCCAGAACGTCGTCTCTCTTGATAGTTTGGCTGCTTGAGGACCTGTGGTGACGTCACAGGGTCACATGGTCCAATCATAGAAGCATTTGAGTGGACCATGTGACCCATGTGACCCTGTGACGTCACCACAGGTCCTCAAGCAGCCAAACTATCAAGAGAGACGACGCTCTGGGGCTCTGCGTGCATAATGGGAGAAGGTAAGTTAACTCTTTATTACTTTTAACCCTTTAAAGCCCGAGGAACATTGCATTCTGTAATTAGAATGCGATTATTTTCCCTTATAACTATGTTATAAAGGAAAATAATTACACATACAGAATACTCATCCCGAAACCAGACTTCAGTGATGAAGTCTGACTTCGGGTCTGGGTACCAAGCATGCGGATTTTTTCACGCGCGTGCTCAACGCACTACAAACGTTAGCACACGCGCGGAAAAATCGTGGCGATTCCCGCAACGCACCCGCATCTTATCCGGGCGTCAAACATGACGCCCGTGTGCAAGAGGCCTAATAGTACATGTTCTATTGTTTTGCGGAACGGACATACGGAAACGGGATGCACATGGAGTAACTTCCGTTTTTTTGCAGACACATTGAAACTAATTGTGCTGCATACGGCCCGAAAAAAAAAAAAAAACGGAATGGACGCGGAAAGAAGATACGTTTGTGTGCATGAGCCTTAACTTAAATCTTTTCTGCAATCCTTTCCAAGCGATTAGCATGCCGCTGAGCAGTACCACATGTTGGAAGTATAGAATATCTGATATGTAGAAGAGCAGATTTATGTAAGATATTATTGTATAATATATTTTGCATAGAAATGTTGGTGCAGGTCAAGGCAGATTGGTCTTCAAGCCTGACATTGCTTCTCGTTTCAGCTGAGAACAGCCTTGGTATTTGACCCCAATAACTGATGCCATCAGATTATCTCAGGGTGCAGAGCTCGGGAGCTGATAAGAGCAAATCCAAGGACTTCAGCAAGGAACAGGCCAAAGTAATTCCCAGATCTTATGCTTCTAGAAGAAAAAAAAAAAAGGTACAATGGGGGACATTTACTAACCATGTTGCACCAGAATTATGGCGTAAAATGCGCCAAATATATCAACTGTTTTCTCCACAATTTACACCATAAAGAATGCATCACGCCAGAATGAGTTATAAATGTCTAAGTGGGCGGAGATAACAAATTAGCGCATATTACTCCTCATTTATTATCTTCTTATCGGCAGAAATGGCTCAAATTGTTGCGGACAATTAAGCCAACTTAGGGCTCTTTCACACTAGCGTTTTTGCTTTCCGTCCTAGAGTTCCGTCCTCGGGGCTCTAGGACGGAAAGATACTGATCAGGATTATCCCCATGCATCCTGAATGGAGAGAAATCTGTTCAGGATGCATCAGGATGTCTTCCGTTCAGTATGTGAACGTTTTTTGGACGTTGACAAAAGCGCAGCATGCTGCGGATTTGTCTCCGTCCAAAAATCCGGAAGACATGCCGTAACGCCGGATCCGGAATTAATGCCCATTGAAGTGCATTAATCCGGATCCGGCCTTAAGCTAAACGTCGTTTTGGCGCATCGCCGGATCCGACGCTTAGCTTTTCTCATTGTTACCATGGCAGCCAGGACGCTAAAGTCCTGGTTGCCATGGTAAATGTAGTGGGAGCGGGGAGCAGTATACTTACCATCCGTGCGGCTCCCGGGCGCTCCAGAGTGACGTCAGGGCGCCCCACACGCATGGATCACGTGATCGCATGGATCACGTGATCCATGGGCATGGGGCGCTCTGACGTCATTCAGGAGCGCCCCGGGAGCCGCACGGACTGTAAGTATACCGCTCCCCCGCTCCCCGCTCCTACTATGGCAACCAGGACTTTAATAGCATCCTGGCTGCCATAGTAACCTGAAAGCATTTCGAAGACTGATCAGGATCCTGATCAGTCTTCTAATGCTTTCAGGCGACTTGCGTTCTGATGGATCCGGCGGGACGGAAGTGCCCGCCGGATCCTCAGAACGCAAGTGAGAAAGAGGCCTTATGTGGTGGTGTTTTGTGTAAAAAGTCGCATTTGTGGCAGAAAGATGTGACTTTTGTCAAAAAGTCGCATTTATTAAAAGAAAACCAACTCGTGCGAACAAGTGACAGGTTAGGATACTTTCACACTTGCGTTGTTGGATTCCGGCAGGCAGTTCCATTGCCTGAACTGCCTGCCTGATCAGGAAAACTGTATGCAAACGCATGTCATTTGCAGACTGATCAGGATCCTGATCAGTCTAATAAATGCATTGAAATACCTGATTCGTTTTGACGGATCAGGTTTTTATTTTTTTAACATTTTTAAAGGTTTGCACATGGTTAAAAAAAGTTGCAAATATATAAGTGTGGTCCAGCAGGGTTGGCTTATATGGCGCATTTCTGTTTAGAAAAGTCGCATTTTCGTGCTATTGGCGTTAAAATGTGGCAAATCGAGAGAATTAGGCGTATAATCAAGTTTTTTTTTTTTTTTAAATCAGATCATTTTTATTTGACATTTAACATTTGCATCAAAGATACAAAACATATAAAATACGCACCCCCTTTCCCTCCCATCTCAGCGCAAAGTCCATACTCCCTCCAACAGTTACCCTACCACTAGCAGGAAGACAGGCCGAACTGGATGGACAGATGTTTTTTTTCGGCCTTATGTACTATGTTATTATGTTATTATGTTACCACAATCCTACCAGAATTCAACCCCTTTTCTCTCAACCATCGCGTCCTTTGATCATCTGTTGATAATTCTGCCTCTTCGACAGTAGCTAAATATTCCCATACCATCCAATACCTACATCCTTGTTAGTTCCTGGGAAGCTAATCCAGATAATCAAGTTTATATTTTTTTTTAAAAAAAGTTACCTTTTAAAACTGTTGTGCACTTTTTGATTTATGAGGTGAAACAAATGATCACTTTTGATTTATATTGTTAGTATTTTTTTGGTGCAAACTATGCCATCATTGATAAATGTCCCCCGTTCCTTATATGGTCTATATTTTGTCTGTGTACAACTATATTGTAGAAATCAAGGAAAAGACTACAGGGGGTCTATTGTATATCTTAGGCCTCTTGCACAGCATTCCGTGGCCATTCCACATCACGGATGCGGACCCATTCATTTCAATGGGTCCGCAAATCCGGAGATGCGGAACGGTGCAGAACGGAATGACGGAACGGAACACTACAGAAGCACTACGGAGTGCTTCTGTGGTGTTCCGTACTTCCGTCCCGCAAAAAGATAGGACATGTTCTATCTTTTTGCAGAACGGGCAGATCGCGGACCCATTCAAGCGAATGGGTCCGCGATCCGCTGCGGCTGCACCACGGTCGGTGCCCATGCATTGCGGGCTGCAATTTGCGGCCCGTAGCACGGGCACGGGGCGCACACGTTCGTGTGCAAGAGGCCTTAGGGGCAAATTCTGCAAATGATTTGTCAGCTGATATTAGGCAGATGTCAGGCTGAAAACAAGCACCAACTGACAAAATGACCGGCGTTCATTTAACCCGTAGAGGACCTTCGCTGTACATGTACGCGCTGGTGGACATAACTTAAGGACCAGCGCCTTCCGATCCGCGGCACGGACCTGGCAGTCACTGACAGCCGAGCCCCTTTTGCATACACTGGCATCGGTGAAAACGCAGATGCTGGCGTCCTAATCCTTTGTTTGCCGCGGTTAAAGCTGACTGTGGCATACAGAGGATTTTTGGAGGGTATGGGTGCCCTCGGCATCTCCATCGGGTCCCCGCGCTGCAGTGGCTGGGGACCAGATGGCAGAGAAGGCAGCCCGATGTCTTCCATAGGCATCCGGACTTGCTTTCTACGGAAACCTGTGAGATCCAGCCCTTAGGCCAAGCAATCAAAAAGTCATACACACCCCAAAATAGTACCAATCAAACCGTCATCTCATCCCGCAAAAAATGAGACCCTACCTAAGACAATCGCCCCGAAAAATAAAAAAAATTATGGCTCTCAGAATACGGAGACACTGAAACATTATTTTTTTGTTCAAAAATGCTTTTATTGTGTAAAACTTAAATAAATTAAAAAACATATACATATTAGATATGGCCACGTCCTTAACGACCTGCTGTATAAAAATATCACATGATCTAACCCCTCAGATGAATAAATGCTGTAAAAAAAAAAAAAAAAAAAACTGTCAAAAAAGCAATTTTTTTGTCCCCTGACATCACATAAAAGTGTAATACCAAGCGATCAAAAAGTCATACGCACCCCAAAATATTACCAATTAAACTGTCATCTCATCCCGCCAAAAATTAGCCCCTACATAAGACAGTCGCCAAAAAAATAAATAAAACTATGGCTCTCAGAATATGGAGACACTAAAACTTTTTTTTTTTATTTCAAAAATGCTTTTATTGTTTAAAACTTAAATAAATAAAAAAGTATACATATTATGTATTGCCGCATCCGTAACAACCTGCTGTATAAAAATATCACATGACCTAACCCCTCAGATGAACACCGTAAAAATAAAAAATGGTGTCAAAAAAGCTATTTTTTGTCACCTTACATCACAAAAAGTGTAATGGCAACCAAAAATCATATGTATGCTAAAATAGTACTAACAAAACTGCCATCTTATCCAGTAGTTTCCAAAATGGGTTCACTTTTTTGGAGTTTCTACTCTACGGGTGCATCAGGTGGTCTTTAAATGTGATATGGCAACTTAAAATTATCCCAGTGAAATCTGCCCTCGAAAAACCATATGGTGCTCCTTTCCTTCTGCGCCCTGCCGTGAGCCCGTACAGCAGTTTACGATCACAAATGGGGTGTTTCTGTAATCTACAGAATCAGGGTAGTAAATATTGAGTTTTGTTTGGCTGTTGACCCTTACTTTGTTACTGGAAAAAATGGATTAAAATAGAAAATTGGCAAAAAAGTGAAATTCAGATATGTCATCTACATTTTCCTTTAATTCTTGTGGAGCACCTAAAGGGTTAACAAAGTTTGTAAAATCAGTTTTGAATACCTTGATGTGTTTAGTTTTTAAAATGGGGCTAACTTCTGGCAAAAAAAAAAAAAAATCTCAGATGGACTCACTATGCCCCTCAGTGAATACCTTGGGGTGTCTACTTTCTGAAATGGGGTCACTTGTGGGGTGTGTTTACTGTTCTGGCATTTTGGGTGAGGCTAAATTGTGAGCAGCCATGTAAAACCTAAAGGTACTCGTTGGAATTAGGGCCCCTTTGCGCACCCAGGCTGCAAAACAGTGTCACACATGTGGCATCGCCGTACTGAGGAGAAGTAGGGCAATGTGTTTTGGGGTGTATTTTTACATATACCCATGTTGGGTGAGAGAAATATCTCTGTAAATTGACAACTTTGTATAAAAAAAATTAAAAAGTTGTAGTTTACAGCGATATTTCTCACACAAAGTATGGGTATATATAAAAATACACCCCAAAACACATTGCCCTACTTCTCCTGAGTACGGCGATACCACATGTGTGACATTTTTTTGCAGCCAAGATGCGCAAAGGGGCCCAAATTCCAATGAGTACCTTTAGGATTTCACAGGGCATTTTTACGCATTTGGATTCTCACGCTTAAGGACCCCTAAAATGCCAGGGCAGTAAAAATACCCTACAAGTGACCCCATTGTGGAAAGAAAACACCCCAAGGTATTCTGTGAGGGGCATGGGAGTTCACAGAAAAAAAAAATGTTGGCACAAGTTAGCGGAAATTGATATTTTTTTTTTTACAAAGTCTCATATTCCACTAACTTGTGACAAAAAATAAAATTTTACATGAACTCACCATACCCCTCAGCGAATACCTTGGGGTGTCTTCTTTCTAAAATGGGGTCACATGTGGGGTGTTTGTACTGCCCTGGCATTTGAGGGTCTCCGCAATCATTACACGTATGGCCAGCATTAGGAGTTTCTGCGATTCTCCTTATATTGAGCATACGGGTAATGAGATTTTTTTTTTCCGTTCACCTCTGGGCTGGAAAAAAAAATTAAATGAACGGCACAGATTTTTTCATTCGCATCGATCAATGTGGATGAAAAAATCTCTGCCAAAATCAGTGACTGCGGTGCGGTGGGCTGGGCGCTAGCTACCTAACAAGTAGCTAACTAACTGGCGGTGATAGGGGACCCTTATGCCCCATTCACACGTCCGCAATTCTGTTTGCGGAACGGAATTGCGGACGAATTCATTTATATGGGGACAGACTTTGTCCCGCTCGGATCCGGAATTACAGATCCGCGCTTCCGGGTCTGCACTTCCGTTCCGCAAAAATATAGAACTGTCCTATTCTTGTCCGCAATTGCGGACAAGAAAAAGCATTTTCTATATAGTTCTGGCAATGTGCGGATCTGCAAAATGCGGAAAGCACATTGCCGGTGTCCATGTTTTGAGGATCTGCGGATCCGCGGATCCGTGGATCAGATCCGCGGATCCGTGGATCCACGGATCCGCAAAACACATATGGACGTCTGAATGGAGCCTTACATGGGGTGTGATCAATGACAGGGGGGTGATCAGGGAATCTAGATGGGGTGATCAAGGGGTTAACAAGGGGTTAATAAGTGAGGGGGGGTTAGTGTAGTGTTTGGTGCAACTTTACATAGCTACCTGGTCCTCTGGTGGTCGATCCCAGCAAATGGGACCACCAGAGGACCAGGTAGCAGGTATATCAGACGCTGTTCACAAAACAGCGTCTGATATACTTGTTTGATGCGATTTATTTTGCATCTACAGCCTGCCAGCGATTGATCATCGCTGGCAGGCTGTAGTACAAGTTGTGAGAAGCGCGGCACTGTGAACGCGCGCGCGTGTTCACAGGAAGTCTCGCGTCTCGCGAGATGACGCGCCGACGCGTCAACCCAGAACTACAGGACCGCCCGCCGGAGGCATCCATACGTTAGGCGGTCCTGTAGTGGTTAAAAAGTGAGTTTTGGAAATTTTCTGAAAAAGTTCAAGATTTGCTTTTAAACTTCTAACGTCCCCAAAAAATAAAACGCCATTTACAAAATGATCCAAACAAAGTCTAAGTGAAGGGTAGACTATACTTAGACTATACCTCCATATTCCCCCCCACTTGTAGTATTGCACTTTACATTAATGTGATTCATCTCTTTTTATTATGTTTTGTATATTAATTCAATAAAGATTGTCTTATGTTTTGAGCTATACAGACTCAAGTGTCTTTATGTAGGTTAAAAACACATCCATTACAGTGAATAGGAAGTAAGAGCATCAGCAATCATTACTCCATCCAGAATTTACAGAGACGCAATCTCATCAGGAAATAAAAATGACAAAGGCTTTACATGCTCACACTTTCTGGCACCGAAAGGGGCTTTCTGATGTCATAAAATCCCTTTATAAGGGCTCGTTCACATCACAGTTTGTCTTTTCCGTTCTCCGGGCTTCGTGCAAGAGAACAGAAAGGACGGATGCTGTACATAACTGACACCTAACTGACACCAATGGAGCCTAAAGACCCCATAGACTTTAATGGGGTACGTTTGGTGTCCGCTCAGAACATGATTTTTGAGCAGACATGAAAATACACTGCATATAAAAAAATATATATAAACGTACCAAAAAGTCATGAGTATGATTGTCATATTAAAGGGATTGTAAAAACAGAAAGCCATCATTGTAAATACTTGTCTTGACCTGATTTTGAGTTTTCTTTTAAATGGGTTTAATAAAGTGATGCAAATTATTATTGAGCTGGATAGGACAGAGGAAGGCACCATATCACTGCAGGATCTGACTACATAGGGTTTATTTGATGTCTGTTACCATGGGGTATTTTTTATTACAAGTGCAATGGCATAATAAATAGAAACATGCTGGATATAGCCTTTTAAGTCATGGTGCCATATCTCTCCAAGTGGAGATGTTCTGTAGCCAATGGGTTGTGGCTAGGGAGATCAAGCAGATTATATACCCTAGGTCAGTGATGGCTAACCTCCGGCACTCCAGCTGTGGTGAAACTAGGACTCCCAGCATGCTCCATTAAAGGGGTTGTCCCATCTTGGACAATGGGGGCATATTGCTAGCATATGCCCCCATTGTCTGATAGGACCGCTGGGACCCGTACCTATATCGAGAACAGAGCGGGGAGAGCTGTGGCTGGAGGACCCCAGATTTCCCGGGGTTCTTCCACCACCCATCGCTGAATGGGAGCGTACCATTGAGGAGTGAATGGGAGCGTACCGAGCATGCGCGGCCCATGCTCCTGTTCATTTCTATGAGGCTGACGGAAATAGCTGAGCCAGCGCTCGCCTATTTTCGGCGGCCCCATAGAAATGAATGGAGGGTGTCTGCGCATGCGCAGTGCACCCTCCTTCACTTTCGGGACTCCGTTCTCTATATAAATCCCAGAATGAAAAGAAAAACGGTCCAGCTTCACTGGAAAACTTGAGGCTTTATTGAATCCCGTGTAGATAAAAACCAACGTACAGCAATGCAAGAAATCGCCCGGTTTCGGATCACTATAGGTGCGGATCCTTAGTCATGAGTTTTCTATATCGGTGCGGGTTCCAGCGGTGGGACTTGCACCTATAGGACAATGGGGGCATATGCTAGCGATATGCCCCCATTGTCCAAGATGGGACAACCCCTTTCATTTCTATGGAGTTCTGAGAACAGTGAAGCAAAAGTGCATCTTGGGAGTCGTAGTTTTACTACAGCTGGAGTGCTTCTTGTATCAGGGGTGCACCAACAAGCCACTATGCCTTGATCAAGGTGCTTAGACTTAGAACTGACACTTTGTTGTGGGTGAAGAAAACCCTCCGTGAAATTCTGGTGGCCCATTGGCACCAGCTGATTATGATGTTTCTAGAAGGAAAGAGAAAGTTTGCATCATTTCAAGTGGATTTTCCATTTTCCATGATTATTGAGCTCTTTTGATCACAAGAAGTGTTCCCTCCCTCGTGCAACCAATAGCATGCATGGAAGGAAATTAGAAAACATTTTGCACACTATTCCAAAAAATATCGGAGACACTAACTGCATTACATGCAAACACAAAACGAAATCTATAAGTTCAAGGTGTATTAGTCTGCATTGACGGCATGAGCTGTCTGTACCATGGAGTACCATTGTATTCATCTATGGAGCATCCTCCGCTAATCCTGTTACTCAGCAATTCTGCAGGCCTACGATGCATCATGTATCAGTATGAGGAGTGGCCTTTCTGACGATTACCGCTCTGATTGGAGATCTGGGGAGATGACGCTGGGTAATAGTAGGTGACGTTGTGTGGGGTGACTCTTATCAGCTCCAGGAATTCTGTTATTGCTGATCTGGGAGATACGCGAGTTCCCTTCTACTCAGTCTGTGTACACACAAACACTGGCCGCCTATCTCCTTATACAGCTTCCAGAGTATTATTAATCTCTCTGTAATCCAGTGTCTGATATTGGGTGTTCAAGGAACATGTGCAAAGGGCAGCCAGGTCTAAGGCATTGTTATGTAGCTGAGAGTTGCAGGAAATGTTCCTTGTAAATTATGAAATCTGGAAAGAACGGTGAGGGGGTGTAACAAAGTCTATACCAGGGTCCCTACCGTGTGCTATGTATAATACCGGTGTGCTCCTTTTTACATTGTTTGCAGTTTTTAATTTTTCCTCCCCACGTTCCAAAAGCCATAACTTTATTTTTTCGTTCATATGAGGGCTTATTTTTTTCGGGACAAGATACATTTTTAATGACACCATTTAATTTACCATGTCTTGCACTGGAAAAAAGGAAAAAAATTCTTTGTGGGGTAAATTTGAAAAAAACTTGTATAGTTATCATTTTGTTTTACTACTTTTCAAAAAATAAAAACCTTAGAAAAAGGGGATGAAAAGAAAATGTTTATATTTTCAAACAGCCATAACATTTTTATATTTCAGTCTACAGAGCTTTAGTTTTTATTGGTATAATTTGTGTGGTATGCACGACTTTTGATCACTTTTATTAAATTTTTTGGCGCTGACAAGGTGATTTAAAAATGGCGAATCATGTGTTTTTAATTTTTTATTTCTGTTACAGGAAATGTTTAAATATTTTAATAGTTTAACATTTTCGGGCGCAGCGATACCTAGTATGTTTTTTTATTGTTTATATATTTTTATATGTAAAATTGGGAAAGGGGGTGATTTAACCCCTTCAGGACCCTGCCATATTTCCCCTTAAGGACCAGGCCGTTTTTGGGAAATTTGACGTGTCACATTTACCATATGTCTTCTTTATGTTTGGATCATTTTGGGAATGCCATTTTATTTCTTGGGGACGTTACAAGGCTTAGGCCTCTTGCACACGAACATATTTTACGGACCATATACTGGCAGTTTTTTCAGTTCAGTATACTGAAAGTATACTGAACCATTCACTTCAATGGGTCTGCAAAAAATACTGAAGTGTCTCCGTATGCCTTCCGTTTCCGTTTCTCAGTTTTTTCTGTTCCGTTTAAATATAGACCATGTCCTATTCTTGTCCGCAAATCACGTTCAGTGGCTCCATTCAAGTCAATGGGTCTGCAAAAAAAACGGAAAGCATACTGAAGTGCATCCGTATGTCTTCCGTATCCGTTCCGTTTTTTGCGGAACCATCTATTGAAAATTTTAAGACCAGCCCAATTTTTTCTATGTTATTACTGTATACTGTATATGCCAAATGGAAAAACGGAACGGAACAACGGAACCGAAACGGAAACAAAACGGAAGCAAAAAATGGAAAAACGGATCCGTTATAAACAGACAGCAAAACACTGAAAGAAAATACGTTCGTTTGCATGAGGCTTCATACTGTGGAGGTGATCGCTGTATGTAAATGCCGCGGTTACCTCCACTGAACGAGCAGCCGACTGTTGGGAACGAACGCTACCAATTGACCCCCCTCCCATCTGCAGAATATATTTAGCATGAAGACAAAAAACAGCCTACTAATTCAACCTCTGTGCAGGAAAAGAAAGAAGATATCGCTATTAAATGATATAAAGTAATATTGTTCTGGCGTACAGCACTGGTCTCAAGGTCAGATACCTGATAACTGCATAATGATTATTGTAGAAAGTAGAGATATAGGCAGCAATCACTCAGAAGATAAACTGTAATTGCTTACAATTTGCTATAAACTTCAAGGGCACTGTAGTGCTGGGCTGGCGCATCATATTAAGTCACGTATAGTACACGTAGTGCACACGTAAATCAATATACATTCCATTATATGGTGACTATTGCTTATTTACATAATGTAGACCGATTCTACAATATTTCCATTTCTGATTAGTCCCTAAGTAATTGAAGGGGTTGTCCAGTATTATATAAAGAAGGATTAAAAGAGTTGTATAGAAAACACTATTTTCAAATACGCTATTCGGTGTTCATAGAGGGTAGGAGGCACTCATTCAGATTGCAGTTTAGAAAATTCAGACAGCAGTTGTTGCTTCGGTTGCTGCTGTGGACCTCCGAGAGCTGGAGCCTGACATTGTGTGCACCGTTTGGATCTGAGCAGAGAAATGTTCTTCCATGTTTGTGCAGTGACCCAGTGAATTACTGCTAAAGGGTTAAAAAGAATCTTCTGATGTGTTTTGCCCTTAGGCCCCTTTCACACTAGCGTTTTTGCTTTCCGTCCTAGAGTTCCGTCCTCGGGGCTCTAGGACGGAAAGATACTGATCAGGATTATCCTAATGCATCCTGAATGGAGATCAGGATGCATCAGGATGTCTTCCGTTCAGTATGTGAACGTTTTTTGGACGTTGACAAAAGCGCAGCATGCTGCGGATTTGTCTCCGTCCAAAAATCCGGAAGACATGCCGTAACGCCGGATCCGGAATTAATGCCCATTGAAGTGCATTAATCCGGATCCGGCCTTAAGCTAAACGTCGTTTCGGCGCATCACCGGATCCGATGTTTAGCTTTTTCTCAATTGTTACCATGGCAGCCAGGACGCTAAAGTCCTGGTTGCCATGGTAAAATGTAGTGGGGAGCGGGGGAGCAGTATACTTACCATCCGTGCAGGTCCCGGGGCGCTCCAGAGTGACGTCAGGGCGCCCCACACGCATGGATCACGTGATCGCATGGATCACGTGATCGCATGGATCACGTGATCGCATGGATCACGTGATCCATGGGCATGGGGCGCTCTGACGTCGTTCAGGAGCGCCCCGGGAGCCGCACGGACTGTAAGTATACCGCTCCTCCGCTCCCCGCTCCTACTATGGCAACCAGAACTTTAATAGCGTCCTGGCTGCCATAGTAACCTAAAAGCATTAGAAGACTGATCAGGATCCTGATCAGTCTTCTAATGCTTTCAGGCGACTTGTGTTCTGATGGATCCGGCGGGACGGAAGTGCCCGCCGGATCCTCAGAACGCAAGTGTGAAAGAGGCCTTATTCTACTACTGGATTGTCCATTTATTGTTTGTGTGTACCTAAAGGCTGGAGTGTGGGGTTCATTATCTCCCCCCCCTTCCCCCCCCCAGAGATGGTTGCCAGGAGGGGGCTAACCCCAACCGCTAGGCTTGGCTCTCTTCTGTGTGAGTTTAGTGAGCAGCTAATCCTGCGATTAAGGGTACTTTCACACTTGCAGCAGAGTGTTGGCAAGCAGTTCCGTTGCCTGAACACTCTGCCGGATCCGGCAATCTGGTAGTAAACTGAAAGCATTTGGAGACGGATTCGGATGCGGATCTGTCTCACAAATGCATTGCAAGAACGTATCCGTCTCTCCGCTTGTCATGCAGATAGACGGATCCGTCTTGTATTATTTTTCCAGGTTTAAGGATCCGTCCTTCAGGTATTTCTTAATGCCGGATCCGGCACTAATACATTCCTAAGGAAATTAATGCCGGATCCGGCATTCCGGCATGTGTTTCGGCATTTTGGATGGAGATAAAACCGCAGCATGCTGCGGTATTTCCTAAGTCCAAAACGACTGGCAGTGACTGAACTGATAACATCCTGATGCATCCTGAACAGATCTCTATCCATTCAGAATGCATTGAGATAAAACTGATCAGTTTTTCCGGTATTGAGCCCCGACGACAGAATTTAGGGCCGGAAAAGTTTGCCGCAAGTGTGAAAGTATCCTTAATCGCAGGATCAGGCATGCTAAAATCCAACAGCCTGATTCTTATCTATCTGCTGTCAGCAGTGGTGCACCTTCAATGGAGGCAGACCACCAAACTGCTACAGGCAGACACTGTGGTAGAGTTGTCTGGCTTCGACATATTTCCCCTCCTCTTTAAAACACATGCACACTCTGCCGAGCCATGTTTGGGAGTCAGGAGAGATATCTGTCGGCCAGCAGCTATCTAATGTGTCAATTTAGACAATCTTACCATTTGTATTTAATACTTATACAACTTCATTATCAGCTTACACTTCATTGATGGAGGAAGGTGCTTTCCATTTAGTAATGCTGCTGTCAGGTTTATTATTGTAGGAAAAGAGATAGAAGTGTTACTACTATAGAAAAGCACAAAACAATAATAACTTGTATAATACCGCACTGATACAAACAATGAATTGTACCCGTATGTAAATAGGTCACTTCCATTTAAAAGACATAGGTGTTAGGTTCATACAGATTTCTTCTGCATTATACAGTATTACACTAACGTTACACTGGTGAAGTACTTGAAGATATACATTACATACCTGCAGAATAGAAAAGTTTTAGAAATAGAATAGAAATAAATACAGTAAATAGAATTTTTGTTACAAGAAACATTCTTTACAACTACTATTTCATGAAATATATATATAAAAATTAATTTCCACGGCACATCCAAAAATTTGTGTAAATTTATTTACCAGAAAATCGCAACGTTTCGGTACACCCAATGGTACCTTTCTCAAGCAGTGGTAACCAATATATATATATTAAACAATAATATAAATTCATACTATTAATTATTACCGGACTACTTATTGTAGCTAAATACTACGCTGGATGGAGCTTAAAGAGGACCTTTCACCAGTCTTTTCTTTATAAAAGCAATACCTTATACTGTAGTCCAGGTTCAGGAGATGCCATCTCGCTATTTTATTTCATGATCCGCTCCTCCGTTGCGTCACTATCGCCCCATTCAGTTTTGGCACCTGATATGCTAATTAATAGTATTGGTACAGGGGGGAGGAGACATCCGCTTTTCTCAGGGGGCGTCTCATTCTCCCTGGCTGTGACGCTGTCCAGTCGCAGCGGGCAGCTTCACAGCCAGGAAGAAGTTGAACTGTCTCATGAGATTTGGTAAATCTCTCAAGAACAAGCTATGTAAGTGAGTACAGCAAGTACTATGCTCGCTTACATAGCCACCAAATCTGTTGCTACTTTATACTTTAGACCTCTTCACACAGTTTGGCCACTTCAATGCACTGTAGCATGCTCCGTTGAGTGTCATCTATACATTATAAATACTGTAGTACAGGCATGTCCAAACTCTGGCCCTCCAGGTGTTGCAGAACTACAACTCCCATCATGCTCTTCTGTAGGTTGATAGCTGTAGGTTGTCCAGGAATGATGGGAGTTGTAGTTTTGCAACATCTGGAAGGCCGGAGTTTGGACATGCCTGCTGTAGTATATAAGTATAATGTACCCACATTTTTACCATATGTAAAATTCATTTATGTTTTTTACTGTCATTTATTGTTTTAGTATTGGGATAAAGTTCTAAGTTCTCATTATTGAGGTCGCTGCACTGGTCCATCACTAGCTGATAATATGGAGAAGGTAACAGCTCATGGGGACTGCAAAAACATGCATGAAAATTAACACCATAATGCTCAGAACTATGCTTAGATATGAACTTTTTCACTTCATACTCAGTAGCACTGTTCTTGATAAATGTACTAGGAAATTGCAGTTTAAAACATACCTGAGTTTTCAAAAAAGTTTGCATAATGGCTGTGTGACTTTGTACAATCAATTGTGAAGGAACAGGTGTTTATTGAGCTTCTACAAAGTCTTTTTCAGCCATATTATTCCCTGTTTCAGCTGCACGGCTAGATGCATTTCATTCAGAAGCAGGCAGCTTACACCTTCTGTGAAATCTGCCAGCACTGTATTGCTGGGACATCCTTTCCCTTACTTCCCACTATGTTTGTTTTTTAGTTTAGAACAGATAAGGAGGTTGGGGGGGGGGGGGGTGGAATCACACTTACGGACACATAGGATGCTCCTATAATCTTCAAAAGCAGTGTCGAAGCAGTTCTTATATCAGGCTCAGGATCTTAGCTAGCATTAACACTCCCCCACTTCCTTTCAGCCATCTTATGAGTCTCTATTACCAGGAAGTGGACTACAACTTAGGTGGAAGTGAGACCCCTAGTGGCCATGACTTTACAGCTTTTTTTCAGGTGGATTTTTCAGGCGACTTAAAAATTTGCTGGTTACACCATTCTCTATTAAATGAAATAAAATTGTGTGAAAGTACAGGAACTCTTTAAAGTTGTTGTGTCACTTCAGCAAATGGCATTTATTATGTAGAGAAAGTTAATACAAGGCAATTATTAATGTATCGTGATTGTCCATACTGCTGGCTGGATTCATTCTTCCATCACATTATGACCACCCTGCAATCCATCAGTGGTGGTCGTGCTTGCACACTATAGGAAAAGGCGGTGGTCTCTCTGGAGGTCGGGACCGTGGCAGCACACATAGGCTGGTGTTTATTTTCTAGCAAGCATGACATGGATTGCAGGGTGGTCGTAACCATGGAAACGAGCAGTGTATAATGTGAGTAGATTTATGTTGCCTTAACCATGGGTAGTAGGAAATACCAACAGGCTCCCTCATCACAGTGAGGTCACTGTGATGAGGGAGTGAGGCTGCAGTGGTGTTGTAAACAGAGCTGGTCATGGGGAGTGTATATGCAAATAGGGAGAGATCTATCATACTAAGCGGTTCTCTGCCAAAAACTCTTCTACTTTTATCAAACCAGCACCTGAATCTGAATACTTTTGTAATTGCACAAATTGAAAACTTAGTGGGGAGCATGGCTTGCCGCTGAACTGCATGGCCGCACGTTAGTGGAGCTCTGACTTCACCTCTTCTTTTGTGCTGAATATCACCCTCTCCTTGGCCCTGTTCAACATCCAAAGCACAGGCTTCGGCTTCAAAATGACCCTAGGAAAGAGGATAGCCAAAGCAAAGGGCAACCTGGACTTCTATTTTGATAAAGAACGAGATCAGGCCGGACCGCTCATGGCGGACACTGAACAAGCACCGAGCGCGCACATGGCGCCTAAGCCCGCAGAACATGTGAAGGGTTATACCCTTGCCAGCGGTGAAGCTGTCTCTTCCACCCGACTAGGGTCTCCCGACTCAGCTAACAGCAGCTCTAGCAGTTCCCCAAGGGCACGCACAACAAGAGAGGACGGAGCCGGCGCCATACCTGACGTGGAGCCATCTTTGCTAACATTTCCCGCCTCTAAGAACACATCACCTTCGGCCCACAGGCCCGACGCGGAGGACTGTGATACAGGTACCTCACTGACACCTGCATTACCAGCCAACTTTGCAGACACACTATCCTCCATAGAGGCTTCGGATGACCCTGCATCCGGCTCCTTACTTAATAACATGCTGCTGGCATTCGGCCACTCCTTACACAAGGACATCCATCAGCTGTATATGCCTCTGCAAGCCCATCTGCATGAGGTAACAGGCAGAGTGGACCACATTGAATGCAAAATGGGAGAGTATGCCAACTCCCACAATCAACTAGTGGATTCACACCACGAGCTCACAGCAGAGGTAGAAGCTCTTAGAGCCAAAGTCACCGATTTAGAGGATAGGTCCAGACGGAACAACATTAAGTTCAGAGGCATAACAGAAGATAAACCGTCTGTTTACCTGTCCTCATATCTGCAAACCTTTCTAAAAGCTCTGCTCCCTAACTGTGACCCCAAAGAGCTGGTAATAGATTGGGCTCACCGTGTAATAAAGCCGAAAGGAGCACCAGAAGCAGCATCCAGAGACGTGCTTGCTCGCATCCATTTTTTCCACGTGAAAGAGAGAGATGGCAGCAGCTGCGCCTGCAAAAAGAACTCCCATCACCATTTTCGCACGTCAAGATGTTTGCGGACCTTTCAGCTACCACTCTCTGGATCAGAAGACAGTTCTTACCTGTCACGGCGGCTCTGAGAGAAAATGGCATCGCATACCGCTGGGGATTCCTAGTAAAGCTGTTGATTCACAAAAATGGGAAGCTCCATGCAGTTGCGTCGGTCACCGAAGGATCCCGTTTGCTCCTAGCCTGGGGCATACCGCTCTTGGAAGATTATCGACCTCCAGAACCTGGGAGGCACCGACGACGGCTATCTTCTGGATTGAAGTCGAGCTCTAGCCACGCTGAACACTCATTGAGGGCACACTTGCTTACTTTCTGATGAGGTGATCATTGTTTGCCACCTAGAACTGCCTATGGTAGGTTGTTACCCCCAAAAGAACTGCATCCAACATTTAGTGTTGTTTGCCTTTCTTTTCCACCTATTGCATCCTGATTCTTTGGATTGCACATGTTTTACTCTGTATTTCGGTTATGTGTTCACCCCTTTTGTATCAGCGTACTTTTCTACACACCACTGGTTTAGCAGGCAAGTGCCCGAACTCACATGGGCAGCTGACTATGGGACCTGGACATCGGGGACCTCAATATCAGCTCCCCGTATGAGCATTGTATCCACCCCCTTAAGCACATACTCCACTTACAATGCCGCTTAAACTTGCATCTATGAACGTCAAGGGCTTAAATAGCCCGATCAAACGCTCAATGATGTGAAAGGAAGCCCTATCCCAACGCTCTGATATATTTTGTTCGTCTGAAACACATATCCTGCCTTCAGATGCACACAGGTTACATCACCCAAAGTTCCCAAATGTGTTTCAAGCTAATTACTCCAAGAAGCAAAGAGGGGTGCTCCTGGCTGTCAAAGATTCTGTAGCATTTCAACAACGAGAGGCCAGTGTAGACTCCGGAGGGAGATTCATTATCCTTGTCTGCGAAATTAATAACGTGGCTTATACTATTGTAGCCCTATATGCTCCGCACAGGCATCAGCTGTCCTTTTTCAATAAGTTAATGCGCAAGATCAACAAAGTGAGAAAAGGTCATCTGCTGCTCTGCGGTGACTTCAACACAGTTCATGACAGCCAATGGGACACCACCTCTTCTGCCGCATGGAGAACCCCATTTCTGGCAAAATTCCTATGCTCACATGACCTATATGATATATGGAGGGTTCTACATGATTCTTAAAGGGATTATACGTACTTCTCCCCCAGACACAGTTCATACTCCAGGATAGACTTCTTTCTGGTTTCCAAATCTCTGTTTCCTTGCTCCATCTCTGCATCCATTGATGTTATCTCATGGTCCGACCACGCAGCTATTTCTCTCACAGTCACGGAGAGATTTAATTTTCCTCCATCCTCGCAATGGAGAAACAATGAATATCTTATGACACATACCCAATACCACTCTGAATTTACTCAATGAGTTCTTCTCTTTGAACGAGGGCTCGGTGAATGACCCAGCCATTCTATGGAATGCACACTAGGCATTTATTAGGGGTGTCTTCATTAAGCTGGGCAGCCGCTTTAAAAAGGAGAAGGATAAAAGATTTACAGAACTCATGTCTGAGATCCACCGCATTGAAATTATGAATAAAAGAGAAATCACGCCTGCCTTAACGGACAAACTTCGCAGGCTGCGGAACCAGCTTAAAGGGAGTCTGTCACCACATTTTCACGTTTTAAACAGTTCACATAGCGCAGTAGCCTAACCATAGATGATTGAAATGGTACCTTTCTTTGTTTCTGTTGAGCTTCAAAACAGGCAAAAACGCACTTTAATTCATATGTTAATGAGGGCTCGCAAGTGCCCAGGAGGGTTTGCCGTTGGAGCCCAGGCTGCTCGGCCTCTTGGGCTCATATCCCGCCCATCCTCTGCCTCAGCCCGCCCTTCTGTTCCCTGGTGTTCGTCTTCTTTCTATTGCGATACAGTGATCTCGCGATGCCTGCGCTCTCCCTCGCTGGGCCGGGGCATGCGCAGTAGCGACAGTGAAGCCGTGCCCACAATGGTCATCGCAGTGCGCATGCCCGGCCCAGCGAGGAGAGCGCAGGCATCGCGAGATCACTGTATCGCAATAGAAAGAAGACGAACAGAAGGGCGGGCTGAGGCAGAGGATGGGGCGGGGATATGAGCCCAAGAGGCCGAGCAGCCTGGGCTCCAACGAAGTAAACCCCTCCCTGGGCACTTGCGAGCCCTCATTAACATATGAATTAAAGTGCGTTTTTGCCTGTTTTGAAGCTCAACAGAAACAAAGAAAGGTACCATTTCAATCATCTATGGTTAGGCTACAGCGCTATGTGAACTGTTTAAAACGTGAAAATGTGGTGACAGACTCCCTTTAATGAGTGTCTCCTATATACATATGAAAGATGCATGCGCTCCCTAAAAGTCCATTACTACTCACAAGACAATAAGGCTAGTAAACTTTTGGCTCATAGATTGAAAGCTAGAGCAGCTAAATCTAAAATTCCATTTCGTATCAAAGACGACTCAATTTATGACCCCAAATCTATAGCCAATAAGTTTAGAGATTACTACTCATCCTTATACAATCTGGCGGACTCCCCAGCTTGCGTCCCATCTATTGTGGACATCAACAATTTCCTGAACTCCCTATGCCTCCCACATATGTCACTCGAGCAGGCAAGCTCTTTAACTGAGCCGTTTACTATAGCAGAAGTGAGATCTGCCATAAAATCCCTACGTCTCACAAGGCCCCAGGCCCTGATGGGCTTTCCACCCAGTACTATAAAGTCTTTCAAACAGAACTGATTTCTCACTTACGTAACACTCTAGAGAACATACGTTTAACGGGCACCCTCCTTGCTTACCGCCACAATAGTTACCCTTCCCAAACCGGGAAAAGACCCAATACGTCCCCAAAACTTCCGCCCTATCTCCCTTTTAAATACAGACACAAAACTGTATGCCAAAATCCTAGTTAATAGATTGACACCAATTATCCCGCATCTTATAGCTAGTGACCAAGTCGGATTTATCCGTGGTAAATATGGTTCTGACAATACCAGGCGGATAATAAATATTGTAGATCTTGTTAATAGGAAAAATATACCAACAACCCTGGTGGCCTTGGATGCTGAAAGCTTTGCCATAAAAAATTGATGGCGACAGCTTTGCCATAAAAAATTGAACCAGGCAGGGGTGCCCGCTGTCCCACATCATATTTATACTCACCATTGAACCACTAGCCCAGGCAATCCGTCAATGCCCGAATATATCAGGAATACCTATAGGTGGGATTGGTCATCGCATATCGTTATATGCGGATTATATTATATTATCCCACACTGACCCTGCAAAATCTTTAGCCTTAACATTATCCATTATAGAACAGTTTGGCAGACTATCGTACTACAAACTAAACATGGACAAATCCCAAGTCCTTCCTCTTCAAATACCAAACTCAACCCAAGACTCGTTAAAACGCTCGTTCCCACTAGATTGGCAGCCTCACAAGATTAAATATCTAGGGATCTACGTAACTGCACAAACAAAACACCTTTACTCAAATAATTATGTACCACTACTGGCAGACCTGGATGCAGAGATGGACCGACTGTCAAAATGTGAGGTGTCCTGGATAGGGAGAATCGCTTCTTACAAGATGCTCATACTACCAAGATTACTGTATTTATTCAGAAACCTTCCGCTTTCTGTGCCACAGACCTTCTTTCAGAGGGCACATCGGGCAATGAGGCATTATGTTTGGCATAAGCGGAGGCCCTGGATAGCCTTCAGCCTTCTGACAAGAGACAGAAGGGCAGGGGGTCTAGGTCTTCCCGACATCAAACATTACTATCTTGCTTCTCAAATGTCACACCTGCGCCTCTGGTGGCTACAATCGCAGGATATACCCTGGGTCTCCATAGAGACTGCTACCTCACAGTCACACAACCTCAAGGCTCTATTAGCAGCTGGGCTATCTACATCTTACACACCCCCGACCGATATGCCACACTGTGTTTCTACCTCCTTAGCTATCTAGAGAGAATATCATAAGACTGGGTCCAGAGCCAAAAAGTCCATACAATCTTGGGCCCCAATTGAAACACTAGAGCTTTGGCTGCAGGACCTAAATCTCTTAAATCGGGCGAAGGGTGGGCTTAAATTGGTCAGGGATCTATATACTGACGGATACCTGCGAAGTTTTACCGATATCCATCAAACATTTAAAGTCCCCCACTCCGACTTCTACAAATACCTCAGGGTTTGGCACTTCTTAAACACTGATAAGCTATTAGAAGTAGAGGCTGATCACCAATTGCTACAATCCTGGGGAAACATTAAACCCCTATACTTGTCTCAGGGATCTAAAGACGAATTTACCATGTCCACTCCTTTCAAATCATTGGAAATAGACAAACACAATTTCCAATTTGTGAAAACACAATGGACACGGGCCCTCCGCTTTACCATCCAGTGTTTCAGGTGTACCCTGCACTATGAATCTTACATAAAAACTGTATTAAGGTGGTAATACACATCAGATCGCTTAAAGGGAGTCTTTCACCCCGAAAACCCATTTTTCAACACTCACATCTTTCTCTGCAAAATTGCCCCCAGATTAAAAAGCTTCTTACCCTATTGCTGTACCTCTTACCGATCTTCAGAAAATCACTTTAATTGCAGATGTGAATGACAGTTGAAGGTGCCCAGTGGCGGCGTCATAACGACCGGTGCCCAGGCCGCACGCTCATCTTCATAACTTCAACTGTGATTGACATCTGCAATTAAAGGGAGCCTTTCACCTCAAAAACCCATTTTCAACACCACATCTTTCTGCAAAATTGCCCCCACATTAAAAGCTTCTACTCTATTGCTGTACCTCCTACCGACCTCAGAAAATCACTTTAATTGCAGATGTCAATCACAGTTGAAGTTATGAAGATGAGCGTGCGGCCTGGGCACCGGTCGTTATGACGCCGCCACTGGGCACCTTCAACTGTCATTCACATCTGCAATTAAAGTGATTTTCTGAAGATCGGTAAGAGGTACAGCAATAGGGTAAGAAGCTTTTTAATCTGGGGGCAATTTTGCAGATAAAGATGTGAGTGTTGAAAAATGGGTTTTCGGGGTGAAAGACTCCCTTTAAGTATAATATTTCCGGGAACGTCCAACCTTTGCTGGAGGGATTGTGGTTGTAAGGGCACGCTATTCCACATTTTGTGGCAATGTCCCTCAGTGTTTATATTGTGGAAGCGACTATTCACTGTAATCTCGAAATTAAGTAACACAGATGTCCCGCGATCCCCAGAGCTGGCCCTACTCCTAATTAACATAGACCGCTTTCCCACGTCCCATAGGACAGTAATTGCACATCTTCTTTTGTCAACCAAAATCGCTATTGCTAAATACTGGAAAACCACCACTATTCCATCCATCAAAGACATTTTTGAGAGAGTGGACAGGACCTACTCATATGAGAAGATATTATCAAATTACTACCACCCCAAAAATGTGCCAGGCTGTGGGGATGCCGGGAAACATTCCGGGCACATTGTAATACAACTTGAGTGGTTCTTTCAAATGAAAAAATGATTCCCCACCATTAAGATGTGGGCTTGCTATGTAATACTTTATCTCTGCTGCCCAGTGGTTGTACCATTGAATGCTTTATACACTGTGTTGTACTATGGAATGCTTTATACACTGTGCTGACTATATACTGTTGTACGCTGTGTTATCCCCCCTTCTTCACGGTTTCCTTTTCCTCCCCTACCTTTCCTTTCCCTTTGTTCTCTGTTCCTACATGGCGCGAAGGTTTGCTATTAAGATAACATACACCAACCACCTTACCCATGCAATTCCTGGACTTTAGTTAGACGGCTAGAACCAAAGATACACATGGACTTTTTCAAACATATTGTCACTACTATTGTCTAACTCTGAGAGATGTGAACTGTATTGTTATACTCTGTATCTCGTGCCTTGATTGTATTCCGTATTTCTTCTCTTATAAAAATTCCCCCCCCCCAAAAAAAAAATCAAAGGAAAGCCCCAGATCTTTAATCCCATTAGTTCCCTGCCAATGAATGATATCATAGTGGTCAGTCGCCATAGTACATTGTTACTTATTTTCTAAAAAATAAATAAAGCTGACGATTTATAGCAAATATTCATGACGGAACAAAAAAATCAACATTGACCTAGAAAAAGTAAAATACGCCGTATAAATAAGAGCCCCTTTAATCAGCACTTCATTGAGGCATTACTGCAATGACAACCTCAGGACTCCTTGGGTCTGATGACACTACCAGCCTGGAGCGCCTACCTATGGGGAAGCTCTGTCAGGGTGGGTGAAGAGATGTTCATTCAGAGATGTTGAACTGGGTTCAAGTTTGGGATCTGGATGGATCAGTTAAGATTGATGATGACTTGTTCTGAAGCTTCTCCTGTGTTAACCTTTTTTTTTGCTTCGTTTTTATGAGTAAAATGGATGATCAATAATTTTTTCATGTCAATCAGTAAAATTATCTATGCTGAAAAAGAGTATTGATAGCAGGACAGAAGGCAAAAAGCGAAAAGTCATAAGAGTCCACGATAGCATACAACACTATGCTGCAAGGCAAATAGAAAAGAGGGAAATCCCATACTCACCCATACTAACTAAATTTGGGACATCTAAGCCCCGGCCATGGGAACAACTTAAACCCGCACGGGAAGGGAATGCCCATTTATGAGCGGGGCTTACTTAAGCCCCAACCATTTTGTGGGGACTGTTTCTAAAAATCAGGGACAGTTGGCAACTATGGGTAATCCTGTAGTATGTGGTAATAAGTCATACAAAACTGAAGAAGTAATGCAGGGAGGAAAACATAAAACGTGGTGTAGACAAGGGGAAGAATAGAAAAGAAAATTGGGGTAAACACAGGTACTAGTTAAACAGTCACCGCTCCTGACATGTTTTTAGTAGTGAATAATTACATTCCTCATGTAATAGAAATTCTGGAGTATTCCTCTGTTAATCCTGCTAGACATTTATGAATAAAGGTCCAGATGGGTGTTGCCAGTTACCCTGCACAGGCTGACACTATATAGTCAGTCCCTCCATTGTCAGACTGTGTAGAGACAACCCCCCCCCCAACTGGTAACACCCAGATATACCTTTATTCATAAACTTATAGCAATAATAATAGAGGAATGGCACAATATATAGTCATAAGAATAGACGCGCCAGAATTGTTATTACATGGGGAATGCAAGTAGTTTTTAAAACTGACATGTAATATCTGGACAATATCTGGACACTACGATGTCAACTGTGGGACAGGTATGTGCCTTTCTAAATAATGTCCGGTCAGTTGAATTTACCATAAGTGGAGCCAACCAAGTTCTAAGAACATCTCAAGGATGACATAGAATGCACCTGAGCCCAGCTTTATGTGACTAAATTTGCGCACATTTCTGCTAATCTAATTTTATATATATATCCAAGAAAAATAGCGGCACTGGCAAAAAGAGTAAAGAGTTGGGTGAACAAGGGACACTTAGCGAAGAAAAAGTGACTGTGGTTAACCTGTCTTCCAAAGAATTAACTCCTTCACAAGTGAGTATCTTGTCTAAGGGGTTTTCGTTTTGTCCCAGTTCACACATGAATTGGTTTCAACTTGAGTCTAATCTGCATTCCTTTTTTCGCTGTATTAAACTAAAAGTTTGGTTTTGTGATAAAGAAAGAATTGTAAGACCACAGACCAGTGATTTTACGCTGGGGTCCCTCAATTTATTCCAAAAAAGTGATTTTTCACCTGTTATTAATGAACTAGCAGTTGAAGCATATATTAGAGCTGTCAAGCAGGGAATATCTGCACTCAGGTCCTCCTGTCTGGGGGACCTTGACTTTAGACACCTCAACGTGACCACTATGGAGATAGATGCCCTTGAGTCGCTTAGGTCCGACCCCACCCTTGTTATGGATACTAGCAAATATATCCGAGAAATAATGAGGCAATTGGGGGACCAGGAGGTCTATAAGGTGTTGGACTCTGACCCTACCTTTGAGATTGCAGGGATTATACGCAAATGTTTAACTTACGCAATGGTGGCAGACACCATCGACAGGGATGATTTTCTTGAGGTGGCAAATCCTGTCACTCCTGTGATATATGTGTTACCCAAGATTCACAAGACCCTGGTTGATCTCCCGGGTAGCCCCATTGTCTCGGGGTCAGACTCCATCTTCAGTAACATAGCCATCTTTTTGGACAAGGTTCGGCACCATTTCTCCATAGGAGGCAGTTCTTATATACAAGACACATCAGACTTCTTGGTCAAACTTGGAGAAATTGATTTAGTACACTCTCCCCCTGTGTTACTTGCCTCTTTTGATGTAACCTCTTTATACACTTCGATTGTACATGAGATAGATATTTTTGCTGTTTAAAAGATGCTAAAGTTGTCATTTTTCACTTCTCATGCATCAGATTTCATCATCACTTTGCTGAATATTATCTTACATTACAATTTCTTTCTTTTTCAGGATGTTTTTTATTTGCAGAAACGTGGTGTGGCCATGGGGTCTCACGTGGCCCCCACATATGCAAATATATTCATGCAGTGTTTTAAATGGAGGATGTCGTCTATCTGTCCCACCACTTCAGACATGTGTTGAGGTGGTGGAGATATATCGACGACATCTTCCTCATATGGAGTGGCAGTGAGACTCAATTGATGGACTTTCATTAGTTTCTGAACAATTTTGACAAGAATTTGCAATTCACGCTTGTATATTCCAACACTGGCTTCCAGTTCTTGGATACCAGAGTCATATACAGTGGAGGTACTTTGAACACTGAACTGTTTACGAAACCCACGGACACTAACACATTTGTGTGTTATAATAATTCCCATCCAAGGAAGATGATTCAGTCGCTTCCCTTTTCCCAATTTCTCAGGGTAAAATGTATAGTGACTGACCAGAGTAAACTCAACCTGGCCCTGTACTCCATGGCAACTAAATTCTCTGACAGGGGTTATCCCCACCAGCTGTTGGCAGAACATATGGATAAGGTGCGCAGCCTTGATAGGAAAGACATGTTGTCTAAACAGAAAATTGTTCAGAAACCTGATAGAATTCCGTTTGTCTCTGTATATAATGAATAAAGTCCCTCCATTAACAGAACGTTGTACCGCACGGGTGAATAAAGGAGTTATTTGTTTATGATCTACCGGAGTGCTGTTCATTTTCTGGACTATATATATATAATGCATAGATTTATGAGAAAAAAAAATCCATTTTAGAATGTAACATAACAAACAGTTAAAATGTGAAAGGGTCTGAATACTCTTTGAATGTGTGAGATGGGGAAACAGCTCTCATTGTCTGAACACTGTTTGTATAGATTAAATTAAATGATCTGGACTGACATTCTGCTATTTGGCCACAAGATGCCGCTGTTTTCCAAACACAGCTACAGACTGCATATTTCCATATTCATGAGAGGTGCAGTTACACACAGAGCCTGGAGACGAAGAGAAAAAGAGCTGCCATCTTAGAGCGAGCTAACACTGAGGAACTGTGTAAGCAGAGGATCCGACGGCATCCAGGTGTGGGAGCATACATCAGTGACCAGAGCTGCAGCTAAGTGAAGCTGATCGTGTCCAAGATCCTGATCCTGTCCAGAGGAAGGAGGATTGAGATTGAGGCAAGAGACTGGAAGGCCATGGCCAGAGGCTCTTACTATTGCCCTATTATGTGTCAGACATACCCCTAGAGGGAAAGAGAAGCTGTCCCCTTTTGAGATTTTGTTTGGGAGTACCCCTAAGTTAGTACAGTATTTCCCCAAGAACTTGCTTTGCAATTTGATTGTTTATCTGCCTATGTGTCTGCTCTGTGTTAACACCTGACTGATCTACATTTTCCAGTATTTTCTTCACTTTCTAATCCCAGCCAGATTCCTGGAAGTTATACCCTTCAATCGGGAGATTGGGTGCTAATGAAGAAGTACATCAGAAAGACTCTTGAGCCCAGATTTGATGGTCCCTTCCTGGTTCTTCTGACCACTCCCACCTCAGTGAAACTCGAGGGCAAGAAAAGGTGGATTCACGTTCCTCATTGCAAGAAGGTTCCAGGCTTAGAGCCAGATATTTGTCGAAAATGATATCCTTTCTCTTGCTGATATTGGGATGGGTTGAGTTGAATGAGGGGAACGCAGTCATTATATACCTTGTGGGTAAATACTAGTGCTACAATACAGGTGTTTGAGTTTGACTATTGTGAAGTGGCAAATTGTACATTAATGCATGAAGGAAAGGTGTATGCTCGAAAGGGAGTTCGGTATTACGTTTGTGTAACCAGAGAGGGAAATGAATGGTGTTCCTCATGGGGAGATGTAATACCAAACACCGGAACAGATTGGGGATACCGGCCAGTGGAGGGGATGTCTCAAAAAGATGAAAAAGGGACATCTTTAGTGGATAGACTGCATTTTTTTGACAAAAAAACATCATGGAAAGAAAGGTGTGATCTGACAAGGATAGAGCCTGGAGAGTGTCACCCTCTGATTCTGGGCCTAGAGAACCCACAGAAAGTAGACCTGGGAAAATATGTGTTGGGAAAGTATCAAACATCTCCCTAACGCCCCACTTGTGCAGTTCCAATTAGAAGATCTTGAAGCCAGGGTAGAGAGGCCCGACTCCTTATTAAGGAATCCTCTTCTCCCAGGGGAGAGTTGAGCCAGGGCTCCGTATACCATGAAGGAAACTTTGGCTGTGGAAATAGGATTCTCTGATAGCATTTTTGGGTTGGAATGGTTGAAATATACGGCGTCCCAGGTAAATAGGTCAGGATGTATTACCTGCTCTACAGCCAGGCCCCATCTGGGGACTGTACCCCTCCACCTAGATCTGAACCATTATTCCTGTTTTATCGGCCTGTATGTAAATCAGACTATTAATGAAACCGTATGTAGATTTTGGAAAGGGAAATTTTCAATCTTAAGGGAAGCACCATCACCTGGTGAAGGCATCACAATATACAAAGGGAATTACACCTATTTTGAGATAGAGGGGTCAGAGGGAAAGCACCTGGGTAGATTTCCCAAGGGTTACTGTGGAACTGTGGTCAACACCACTGGGACTGACTACCAAACCCACTTGTGGAACCAGACCCAAGCTCTGGGAGATGTAATATGGTTGTGCGGATATGAAGCTGAGGACAAAATTGGAAATTGTCTGGCATGGACAATGTGCTTTGGCCTTGGTGTTGATGCCGTTCCACATATTTAACCCTCTTGACTGGAAAAAGTTTATAGACATTTTGAGAAACCCCGAATTAGAATATTTTAATCCCTCTCTGCCAGATGAAGAAACAGTTATAAGAAGGAAAAGGGAAACAAATCCAAAAGGTAGCCTTGATTCTCATGTGTAAATAGATGCCATAGGAGTGCCAAGGGGGGGTCCCAGGTGAGTTCAAAGCTAGAGATCAAGTGGCAGCAGGTTTTAGTAACATAGTAACATAGTACATAAGGCCGAAAAAAAGACATCTGTCCTTCCAGTGTTCGGCCTGTCATCCTGCTAGTTGATCCAGGGGAAGGCAAAAAAAACCTGTGAGGTAGAAGCCAATTTTCCCCACTTAAGGGGAATAAAAAAATCCTTCCCGACTCCAATCAGGCAATCAGAAGAACTCCCTGGATCAACGACCCCTCTCTAGTAGCTGTAGCCTGTAATATTATTACACTCCAGAAATATATCCAGGCCCCTCTTGAATTCCTTTATTGTACTCACCATCACCACCTCCTCAGGCAGAGAGTTCCATAGTCTCACTGCTCTTACTGTAAAGAATCCTCTTCTTTGTTTGTGTACAAACCTTCTTTCCTCCAGACGCAGAGGGTGTCTCCTCGTCACAGTCACAGTCCTGGGGATAAATAGATGATCAGTCGTCTTTTTTTTAAAGTAAATAACCCTAATTTTGATAATCTTTCAGGGTACTGTAGTTGCCTTATTCCAGTTGTTACTTTAGTTGCCCTCCTCTGAACAAAGGGGTTAGATTAAGAAATTGGCAGGGGGGGGGGGGGGTTCAGTTTTCGCCTCAGGCAGCAGAAAGGCTAGGTCCACCCCTGGTTTTACCACAGCTGGAGTGCCGGAGGTTAGCCATCACAGATATAGAGTGATTCCAATCAGGTTTTAGTTAGAAATACTTCACTTGACCTATAATGTGACAACCCCTTTTAGAAAGAAGAAGCCAATGCAATCATCTTATCACCATGGCCCTGGCTCCTGGCACCTCTTGATTTTGTCAGGGGATGGAAGTCACAGCTGGCAAACCATTTCCCATACAACAGCTGAACATTCAGGTACGATGTTAGGGTTTACAAGACGATATGTATTTTGTAGTCCACAAAACACGGATCAGCAAAAAATACGGATGGTGTCTGTGTGACATGTGTATTGCATCTGTTTTTTTTGCCTATCCTTGTCCGCAAAACAGACAAGAATAGGACATGTTCTGTTTTTTTGCAGAACGGACTTGTGGACATACGGAAATGGAATGCACACTAAGTAATTTCCATTTTTTGTAGCCTCATTAAAGTGAATGGTCCTGCATGTGGTCCGCAAAAAAAAAGGGAACAGACAAAAAATACGTTTGTGTGCATGAGCCCTTAATATGATGTAGGCTTTTTAAAGCTGTTGCCTGTGAGGAAGAGCATCCTAGAGTATGGAGATTGGTGGGAATGAAATATGTATGATATACTTAGTAAATTTGCACCCATCTAACACGGCATGGTGACCCCTTTTAGATGGGACCCTATTCTATTAATGACTCCTCTCCTTGTGCAATCTGGCTTCAAATGCCGGGAGAGCAGGCTCCAGCTATATATTTCTCTAATCAGAAACAGCCTGTGGAAAAGATGGGTTTATTAGGAGTGCATGGCCAAAATAAAGGAAGCCACATCTCCAAATGCAAGCTGCTAAAACAAAACACAAAGTCAGCAAATCCTGTAAAAAGAAGTACCGTAAATGGGCATGTGTGAGTCGCCATGGCGGAAAATACAAAACCAAGCATAAAGCAATAGCACTCTACCTTAGTTCTGTATTGTGTTGCATCCCACAGGCTGGTTTTAATTAGTGTTGTATATAGCTGGAGCCTGCTCTCCCTGAATTCATTCGAGGCTAGAAGAGGAGGAGACCTTCTAGAGTAAGGTCCCATCTAAAGGACACTACCTTGCTTTCGTGGATGAGCACAAATGATTTTGATCAAAATATATGTAAAGGGCCCTTTACACAGGCCGAGAATATTAAAGATAATTGCTAACGAGTGTTCATTGAAATGCTCGCTAATGATTATCTGGCGGTGTAAATGTACCGCCAATTAGCCGATGAACAAGCGAAACGCTCTTTCATTGGGTAATCCGATCGTTTGCACAGACACAAAAATCAGCGTTTGCCAGCAGAAGATAATGCTGTGTAAACACGATCTGCTGCCGGCAAACAACGAGTAGGGGAAGAGCAATGGTATTAGTGATCACTGCTCCCCATACTGTAGAGGAGTTCGCTGCATGTAAATGCACCAGTCTCCTCCACCAGCGAGCAGAAGATTGTCGGGAAGGAACGCTTCATTCCCGACAATCTGCTGTAGTATCGTCCCGTGTGAATGGACCTTAACTCATATTAATTTTAATTAATAATTTAATCATTATTATATTAATAAATCATTATTAATAATAATAAAATTATATTAATTATATAGTATATATATTAATAGTATATTAGTTTATATAATGATATATAATAATGATAATATATAACTATCTATAATAATAACTATAATATATCCATAATATCTAATTATTATTTAGTTAATTAAGATGGACTTAATTATTATAATAATATCTATAATAACATAATATCTATAATAATATCTATCTGTAATAATATATAATAATTATATATATTATACCGTATATCATAGTATATTAGTATATATAAATTATATATTAATAATATTTATTAATAATAATAAATAAATAAAACCAAATAATTTTATTTTATTTAATTGCAGGTACAGCAAATGCAGCGCTCTCCTCCACCAACGAGCAGCAGATTGTCAGGAAGGAACACTTCCTTCCTAAAAATCTGCTGTAATATAGTCCCGTGTAAATGAAACTTTAATCAAATGAATTTTAATTAATAATGTAATAATTATTAAAATTAATAAATAAATTATTATTAATAATAATAATAATATGATATTAATTATATAGTATATATTAATAGTATATTGGTATATATAATATAGAATTAAATATAATAATATATAACTATCTATAATAATACCTATAATGTAATATCTGTAATAATATCTAATGATTAATTAATTAAGACTGACTTAATTAATTATAGTAATATCTATAATAAAATAATATTATCTATAATAATAACTATAATAATAATATTATATATAATAATTATATATAATGTACTTATATATATATATATATAGTATATTAGCATATATAAATTATAGATTAATAATATTAATAATATTTTTCAATAATAAATAAATAAAAATAAATAATTTAATTTAATTGCAGGTAAATGCAGCGGTCTCCTCTACCAACTAGCAGCAGATTGTCAGGAAAGAATGTTTCCTTCCCAAATATCTGCTGCTCTGTCGTTCCCTGTAAAGGGACCTTAACTCATATTAGTTTTAAATAGTGAATACAGCATTAGTTCCTATTCATATATGTTTCCAGAGTGCTGTTACATTGTGTTTTGGAATAAAATGCGTATTATTAAACTTCATTCACTTCTGCATTACTACTGATTTAGACTTTGCTTTTTTAACAGTGTGACACTTCTACCAGTAGGTTTGTAATTATTAATAAGAATAACTCATTAATTTAAACTGAACAGGCCATTGGCACAGGAAAGTCCATGTGACTCGAATAGCTATAATTTTTTTTTTCATAGCACGATATCAGTTTTTATCATTCTCCACAAGATGATTGTGTCAAATAAATACAGTCAGTACAGTACTTACATTTAATCAAATGGATATTAAAAGAAAACTCAGGCAGAAGAACATCGAGTCCTTTGCCAAATGTTTCCCGTTCTGCAATCAAAGTATGCATTGAAGGTAAAGTCCTTCTTTTCTGTGTCATAAATGACATCTCGATATCATATTCTTTTCATTTTTATCAACTGCATTTAAGAACCATAGCTCCAAAGATTTTCAGTTGAAAATATATGAATATGACATTTATCGTAGAATTATAATTGGTTGTTCATACAGAGAGATTATGATTTTTCATACACAAATGTTTATCCACAACAGGTAGAGACAGGGACACAGCAGTAACTGCGCACACATGATTAAAAGGGTTATCCCATGATTGTAAGTATGTAAGAAATGAATCAGACATCATAGAGGACATGAAAATCTCTTGTTAACATAGCCAGAACCAGCCCTGCACCTCACATAGATCCAGAGATCTCACAGTCCAGGAAGACAGTAGTATTTTTGCCTACATTATTAATGGGTGAGGGACTGATACTTAACACCCCCATCAATCAGCTGCATTTGGCAGCGGCCAGTGGCAAAAACAACACAGTGGATGGAGCCAGAAGCAGAAAGCGCTGTCCACTGTGTAGTGACTATGCTGGGGTACTGCTGCTTAGCGCCTTTTCAAGTGGAAGGGAGCTGAGATCAGAAAACCCCTTTAAGTTGTAGAGACAATGGTATATGTGCATCATTAACAGGCGGAGACAGGGAGACAGTAGTAGCTGTACATAATTAACACGTAGAGACAGGGAGACAGTAGTATCTGTGTCTACATCATTAGCAGGTAGAGACAGGGAGACTGTAGTATCTGTACACAATTAACAGGTAGAGAAAGGGAGACAGTAATATCTGTGCCTAAATAATTAACAGGTAGAGACAGGTAGACAGTAGTATCTGTACATAATTAACAGGTAGAGACAGGTAGACAGTAGTATCTGTACATCATTAACAATGAGACAGTTATATCTGCACATCATTAACAGGTAGAGACAGTGAGACTGTAGTGTCTGTACACCATTAACAGGTAGAGACAGGGAGACAGTAGTATATATGCCTACATCATTAACAGGTAGAGACAGTAGTATCTGCACATAATTAACAGGTAGAGACAAGGAGACCGTTGTTTCTGTGCCTATATCATTAACAGGTAGAGACAGTATTATCTGTACATAATTAACAAGTAGAGACAGGGAGACATTAGTAGCTGTACATCATTAACAGGTAGAGGCAGAGAGACAATTGTATCTGTGCCTACATCATTAACAGGTAGAGACAGGGAGACAGTAATATCTGTGCCTACATCAATAACAGGTAGAGACAGGGAGACAGTAGTATCTGTACCTACATCATTAACAGGTAGAGGCACGGAGACAGTAGTATCTGTACCTACATCATTAAAAGGTAGAGGCAGGGAGACAGTAATATCTGTGCTTACATCATTTTAGGTAACAGATAACTGATTCCTCTCCAGCGGGTTTTCTTTTTCTACTGAATAAATGAACTTCAGTTGAGTTCATGATATGAGGCTTTTGCATGCTTTTGACATCTTTAATCTCTATTATTTCTTACATCTTATCTGAAGCTTTTACATATCTGTGGAGTATGACGCCTATATCAGGCCACATTCCCTGATAAGGCTGATTGGTTTATATGGTGATTGCTGGGGTTTAATGCCCCAGATCCTTAGATTAGATAAAACTTCCACATACAATCAGACAATGATCAGATGATCAAGAGAATCAGTTTTGCCGACCATATGGCCCCCTTTACCGTCCGTTCCCGATTGTTCAGCTGCATTCACATGAGCCAATCATTCCCTCTGTATAGAGATGAATGAATCAACACGACTGTGACCAGCCCCACAGATTTAAGGTTTATCTGCAGCACACCCCAACCCTATTTATTAGAGTGATGTGCTACTGACAAAGGATTTTAGGTGCTGCATGAAAAATGTATTCACCTGCAAATGAGCACCTTTATATGGGGCTGTAATCAGCCTTGTACGATAGTTTATACCCGATAATTGGTCCGATCCTTGGCCCGTGTAAAAGGGTCCTAAGCTTCTGTATGGGAATTTCCCCTTACTCAGGAGTCCACAATCTCAGGAGTTCATGAAGCTGATATTGGGAGCTGTTTGGTAGGGTCACACTGTGGAGTTGGTTTTGCTGGCCTTGGCATGGACAGGACCTTGTGATCACTGGTTATTTTCCTTGACTAGTAGTTCTGTAGGGTTAACAAAAAAAAAACCTGACCCATTGTCTGGAAGACTCAATATTTTGTTGGAAGGGGAAGAAAATCCCTTTTGGCCCCAGTGTTTCTTCCAGGCACAAGAGCAGGTAAAGCAGCTTTGGACCCATTAATTTCTATGGAGCCACAAAAAATGCGGACTGCACACAGAACTTTAGAGTGAAAAGTAGTTCATGGCACATCCCCTTTAATTATTCAGGTTATTACATTAGTGTGAATACCTAGTACATTTTTAGTAGAACTTTTTAATCTCATTATGCAATTACTATTTAAAGGTGAAGCTGCATCTGTTTTGGTCCCATGTTCATATGTACCCACATTGCTGAGATTTTTTTTATATATGCAAATGAGCCTCTAGGAGCAATGGGGTGTTGCTGTTACACCTAGAGGCTCTGCTCTCTCTGCAACTGCCGCACCTTCTGCACTTTAATTGACATGACCAGGCAGTGAAAAAGTCATCACCCCTGGCCCTGTCAATCAAAGTGCAGAGGATGCAGCAGTTGCAGAGAGAGCAGAGCCTTTAGGTGTAATGACAATGCCCCCATTGATCTTAGAGGCTTATTTGCATACATTAAAACATCATTTTGCTCAGCAGTGCGGGCACATATGAACATGGGACCAACACAGAGGCCTTCAACTGCCAAGTGCACATGTAACAGGTCAGCCAGTGTCATAGGTACAAATCTGCTGATGGATGCCCTTTGACACTCTATGATGCAGGCTACTGTTAGGACGATACTAGAGTAACAGCAGGATTACTGCTGAACAGAGTCCTGGGGTGCTATGTAGATCCCAATGGGCTGACTTTAGATGACTCACTCTGTCTTTGATGGGGTCACTAGAAAACATGGTGACTCAATTTTAGGGGGAGTCCCCTTTGATCAGGGCAATCAGAGGTGTCTCCACCTCCAAACTCGGCTGTAGAGCAGAAGCCGGGTAGATGTCAGTAACATCCACTTCTCAGAGCAGATTAGCCCCGGCGACCTTAAAGCCCCCCTAGTGCAGCGGTACCAAAAGATGTTGCGGCAGACTGAGCACCCGCACCAGCCTGCAGCAAAAGATGGTGGGTGGTGATTATGGGGTTAAATTATGGTCAGCATCTATTTATCAGCCTGAAACCAGTAAACTGTTGAACCCTTTAGATTCCTAATGAGGGAGCTGTGAGGCTGGGGCTATACGGAGAAGTCCTGGAAAAGTCGCACAACTAAAGACATTTGCACGACTCGTCTGCAGCTTGCTGTCGCCTGACTAAAGCTTTGATTTGACTAAATGGCCAAACCACAGAAAACTCACAGGCAAGTCAGAGATGCATGCGACTTACATTGTAGTCTATGATGACAGATTTGCATGACTTGCAACCCACGACTTTTGCATGACTTGCAACCCACTTGCAACCCACGACCAAAAATTGTATTTGTCGTATTTTTTGCCTCCATCTTCATTGAAGATCTGACACGAAATCTTCAATCACGGGCACGGGATTTCGTGCAAGATCTTCAAGCAAGATGGCGGACGGCCCGTCGCTAGCAAATAGAGACGGTAAGTATGATTTTTTTTTAAAGTTTTTTACACTATTTCAGAAATGCAACATTGTGATCTTCAAGTCTCGTGCCACATGTAGTCCCAGCTGATTGGCTGATGATTGGTCAGATCCTAAGTGTTGCAAGAAACCAGCCAAAAGTATCAAAATAGGTACAGGGGTATCATTTAGTTTTTATGCCATTTAGATCCTTTTTTTTAAAAAAAAATACTGGTCGGAAAATCTCTTAAATTTATGAGTGATTATAAAATATTGCCTCACCTTACAAATAAAGGAAAAAATTGTGGCACACGTCTCAGTGCACCTCCCCTTGACTCTCCTCGGATGTCCTCCTCTAATTTCGAGAGCACTGTTACTGTTTAATTGCATTTATATGTCATTTTCCCTTTAATAGGCACCCTCCCCAAAGTGCACCTACTAGCCGCAGACCTAGTGTACCTCTATAGGCAAATCCTGAGACTCATCATACACAGTGTAGGATCCCTTTAAGAGCGAACACTGATAAGGACAGTAAAAGCTAAAAAAAAACATAACCAGTGGCCATCAAGATAAAGGTCTTTATTAGACTATAAATGTGGTGTGATTTTATATTTTATGTAGTTATTATAACATGGAGACAAACATTAATGAGCCGTATAGCAGTCAAGGTCCAGCTCATGCTAATGGAAGGGCAGGCTGACATTACAAATGAAATGTCCTGTTATCTGGTCTTCTGGTGTTGTTGAGCTGGAAGAGTTTGTGGAGCTGATAACCGCCATTACTGCTTCATTATTCTGACAGGTCTGCACTAGGGAAGTAAGGTGAGTGCACTAGGTATCAGAAAGTAGATGTGCCTACAATTAAAAGGGTTGTGCAGTCTATGGCACAACTCTGTATTGTAGTCATCAGACCAATGTCTCAGGGACCCGGAGCATTAAGCCTGGCTGCAAATCAATGGTGGCTCTCCAGTGCGGACATCAAAGGGTCAACAAAACAACAACTCATGATGGCGCTGCTCTTATATCCAAATAAACTTGGACATATAAAATCCTTTTATTTGGAAGTCTGGGTTAGGCCTCATGCACATGACCATATGTATTTTGCAGAACAGAACCGCTGGCTCCTAATAGAACAGTACTATCCTTGTCCGTAATACGGACAATCATTAAGACATGTTCTATTTTTTGCAGAACGGAAATATGGACATACAAAAAATGAATGCACACGGAGTAACTTCCGTTTTTTTTTTTGCGGACCCATTGAAATACAAAATGGTACGGACACGGACAGAAAATACGTTTGTGTGCATGAGGCCTTAAGGCCTTCATCAGGAATAATCAAATGGCAAATAATCACAAACACCAGTTTCCACAATGAAAGTTGAAAAGGTACATATTCCCATTTGTCATACAATAACATTAAAACAATACACCATACATACGTTGAAAATGAAAAGCTATTAAATAAGCACTCCAGGTTATATGTATACATATATATATATATATATATATAGAGAGAGAGAGAGAGAGAGAGAGAGAGAGAGAGAGAGAGAAATGGAAGACACAGCTGAAAGGATTTCCAAGCCTTCCTGAAAAATGAAAATGAAATGAAATGAGTCGCTCCAAACTAACAAAATAGAGATATGTAATAACTTATCCAGTTTGTGGGAAAAGACTAAAAAATGTATGGATGCAGCACATGGATCAGGCTATAATGAAGATCAATTAAAGGCCATGTGTACGAAATTGAATAAGACTTATGAAAGTTATAAGAGACTGTCTGAAAGATATTTTTCTCTGTTATCAAGTCTCGACATAGAGGAATTCATCCTAGAATTAAATACCCACACTGCACTTAATAATGAAAGATATAGCAGATTTCTGGCAGTCAAGTCAATGCTAGAGGACAAGATACCACAACAATATGAAACTGCGTCCCACCATTCTAACTTTTCAAGGCACTCCAAGGCTTCATTCTGTTCCTCGAAATCTATTGCTCAGTCCTCATGGCTAAGGTCTCACTCACAGCACTCTTCGCTGAGTAACTCATTGGTGTTGGCACGTGCAAAAGCGGAAGCAGCGAAGATACAAGCTCACTGCATTAGAAAGGAAGCAGCCATTAAGGCACAAGTCGCAGAGACACAAGCCCAATCTCAAGCTAATCAAGCAGCTATAGAGGCTCAAGCGCAAGCGGCCAAAGCCAAGGCCCAAGCTGAGTTGGAAGTCCTTCAGAAGGAAAGGGAAGAAGCCGCAGCCATGGCTGAACTCAGAGTTCTTGAAGAAGCTGCTGAAGAAGAAGCTTATCATCCTATGTCCAAGATATCTAATGACTCAGAAAGGTGTACCCTGCAATTTGTCCTAAACTAAAGCAAAGTCAATGCATGTGCACCAGAAGATTCTGCACGCCAGCCTGCTGAACTAATACGAGTAGAAAAACCGGCAGCCGATAACTATATAGTTGACCCCAGTCCAGTGGACATTTCTCTTTCTTTCAAACCTCTGGCACCTTACACAGTATTTCAGGCGCCAAGATTACCAGATGTGAAGCCTTCACTTACGCTCAACCCAGCAGCCACTCCATTCCATCTTCAAACCCCCAAACATAGGGTATCAGATGGTGCCAACAACACCAGCAAGGGAGAAGTTCCCGTCGCCATGATGAAGGAAAAAAATTATGCATCAGAAATCGTTAAGTACCTCACCCTCAGGGACCTTATCAGTACAAGTCTTACGAACTTTGATGATCGCCCAGAGAACTATAGAAGTTAGAAGGCCACTTTCAAGACAACAGTTCAAACCCTTGGTGTTTTTTCCGCCTATGCAAGAACTTGATTTACTAATTAGATGGCTAGGTCCATGGTCGTCAAACTGTGTTAAGAGACTCAAAACCGTTCATATCTACAAACCAGTCAAAGGCCTTCGTCTCGCATGGGAAAGATTAGATCAGACATATGGCGGCTCGGAAGTAGTTGAACGTGCTTTATTTAAACGACTATACGACTTTCCTGAATTATCCAATACAGACCACCAAGGGTTCCAGGAATTAAGCGACCTTCTTCTTGAGTTTGAAATCGTCAAGGGAGACCCGCAGCTACCAGCTCTCATGTTTCTTGATACCTCTGATGTGTGGGCCTGATCGTGGAGAACTTACCCCTCAATGTTCAAGACCAATGGCCAATAACGGGTTCAAAATACAGGATGGGCCATTTATATGGATACACCTTAATAAAATGGGAATGGTTGGTGATATTAACTTCCAGTTTGTGGCACATTAGTATATGTGAGGGGGGAAACTTTTCAAGATGGGTGGTGACCATGGTGGCCATTTTGAAGTCGGCCATTTTGAATCCAACTTTTGTTTTTTCAATAGGAAGAGGGTCATGTGACATCAAACTTATTGGGAATTTCACAAGAAAAACAATGATGTGCTTGGTTTCAACGTAACTTTATTCTTTCATGAGTTATTTACAAGTTTCTCTTTGTTTACAGCCGACGTTAACACGTGAGGAGCGGATAGAAATTGTGTTGATGTCTAGTGAACGCAGAAACTGGGTCATTGCAGCAGATTTCAATGCAAGACACCCTACGAGACCACCCATCTCCCATGCTACAGTTAGCAAACTGCTTGCTAAGTTTCGTGAAACTGGTTCAGTGTTGGATTTGTCAAAATGTGGACACATGAAATCTGTCACTAATGAAGAAACCTCAGTGGCTGTCCTAGCTTCATTCAGCAAGAGCCCACAGCGTAGCACTCGCCGCATGTCACTGGAGAGTGGCATTAGTCGAACATCCCTTCGGCGGATATTAGCTACTCACAAATGGCACCCTTACAAACTCCAGCTACTGCAGCATCTCAATGAGGATGACCCAGATCGGCGCACTGAATTTGCAGAATGGGCAAAACAAAAATTGTAACAGGACCCTCAGTTTACGCAAAAGATTTTGTTCATTGATGAGGCAAACTTTTATGTGAATGGTGAAGTTAATAAACAAAACCACCGCAATTGGTCTGACACTAACCCACATTGGATAGATCCCTCCAAGACTGTTGGAACAAAAAAATTGATGGTATGGTGCGGTATATGGGGTACAAAGATATTGGGGCCATTCTTCATCAATGGAAACCTCAAGGCCACTGGATATGCGAAATTGCTACATGATGATGTGTTTCCCTCTTTATGCACTGAAGCTGGCACGTTCCCTGAGTTTTTCCAGCGAGATGGTGCACCACCACATTATGGGTGTCAGGTCCGAGCATTCCTAGATGAACAGTTTCCTGGAAAGTGGATTGGTCGTCATGGGCCAGTTGAATGGCCCCCAAGGTCTCCTGATCTGACCCCCTTAGACTTTTATCTTTAGGGTCATCTGAAGGCAATTGTCTATGCTGTGAAGATACGAGATGTGAAGCACCTGAAACTACGGATACTGGAAGCCTGTGCTAGCATTTCTCCTGTGGTGTTGCTATCAATGTGTGAAGAGTGGGAGAAGAGGGTTGCATTGACAATCCAACACAATGGGCAGCACATTGAACACATTATATAAGTGGTCAGAAACTTGTAAATAACTCATGAAAGAATAAAGTCACATTAAAACCAAGCACACCATTGTTTTTCTTGTGAAATTCCCAATAAGTTTGATGTGTCACATGACCCTCTTCCTATTGAAAAAACAAAAGTTGGATTCAAAATGGCTGACTTCAAAATGGCCGCCATGGTCACCACCCATCTTGAAAAGTTTCCCCCCTCACATATACTAATGTGCCACAAACAGGAAGTTAATATCACCAACCATTCCCATTTTATTAAGGTGTATCCATATAAATGGCCCACCCTGTACAAGGAGCAACATCGCGTTCCCTTTCCACCATTTTTATTCTTCTGTAAGTTCATCAAGGACTTAGCTAGAGCCAAAAACGATCTGAGCTTCAACACCTTGGGGACCAACATCTTTGGCTCTACTAAACAGAGTCACAAAACTTCCAGTCCCAGACAGAGAAACCCTAAAGGTTTAATTTCCGTAAAAAAGACAGGGGTTGTGCCCACTACTAACCCAGCCACTTTCATTGGAAATGAAAGCCCTAAGGAACCCGATCATAAATGCCCTATCTATGATAAACCACATCCTTTAAGGAAGTGCTGTGTCTTCATAGGAAAGCCCTTTGAGGAACGTAAGGAGTTCCTAAGGAGTCATAATATCTGCTTCAGATGCTGTGCATCCACTGAGCATTTCACCAGAGACTGTGAGGTTCCAGTCAAGTGTTCTGAATGTAATAGTGATCTACATGTGTCCGCTGTTCACCCAGGACCAATCAGGCAGAACCTAGAACCAGTTGGCTGGCGCAAGCCCCATTCCGGTCAAGGCAGGGAGAGTCATGGCGGGGAGAGTGCCGACCGACTAACCACTACCGCTACGCCCAGATACACGGAGGTATGGAAGGACTTGTGTGCGGTAAGTCTTGTTCCAAGATTTGCCTCGTGGATGTGTTTTCTACTGCACAAACAGAGAAGACCATAAGAATGTATGCTATTCTAGATGACCAAAGTAATCGTTCCCTAGCTAGCCCTAAATCTGTTCATAGATAGAGGGAGAAACTACACCCTACACCAGTGATGGGCAAACTACGGCCCGCGGGCCGTATACAGCCCAGCGGACCATTTAATCCGGCCCGCCAAGCCACAACTGAGATGTGGAGCTAATTTATTCACCTCACTTGCTGTGAGGTAATTTCAAGGAAGCGCCGTAATCTCGCGAGGCGCACTGCTTATAGCAGTCTGGGCCCGTGCGGACTAATGTATCCAGTGCGCATGTGCAAGAATACGTTAGCCGCAAGTGAAGAAGGCGGCGCTGGGATCTGAAGTATTGGCGTGGATGGGCTCTCACCGACCCTGAAGAAATACAGGTTTTACCATAGGGTTACTATTTATGCAGAGTCTTGGGGGATGGGGGATCTGTGGATGGCACTTATGGGCAATATCTGTGGATGGCACTTATGGGCAATATCTGTGGATGGCACTTATGGGCAATATCTGTGAATGGCACTTATGGGCAATATCTGTGGATGGCACTTATGGGCAATATCTGTGGATGGCACTTATGGGCAATATCTGTGGATGGCACTTTTGCAAGATCTGTGGATGGCAGTTTTTCAGGATCTGTGGATGACACATATATAGCATAAGATGTTATATATGTGTCCTCCACAGATCCCCCATGACAGTGTCATCCACAGATCCCCCATTTCGTTGTTACGAAATTTAATTTTAATTTATATTAATTCACACTAACGCCCCACCCATCTACTCTTGGTCCGGCCCCCGGGTCCAATATATGAACCTATTGCGGCCCACGAGTCAAAAAGTTTGCCCACCTCTGCCCTACACCCTAGGAACATGCTCTGCTCTTGTGACAACCTCAGGAAGAAGAGCTAATGGTTTCACCTTGAAGCTCATCAAAGAAGATAGGAAACTCTCTCTTCCAACCCTTATTGAGTGTGACGAATTGCCGGACGCAAGGGATGAGATTCCCACACTTGAAGCCGCACAGCATCACCCTCATCTCAGGAACATAGCCAGAGAGATTCATCCCCTGGATAACCATGCCGAGATCTTACTCCTGTTAGGTAGAGACATTCTCGAGGCTCATAGGGTCCTTGAACTTCGCAAGGGCCCTTTCAAAGCTCCATATGCCCAGAAACTTACAGTGGGTTGGGCCATCGTGGGGGATATATGTCTGGACAGAACCCGCAGACCCTGCCAAGTATACTCCTTCAGAATTTACGTATTAAGAGGGGGATGTACTTCTTACTTCAGGCAGTGTCCCAACCACTACTATGTGAAGAAGGCGGCGCTGGGATCTGAAGTATTGGCGTGGATGGGCTCTCACCGACCCTGAAGAAGTAAAGGTTTTACCATAGAGTTACTATTTATGCAGAGTCTTGGGGGATGGGGGATCTGTGGATGGCACTTATGGGCAATATCTGTGGATGGCACTTATGGGCAATATCTGTGGATGGCACTTATGCAGGATCTGTGTATGGCAGTTTTGCAGGATCTGTGGATGGCACTTTTGCAAGATCTGTGGATGGCAGTTTTTCAGGATCTGCGGATGGCACTTTTGCAGGATCTGTGGATGACACATATATAGCATAAGATGTTATATATGTGTCCTCCACAGATCCCCCATGACAGTGTCATCCACAGATCCCCCATTTCGTTGTTACGAAATTAAATTTTAATTTATATTAATTCACACTAACGCCCCACCCATCTACTCTTGGTCCGGCCCCCGGGTCCAATATATGAACCTATTGCGGCCCACGAGTCAAAAAGTTTGCCCACCTCTGCCCTACACCCTAGGAACATGCTCTGCTCTTGTGACAACCTCAGGAAGAAGAGCTAATGGTTTCACCTTGAAGCTCATCAAAGAAGATAGGAAACTCTCTCTTCCAACCCTTATTGAGTGTGACGAATTGCCGGACGCAAGGGATGAGATTCCCACACCTGAAGCCGCACAGCATCACCCTCATCTCGGGAACATAGCCAGAGAGATTCATCCCCTGGATAACCATGCCGAGATCTTACTCCTGTTAGGTAGAGACATTCTCGAGGCTCATAAGGTCCTTGAACTTCGCAAGGGCCCTTTCAAAGCTCCATATGCCCAGAAACTTACAGTGGGTTGGGCCATCGTGGGGGATATATGTCTGGACAGAACCCGCAGACCCTGCCAAGTATACTCCTTCAGAATTGACATATTAAGAGGGGGATGTACTTCTTACTTCAGGCAGTGTCCCAACCGCTACTATGTGCAAGAGGTTCCTTGCCCAAATATTCTAAAGACTTGTTCATCAGAAAGCAGCTTAATTCCCAAGGAGTCAGCTGCAGAAGAATGTTCCTGGACAGAAGGGCAGCTTGTAGAAATGCCTTCAGGATCTCAATTGGAGCCCTCTTCAAGCCCTTCCCAGCTTTGCAGTCCTCACACAGTTCATCATGATGAATCCTATATCATCACTGACAACAAACCTTCTGATTTATGTAGTTCTGATACCACAGAAATGTGAGCCTTCCAGTCAACCATTTGACAATGAGTTTAATTTTTTAAAAGAAGTATCTTCTGAATGTCAACAACCAAGTCTGTATGTACAAAGACAGATCCCATTTCAGAAGTGAAAAGCAGACATGAGCATTTGCGTTCACGATCCATAGACAGTAAGCAATCTACATCTAAATCAGCCTCACAAAATAAGCGCTCTCGCTCTAAATCGGTGACGCAGACAGAGAAGTCACATTCTAAATCTTTGGCAAGATCAAGGAGAACCAAGTCTCGCTCAGCTTCTAATGAAAGCAACAGACAATCTCCTGTAGTAAAAAAGAAGAAATCCACATCTGGGGTGCATAAAAGATCACTCAAGAATAAACCAGAAAAGATAGAAAATATTCCTGTGCCATCTGGCATTTTCAAAGTGCACAACCTTTATAAGTTTCGGTGGAAGCAGGTACAACATCTCGCCAATCAGTTCTTGAAAAGGTGGAGAAGAGAGTACCTCTACCTCTTGCAAGAACGCAGAAGGTGGCAAGAACCATGGCCTAATTTAAAGGAAGGAGATTTTGTTCTGTTAAGAGACAAACAAGTTGATCGTCTTGATTGGCCTACTGGACCTATTACTAAGTCGTTTCCAGTTCCAGTTTCGTAAGGTGGAAGTAAGAACCGCAAGAGGTGGAGTAATCAAGACCTTCTTCCGCCCTGTTACAGAAGTTGTGTTACTCATGCCTGCAGAACTTCCATGTTAAGATCCCTTCTACCAAGATGCTCAACATCTTCTAAGACTGTTTACAGTACCAGCTCTATGGCCTGAACTGAAGACATATCCTTTTTTGATTTGAATAAATGTTCATTGCATGTTTCCTTTTCAGGTAGATGGACATTATTTACTTCCGCAAGCTATTGTTGTTTTATACAATTCCATTGTATGCATATATATAGTGGTATCTACCAATACCAGACAGGGAGTGTTCTGTTTCAGTATCTTGCATTGTGTATTGGTATGCTCCTCTCTTCCCCCCTGTTTTCAGCTTTCTTGTTAGTTTAGCTTAGCCACTCCCTGTTTTCCCAGTGATGCTTTGCTCTTAGTGTGTGCTCAGCTTTCTAGTAGCAGCATCTATCTTCTTAGGAAGGAGATATTGTTGGCATAATTCTTTTACCATCTGGATTACCCTGCAACATCTTGTAATACAATCTCCGGATTAAACGACTACTTGATTAACGCCTGGGTGTCTGATGCCTAAGCTGTAAGTGGAGAATGTCAAATTTAACAAGTCACTTCCGTGCGCATAGAGTCGGCTCTACAGGTTTGTGATTGTATAAAGCTGACATTTTGAAAAGCCACACCAGGCATAATGGAAAATGTAGGATTCATTAGGAAAAGCAGAGAAGGAATCAAGATGGCTGACAATCCACAAATTACACATTAAATAAAACAAATATTCACAAATCATACACAAGAGCCTACATATTATTTTTAATAATGGCCTATCCTGCACTATATAGACAAATAAAAATAAAAAAATTCTGGAGTGCTTCTTAAGTGCATATGTCCGTTCTGTATGCTATGCAAAAAAAAAAAAAAAAAAGAACATGCCATATTCTTGTCTGTTTTGTGGATCTGTAAAAGAAACAAACAAAAAAAACGGATGCAGCACTGACGTCATCTGTATTTTTTTTGCTGACCGCAAAATATATACGGTTGTGTGAAAAATATCTTACTTGGTTATTTCTTCGCAACATAGGAACATAGAACAGTGCCATCAACAGGTATCATTTTGTGGATGGGTGTCATGGAAGGCCGTGTTCATACACAGCACCAAATTCTGGAGCGATTTTACAGTACAATGCAAGTCTATGACAATTTACAAGACCCTAGTGACATATTGCAGAAATCTGTTTTTGGAAGTTATCTAAATAATTGTACTCACGCTCTTTCGTTCAGCTTACATTTTGATGTTAATACAATCTCCTTTTTGAATTTGAAATGAACAGGTGACAGTCTTAATACTAAAGTATCTACTACAACGCATAAAAAGGAGACTGCTGGTAATACTATTTTACTAGCAACATCCTGTCATCCTCCACACGTTATACATAACATACCTAAAGGAGAAATCATCAGAAATCAAAAGAGGCTTTCTTACTGGAGGCAGGTAATATTAGCAATAGACTACGGTATGTCAAAGAAAATATACCGCACGGTCTGTACAAGGAGCGGTTTCACAAATGCTTTTCTTGAACAGAGATCATCTGATTTTCCCTAATAAGATGCGAACGAAGATACAATCTAATGAAAACCAAGTCACACTTACTACGCAATATAGTGAGGAGTATCGGGAGATATGTAAAATAATAAAACGCTATTTACCTGTCTTAAATTTTTGTAAAGACTGCAGTTCAATTGCGGCAGGTGGAATTAGATGTGTAGCCCATAGAGCTCTGGACCTGGGACAGATGATCAGCCCAAGTTTGTACTGTAAACGCCCTAATACTAAACCAAGTTGGTTAAAACATGTAGGCAGCTATAAATGCGGCCAACATAGGTGCATTTGTCGTAATCATATGATGATCAGCCAGACATATACTTCGATGACAAATAATAGAATTCATAACATGAAAACCTATTTAAATTGTAATACGGAATATTATTATTTATTATTATAGGGCCATTCATTCCATAGCGCTGTACATATGATAAGTGGTGCACATACATAATACAGACAATTGGATTAAGCATAAACAAGATGAGTTACAGACTGATACCGAGGGAGAGAGGGCCCTGCCCGCGAGGGCTGACAATCTACATGGTATGGAAGAAGGAGACAGTAGGTGAGGGTGAAGCTGGTCATGGCGGTATAGAGGCTCCAGGGTCACTGGTTGTAGGCTTGTCTGAAGAGGTGAGTTTTCAGGTTTCTTTTGAAGGACTCCACTGTAGGTGAGTGTCTGATATGTTGGGGTAGCGAGTTCCAGAGTATGGGGGATGCACGGGAGATATCTTGGAGGTGAGTGTGGGAAGAGGTGATAAGAGGATAGGAGAAAAGGAGGTCCTGTGAGGATCGGAGATTGCGTGTGGGAATGTATCAGGAAAGTAGCTCAGAGATGTAGGGAGGGGACAGGTTTTGGACGGGCTTGTATGTATTGGTTAATATTTTAGAATTTAGAATTTGCTGGGCAATGGGGAGCAAGTGAAGGGATTGGCAGAGGGTAGAGGCGGAGGAGTAACAGGGTGAGAGGTGGATTAGTCGGGCAGCAGAGCTGAGGATAGATTGGAGGGGTGCGAGAGTGCTAGATGGAAGGCCACAGTGGAGAATGTTGCAGTAGTCTAGGCGGGAGATGATGAGGGCATGTACAAGCATTTTCGCAGACTCAAAGTTGAGGAAAGCGTGGATGCGGGAGATATTTTTGAGTTGGAGGCGTTAGGTGGTGGAAAAGGCTTGGATGTGCGGTCGGAAGGAGAGGGCAGAATCCCAGGTCCCACCAAGGAAGCGGACTTGGATGACCGGGGAGAGTGTGCAGCCATTGATATGCCGTCTACCTGATTACATGTATAAGCTGTAACCTCCAATATGCAGGCTGTACAACCAAAGCCATAAAAACTAGGGTACAGAAACATATTTTAGATATACCGCATTACAAAACGCGAAATGTGTCTGCAGTTAGTACACATTTTGCTGTAGTCCATCATGGAAAGGTTTCTGATTTAACTGTTCAGGGCAAAAAAGCTTAAAAAAGCTTATTTCGGAAAAAAGCTTATTTCGGATGTATGAACTGGGAACCTGTTCTACTATGGGTTTGAACAGAAAATTTGATCTGATTCTGCCATATCAATAGTGTTTCCTGCCGTTTTATTAATTTATTATGTATGTATTTGTATATTTTTTATATTTTGTATATATATATTTTTTTCTATTCTTTTTGTATATTGAGGGATAACCCTGTTAGGGGATGTATCCAATTATCTATTCCCACCCCAAGTAAGTCATAGCTTATATGGACGGGGATTTCATAGTACATTTGTCATGAGGAAGGACCTTAATTGTCTGGTCCAAAACGCGTAGATTATGTACTGTGTCCTACGTATGGAAATTTTACCACTTGGAATAAAGTTTGCGATTTTAGAAGCTGGATCTTTCACCGTTTTTTCATAAGCTGTTACAGCTGAGTCCGTGCTTCCTTGACTATTGGATGCAGGTGAGCGCTGCTTCTTTTCACTACGCTACCTTTTCAGTATATATACAGTGTATTGTCCGCTAATATATATATATATATATATATATATTGTGGTAAAGTGCAAGGTGTCATTTGCGATGGCAGGTACGTGTCACCGAGGTTGCTGGCCTCGGTGAGGTGAGAGCCGGGTTTTTGTCTGCAGCAGCTAGTGCTGTTTGACTCTTTTAAATAGCATGGCTGCAAAGCCGATCCGGGCCGGCTCTTACTGGGAGCAGCTAAAGAGTAGGGTGGGTGGCTGCTCCCCACGGTCCAGTCCGAGTTTTGGGCTGGGTATAAAACACAGCCATCAGCTGTGTCTGTGTGTGATTATCCTGGAGCCTGCTAACAGGACTGAGGAGTTCTCTGTGCTGGAGGACGGAGCTCAGCAAGGTGGTGTTTCCCTGCAAACTGAAGGAGGAATCGCCTGCGGCTGAACCGACTGCTAGGTGTGAACCGCACTTAAACCACCCAAGGTGACTGGACCCTGTGTTGGCCTGTTTTTGGTTTTGCCACATGATTTCTGTTGTGTGTGAACTGTCACCAAGAGACTGTTTTCATTTCTGGTGTGCAAGTGTGAATAAAACACTGTTTGATGCACAATCTGGACTCCTTGTTTTGCCTCTAAACTGCACCCGCACCGCTGTCTACCAGAGCGACTCCCACATTTGGTGTCGGATGCGGGCATGCGCAGTGAGGCTGGCGTGAACGCCGAACTTTGTTTTTGCTGAGCAGAAGTGAATGTCCTATATTAAGCCGGCAAAGTTGCAGCCTGTGATCCCCGACAAAATGGAGGCGGCTGTGAAAGCCCTCATAGAGGCTAACGTGCAGCAGCGGGAGACCAACCAGCTACTGCTACAGCACGTGATGGCGTTGCAAGCGGCAGGAGCGTCCCACCGCGGCCCACGATGCCCGGAAAGCTGTCCGTGCCGCGATCCCTAAGATGACCCCTCGGATGATGTGGAGACCTATCTGGCGGTGTTCGAGAAGGTGGCCGTGAGGGAGAAATTACCCCGAGAACAGTGGGCAGAGGTCGTCGCTCCGTTCCTGGCGTCTGGACCCCAGCAAGTATTTTTGACCTCCCAGATGACCAAGCCGCTGACTACCCGACCGTGAAAGGTGAGATCCTGGCAAGACTGGGGGTGAACGTGTTAGTCCGGGCTCAGCGGGTCCACCAGTGGAACTTTAATACGGCTGAACCCGCCAGGCCGCAGTATTATGAGTTGCTGCACAGGTTGCAAAAGTGGCTGCAGCCTGAGGTTCTAAGTCCGGCTGCTATGCTGGACCGTCTGCTGGCTGACATCTTCTGGAGGGCCTTGCCGCACTCCCTGCAGCACTGGATCGGCCAGGTGTCACCCACTAATGCCTTGGACATGGTCGACCTGGTCGAGCGCTATGAGGCCACAAAAACCTTGAAAGGAGGTGTTGTTGGGAGGGGGCCGGTCAAACCCTCGGAGGTCTCCCATCCAGTCCCGACGACTGGTACCCGAGAAACCTGCTCGGGTGTACCCCTGCAGACCCGGCCCCGATAGTCTGCTGGCGGTGTCACGAGCCTGGCCATGTGAGGGCCGACTGTCCACAGTGGGGAGAACCCATGGAGACCAATTATGGGTACCGGGCTTCCATGTATGCCCGGAGACTGTGTGCGACCGGCACCCCCGAGACCCTAGACAATCGTCATCTGTGCCAGGTGCAAGTCGGTGATAATCTTGCAGTGGCGCTGCTGGACTCAGGGAGCCTAGTAACCCTGGTAAGTGCTGCCCTGGTACAGCCCTCCCAGTATACGGGCCGGAAAGTTGGGGTGGTGTGCATACACGGAGACTTAAAGGACTATCCCACGGCTGTAATGTCTCTGTCCACGGCGGCCGGCACATGGACTCTGTGAAGTGGCGATCTCCGCCAAGCTACCGTATGAACTAATAATTGGAAGAGACTTCCTGGTTTTCCGTCACTATGGCCTGAGGTGAAAGTGACTAATAGCCCTGAGACAGGGGTAACCCTAGCAGAGTGGCCTGGTTCCTGTGGGAGGCCAGAGCCCTGGGAGCCCGAGTCCGAAGGGCCTGCGGTAGGGGTGACCACCACTTCTGTGATAGAGGGGGAGACAACCCCACTGAGTGTAATGGTGGGAGACACGGAGGACTTGCCACCGGGACCTGAGTTGGCAGACCTCAATGTCTCCGGGGAAAATTTTGGGACCGCACAACACCGGGACCAAACCCTAACCAGAGCCTGGGAAAGTGTCATAATAATTGATGGTAAACCCCAGAAACCTGGGGCTGAATTAATGTTTCCGCGATTCATTGTCCTTCAGGATATGTTGTATCGGGTGAACCAAATCCGAGGTGAGCCTGTTGAACAGTTGGTGGTGCCCACAGCGCATCGCAGGCTTGTCATGGAGCTTGCCCACCAACATGTTCTTGGGGGACACCTGGGGTGGCAGAAAACCCAGGACCGCATACTGCAGCGGTTTTATTGGCCCAGTGTGTTCAAGGAGGTAGAGAATTATTGTAAGTCCTGTCCCACCTGTCAGATAACTAGCCCCCAGCCACATTTCCGTAGTCCTCTGGTACCGCTTCCAATTATTGAGGTCCCGTTTGAGCGAATCGCTATGGATCTAATTGGGCCTGTACCAAAATCTGCCAGGGGCCACCAACACATTCTGGTAGTTCTCGACTATGCCACTCGGTATCCGGAGGCGGTGCCTCTGCGACATACCTCAGCTAAACTCATTGCCAAAGAGTTAATGGAAATGTTTTCCCGTGTGGGCCTGCCAAAAGAGGTTCTGACAGACCAAGGGACCCCTTTATGTCCAAAGTAATGAGGGAACTGTGTAAATTATTGCGTATAAAGCAGTTACGGACGTCCGTTTACTCATCCACAAACGGACGGTCTTGTCGAGAGGTTTAACCAAACTTTAAAAAATATGTTAAAGAGGGTGGTGTCTAGAGATGGGAAGGACTGGGACCTGCTTCTGCCCTATCTCATGTTCGCAGTGCGAGAGGTGCCCCAGGCCTCTACTGGGTTCTCGCCCTTCGAACTGCTTTATGGCAGACACCCTCGGGGCCTGTTGGATATCGCCAAGGAAGCGTGGGAACAACAGCCTGTCCCCCACAAAAGTGTCATTGAGTATGTCACCCAGATGCAGGAACGGATGGAAAAGGTGTTGCCGCTGGTCCGGGAGCATATGGAGGCAGCGCAACAAGCCCAGAGTAGGGTGTACAATCGTCAGGCTCGGGCACGGGCTTCAAGCCGGGAGATCGGGTGTTGGTTCTGGTACCCACCCTGACAGCAAGTTCCTAGCTAGGTGGCAGGGCCCCTATGAGGTGATCGAGAAAGTAGGGGAAGTAATTACAAAGTACACCAGCCAGGCGGCGCAAGCCGGAGCAGGTGTACCACGTGAATTTACTAAAGCCGTGGAAAGATAGGGACACGGCCGACGACCACAGCCCCGGCCAGGGCTTCTAGGTGAAAAGGGTCCAGCCCCACAGTTCGAGGCCTGTGAAGCAGTAACCACGGTAAAATTGCAGACAGCCTGTCTTCCAAACAAGTTCAGGAAGTCAGGAGTTCATCAGTCGGAACACGGATGTGTTCTCGGACCTCCCTGGCCGCACGTCTCTCATCCAACATGACATCGTCACTGAGCCTCAGGCCAAGATCCGGTTAAAACCATACCGGGTACCCGAGGCTCGGCGACGGGCCATCGCGAGGAAGTACAGTTAATGTTGAAGCTCGAGGTCATTGAGGAGTCGAAAAGTGAGTGGGCCAGTCCCATAGTCCTAATACCTAAGCCGGATGGGACGCTGCGGTTCTGCAACGACTTTCGCAAGTTAAATGAAGTATCCAAGTTTGACGCGTATCCCATGCCCCGAGTAGACGAGCTGGTTGAAAGTTTAGGACAAGCCCGTTATTTTTCTGTGCTGGACCTCACTAAAGGGTACTGGCAGGTACCCTTAACGGAGTCGGCTAAGGAAAAACCGCATTTGTTACCCCGCAGGGCCTGTATCACTACAAGGTGTTACCCTTTGGCCTGCATGGCGCCCGCCACTTTCCAAAGGTTAATGGACATAGTGCTGCGACCACATCGTCGGTACGCCTCGGCCTACTTAGATGATGTAGTCATCCACAGCACCGACTGGGAAAGCCATTTACCCAAGGTGCAGGCGGTAGTGGATGCCCTGAGGAAAGTCGGACTGACCGCTAACCCAAAGAAGTGCTCCATAGGGTTAGAGGAGACAAAATATCTGGGATATGTAATTGGGCGGGAGTCATCAAACCTCAGGTAACTAAGGTAGAGGCCATTCGTAACTGGCCCCGACCGGTCACCACCAGGCAGGTAAAGTCGTTCCTGGGGATTGTAGGTTACTACATGAGGTTTGTGCCCCACTTTGCCACAATAGCAGCGCCATTGACAGACCTGTTGAAGGGGCGAAAGTCTGGGAGGGTTAGCTGGAGTGAGAAGGCGGAGGAGGCTTTCTCCGCGTTGAAGTCGGCCCTGTGTGGGTCCCCGGTTTTGGTGACACCCGACTTCAACAAGGAGTTTGTCGTACAAACCGACGCCTCGGAGGTAGGCCTCGGTGCGGTACTGTCGCAGGAGGTCAACGGGGAAGAACATCCCGTTGTCTTCCTGAGCCGTAAGCTCAGTCCCGCCGAGTCCAGATATAGTATAGTGGAGAGGGAGTGCCTGGCTATCAAGTGGGCACTCGAATCTCTCCGCTACTACCTGTTAGGGAGGAGGTTCCGTCTGGTGACCGACCATTCCCCTCAAATGGATGAGTCAGGCCAAGGAGAGGAATGCTCGGGTCACCAGGTGGTTCCTATCTCTTCAAAATTTCAAGTTTTCCGTGGAACACAGGGCAGGCCGCTTGCAGGGCAACGCAGATGCCCTGTCCCGCGTCCACTGCCTCACGTGTGTTCACCCCTCAGGGTTGAACAAAGGGGGGTATGTGGTAAGGTGCAAGGTGTCATTTGCGATGGCAGGTACGTGTCACCGAGGTTGCTGGCCTCGGTGAGGTGAGAGCCGGGTTTTTGTCTGCAGCAGCTAGTGCTGTTTGACTCTTTTAAATAGCATGGCTGCAAAGCCGATCCGGGCCGGCTCTTACTGGGAGCAGCTAAAGAGTAGGGTGGGTGGCTGCTCCCACGGTCCAGTCCGAGTTTTGGGCTGGTATAAAACACAGCCATCAGCTGTGTCTGTGTGTGATTATCCTGGAGCCTGCTAACAGGACTGAGGAGTTCTCTGTGCTGGAGGACGGAGCTCAGCAAGGTGGTGTTTCCCTGCAAACTGAAGGAGGAATCGCCTGCGGCTGAACCGACTGCTAGGTGTGAACCGCACTTAAACCACCCAAGGTGACTGGACCCTGTGTTGGCCTGTTTTTGGTTTTGCCACATGATTTCTGTTGTGTGTGAACTGTCACCAAGAGACTGTTTTCATTTCTGGTGTGCAAGTGTGAATAAAACACTGTTTGATGCACAATCTGGACTCCTTGTTTTGCCTCTAAACTGCACCCGCACCGCTGTCTACCAGAGCGACTCCCACATATATATATATATATATATATGTATATATATATATATATATATATATATATACACAGTATACTGTCCTCTGTAGTGTGTATATATATATATTTATATATATATTACTCTATACTGTCCTCTATAGTATATACACAGTATACTGTCCTCTGTAGTGTGTGTATATATATATATATATATATTATATATTACAGTATACTGTCCTCTATAGTATATACACAGTATACTGTCCTCTGTAGTGTGTGTATATATATATATATATATATATATATATATATATATATACAGTATACTGTCCTCTATAGTATATACACAGTATACTGTCCTCTGTAGTGTGTGTATATATATTATATATATATATATATATTACAGTATTCTGTCCTCTATAGTATATACACAGTATACTGTCCTCTGTAGTGTGTGTATATATATATATATATATATATATATATATTACAGTATACTGTCCTCTATAGTATATACACAGTATTCTGTCCTCTTCTGTGTTAATTACTTTACACAGTTTAGTAATACATTGGGACAGATTTTTTTTTGCTCACTTTCAGCATTTATTTCTACAGTACTTTTTAGTGCATTCTCACACGCGACCAATTTTTGCAGAAACGCCTGCGACTGTCTCATGCATCTGAATGGGGCTTTCAAAAATCCATGTGCTTGCTGCAAGAACAAGCCCCTCCAGATGTACAGTGTCGCCACGTGTGAAGAGTAACTGCACAGCTCCTTCCTGGAGAGAAGGCTCTGAGGACATCTTGGAATACACTCAATAGACTGTGTTAGAGATCAGCACACCTTAGCTGTAGACTTTATAAGCAATAGAAGTCATTTGGCACATCAGGGCAAGGACAGCAGAATATAATCTTATCTTCTGGAATCATCCACATTGCCAGCGGGTTAGTACAAGGTGAGAACACTAAACATGAAGCCAGGGGACTAAGATGATCTGAGAAGATAGGACGTGGAGCAGATAACCAGACAGTCCGGACCATCTTATCAACGCTACTCGCGAAGATATCAGGTCTCCAACTCTAGGACGGGGCAAAGTGTGTCAAAGATCAGTAAACTGGAAGCATGCAACTAGGCTGCACCTGCCAAGTAGGGAGGAAGACTCATCTGGATATTCTATTGTAGTAGTTTTTACATGTCTGGTAGTTGTAGTTCTACAGCAGTGTGATTACCGTGTGAGCGCCACAGCCACCTTGCAGCTTACCAGGCACAGCACCGTCAACTGGATAGGGTCCAGGCTTAGTGTTGCAGCTCAGCCTCAGTCACTTGAATGGGACTGAGCTGCAACCAGGCCACGAAACCATTAAATGTGACATAACTGGCCTAGGGAGAAGCTCCAGTTAGCACCGCGGCCTCTTCAAACATCTGATCGGACCTCCCAGCTGTGATCAACAGTCCTATGTTAAAGGAACACTTCCATGAGGAAGAGGTATTCTTTTTTTTTTAAACTCAATATTTATCGACAAGCATTTTTTCAGAATTATTTTCTGTTGTAGAAATTTCCTTGTGTCCGGAGCACAAGCTTCGCTAAAAGTGCACCAAAGTACGCCAGCCACAAACAATTTCTCCCGTGCTTACAAGCACGTGTATCAAGCTCCTTTTGTGTAAGGAAAGGCCACACTCCTCCAGAGTCAGACAAGATGTTCCATGCTTAGAGATCTGGTGCGCGCTGTCCCCGCCCAGACCCTTTTCTTTATTTACCTGACCACTTCCTTCATGTCCAGTACAATCATACAGGAAGTGACCACCGCATGTCTCCAATTACCACTGGAGTGAACCTTAGTTCACTAGGATTCTCATGTGTGCTTATGTACAGGAATTGCGCCATTATCTCCAGCGGTTGATCAGGCACACTGGGAACAACAAACGCATGTTCCTTTTTGTATATTGTTCTCTTAATAAATGCATCCACACCAAGCCAATAAATCCGCTCTTTGGCCGGGGGCCCTAGCTGACGCACATACATTTCCCAAGAAAACACTGCTCTGCAGCGCATCAGTCTCCCCCGGCCTACAGCCCAGTGCATAGCACATAGACTGTTTGCCAGCGGAGACCTCTGCGCCTGGCAGCTGATTGTTCTCTACATCCACAGTAAGATATCTACTCCAATGGTTTACACACTGAGAGACATGATGACAATACATGACATATTAAAAACACATCCTGATAAAATTTCCACAATATTTTCCAACAGCACTATACCATAGAAAATTAATTCTAAAATATCGTCCTGTTTGGCAGTCAACACAAATCATAAGACTTCCCATAAAGGTAGGTAACCCATCATCAGCTTACTATTACTGTGAGGGGAACAATGTTATCTGCAAGGAGACGCTCATGAAAACCGCATAGATCAGTGTAATGTGTGATGCTGTAGCGGAGTCATCACAGGGTGCGCTCTCTGGCCGCAGTGATGGCCTGACAGAGAGTTAAAGGGTTTCTGTCACCAGATTTAACCCTATTAAACTGGCTAACATTAGTGATGTGCTAATGTCAGCAGACCTGATGCTTCTGGATGCCCCCGTTACTGCACAATTTTAACTTTTATAATATGCTAATTAGCCTCTCAGAGCAGAGGGGGGCGTTGCTCCTGCTCCTAGAAGCTCCATTCACCCACCTCAAGTCACGCCCTGCTGTCCTTGATTGCGCATGCGCAGTCCCAGCACACAGGGCCGGCAGGAGGAGACGAGCGCTGCCTGGCCCTGTCAATCAAGGACTGAGCCTCTAGGAGCAGGAGCAACATCCCCCTACTCCTAGAGGCTAATTAGCATATTATAAAAGTTAAAATTGTGCAGTAACGGGGGTATCCAGAAGCATAAGGGTTAGGGTCTGGTGACATTAGCACATCGCTAATGTCAGCCAGTTTAATAGGGTTAAATCTGGTGACAGAAACCCTTTAACAAAGACTGTTTTCAGTGCTAAAATCCAAATAAACAGGAAGTTAAAAAGCCAGCACAAGAAGTAGAATACACGGGAGTGAAAAATAGTATATCCAGTATATCCATCCGCCTTTTTTATTACAGAGAATATTCACATATATTTTGTTAATATGTGTCAAAAACATATTGATGGAAGATTCCATTTTAGGTGGCCATAGACCTTAGATAACAGTCGGCTGAACACTCCCAAAATGGGGAGGGAAATAAGATGCTGTCAGTCACCTCTGGTAGCAGCTTATCTGCCTTTAGAACAAAGCATTGGGTATGCTGAAATCAAGCATACCCAACCCTCTGATCCTTCTTTACCGCCATACACATTAGATAGGCGGTCTAAATCAACATAGAAAACTGGTACAAAAAAGTTTATTGTGTATGGGCTCTAGTAGTCAAAACCACCTGGTTTCTACTTATACGAGTATCTGAGTAGAAGGGATTTCTACAATAGGAGATAACTACATGACAGCCCACACAAATGACAAGAGACAGAAAATGCTAAACTCTTCTCTTCGGAAAGAAACTGATAAACTATATGATAAAACAAGCCATAAGTGAACGATGTGTAGCAGTGCGCCACATTCTCAAGCAGAAAAACTTTGTAAATGCGCAGAGTTCATGTAAAAGGTCTGCGTAGTAGAGTTCATGTAAAAGGTCTGCGTAGTAGAGTTCATGTAAAAGGTCTGCGCAGAATAGCATTGCCTGCAGCACAATCTGAATGCACTTTTATTTTTCATTAGAAAGACGAAAAAGCTGGGTGCGTGGCCTGGCCGAGTATGTGAAAGGACGCAGCACTGTGAGGCTCCCATCCTACCTCCTATAATCCTCCATCATCCTCTGTCTACAGTGGACGAAAATGCTCCCAGGTGCCGCCAGCTGCTAATATACTACTGGGGGCCGCATTCTGTACGGTTATGATGCGCAACGGGAAGAAGGAGAGGGAACAAAAGGATGCTGGACCTCCGGCTGCCTCGAGGCAAGATGGCGCCGTCTCTGAAGCGCGGGCCGCGGATGTGGCGGCCTTTCTGGATAAATATGTCATCTTCAGTGCCCCCTTAACCTCCTGCAGTAGATGCTGTCCCCAATAACATGCTGGATGAGCCTATACTCTCCACTCCAGCACCTGACAGTGCAACAACTGTTCCCTTACCAGCAACCTTGCAGTCAGACTCAATTTCTGAGCTGCGTCTGGCAGGCATTAATTGACCACAGACGGCGGCCCCACATCTGATAGTAAACCCACCATAAAGGATATATATGCGGCGGTGCAGTCCCGCTGCAGCTCCCTGAACATTCTTGCTACCCATATGGGTAGTCTGCAGGAAAAAGTGTCTATGATCAGGCAGGACATGAGAAAAGTCAATGAGAGGATTGAAGAGGTGGAAGACAGAGTAAGCAATATGGAAGACCAGCTGCCTCCTGTAAAACGAGACCTTAGCAGGATCACACATTACGTGACTCTACTAATGGCCAAAACTGATGACCTTGAGAACAGGTCACACAGGAATAACCTTAGATTGGTGGGGGTTCTGGAGTAATCAGAGGGAGCCAACCGATACTGTTTTTTGAGAATTGGCTAACACACCGCTTTGGCAAAAACTCATGTATTTGCCATTGAGAGGGCACACAGCGTGCCACTCCGGGCTCCACCACCGGGGGCCCCCCGTGTCCTGTTTTGATGAAACTGCTGCACTTCAGAGACAGGGATTTAATTCTCAGAAAGGCCAGAGATCATATTAATAAACAGGAATAAAGTTTCCATATTTCTGGACTTCTCCGGCGAAGTACAGCGCAAGAGGGCCAAGTTCCAGGAGGTGAAGCGCCGTCTACGGGACCTGCAAATCCCCTACTCCATGCTATATCCCGCCAAGCTGAGAGTGGTTGCTCAAGGCGAAGTCTGTCTATTTGATACTCCTCTGGATGCAGCGCAGTGGCTGGAAGCTAACGGACATTCCCTCAAGGCACTGAAGAAAAACGGATGAAGTGTGCCCCCTTTCTACTACAGCGAGAAGCCTGCAGAGCGGTCGTATAGTGGCGTGAAAGCGCTAGATGAGTGCCATGTGCCTTTGATTTCCTATCTATATTTTTGTGTGGTCCTCCCCTCTCCCCTGTATGTGCTCTACTCTATCCCATTCCTTCCTTTTCCTCTTTCCTTTCCCTCGTAACCTATCATTTTTGAAAGGGCATGTATAATACTCTATATATCTACGAGGTAATATATTGCACTGTTATGTTGCTTTGCACTATTGTTCAGTGGAATGGGAGTTTTAATAATTGTAACACTGGTGATCTACCCTTTTATTATGCTGGTGACCATGGGATCCATTTTCCATTCCAGCGGGATATATGTGGAACTGTGACAACACTGCTTGATAGCGCCGGATAAGTGCCATGTGTATATATAATGTTCTTGTTATATATTACACTCTCTCTATAAGCGGGGGAATGTACTGAAATGTTATGTTACTCTGCATACTGGTTACACGGAATGGGAGAACTAATGATAGCCATGCTGGCTAGCTTCCCTTCTTTTGCACGTTGGCACTAAGAGTAATGTACTGTCCACTACAGAGTGCATTCTGTGGGAGGTGGGCCGGGGGGTGATATTTCATACTATGTCTGTAGTCAGTTCTTGGCGGTTTCTCGGCTCCAGGAAATTTTTCTGCCTCCGTTTTTTTTCTACCTTTTTGTATTTTTTGTATCGGGTATTTGGTTATTACCTGTTGATGCATCTGTAATGTATTGTTGTATGTGGGGCGGGGATGGGGCTAGCAAAGAGACAGTGGGACCATCTAGTCAGATTAAAAAGGTATCAGTTTGGGGGGGTATTATTTGGAACCTAGTTGCCTAGCTCATATATGTCCATACCAGGGGCGTAGCTATAGGGGGTGCAGAGGTAGCAGTCGCTACCGGGCCCAGGAGCCTGAAGGGGCCCAAGGACACTTGTGCCGCATAAGAAGACACACAAAGCACTGAGGGAAGGGGGCCCCAAGCTGAACTCTTGCACCAGGGCCCATGAGCCGTTAGCTACGCCCCTGGTCCATACCTAAAATATGGCTGATAAGTTAACAATTGTAGGATGGAATGTTAGAGGAATGGGGGTGGCAACGAAGCGGTTCGGCAATATCAACCGGCTATTGTCGGTCTGTCTGAGACTCATCTTGTTCCTGACACTACTCGCCTGCTAAGCAGACCATGGGTGGGACACTCTTTCCACTCAACATTGTCTACACACTCCCGTGGGGTGAGCATTCTCGTACATAAAGCTATTCCATTTGTATGTCACTCCTCAAAACAAGATCCCATGGGTAGATTTGTATGCACACAGTGCACTGGCTACCATATCCCCTTTGTTATTATAGCTGTATACATTCCTCCGCCTTACAATAGTCAGGTACTAAGAGAGGCAATGGCTTTTGTGGAGGCATGCCCTACCTGTCCCCTTCTTTTCATAGGAGATTTTAATGCGTGCCCCTCATCGCAGTTGGATAGACTGGGGGGGCAGACTCAGCGGGAGCGAAAGGTGACACCGTATTCGCAAAGCTTCTGAGAGAGCTAGATCTGTTGGATATTTGCCGAGTAAGGAACCCGGGAAAACAGCAATTTTCTTGTTTTTCTGCCTCCAATCAATCCCTTTCCAGGATTGACCTGGCTGTTTGATCATAAGACCTATTATCTCTAGTGACGGACGTTGTGTATCATCCCAGAAGCTTATCTGATCATTCCCCTATACTGGTAGTACTCAAGTTAGGTGTTCGTAACTCTTTTGGGGTTGGCACCTGGAAGCTCAACCCCTTTTGGCTGCAGCTGGTGGACAGTGGGGGGGGATCACGGATGACCTACGGGAATTTTTTGTTAATAATGCAGGGTCAGCCCCTAAGGGAGTTATCTGGGATGCCTGTGAGGCTTTTATAAGAGGGATACATATTTAGCGGATCAGCCAGCACAAAACAAAGTCTAGAAATGCCCTGCGGTCGCTTCAAACATCTGTAGGGGATGCAGAAACGCAGTACATTGAGCATACCTCTCCTGAGATTAAGAATACATGGACTGCTCTGAAGGAACATTTAATACACACAGCAGATAACAAGCGTTTTTCTCTCAGACAGAAGTACTTTGAAGCTGGGGAGAGCTCCGGTAAGTTACTAGCGAGGATAGTAAGGGCACAAAATTGACCAGCTAGAGTGGTGGCCATTTGGAATAATGACGGGATTCTGGTTAATGAGGACAAGGATATATTAGCAGTCTTCCACTCCTTTTATAAACATTTATATGTCTAAGCCATCCAAGGGGCCGGACGATATTGCGCATTATCTTAGTGACATCCCCCTCCCCAAGCTTTCAAAAGAACATGCGGGCTATCTGGACCAGCCTCTAATGGTGGAAGAGTTAGAGCTGGCGATTCACTCATTCTCGAATGAAAAGGCCCCTGGTGTAGACGGACTGCCAGCAGAGTTTTTGAAAAAGTATGGCGACATCCTGCTGCCCCAGCTCCTAGAGGTATTTTTGGAGGCCTTTCAAAAAGGAAGCCTTCCTGATTCCATGAGGGAGGCGATAGTGGTGGTGCTGCTGAAGCCAGGAAAAGACCCATCCTGTCTTGACTAGTACCGCCCCATCTCCCTGCTGACCTCTGATGTTAAGGTTTTAGCAAAGGTCCTGGCGAATAGACTGCAATCTGTAGTCACTCCCATTATTCATGAGGGCCAAGTTGGCTTCATGCCTGATAAATCAACATCAGTTAACATTGGGCGGCTGTTCCTTAACATTCAGAGGGGGTCGGAGGCGGGGGAAGCAGAGCAATTCTATCCCTAGATGTGGCTAGGGCTTTTGATAGCATCGAGTGGCCTTATTTATGGCAGGTGTTCAAGGCCATGGGTTTTGGTCCTACCTTTATTGCATGGGTGCAATTACTATTTCCCCAGTCGTCTCCATGACAGCACAACCGAGATTGCCTTCCTCTGATAGGACAGGAAAAAACACAGAGAGGTTAAAAACCCCACCCCTTCCGCTCATCGCCAGTGTTTTTTCCTGTCCTGTCAAGGAAGGAAAGCCAGGGAGGTGCTGGGAGCTCTTCTGGGTTTCCTACCTTTTTTCTGTTTTATTTTTTGTACCTCGCTCCTGCTGCGGCAGGATCCTGCAGACCGGAGGTCGGTTCCGGAGGTCCGGCTCTCCCCTCCTCCTTGTACGGTCTGTGCCCGGGTCTCCCCTGTTAATGGTGCCCCCGGCGAAGTTCCACCTGCGGCGGCCCAGGCGGGTCTCAAGCAGGGAGGCATGTACGGCTGGAGCGAGGCTGAGACGCGCTCCCTCCAGTTGCCGGGTGATGACGTCAGACGTCGGGAGGCAGAGCCGACATCGTGACGTCACTGGGGCCGCGTCTAGGCGCCAAAATTGAAATTTAAGACGCCAGGATTGTTTGCCGGCCTCCAGCTTCACTCCTGCGCACTACCGCATGTCTGGTGGACGGGAGCAGGAAAGGATGAGCACCCCTACCAACACTGGCTCTGTTGCCGAGCCTCCTACCAACTTAGGCGTGAGTAGCCTGATGGCACCTTTGTATGTTATGTGCCCCACCATGGCTGACCCTCTCCTCCCTTATGTATTATAGGGAGAAAAGGAGTCTTCCTCCTCTGTGAAAAAACCTAGGAGGTGTGGAATATGTTACAAACGCCTCCCCCTTCCAGGGTCCAAACCACTCTGCAAAGAGTGCACCGCTACAGTGGTGAAGGAGGAATCCTCCAGCCTGATGGAGGAAATCAAGACCCTAGTAAAAACAGAGGTCCAGTCGGCTTTAGCCGCTAGGGACCCCCCGGCCTCTCCGAAACCTCAGCCACGCCCGAGCCATAAGCCACCCTCTTCCAGAGGCCTTGAAGATTCGGGTAGTGGCATGGACTCGGCCGACCCTGACCTTTCAGAGATAGAATCTACCGCTAGGTCCCTGGGGTCAGAGGAGGGTAACGAATACCGGAGTTTCCTCTTTAACCCGGAAGACATAGATGATCTAATCCAGACCATCAGGGCCACCATAAGAATGGAGATCCCTAAGAGATCCAGGTCAGTCCAGGAGGAGATTTTCAGGGGCTTAGGCGAGAGACACAGGTCGGTGTTCCCTGTCCCGGACAACATTCAAAAAATGATAAAGGCAGAGTGGCAGAAGCCGGAGAAAGGTTCCTTTATTTCAAGGGGCCTTAAAAGGCAATACCCCTTTGACGTAATGGACTGCACTGATTGGGAAACTATCCCCAGGGTTGACGCGCCCGTAGCTAAAGTGTCAAAGCGTACGGTTCTCCCATTCGAGGATGCTGCGCAACTCAAGGACCCCCTAGACAGGAAAGCCAAGAGTCTCCTCAAAAAAACCTGGGAGGCCACGGCGGCTCTCCTAAAACCGGGAGTCGCAGCAACTTGCGTTGCCCGTACGCTTGCGGTATGGCTCGAACAACTAGAACGCCATATACAAAATAAAGCCCCTTGGGAGGACATCCTGGATAGTCTCCCTATCTTAAAAAAGGCCACTTACTTTCTTGCCGACACTGCAGCGGAGTCTGTCAAGCTCTCAGCTCGTACAGCGGTCCTCTCCAATACTACTAGGAGGGTCCTGTGGCTGAAAGCATGGTCGGGGGATACCATCTCAAAAAACAGATTGATATCTCTGCCCTTCCACGGCCAATACATGTTCGGGTCTGATCTCGATAAAATCCTCGAGAACGCCACGGATCGTAAAAAGGGGTTCCCAGAGGACAAATCTAAGTCAAGAAGACAGAGTTTTTTCGGAGGCCCCAGCAGGATTCCAGGTTCGATAGGAAGGGCCGCGAAGGCCGCGGCTTTTCAAGGGGCAGGAGAGGGAAGGGGTTCTTCCTTAATCCCAATAGGGGAGAACCCTCTCCTTCTACGTCCAAATGACATGATCCCAGTCGGAGGAAGGCTCACATCGTTTCTAGGGGCATGGGAGCAGACCCTCAGGGACCCCTACATTCTGAGCATTATCGAGCACGGATACTTGTAAGGATACGGTGGTTTGCGCTCCAGCCTGGATCCATGCCCTGTGTAACCATGACAACGATCGCTGTTTGCCTCCCAGGCTGGAAGCAGTGGCCGCTGGGCCGTCTAAGGTGGCTCCGCCCATCCACACTTGGTCAATAAATAGGAGCCAGGTGCTGCACAGGGTGTTCCACTAATGGAGTGCGCACCCTGCCTGCTCCATTCACCACGAGGACGCAAGCTCCTAACTACCTGCAACTCTGAACCTCCAGGAGAAACCCTCACCTACCTTATCCGGCTCCACCACTGCAGGATCCCTGCATGACTTCTAACAGCAAGTATCAGCCTGTCATTTTGTTTCACTGACATTGCTCACTGAAAGGAAGGGACTCGCTGGTGGTTATTAGTACTGCAGGCCTGGGATTCCTGAACGTTGCCTAGAGCTGTTATTCATGAACTTTAATCTGAACTCTCATTCCTAAAACGAACTTTCCTCACTATTAGTTTTACACTCTATCTTTAGTACGCGGTACATGATTTTGTTACCCCATACTCTCCGCCTAAGACTGAGAGAGCCGCCTGGGGTACACACTGAGCAGCCGCAAAGACACCATCAACACTCAAGTAGTGTGACAGGAGTGGATGTCAAAGGACTCCGCAGTTGAGATCCTAACTGATCAATTTGGTGCGTTACATATTAGTGGAACCCTCATGGATCCAGCGGAGCTCGCGCGGCACATGGTCGCCCTCACTGAGAGGGTGGAAACCCCTAACGTGACCGTACAGAATCTCCAATTGGAAAATCAGACGTTGCTAGATCTCGTCTCGTCGCGCACAGGACACCTCCACGATGGACCGGAACCCAAGGTCAGTCCACCTGAACTTTTCTCAGGAGACCGGAAGCAGTTCCGCGAATTCCTGAATGCGTGCAAGCTGATGTTTCAGTTACGCCCGGACCTATCCTACCGATAGAACCAAAGTACTCACCATGATCTCGTACCTCAGGGGAGCCCAGAGCATGGGCTAACACCTATTTAGAAAAGGAAGACCCGGTCTTGAATTCCTTTCCGCAATTTCTTGAAACAATGGCCCTCCTTTACGAGGACCACAACAAGCAGCTGACTGCGGAGACCGCCATTCGCACCCTAAAGCAAGGGAGACGACCCGTTGAGGACTTTATTGCGGAATACACTCGTTGGGCCCGTGAGACTGAATGGAATGATCTCACTCTTAGAAATCAGTTCCGTCTCGGTCTATCTGAGGCCCTGAAAGATGAGTTAGCCCGCGGAGAGCTGCCACATACACTCGACGCCTTGATGCAGAAGGTCACCACCATTGACAGACGCTTAAGGGAACGTAGGGCCGAGAGAGTCTCAGGGTTTACACCCACCCCGAGACAGACCAGCCCGGATCCTGTAGCACAGATGATGGAGATTGGGGCAATTCGTGGTTCTCTGACTGAGAGAGAGAAGACCCGGAGACGGAACCTCAACCTCTGCTTATACTGTGCGTCGGCTGACCATTCGGTTGATGGATGTCCTGCCATAAGAAAGAAACATGAAAGTAAAATGATGACGTTCTGTAACTTAGGCAGAAAAGATAACAACACAAGTGGTTACATTTATACGTCTCTTACCTTACAGTGGGACCAAAACCGAACTATCGTTGATGCAATGGTGGACACGGGAGCTTCAGGGAATTTTATCGATAAGCATCTAGTAGAGAGAAATAAAATTCCCATACAAGGAAAGATGTATCGATATCCGTGAGTTTTATTGATGGTACAACCTCTAGACCTATCCATAGCCAGACTCAACCCCTTTTGGTGACAAGCGAAAATAACCACACAGAATTTCTATCCTTTGATGTCATACACTCCCCTTCGTTCCCCATCATTTTAGGCTTGCCATGGCTCCGGTTACATCAACCAGTTCTCCTATGGGAACAGGGGAGAATTGGGTTTACCTCACGTTATTGCAGGGAGACCTGCTTCCCTATTAAAACTCTCATGCATGTAGGGGTGAACCAGGTCCCTACCCAATACTCAGAGTTTTCGGAGGTATTTAGTGCAAAGATGGCGGAATCCCTACCGCCCCATAGACCCTACGATTGCCCCATAGACCTGCTGCCGGGCAGTGAAATACCCACAGGAAGAATCTACCCATTGGCACAACCAGAACTTGACCACCTCAAACAGTATCTCGAAGAGAACTTAAGGAAGGGATTCATTCGGCCTTCAACCTCCCCTGCAGCCGCAGGTATGTTCTTCGTAAGGAACAAAGACTTGAGCCTCAGACCCATCATTGATTACAGAGCATTAAATAAAATAACAATCAAAAACCGGTACCCCCTGCCGCTAATATCCGAGCTTATTGAAAGACTTCTCCGCTACCATCAAACCCCTAACCAGATTAACTAGTGTCAATACGAAATTTGTTTGGTCCATGGAGGCCCAATCAGCTTTTGAGTTACTTAAAGACAAATTCACTTCAGCACCAATTCTGACCATTCCGAATCCAAACTATCACTTTGTGCTGGAAGTAGATGCATCACAGGCAGCCATAGGAGCTGTTCTGTCCCAGCGGAGCTCCTTCTCATCCCCACTACATCCTGTCGGGTTTTACTCCCAGACTCTAAACACAGCTGAAATCAACTACCCCATAGGGGAAAAGGAACTTCTTGCCATAAAATGTTCCCTAGAGAACTGGAGGCACCTACTTGAAGGTTCAACACACCCCATCACAATATACACGGATCACCGTAATTTACAATACCTGAAAACCAGTAAAACACTGTCAGCACGTCAGGTACGGTGGAGTTTTTTTGACAGATTCGACTTTCAAATTACTTATCGACCAGGCTCAAAAATGGGAAGGCTGACGCCTTATCACGTCTGGCTGAATGCCGCGCCGCAGTCACAGCCCCCACATGCATTATACCACCTAACAAAATTATCCTCGCCACCATCGAATTGGAAACCCAGCTTAAGGATGCTCTGAAAATTGACTGTGCTAACATCCCCCGGGACTTCTGAAAGACCAACGGGGTTTCTCTACAAAAACAACCTACTGTACATACCAACTCCTCTCACCACCCAGGTAATCAAACTCTGCCATGACACACCCTCGCGGGACACCCTGGCATTGCCAAAACCATAAACCTGATACGCAGGAACTTCTGGTGGCCAAAAATGACCAAAGAAATTAAGCAATATGTTTCCACGTGCGAGACATGTGCCTCATGCAAAAGTGATAGAAATCGACCATATGGCCTTCTTATGAGTCTTCCTATCCCCAACAGACCCTGGGAATGGGTTTCAATGGACTTCATTGTAGAACTCCCCGCTCCAGAGGAAACAACACCATCATGGTTGTAGTAGACCTACTAACTAAGATGGCACACTTCATCGCCCTCAAAAATTACCTTCCTCCAGTGAAACTGCCGAGGCCTTTCTGTCCAATGTCATAAAACTACATGGAATCCCTAGCCAAGTTATATCAGACAGGGGTTCACAATTTATATCCAAATTTTGGAGAGCACTTTGTCTTAGACTCCAAATCGACCATAGAATGTCTACCGCCTACCACCCCCAAACTAACGGGCAGACGGAAAGGGTGAACCAATGTCTGGAACAATTTCTCAGATGTCACTGCTCATTCCTTCAAGATGACTGGGAAAGCCTACTCCCTCTTGCCGAATTCGCTACAACAATTCTGTAAATTCCTCCACTCTACATAGTCCATTCTTTGCTAATTATGGATTCCACCCTAGGTCTCTCCCTGAAATCAGCCTTCCTACAAACGTTCCTGCCACAGATGATTATGTAACTACCTTGCAAACAACCCTCATGATGCTGAAAGACAACCTCCAACGGGCAAAGGAAAGGCAGAAGATCTACTACGACCGTCACAGAAGAGAAAATCCTCCTTATCAGGTTGGAGACTCGGTATGGCTGTCAACGAGAAACCTTCGGTTGGGGGTACCTGCTAAGAAACTGGGTAGGCAATTTTTGGGTCCTTTTCTGATAGAAAGAATTATCAACCCCAACACGGTGAGACTTACCCTTCCTCCTCGACTACAGGTACATCCCACATTCCATGTATCGTTGCTAAAACCGTTTAGACCTAGCCCGTTCCCTCACGGGTTCCTCAACCCTCCCCCGATAGATGTCCGTGGTGAGGAGGAATTTGAGGTTGAGCAGCTTCTCGACTCCAGAAGAAGACGGGGAGGATCCAGTACCTCGTTAGATGGAAGGGTTACGGGTCTCAGGATGACTCTTGGGAAGATGTGCGAGACGTCCATGCACCCAGACTCCAAAGGTTGTTCCACAGGAGATTTCCCGACCGACTCCTCCCTACTGGGGTACCCCGGAGAGGGTCCCCTTAAGGGGGTACTGTAAGGATACGGTGGTTTGCGCTCCAGCCTGGATCCATGCCCTGTGTAACCATGACAACGATCGCTGTTTGCCTCCCAGGCTGGAAGCAGTGGCCGCTGGGCCGTCTAAGGTGGCTCCGCCCATCCACACTTGGTCAATAAATAGGAGCCAGGTGCTGCACAGGGTGTTCCACTAATGGAGTGCGCACCCTGCCTGCTCCATTCACCACGAGGACGCAAGCTCCTAACTACCTGCAACTCTGAACCTCCAGGAGAAACCCTCACCTACCTTATCCGGCTCCACCACTGCAGGATCCCTGCATGACTTCTAACAGCAAGTATCAGCCTGTCATTTTGTTTCACTGACATTGCTCACTGAAAGGAAGGGACTCGCGCTGGTGGTTATTAGTACTGCAGGCCTGGGATTCCTGAACGTTGCCTAGAGCTGTTATTCATGAACTTTAATCCGAACTTTCCTCACTATTAGTTTTACACTCTATCTTTAGTACGCGGTACATGATTTTGTTACCCCATACTCTCCGCCTAAGACTGAGAGAGCCGCCTGGGGTACACACTGAGCAGCCGCAAAAGACACCATCAACACTCAAGTAGTGTGACAGGAGTGGATGTCAAAGGACTCTGGTGCGTTACAATACTCCATAGAACTGGATTCCCTTCCTCCGCAGAAATTTGTTCTAACCAAACTCCCGCCAGTCTTCAAAGCTCCCTTGTCCGAAGGTGTAAGAAGGCTATTACACCTCAGGGCGATAGAGGAAGTTCCCACAAAAGAAGTGGGAAAGGGTCACTATTCCCCCCTATTCTTAGTCGGAAAACCGAACGGAAGTTTTCGGACAATCATAAATTTGAAACCCCTGAACAAGCATGTGTCTTATCAAAGGTTCAGGATGGAGACAGTAAAGTCAGCAGTGAAACTAATCGAGAGAGGCGCTATGATGGCCACAATAGACCTCTCCGATGCCTACTTTCACATTCCGATACAGTCACGTTCAAGGAAATTCCTAAGGTTCGCGGTGGAGGAGGCAGGAACATTTCACCACTATCAGTTCAGATGCCTTCCCTTCGGCATATCGTCGGCACCCCGCATATTCACGAAGGTCATGGCAGAGGTCGTAGCCTCCCTAAGCAGGGAAGGAATAATAATCGTCCCTTACCTGGACGACCTGCTGATAGTGGCAAAGACCTCAGACCTGCTCCACAAACACATCCAGGTGGTCCTCTCACGCCTCCAGAGCCTAGGATGGTTAGTCAACCAGGACTAATCCGACCTGCTCCCGAATCGTCGGAAAATCTTCCTGGGTATCCTCTTGGACTCGACCCTTCAGATGTCCTTTCTTCCTCCGGTAAAAGTCGAGAAATTGAAGTCAAGAATTCTCCTCTTCACCAAGCAAATCAGCTGCACTATAAGACAGGCCATGGAAATGCTGGGTCATCTCACCTCATGCATCCCTGCGGTGGCCTGGGCGCAGTTCCACATGCGTCCCCTACAGAAGTTGGTCCTAAAAAATTGGGACAGATCTTGACTATCCCTAGACCGGAGACTGACGGTGCCCCAGAGTGTGAAGAATTCACTGGGCTGGTGGCTCAGGTCTAAAAATCTGGAGACGGGAGTTTCTTGGAGTCAGGAATCCGTACTTTCCCTCACGACAGATGCAAGCTCCCGAGGATGGGGAGCCATCACGGACTCGGAAACCTTTCAAGGGGTCTGGTCCGAAAACCAGCGAAAGATGTCCTCCAATTACAAGGAGCTTCGGGCGATATGGCAGGCCCTCAAGGCCATCGAGATCCAGGCCAGAGGTCACCATGTTCTTGTCCATTCGGACAATTCCACAGCTGTGGCGTTTATCCAACATCAGGGAGGAACGAGACACAGCCACCTTCAGGGTCTCTCGGACCAGATCTTCACATGGGCGGAGAAGAACCTGAGGTCCCTTGCAGCTGTCCATCTGAAGGGATCTCTAAATCTGCAGGCGGATTACCTCAGCCGTCAGAGTCTGGATCCGGGCGAATGGGCCTTGTCACAGACTGCCTTTCAAAGATCCGAGACCGATGGGGAGATCCCATCCTAGACTTATTCGCCTCAGCGAAGAATCACAAGGTTCAGGATTTTTTCTCCCTCAACCGGAAAGATCCATGTGTGGCGATAGACGCCTTTACACAGAGCTGGACATCAGGCCTGGTCTACGCTTTCCCCCCGATACCAGTCATACCGAGGGTACTCCAAAAGCTACAGTCCGAACAATGCAGCCTAATACTGGTAGTCCCCTTCTGGCCCAGGCGAAGCTGGTTCGGACTCCTTCAGTCCCTCAGCCAGGACGATCCCATCAGGTTCATGCCGGAAGAAGGCCTCTTGATGCAGGGTCCAATCCCGCACCCCAACATCAGCCTCCTCAACCTGTCCGCCTGGCTTCTGAGCAATCCCTGCTATTAGGGCTAGGTCTCTCCGAAAGAGTAGTTAAGACTCTCCTACTCAGCAGAAAGACCAACACCTCCAAAGCTTATCTCAAGGTTTGGAGGAAATTCGCCTCCTGGGGAGGGGAGAAGTTCAACCAGGCCACTCCTAATGTTCCCCTTATCCTGGAATTCCTCCAGGATGGTCTGGATATGGGCCTTGCCCCTAACACGCTGAAAGTACAGGTGTCTGCCTTAGGGGCCCTCTATAACACCAGCCTCTATGAACTCCCCTGGATAGCAAGATTCTTGAAAGCGGCGGAACGCCTAAAGCCCCGAATCAGAAATCTGGTCGCACCCTGGAACCTTAACATCGTCCTGGCTGCAGTCGCGGGCGCACCCTTCGAACCTCTCCTATCTCTATCCATTAGATGGCTCACCCTGAAGACCATCTTCCTAGTGGCCATATCCTTGGCCAGGAGGGTTTCTGAGCTCCAGGCGCTATCCATACAGGAACCCTTCCTCAGGGTGCAGGAAGACAAGCTGGTCTTTAAGCTAGACCCCAGCTTAAGTGAACTTAAAGTGGTCTCCTCCTTCCACAGATCACAAGACATAGTCATCCCGTCCTTTTTTCCTAACCCTAAAGACGAGCAGGAAGCTAGGTTCCACAATTTAGATGTTAGGCGTTCTGTTCTCCATTACCTACACGCCACACAGGGATGGCGTGTTGACAAAAATCTATTTGTTCAGTTTGCTGGCCCGAATAAAGGCAAGAAGGCGGCCAAAAGCTCTATATCTCGCTGGATTAGATGTGCCATCTCTGAAGCCTATAAAGCTTCTGGTAGAGAAGCGCCTCCCTCTCTTAGAGCCCATTCAGTTAGATCAGTCTCCACTTCATGGGCAGAGAGAGGCTCCGCTTGATTAGAGCAGATCTGCAGGGCAGCCACCTGGAAGTGGGCCCACACATTCACCAAGCATTACAAAGTGGATGTGTTCGCAGGTGAGGACCTGGCCTTTGGACGCAAGGTCCTAGGTGCCGTTGTCCCTCCCTAGTTTACTTTGATAGTTCTCAGTTGTGCTGTCATGGAGACGACTGGGGAAATGAGTATTACACTCACCGGTAATCCGGTTTCCTGGAAGTCTCCATGACAGCACAGCTTTATCCCGCCCTTGAATTTTTTCTTTGCCTATAGTCCTAATTGACTAGTTATTTTCTACCCCTTGTCCTAGTACTGTTATAATACACTGGCGATGAGGGGAAGGGGTGGGGTTTTTAACCTCTCTGTGTTTTTTCCTGTCCTATCAGAGGAAGGCAATCTCAGTTGTGCTGTCATGGAGACTTCCAGGAAACAGGATTACCGGTGAGTGTAATACTCATATCAAACTCCGATGGCGCGCATTCGAGCTAATGGCAACACATTGGAACCCTTTGTATTGGAAAGGGGCAAGCGACAAGGATGTCCCCTCTCCCCTCTTCTTTTTGCTATAGCAATCGAACCACTTACCTGCTTGCTGAGGTTGTCTAGACAGATAGTGGAATTCCTGACGGATGCAGGTGAAGAACAGGTATCACTATATGCAAACAATAGGCTAATATACATTGAGCATATAGAGGAGTCTCTTGGACCCATAATGTCCCTCATACAGGACTTTGGCGATAGATCGGGCCTACGCATTAACTGGGACAAATCTATACTATTTCCACTAGACCCGGTTCCCCGTCTCCCCCATTGTCCACCCAGCTGCAGGTGGCTAAATGTTTTAAATATTTGGGTATTGCCGTTTCTTTTCTTTTCTTTTCTTTTAAATCTTTATTTATCGTTGGAAAGATATGGTACAGTTGTACAATTATTGCCAAGTTGGCGTTGACAATACAGCAAATAACTGTACTACTTGGGTTAACAGCATTTTTTTCAAATACAATAACACAATTAGGAACAGATTAAACATGGATCGCAATCAGCTTTAGACTGGCAGTGGATCGAATCAGTGACAGGGTAATGAAAACAGACATAATTATTGGGTCCAGCATATAGGGCAAGTAGTAATCAAGGTTACTGGGAGTGACCAATGGTCTAAGAGACCCATAAAGGCTATCAGAGTATTTACAGAGTAAATGATTATAAGTGTGGCGTGTACTTATTGGCACGGGTGTAATAGCTGAGTCAAGGAGAATGTGCAGATATCCCCATGGCGTTATACCAGGCTTGCCAAGGAGCCCATATTTTAAGGAACTTATCATGGGATAAGGATTCCCAGCTAGATAATTCCTCAAATCTGTATATTTCACATAATTTGTCTATCCATTCCCCTCTGGTCGGGATAGTTGTGGAGAGCCAATAGCGAGGTATCAGTACTTTGGCTGCAGCTATAAGATGTGGTATTAGGGAGTGTTTTGTCAGGGGATAGTCTGGAGACGGTAGGTTCAGGAGAACTAGAGTATGAGTAAGAGGGGTGTTAGTAGAACAGATAGCCTGAACATCTATTGATACCGAACTCCAGAATGGAGTGAGCAATGGGCATGTCCACCATATATGGTAATTTGTGCCTAAGCCGTTATGGCATCTCCAGCAACATGGAGATATGGAAGGATCTATTTTGTGTAAAATGCTGGGAGCTCGATACCATTGTGTGATTAGTTTATAAGAGTTCTCCTGAACCCTAACACATCTAGAAAAGCTATGGGAATGTTGGAGGATCACCTCAATGTCTGCAGCATCAAAAGACAATCCCATGTCTTTCTCCCATGTGGAGATATAGGGAGGTGTTTCCTCAGTTTTGGCTTCTTGTATTTTATTATATATTAATGAAAGCAATTTTTCCCCGGGAAGTGGATGTCAGGAGTAGGTCATACCAGGAGGGAGATAGTCTCGCCGGAGTAAGTCCAAGTATCTTTGACAGAAGAATCTAAAGTGCATAAAGTGTAGTGGGGACCAACTGTCCAACCTGAGTGATGCCTGGAGATCTCCCATGCAAGGTATTCTCCTGTTGTGTAACAGGTCACCTATGGCTATATCTCCCAGACTAGACCACAAGTTGTATACATCTGAGTAGCCACTGAGGATGAAGTGTGGAAGGAGTTTGATTGGCATGAGAGGGGAAGGGCGGTCTGGAAAGCCAAAAGGACAGATAATTTCTGCCAGGAGGATAGTATACCCTGATAGAAGGTCGAAGAATTTTGGAGTGCCTGGCGGCTTCTCAGGGTGGCTGGAGTAGTGTGGATTCTGATCTGCCATAGTGACGTTAACTCAACTGGGGAGAGTATCAGTCGAGCTATTTGGCAACCTAATTTGTTGTTGTAAGGGTTTAATAGTTCCGAGTGCAGTCGGAGAAGTGATGATAAGTAGTAGTATTTAAAGTCTGGCATACCAATTCCGCCTTTACGTTTTGGGCGGGTCAATGTGTCATGGGATATTCGGGGTTTAGTCTGCTTCCAGGTGAAGGAGGAGAGGAGTTTGCGCAGAGCCGAGAAGAAGGAGTCCGGGACATATATTGGGAGTGCTTGTATTACATATAATATTTTTGGTAAAATGTAGGTTTTAACTAGGTTAACCCTACCTAACCAAGACATGAAGGGGATTCGTAATGCTACTAACATTGATTTAACTTCATCTAAGATGGGGATGTAGTTGAGGTCATATAGTTGTGGGGGGGTTGCGGAGATATTTATCCCTAGGTATCGGATGTAAGAGGAAGCCCATTGGAACGGGTATGTGGAGGCTAACCTGGCAACTGTCGGCTGGGGGATATTAACCGCCAAAGCATTGCACTTTGAGAGATTAATTTTAAAATTGGACAGGTCTCCAAAGATTCCAAACAGTTTGAGAAGGACGGGAAACGCTTCTGCAGGGTCTGACAATAGAAGAAGCATGTCGTCGGCAAAGGCTGCTACTTTGTGTGTCACTGGACCAACTTGTAGACCAGCTATCGCCTCATCCTGTCGTATCGCCTGGATCAGTGTCTCCAGGCAGAGGATGAAGAGTGTGGGGGAAAGCGGGCAGCCCTGTCGGGTCCCATTGGCAATTTGGAAAGGAGGAGACAGTAGGCCATTAACCCTTACTCTAGCATATGGGTGGGAATACAAAGTGAGAACCGCTGAAATGAAGAGTGGTGGAAAGCCAAACTTGGATAGAGTATCTTTCATAAAGCCCCAATCGACTCTGTCAAACGCTTTTCAGCATCTGTACTGAGCAGAGCGAGAGGGGTCTTTGTCTTGATTGCAAAATCCATGGCTTGCAACACCCTAAAAGTGCTGTCTCTGCATTCCCTGCCACCGACAAAGCCTGATTGTTCCGGAGACACCAACCCAGGCAACAACGGAGCAATTCTATGTGACAAGATTTTGGCCCATAATTTCAAGTCTACATTGAGCAGTGAAATCGGTCTATAGCTGGCCGGTGATTCTGGATTTTTATCAGGTTTGGGTATAACGACTATGTGTGCTTCCAAGGACTGTCTTGCTGGTGGGGTTCCGAGAGCATAGAGTTGAAATATTTCACTAGTTGTGGGCCTAGAGTGGGGAAGAATTTCTTGTAATAACTCACAGGTAATCCATCTGGGCCTGGGCTTTTACCTTTAGGGACTGTAGATAGAATTTTACTGACTTCTTCTAGAGTAATTGGGGCAACTAGGGAGGCTTTAGCTTCGTCGGAGATGACAGGCAAGTCAAGGCCGTCCAAAAGACTTTTGAGGAGTCTTGTTCAGAGGCGATATTAGTGCTTCTCGAATCGTTTTTAATGTTATAGAGAGATTTATAATAGCTCGAGAAAATATTTGCTATCTTAGAAGAAGCAGTGTGTTTATGTCCCTCACTGTCCTCCATCTGACCGACGAAGCAGCGCTGTATTTGTTTTTTAACTAACAGGGACATGATTTTATTACCTTTGTCCCCATGAGCGTAGTACTTGTGTTTGATACGGAGGTAGGCGTGGGCTGCCTTAGAATTTAATACTGACTTTAGTTCATTTCTCAGATTTGTAAGTTTGGAAAGGACCTCATTTGTCAGTGATTTTTTGTGCGTTATTTCTAGTTCTAGGATTTTAGTGAGTAGAGAGGTGACCTGTTCCTGACGTCTCCTTTTGAGAAAGGATCCAAGAGAGATCAGCTCTCCACGAATGACAGTTTTGTGTGCCTCCCATATTGAGGCGGACGAGACTTCAGGGGTGTCATTGGTGAGAAAGTAACTAGATAGTTTTTCACTAAGGGCAGTAATATGGGAGTCAGAATCCAAAATCGTGGGATTTAGCCGCCAGGTCCATTCCCTCTCTCCCATCTCAGGGATCCTAACTACACAGAGTACAGGGGCATGGTCAGACACTGTGATCCCGAGAATATCAGCTTTACGTACATGGTCTAAAGCTCTATCAGAGAGCAGTATATAGTCTAGTCTGTGGTAGGACTTATGGGGGACCGAGTAAAAGGTGTAATCTTTAGCATCCCCATGTAGAGACCTCCAGACATCACACAGGTTCATGTCAAACAGTTGCTTACGTAACTTCCTCAGCGCCGAGAGGGGGACAGCAGACTTCCCTGTGGACGAGTCTAGCACTGGATTCAGGGTGAGGTTAAGGTCTCCACCAACCAGCAGCAGACCTGAAGAAAACTGTGATATAGTAGTGAGCATTTTATACAGCCAATTTGTCGTGCCTTGATTCGGTGCATACAAGTTACAAATCGTGATGTCTCCTGTTCCTAATTTACCTCTCAGCAAAATGTATCTCCCCTCCGGGTCCGACACCACTGAGGACATAACAAACGGCAAGTTTTTATGAATGCCTATACTGACACCTCGTGAGGCCTTATCAAAGCAGGCGTGGTACCACGCAGTGTAACCCGACTTATTCATATTAGGTACACGTCCTTTTTTATAGTGGGTCTCCTGAAGGAGGAGAATATCCGCAGACTCCCTCCTCAGCAGCTGCATAACTCGGCTCCTTTTAATAGGATGGTTACACCCTTTAACATTGAAGGAGGCTACCGTTAAGTTTACTGGGGCCATCGCAGCTGTCCAAGAGGGAGCCCACTTTTCCACAGTCTGCTCATCCCGTCAACGATCCACATCTGTTGAGATCCACAAGAACTTTTTGAAAAACAAAGTAAACCGTACAAATCAAAACTTTGACATAGAACAGAGCTCAAAAAGAGCTGGAGTTGGGACGGATAAGTGTACAGTGTGGGACCTGATCTGCCCAAGCTCCCAACTTTTAAGCCTGTTTAGTATAAGGAGAAGGAGAATACCTCCATGGTGAACTAGATGAAGTGTATTAAATGGTTCTGGCTGAACGTACCTTGGGTCAGTAACAAAGCTAGTCATATTTATAGTAGCATAGGAACTGCGTGTTGGGGGGGGGGGGGGGGACTAGTATAAGAATTTAACACTTCACTAAAGAGTCCCACAGGGCCAGATGTTATAATAGGTATTATGGGTGAGGAACGAATCCAACAGATCTGGCTCGTAGGGCTGTAGCACAACCGGTTCATGAACACTAAGTTAAATTAACAGTGAATTAACAGTAAATAGTGCAAATGAAAGGATTAGATCTAATACAGCACTGTCCGTATTAGACTAGGCATGGCTAGTTAACTGGACATTTCAGCAGAGTATATATCAATTAATTTACAAGGCTAACAACCTGGCATCCCAAAAATGCGCGTGTCGCGGCTCGCCTGCCCAGTCCGAGGAGCCCCAGCAGGCGCGGAGACAGTAATAAATCTAGTCACATTTATGGTCACCTAAGTGTTTGCGAGCAGGCTGAGTATGTAAAGCATGACAGCACTGACAAATAGAGACTGTGTCAGCGTACAAAGCATATGGGGAGAAAAAGGTTAAACATAATAAATGTTAAGCTACTCAGGCATGTCAATGAACCTGAGTGGAAGGGGTATATCCAGGGGCTGCAACCGAGCCCGTCTCAGTCATTGGAGTCACGCAGAGATGACCGCTGGGCCTTGGGGGGGTTTGTGTTTCCGCACTGTTGACCAGCTAACTGGCATCTTGACAGTAGGAATCTCCGGATCAAGGGGTACTGGGAGCCATGACGGAATCTTTAACGGAGAGAGGCCCAGAGGTTCCCACAGCTGTCCGAGATCACATGGGGATCGAACGGTGAATCTCTTGTTCCCATTTGTGATCAAAAGTCCAAACGGAAACAGCCATCTGTAGCTAATCCCGGCATCTCGAAGGGCCACAGTTAGAGGTCTCAGGATCCTTCTTTTTTGCAGGGTTGTTGGAGAGATGTCCTGGAACACCTGGACTGTTGTATCTCCGATAAATATGTCGGGTAAGTCCCGTGCTTTGGCCAACAAGGTCTCAGTGTCTCTGTAGCTGAGAAGACCACATATAATGTCCCTTGGATTTTCGGAGGGAGAAGGTTTAGGTCTGAGGGCGCGATGCACTCTTTCCACTGTTATGGAGGAGGCTCTGTCAGCCCCTACTAAGAAGGAGAAAAGTTCTCTCATTACCTTGAATAGGTTTTCTTTGTCAGGAGCTTCAGGAAAGCCTCTTATTCGCAGGTTTTTCCTCCGGCTCCTGTTCTCCTGGTCCTCTATCATCGCAAAGGAGTTATTGAGGGCCGTCTGGTAGCTAGATAAGGATTGCCGGAATGCCGCGTTAACAGCGCTTTGTTCGTCGCATGCCTGCTCCAGGGTTTCCACTCTGTCTCCAATGTGACGGATGTCTGTTTTTATTAGAGATAGGTCTGCGGCCAGAGGGGCCAGAGCCTTGCTCAATGCCCGGTCAAGGTAAGCTGTGGTCAGGGGAGTTATTGTACTCACTCCCAGGGAGGCAGTTGAAGAATCGTCCTCCGCTTCAGAGGCGTCTATGCGGTCTCCTGCTTCAGGGTCTCGCAGTGCCGCTTCAGCCAGCGCCATCTTAGGTGGACCCCTGTCCGAGCGGGATCGCGGTTTACTTAGGAATTTCTCCATAGGTTTGCTCTGTCTGGGGGATTTGCCAGCGTCGGACATCTCAGCTGTGAAGTCCTTCGGTTGTATCTTCACCATGGTAGGTAGAGAAGCTGATTAGAGGCTTAGTGAGAGCGTGGTGGCGGGAGCTCTATTCAGATGCAGCCGCCATGAAGCGAGGTCAGGCTCCGCCCCCCGGGTATTGCCGTTTCCTCTGATATTAACAGGTACGCCAAAGACAACATTGAACCACTATGAGGGATAAAATAAATGCATGGTGTAAGCTGCCACTAACGATGGCTGGCAGGTGCAATCCACTTAAGATGATCCTGATGCCTAAACTCCTATATGTTTTACTTAACTCCCCGGTGTGGATCCCGCAAAGGATCTTCTTTAAATTACAAAGCCTATTTAGATGTCTGATCTGGAAAAAAAAAACACGCTAGGATAAGGTTAGAGACCCGGCAGAGAGGAAAGGACTCTGGGGGATTGTCTCAACCTAACCCTTGGCTCTATTTTATTACTTCGCAGATGCAGCAATTGGGGGGGGATGGGGACGGACTCCTGGAGGTGGAGGAACAGTGGCAAGATTAGCGGCCCGCATTATAAAATATAAATCTCCTATAGCAGTACTGGAACAGGGTGGTTTATCAGTTAGTGCCGTGGGAATGCCGACTATCAGCCTAATCAGTAAAGTTTGGCAAAAATGCCAATTTTATCCATAACAAGCTGAACTCAGGCCACACCACTCTTGGAGGACCCTCAGTTGCCTGAGATATTTCGACTAGAAGGGTTCTCCCCGTGGGAAAAGGGTGTGCTTTTTCTACATCAGCTGCAGAAGGACTGGGTATTCAAGTCATTTGAGCAGCTGTGGGAGGAATTTTCCCTTCCCCGTACCGCCTTGTATCAATTTTTACAATTGAGGCACACGTTTCAGACACGGGCTAGGTATTCTTCAATGGCTTGTGAAAATGTCCCACTGCTGCACCAGATCCTCACTAGGTCCTCTTCATAAGGGCTGATCTCCTCAATCTACAGGAATCTTTTTGTAAAATCCATGGGCAAGTGTACACTACTGGCTAGAAAGAGGTGGGAGGATGATATAGGTGTCGTCACAGAAGAGGAGTGGAGCGAAATACTGGCTTTAACCCCGCAGCTATCAGTATGTGAGGGACACAGGGTATCTCAACTGTTGTTGATCCATAGGGTGTACAGAACCCCATCATTTCTGTTCAAAATAGGGGCTAGAGTGAATGATACCTGGGAGGGGACCAGCATCATTACTACATAGAGTCATATAATGAAGAGCAAGAAAATATAGCGGCACTCACCAGAACTTTTACCACTTGCAGCTTTATTACAGGTGAAAAACAGGGCAGATGCGGGTCATTACTCAGAGACGCAAGGCAACAGCCGTTTCGTGCTTAGCAGCGCTTTGTCAAGCCAAGGCTTCTAATAAAGCTGCAAGTGGCAAAAGTTCCGGTTAGTGCCGCTATATTTGGTTAGATTTTTTTTCCTGTTTTCTTCTTTTTATTTCTTTTGTGGCTCTGTTTGTTTATTATGTGACCAGATGTCATGTTTCATGGAAGAGTCAACTTTTCTGTATAAAGCTTTAAAAATGGTTAATAAAAACTATCTGATTTAAAAAAAAAACGAAAGACGAAAAAGCTTTTGCAACCATTTAACCCCTTAGTTACCCGCCTGTTTTGGGCCTTTATGACCAAGGGTTTTTTATTTTTTCAATTATCGTCTTCCAAGAGCTTTAACTTTTTTTTTTATTCGGAGTCAATGTTGCCATATTATGCCTGTTTTTTGTAGGACAAGTTATAGTTTAATGGCCCCATTTTGGGGTGCACATACCTTACCGATTAACTTTTATTAAGTCTTTCTGGGAGGCAGCCATACTGCCACTGCGTTTTTATTCATTTTTCAGTGTAGGGCTACATGCACACGAATGTTTGTTTCCACGTCCGTTGCGTTTTTTTTGCGGATAGGATGCGGACCCATTCATGTCAATGGGACCGCAAAAAATGCGGACAGCACACCGCGTGCTGTCCGCATCAGTATGTCCGTTCCGTAGCACCGCAAAAAAAATTAGAACATGTCCTATTCTTGTCAGTTTTAGGCATTGTTACAATGGATCCGCAAAAAAAAAAAAAAACTGATGGCATACGGATGTCAGTTTTTTTTTTGCGGATCTGCAAAACACATACTGTCGTGTACATGTAGCCTAAATAACATGATAACTTTACTCTCTGGGTCAGTACAATTACAGCAATACCAAATACATATAGTTTTTTTCTACGTTTGCACAATAAAAACCCTTTCTTAAAAAAATAAGTTTTGGCATCATCACCACACCACCCACTAATTTTTAGTTTTTTCTTTCTATGGAGTTATGAGGGCTTGATTTTTGTGGGACGACTTGTAGTTTTCATTGGTATCATTTTGGGGTGCATAACCCTTTTTGATCGATTTTCATTCAGTTTTTTTAGTGGCAAATAAGAAAATCACAGCAATTCTGGCTTTTGTTTTTTTACTGCATTCACTGTACAGGATAAATTACACGATAATTGCATAGTGCAGGTCGTTACAGATGCGGCTATACCAAATATGTGGAGATTTTTTTTTGCAATTTTTTCTAATGAAAAGCGTTTTTCAATGGAAAAAAAATGTTTTTTTTTCATTTTTTTTCTAACCATTTAATACTCCCACATGGGGACTATAATAGGCGCTCTTTGGATCGCTTCCAAAGTACATGGCACTGTAATTTTTTTTTTTTTGATCAGATAGTTTTTATTAAACTTTTTCAAACATATACAAGAGTAACAACATACCCCAAACCCCCCCCCCTCCCCCCCACGGTCCCAGAGTCCCATAATACCAAAATAAGGCACGAGAAATAAAGAGGCGGCAGCACTCCACCTCTTCTATGTCATGTCGCAGTCCATAGGCACACATATCCAGCAGCGAGTCCTCAAGACAGGATCATAATGTCCATGTAACGAAGAGAGTAACGCATGTACAGTACATCCGGTGAAGGGCAACTATGGTCACAGGTATGCATCATAACAAGCAAAGAGCATCAAAAATTAATCTTACAAGAGACGTCCCCCACATTTACAAATACAGAAGATGAGAGAACAGTCCCGCCACAGGGCTCCCAACGCCACATCACTCAGTCAAATTGTAAAATTGGATCCATTTGTTCCATATCTTATCAAATTTTTTTTACAGCGTTCCTCCTCAAGTAAACGTATCTCTCCAACTTAATCAGACAGTAAGTTTTGGCAACCACTTCCCTCCCAAAAGGGGGATCCTCATCTATCCAGTGGTATGCAATCACTTTCCTCGCTTGATAAAGAATACGGCCAATTTGTGTTCCGCAGGCACCTGCAGATCACCCACGTAGCCCAAGACGCACAGCTTAGCGACCCCCTCAATTTGGGTTCCAAACACTGTCGATAGAATCACCATCACCTCCCTCCAATATCTCCGTAAACGGGGACAGTTCCACATAAGGTGTATCAACGTGGCGTTAGGAGCCCCGCACCTAGGACACAAATCATCTAGGCGGTATCCCATTCTCTTAAGGAGTGCTGGAGTTCGGTACACCCTGTGAAGTAGAAGAACTTGCGACATCCTCTGGGCCTCACTAACTGCCACCTGTGTAAACCCCTCCAGTACCGAGCTCCATTCCACCTCAGTCAGCCCAGGAATATCTTCTTTCCATTTATCATACAACCGGAGGGGCTGCTTTTTAATCTGCGTCTCAAGAGACTGCTGTAATGCAAAGAGATAACTCCACCGGTGGATCCCTTAGAGCCCGTTAAATCTAGGATAACATTTTTGGAAGCAGGTTTAATGGCCTCCACCTTCCCTGTACCCGGATAGCATGGCGCAGTTGTAAGTAAACATAGAATTGAGAATGAGGAAGCAGAAACTCACTCTGCAGCCTCGCATAATCTTTCAAAATGTCACCGTCATAAAGCTGATGTATATACAGAAGCCCAAAACGGCTCCACGCCTGCACTGCAACAACCTTGTTTAATTCAGTATATATGAGATTGGGGCAAATTTTGGTAAAGGCAGAGTAGCCCTGCATTCCCGCTACCTGCCGAGCTTTCCACCATACCTTATGCAAGACTCGCAACATTGGAACGTCTGCTCCCTTGGTTCCAATACGCCCTCTTCCATCGCCGACAATAGGTTGTCCCTCCCCACTAAAGTCCTCACAATCTGTCCAGCAGTGTTCACATCAGCACCCGCTCCCCAACCCCTCATATGCTGCAACTGGGCGGCAAGATAGTACAACCAGGGTCTGGAGCTCCCAAGCCACCATCTGTTTTGGGCCGACACAGGGTAGCCAACTTAATGCGGGGAACTCCCCTTCCAGATGAGGTCCCTGAATATGGAGTTGACCGTGGCAAAAAAGCGCACAGGAATCCACACAGGAGCATTATGCAACAAGTACAGGAGTTGTGGCATTAATATCATTTTTATCAGATTGACTCTGCCAATGACAGACAACGGCAACATGGTCCAAGCCCTCACCTTCTGTCTAAATCTCTGGAGAAGCGGTGTAAGATTCACTCGTTCATAATCTGCAGTATCTACTGTAACATAGACACCGAGATACTTGAAGGTCTCGACCAGTTGCAGGCCCATGGATGAGCATGAGCTACTCTCAGAGCCAGCAGATAAACGCAGTAGTGTGGACTTAGACCAATTAATAGTCAGCCCTGACAAAACGCCAAACCGATTGATAATACTCATGGCAGCTGGAAGGGAGGAGCTCCAATCAAGGAAGAGGAGTAAATCATCGGCATACAAGGCCACTTTTTCGGTAATCCCCTCATACTCAATACCCCGGACCTCCTGCGCCTCCCGCAGTGCCGCCGCCAGAGGCTCAATCGCAAGGGCAAAGAGCAGGGGCGATAAGGGACACCCCTGCCTGGTCCCTCTATACAAACGGAAGGGACGGGATAGATTACCATTTACCCTAACCATACTGTAATTTATTTTACTGTCAGTGCTACACATCAATCTGCAGTCTGCGGCCTATTGAAGTCCCCAGGCCTCCTAGGACAGTGGTCGGCAAACCGCGGCTCGTGAGCCACAAGCAGCTCTTTAGCCCCTTGAATATGGCTCTTCCAGGTGCGGGCTCACATGTACAGTGCGATTGCATTTTTGTTGCCCGTAGCAAAAACTGTCAGGAGAGGGAGGACCAGGAAGCGGTGAAGGCTCTTTACTCACCGCTTCTTGGTCGTCGGCTGTGCAGGGCTGCGCACAGCGTGAGGCGCTCTGTGATGTCATGCTATGCGTGCCAATTCACAGCACAGCAGCAGGAACACAGAGCGCGGGCAGTGAGGAGCAGCGGCATCCAGGAGCAGGAGAGGTAAGTGCTTTTTTATTTTATTAAACTTGGGGCGGATCTGAGGCAATGGGGGTGATGAGAATCATAATGAGGGATATGAGAGGCATCATGGATAATGAGAAGCATCATGGATAATAATGAGGATGAGAGGCATAATAGATGATAATGGGTGTGATGAGAGGCATCATAGATGAAAATGGGGATATGAGAGGCATCATGGATAATAATGGGGATGATGAGACTCATAATGGGGATATGAGAGGCATCATGGATGATGAGAGGCATCATGGATAATAATGGGGGTGATGAGAGGCATGGGGCTCTTATCTGAGGTCTGATTGGGGGTCATTTACATTGGGGTCTGAGCTGACGTCTGATTGGGGGTCTGATCTGAGGGAGGTCTTATTCACATTGGGGGTCTGATTAGTGGTCTGACCCAGGTGTAATGAAAATTATTTTTTTATTGTCCACCTCTACAACCGGTGCGTCTTATAGGGCGAAACATTGTGGAGTGAAAGATGTAGTGTCGAGGATTTAGAAAGGTATGTTGAAATGGTTAGGAATACCCTTATTAAGTTAATAACAATGTACCTTCCTATATATTTTAAGTTTAAAAAAATGGGGCTCTCAAAAGAAATTTCAATCGCTGTTTTGTTGATATTTGGCTCAGCTGACTAATAAGTTTGCCCACCACTGGCCTAGGACATGCTGCAAGCAGGCCCGGGGATTTCATTAGGCCCCAACTTGCATGAATAGACATTGGCTCACAGTGACCTCATTTGTGGTGTGTCGATGGGAGAGAGAGGAGTCCGCTTTCTTTGTAACCGCTTTTATACCATGAGCGCTTTTGATCGCGGCATCTAAGGGGTTAAACAGCCTGGATTTGCCATTCTGCTGGTCCTGGCCATAAGTGCAGGACGCCAGCTATCATCTGAAAGCTGAGACCCGTGCAGTGATTAGACTGGGTCGTACAAAGGCGATAGCCCCTTAGTGACCACCGCGTGTATTGGTGGTCACTAAGTAGTTAATCTTAAATGAATCTAAAATAAAATTAGATATTTTTTTTTTATCAACCTTGAAAATAGTTTGGAGTGGTCTGATCCTGCAGTCATGTGTTGCTCACCTTCAGTCAGGTCACCTTCTCCTGGATCAGACCACAAAAGGGTTTGTTTGTAGTCTGTAACCATGGAGACACATAGGTCTGCATAGGAGCTTTAGACATAAAACAGTACAACGGAAATGATTGCTGAAGTGTAACTACCTCTTAAAGCAACCACTGGAAATAAGATGGTGTAACTTCTGCCCATACAAATATATGAATTTATTTACATAAACTCTGCATAAAAGGCTCTTTACAAAGTGATGACTAAAATCTTCTCTGTCCAGAGCGCAGGAAACGCCCCTGCCAGCTCATTCAAGTCCATTATGACGCCCACAGAGGAAAGACTTGGGGTCTCGTTCTAGGAAATTGAATCAGAAGTCCTAATTGTCACGTTGCTCAAGATTCTGCTTTTTTCTTGGCACCCGTTCTCTTTTTCCCTCTTGTGTATTTGAAAGTACGTAGAGGGTTCTGGGTCTTCCTGAACTGTAATGGGATAGGAGCATTTAATATTCAGATAACACGCCACACAAGTATTAGCATTCAGGCATTGAAACTTCCTGAACCATCGGATAGTTTTCAGCGCCACCTGGTGGCTAAATCATAATATTACAAAAAAACTAATACAAATTTGCCCAGATTTATGAAGCTGTCTAAAACAAAAATGGCATTACTGCCCATAACAGCCAATCACAGTGCAGGAATGTTTTTTTATATCTTTACATCATTTCACAAATCTGCCCAGAGTCTCATTTAACCCCTTGGTAACCAAGCGTTTTTCTTCCTTTTTTCATCGTCTCGTTCCAAGAGCTATAACTTTTTTTATTTTTCAGTCTATATAGCTTTATGAGGGCTTGTTTTTTGCAGGACAAGTTGTAGTTTTTAATGGTGCCATTTTGGGGTACACATAACTTTTATTAACCCTTTCTGGGAGGGAGATGGGAAAAACAGCAATACTGCCACTGCGTTTTTACGTTACAAATTTTATGGCGTTCATTATCGGTATAAACATCATAATATCTTTATTCTCTGGGTAACTTCAGTTACAGTGATACCAAATACATATCTTTTTTTTTACATTTTACTATTTTTTATTGCAATACCCTCCTCCCCTTTTTTTTTTTTTAAAGAAAAATATGTTTTTGCATTGCCGCTTCCCAAGACCCATAACTTTTTTTATTTTTCTTTCTATGGAGTTGTGTGAGGGCTTGTGTGATTTTTGCAGGACAGCTTGTATTTTTCATTGGTATCATTTTGGCGTAAATGCCGCTTGTTATTACGTTTTTCCGGTGGCAACTAAGAATAAATGAGCAATTCTGTGTTGTTGTTTTTTCATGGCTTTTACCGCAGGCGATAATTTACGTGATATTAAAGTAGTCCGGGTGGGCAGGGAAAAGTCGCAGATTGCGACGCAAGTAACCTTTGTGCCGCAATCTGCTCCAGAAATACGCCTAATATAGGGGTATTTCTGGATAATAAGAAAGCACTATGGGAATCATTTAACTACCCTGCCACCGTGTTCTGGGATCAGCAGGGGTCCCGGATCTCCTTCCGTTGAGGAGCACTCACCTTTTTGGAGGGTGCACTGGAGGGACCCGGCTGCATCCTTTTCCTCTTCTTTTTCTTTAGTAAAGGATTTGCAATTGAGCGCAAGGAAGGGGGAACTACAACGACAGAAATGAGGTGGCAGTCAATAAGGAGCAGCTGAGGAACATTACCACAGTGGTACCGTATACACAAGCAGCACTAAGCATCCAGTCTCGGAAACACACTTCGCATGGGAGCAGTGTTTCCTAGATTGAACCCTGCTCCTTTGAAGTGAACTTGTAGCATCAGAATGGTTTATGATGCTGTGAATTCCTTCCTGACCATGAGGCCGCTGAACTGTAGTCACATAATGCCCTGACTACAGTTCAGAAGACCTGCGGCGAGGCAGCAATTCAGAGCATCATAAATCATTCTGATGCTACAAGTTCACTTCAAAAAGAATCCGGGAAACGCTGCTCCATCCGGCAAACGCTGCTCCCACGCAGAGTGAATACGCTCATCCAAAACTGGCAGAAAGAGAGCAAAAATACAGGAGCAGTGGCAGGCGCCGGCAACATGGCAACTCTGCCCGATAATCCAGAATCTAGATTAGAGGCCACTAGACTGAGAACCAACCATGAGCCTGCTTCAACTGAAAAAAGCGACAATAATGGCAAAAATATAGAAATAATAAAACAATGTCACCCAGTCTTTAGAAATTGAACATTTAGGGAGACGATTACTGCTCTTTACTAGACTTAAGCTACTTTCACACTAGCGTTTTTGCTGGACCCGGCAGGGTTACTGATAATACAACCGTCTGCGTCTAACATAGCCAAGACGGATCAGTCATGAACTCAATCGACAGTCAATAGGGGACGGATCAGTTTTCTATTGTGTCAGAGAAAACGGATCCGTCCCCATTGACTTGCATTGTACGCCTTGCTCCGCATTCCATGACGGAAAAAAAACACAGCTTGCTGCGGTTTGCTCTCCGGTAAGAGAGCGCAACCAAACAGAACGTAATGCATTTTAGAGCAGTCCGTTCTGTTTTGTCCCAATTGACAATAAATGGGGACAAAACGGAAGCGTTTTTTTTCCGGTATTGAGACCCTATGACTGATCTTAATACCGGAAAATATTAACGCTAGTGTGAAAGTAGCCTAAAATCTGATAGGTGAACAGGACGTGTGGACACATCTGCCTGGAAAAGCTGGGTGCTGAACTAGCGATATACTGGTTGTCACCCAGTTTTTCTAGATTCCAAATCTGCAAACCTGCCAGGTTATATGCTTATATGGCGAGGTCACCCATTACTGCAATAACTGGGCAGATCTGCTATTTCAAAGCCTGCAAGAGCTTGATGACATCTGGAGCTGTAATGGGGGCCATACTGCTCGTCTCCCAGCCCTCTCTGAAAGAGATAACGAGGAAAAGCTGCTCGCTGGCGATTTTACCGATTTCAGGAATAAATGCACATTAACAGCCATTCAGATTTCCCATAATCATCTAGAGTTAAAGGGGTTGTCTCATCTTAGGATATACCACCAATGTCAGATAGGTGCGGGTCCCACCTGTAGAACCTGAACCTATCTGCAGAACGGGGCCCCCGAAGTGAAGGACAGCGCACCACTCATGCCCAGAACTTTCTATTGGAGTTCGGAAAAAAGCTGAGCGAGCGCACTCTGCTGTTTTAGGAAGTCCCATAGAAATTAACGGAGAGCGCACTGCACAAGTACAACCACTGCTCCATTCACTTCTATGGGACTGCCGGAGATGAATGGAGGTCGGCCACACATGCACGGCTGCTCTCCGCTCACTTCGTAGGTCCAGTTCTCAAGACAGAGGGGGGGACCCGCACCTATCTAATCAGGGGTGCACCTAGCCTTTCTGCTGCCTGGGGTGAAAACTGAAATGGCGCCCCTTCCCCCCAATGCCAATTTCTTGACCTAACCCCTTCCCTCCAGCCCTACTCTTCAAGACATATTTGGAAAACATCACATACAGCGCAACATACATAATCCCCCTTCTGCTGCCCCCCTTGTGCCCCTACCTGGTGCTGCCTGAGGCAATCGCCTCACCTGGCCTCATTGCTGGTGCACCCCTGTATCTAATATTGGTGGCATATCCTAGAGACAACCCCTTTAAGCACACTTTTGGGTCGAGTCCTGCTATTCTATACACACAGGTGTATGTGCACACCAGAGGAGCCATGGCTAGAGGACACTAATGATTGTAGCGACATACAATGGCATCGATGTCTGTGGTAACACTTGTGCTTGCCGCCATGCAATAATTTTCATGGCAGTTCCTGAATTATTAAAGAGCACCTGTCAGCAGGAACAACTCAATTTGATCAGGCATACTGCATGATGGGGTTGATTCTGCGGATTAAAATGATACTTGCCTTGTGTAAATTGGTTGAAAAAATAAATAAAAAATTAACTTACGCTTTATGCAAATCAGGCTCCTCGGTGCACCTCCACTTTCTAGTGTGAACCACCCCCTCGGTGCACCGAAGCCTTTTTTACTCGGCAATGCTGCAACTGATTTTCACAAGACAGGTGTCATTTTAACCAGCATGATCAACCCTACAAGGCAGTACCACTGGTTTAAGACAGTTGATCCTGATGACAGGTGCTCTCTAAGCACAAAGCAGCTGTAATGTACATATATATGGTATTCGCAGCATCTTCTAAATGCTAAAGACTAAGGGCTCATGCACACGACCGTATGTATTTTGCGGTCCACAAAAACGGATCCGCAAAAAATACGGGTGACATCCGTGTGCATTCTGTATTTTGCGGAATGTAACAGTTGGCCCCTAATAGAACAGTCCTATCCTTGTCTGTAATGCGGACATAACAGACACGGAAACGGAATGCACACGGAGTGACTGCCGTTTTTCTTTGCGGACCCATTGAAACAGAAAGAACACTGAAAAAAAATAGGTTTGTGCATGAGCCCTAACAGTGTCTGTATAAAGGAATCGCACATTTTCAGGACTTTGTAACCCGTTTCCTGTCTTATCTCACGCCTTCACCGCTGTCTGTCCGGTTCTCATGCCCTCCATCAGCGGCGACCCCTCTCTATATACTATCAGAGTATTTGGCCAGTGATGCGGCACCCTGCGCTACATCTGGACTAATTCTTGATTCATTTCCCAGCAGGTCATTCAGCCCACACGTACTTAGGTAATCAGGAACATTTTTCAGATGAGGTTTCACTATTGCAGGGTGCAGAGGTCTGTCATGACGGAGGAGATTGAAATCCCTTGGGTTATCTTCAAAATATGTCTGCAGGGAGCAAAGGAAAGAGATTAGGAAAGTACAATCAATATTCCATTTATCACACCCCAGCAATATTACGCAATGGAAACTGTTATAGGTGCCGCACACACCAGCCAATCCGATTTCAGCTTTTATACTTGCGAGGTAGGCAGAAGATTGAAGAGGAGGTCTGATTGGTCATTATGGAAAGCTGCCTCCCTTTTGGGTAGGGGTTAGATTAAAAGGGGTACTCCAGTCGTTAGAAGTTATCCCCTATGCACAGGATCGGGGATAACTATTAGATCGATGTGGGGGTCCTACCACTGAACCCGAGAATGGGGGCCCCGTACCCCCCGCAGCTGCCCTAAAATGAGCAGAGCTGTCGGTCACTCCATTCATCTCTATAGGAATTCCAGCGATAGCCGAGTACAGCGCTCATCTTCATAGAAATTGATGTAGTGCCCATGCGCATGTTTGACCGGCTGCTCCACTCCATTAATTTCAGGGGGGCTGCAGGGCGTACGGGGCTGCCGTTTTTGTGATCGGTGGGGGTCCCAGCAGTAGTATCTGTTATCCCCTCTCCCTGTGATGGCTGACCTCCGGCACTCCAGCTGTGGTAAAACTACGACTCCCAAGATGTACACCTGCGTGGCTGTTCTCAAGACTCCATAGATATGAATGGAGCATGCTGGGAGTCGTAGTCTCACCACAGCTGGAGTGCCGGAGGTTAGCCATCACTGCCCTATCCTGACAATAGGGGACAATTTCTAACAACCAGAATACCCCTTTAAATCGCTCACAAACTACTGTTCATTTAGGTATGACCAATTCAGATGGTCAAAGGCTTTTTCCGCGTCGGAGGCGACCAAGACAAAGGGGATGTTTTTCATTTTCGCATATTCCATTAGTTGTAGTATCTTAATCGTATTATCCTTAGCCTCGCGGCCTGGCACGAAACCCACCTGGTCGCCTCCGACAAGAGAGCCAATGATCTTATTCAGTCGATTAGCCAAAAGAGAAGCAAGCAACTTCAGATCAATATTCAAAAGAGAAATCGGTCTGAAATTGGCACAATCAGTTGTGTCTTTACCTTCTTTGGGAATCACCGTTATGTGAGCCAAAAGCGACTCCTGTCGTAGGCAATCTGATTCACCCAATGCATTAAAATACTCCACTAAGTGTGGTGCGAGTAATTTTTTGAATTTTTTATAGTAACTGGCCGAAAGACCATCTGGGCCTGGGCTTTTGCCTAATTTGAGGCTATCAATTGCTTTATACATTTCTTCTAATGTAAAGGGTGTAACCAAAGTGTTTCTCTGTTCCTGAGAAATATTAGGTACATTTATCTTACTCAAATACTGTTTGATTTTATCTTGGGTCTGATTTAGTGCCAACTTGGAATCAGAAGAGTGTATGTTATATAATTTATTATAGAAGTCCCTAAACGCCGAGGCTATCCCTTCTGAATCATGTACAATCTTGTTACTACTGTTTTTAATTTTGGCAATATTGTTTTTGGCTCTTTCTTTTCTTACTACTCTAGCTAGCTCTTTTCCACACTTATTTGCATATAAGAACTGTTTATATTTTGCAAAGTAAATGTACTTTTGGTAGGAGTGGTCTATGAGCTTCTTCACTTCCAGTCTCAAATTTGAAAAAGCCTTTGACCGTCTGAATTGGTCATACCTAAAGGAAGTACTATACAAATTCCAATTCCCAGAGGAATTCATTAACAAGATTATGTCCCTTTATACCTTTCCAGCGGCCAAAGTCAAAGTAAATGGTATTCTATCAGATTTTTTCTATATCAAAAATGGGACTCGTCAGGGTTGTCCATTATCCCCCTTATTGTTTATCCTATCCCTAGAGCCCTTTTTCTTAAGAATTAGAGAAAATATGCATATCTCTGGTCTTCATACTGGCTCTGAGGAACACAAGATTGCTGCATATGCTGATGATGCCTTATTCACCTTAACAAATCCCAAATACGCACTACCACATCTTCTTGAGGAGTTCAAGATCTTCAATGAAGTCTCAGACTTTAAAATAAATCTTACGAAGTCAGTTATATATAATGTGAATTTGGATAGCAGAACCTGGTCAGAGGAGCTTAGTTTAAGTGAGATAAAACCAGCTTTAACCTCTTTTAAATATCTTGGTGTGAATATATGTCAGAACCCAGTCGATCTATACAAACATAACTTTCCCAACATTCTGAATGACTTAGAGAAACAACTAAAAGAGTGGGAGCCCCTTTGGCTCTCTTGGTTTGGCAAAATGAACATTTAAAAAATGTGTATTCTGCCAAAGATCTTATACTTAATACAAACACTACCCATAAATATCCCGAAGGCCTTCTTCACTAGATACAGAAGAATCACTTCAAAATTTATTTGGAGTAATAAACGTAGTAGGCTCTCATACAGACTCCTTACCAGACCCAAATGTGCCGGTGGCACTAGCCTCCCAGATTTAGAAAAATATCATAAGGCAGCTATGATGACCAGGTCTCTGGAATGGTGTGTCACTCCTATTAGGAAAAAGTGGATCTCCGTTGAAAGAGATCTTACCAACACCAGTCTACCTGCCTTACTTTGGAAATCCCCAAACCAAAACAGACTACTGAAAAATTTAAAAAGCTCACTAACTAAAGAGACAGTTAAGAAATGGCACTCATTAAATGCTTCTCTTAACCTTATACCAGGCCTGTCACTGGATTCCCCTTTATTCAGTATCATACCGAAAACCTGGATTTACTGGTTAAAGGTGCTCTGTGACTCACCACGGGGAGATTTTATCCCCATAAAATCGATTTGGGTTAAGGGGAAACTCATTAGCAAGCCAGAGCTATGCAAATTATTCTCAACACCCTCTATCCCTAATCGTCAATATGTTAGGCTTAGCTTTCTTCTCAACGATCTAGATCTTACTCAATCCCTTACATCTGAGAATAGATGGTTGACTCGTATGATTCGTGAAGGATCTACTACTCCACACCTTCTTGCAAAATGCTACGAAATCATCAATCGTCCGGCTTCTGAACCCCCTTTCTGTGAAAAATGGAAAAAGGATTTAACGCATGGTCTTTCTGAATCTCAGAAACTCCTTGTGATTAGAAATGCTTTGTCCAACTCTCCATCATGTGTCTACCAAGAGATGCAATATAAATTGACTACCAGATGGTATAAGACCCCTGTCTTGCTACATAGGTTCATACCAGAAATCCCTGACACATGCTGGAGATGTGGAGTCGGCAAAGGAGACTATGGTCATATTTGGTTTCACTGCTCTGTTTTAAACTCCTTCTGGTTGGGAATTCAGAAGATTATAAATTGCATTTTTGAGACAAATATTGTTCTGTCATTAAACCTGATATTGTTTAACTTGTATGACACGCATCAACAATGCGTTAAATCAGACCTATGCACATTTATCCTCAACTCCGCCAAGATATTAATACCTAGAAAATGGCTCCAAGACACCCCTCCTTTGTTATCTGAGTGGTTGGTGGAATTCAACAAGGTGTCTGACTTCGAAAAGCGGAGATGGCACGCCAATTTCAAAGCTGACAAATATGATCGAATATGGAAGAAGTGGTTCCAGTTCACAGCAAAGAACTCCATCTCCTCCTTTATACAAGGACTTTAAATATTTTGTTAATATGTCGTAATTGTCTATTAATGATCATTATGAAACTCAGCGCTAGATCGGATTACTATAAAATGAATATTCTGGCCTACACCCCTGTTCCCTTTCCCTTTATCCTCCCCATCCCTTACACCTTGTTGTCTAGATGTATTCAATGTGTGATTTTCTTTTCATTACTATTTGAAACTGATTATCTTTGGATTGTATACTGTGAAATTATTTTATTGTATGCTTTCACTCAAATGTTTATTATTATGAATCAAAAAAATATTTTCAAAAATAAACATAATTTACAACAAACTACTGTTCATAAGAATGTATGATGTCAATTACAAATGATCGTAGTCCGCTTTTTTTTTTTCTTTTGATACGAATATAAAGAAATTTGAACAATTTCCTGGAAGGGTAGGTGACAACCATTACTTGTTTTATAATACTCTGTAGTGGTGCAGTGCTATCCTGTAGAAAACTGATCGACAACCTCTGCAGGAGCTGGAGGCCATACAGGTTGTCACCCAGCTTTCCCAAAAACAAAACCGACCTAATAAATTGATCAATTTTTGACAGCTTGCAAAATGGGGACGAGCAAGGGCTAATTTTATGCCCCACTTCCATAGTGCAGTAACAACGCATTTTAGGCACAGGCCTGCTGGTTTTGCACTCTGTATTAAAAGGGAAGAAAATGTATAAAATTCTGAGCTAAGAACAGAAATAGACACACCCAGCATGAACATTATAGACAAAGATTAAAACATCAGATACCTGTCCCTACTAGACACAGCGACCTGTACTCCGGCTGATAAGTGTGCGCTGCCGCAGAACATTACAGGAGAAGGCACAGAAATCGGGTTATCTGAGGCTATGAAGGCAGGTCATGGAGGACACGCGGCTGTGACTCATCCAGTAGCCTCAGCTGCTCCTTATATATGGCATGTGTGAGGGCAGAGATGACATACATGAAGAACTGCTTACTTTAAAAAAAAAAAAAAAAAAACTATTTGGGACAGAAATGAGAATTATTAAAGGGGTTGTCCCATCTCAGCATAGTGCTATAATGTCAGGAGAGGTGGGACCCAAAAGCGGAGAGCACCCCACGCATGTTCATAGTTGACCACTGGTGCTGCCATGTCCAGCGCTGCACATTGGTGAATGGAAAGGTGGACGAGGTTGATCTTTTTTTTTGGAAGTCTCATAGTAATGAATGGAGAGAACGGTGCGCAGATGGGAGCTGCACCTATCTGACATTTGTGGCATATCCTAATAATATGCCATAAATGTTAATATGAAACAAACCCTTTAAACCCCATGAGGACATCCAACATACATGTATGGTGGATGCCCACACTAGGCAGACATCCGGGGCTAATGTTTACGATCGGCGATAACACTGATCACAGACATTTAAAGAGGACCTTTCATCTGAAAATGCACATTAAAATACATATATCCACTTACCCCAGAGGACTCCAAGATGGCGCCCGGCTCAGGCTGTGTGAAATCGCTTGAGTTCTCAAGAATCTCGCGAGAACTCGAGCTTCTTCTCCCTGGCTGAGAGCGGGGCGCGCTAATTGGATGCGCTCCGTGCCAGGGAGAAGAAAGCCACGCCCAGGAGAACTTTTGCAGGACCGCCCAGTTGAGCCGAATGGCTCATTTGCATATGAGGCGTGAATTGTTGCAGGGGCCACTGTGGACAAATGGGGGCACATTTTGGAAAATAAAAATCTGAAACAGCACCACCGGGGGCCGCCATGTAAGTGGATATATGTATTTTAATGTGCATTTTCAGATAAAAGGACCTCTAACTCTTAAATTGTCACCATGGCATCTGAGGCAGCTTACCGCTGTCTGTGGCAGGGCACCACAAACCTACTTAATGTCCTATAGGCGGCAATGGTAATTCATTGCAGTCTATCGGACAAGTGATCTAACAATCACATGTTCAAGTCTCCTAGGGCAGTGATGGGCAACGTGCGGCTCTCCAGATGTTGCAGAACTACAACTCCCAGCATGCAAAGCCTGTCTATAGCTATCAGCCTACTGCAGGGCATGGTGGGAGTTGTAGTTTAGCAACAGCTGGAGAGCCGCACGTTGCCCATCACTGTCCTAGGGGGACTTAATATAAGTGAAAAATAAAAAGAATTTAAATCACTCCCTTCCCCATGATAAAAATAAATTTAAAAAAACTAAACCCCATTAGCACCGTTGCCTCCCAAAATGCCTGAACTATTAAAATATAAATGTATTTATTCAATATTGTGAACGCCATATCAGGAAAAAAAATCTATGGCCAATTCACAGCTTTTTTCATCGCTTCACCTCCCAAAAAATTAATAGAAAAAGTTATTAAAAAGTCATACAAACTCGAAAATGGCATCATCGAAAACTACAAATTGCCCTGCAAAAATTAGCACAATGCAGCTGTGTAGACCCAACTATGAACATCAAAATGCTGTTTTTTTGAGTATTAAAAACACAAGAAAAACTATATAAATGTGCTATCGCCATAATTGTCTTCACCAGAAGAATGTAAGGAACAGATCGGTTTTACCACATAGGGCTGTACAAAATGAAACCCATAAAACGGCGGCGGAATTTAGTTTTTTTTTATTCCACCAAATTTTTCTATCTTCTGACTACATCAAATGCAACACTAATTGGTGTCATTTGGAAGATCGGGAATAAAAACTGTAAACGCAATAACGGAAAATTGCTCCATCCTTAAGGGGTTAGCTTGCTACAGGAAAAAAATTGATGCAGAAGCCCAATGTCAAATGATCTGATTCTACCCCAATAAGGATGGCTGAAGCGCACCTAGTCAGAGTTCCCCCTGTAATGACCACAGTGATGCGCTGAAGAATAGCAACCAGTTGGAAACACCTATAACAGAGTACAGCATAATGACAGCGATAAGTTACAGTGCCCCATAATCTATTGGCATATTTTTATAGAGCAGGAGGAGCTGAGCAGATTTAAAGGGGTATTCCAGTTACACAAAGCAGTATCTATGTTACAGAGTTTTACTATGCAAATAGCTCACCAATATGTTATTACCAGTTTTGCTGCTTTTATCTGTAATAAAGGTACCTTTTAAGTTTTCTATGGATACGACCTGTAGCTTTCTGTGCAGCATGGTCGAGCATGCACAGTGGAAGTGCTCACATGAATGATTAAGACCTCTCTTTTTTTGCGAGCATACGTGACATTTTTTGCGTTCCATATATGGAAGCATTCATTTCCATGGGTCCGCAAAAAAAACAAAAAACGGGTTTGCCGGGTTTGTGTTAGCCCTGCCCATTTCGGCCAGGGGCAGAGCAAGGGAATCATGGGCAATGTAGCCAATGGAAGGCGGGGACGGGGTAAGTATATTCCCTCTGAGGGGCCAAGCACATGGGGGGGGGGGGGGCTGTTGTATGATGTTGGATAACCCCTTTAACAGACATGGTGTCTCTTCCCTTTCTGTGAATGGGCAGCAGCTCGTCCCAAGTGACAATAAAGCACCTGCATCTCCCATAGGTGCCTTCTACAGTCTGTAGTCCCTCACAGGCAGATTCACTAATAAATAGCACTATGGTAATTCTACCATGATCGAAGCGCGTTTGATGTCATGTGGCAAAAGCCACAGGAATTTTTATACCAAATAATTAAGACGGAATGGTTTTAATCCGTGAGCTGGACAACTTTTCCTTGGGAAGTAATTCTCCCCGTGCTTCAATTAAAAAAAAATATATAAAATATATATATATATATATATATATATATATATATATATATTTTTTTTTATTGCATGTGTATTGCAATCATAATTCATTCGCAACGATGGATATCTCCTGTGTGGACATCCCCGGGGTGCCTGCCAAGAGACAGACATGCATACAGCATGTGAATTTCTACAGCTTCCTCCCCATGTCCGCAGATTTAATACTTACGCCCTGTACTGCTATTGTGAATTTACATGGCAGACCACGCTTTGCACACATGCCTTATAGAGATGGTTACATGCCAACATGAGGTATACAGGCACACGGGTTGGGTAGAGGAGATACAGTTTCAATCCTGCAGTATTGTCGTGGATTGTTCTCACCTTTAATTTCTCGGAGTTGAGCAGTTCTTCCTTTATCTCCTTCAGACGCGCTTCTTTAATGGCTTGTTTAGTTACAGATCTCATTGCATCCTGTGGGAGGAAGTCACATCACATATGATACAAGGAAACTCGTGGCCTAGCAGACCACGCTCTTAGAACACGGCACTGCCGGGAAACTTAAGTCCAAAGTAGGCACATGGAAAAAGACACAAACCCATGAGAGGGAACGCGTCCTCAGAAAATAACCTACTGTTTATAACATTTTACAGAATGTTTGATGATATTACTTTTTATTTTCAATATCAATAACTATAGTTATAGAAAAATCAGTTTTCAGCACTAAGCCAAATAGGCGCCACTTCTTGGTCTGTACAGATCACTAGTTATCTGCTTATCGTTAGAGGCAGGTTTAGAATGACAAATATCACCTCTGTGTATGGATAAGGGTCCTTTCACACTTGCGTTCTGAGGATCCGGTAGGCACTTCCGTCCCGCCGGATCCGTCAGAACACAAGTCGCCTGAAGCATTAGAAGACTGATCAGGATCCTGATCAGTCTTTGAAATGCTTTCAGGTTACTATGGCAGCCAGGATGCTATTAAAGTCCTGGTTGCCATAGTATAGTGGGGAGCGGTATACTTACAGTCCGCGCGGCTCCCAGGGCGCGACTGAATGACGTCAGAGCGCCCCATGCCCATGGATCACGTGATCCATGCGTGTGGGGCGCCCTGACGTCACTCTGGAGCGCCCCGAAGCCGCACAGATGGTAAGTATACTGCTCCCCCGCTCCCCACTACATTTTACCATGGCAACCAGGACTTTAGCGTCCTGGCTGCCATGGTAACAATTGAGAAAAAGCTAAACGTCGGATCCGGCGATGCGCCGAAACGACGTTTAGCTTAAGGCCGGATCCGGATTAATGCCTTTCAATGGGCATTAATTCCAGATCCGGCCTTGCGGCAAGTGTTCCGGATTTTTGGACGGAACAAAAAGCGCAGCATGCTGCGGTATTTGCTGAGTCCAAAAAACGTTCTGGTCCTGAACTGAAGACATCCTGATGCATCCTGAACGGATTGCTCTCCATTCAGAATGCATGGGGATGATCCTGATCAGGATTCTTCCGGCATAGAGACCCGACGACGGAACTCTATGCCGGAAAACCAAAACGCCAGTGTGAAAGGACCCTAAGACAGGATCCACCAACAAGTGACTTTTAAAGCTTATCTACTTATTCCTTGTACAATGAGCTGTGCACAGGTCACAGGTCACGCCTAGAAAACTCCCGCATAGAAGTCACTGAGGTCCCCTCCTGACCATTGTGTCTGTGGGCCATGGGGCTGCCGTAAAGCAATTTTCTTAATGCCGTTAAGAACAGCTCAGGCAAGATGGCCACCCCCATAATCTTGTTCAGGAAATAGAATAAAAAAAAAAAAACTACAATCAGGAAAAAAAAACTGATTAGATAAAAAGGAGATGTGTCGCTATCTGGTTTTAACTGGCAGATACATTTTTGGCGAAATATTTCCTTTAAGGCTACTTTCACACTAGCGTTAATATTTTCCGGTATTGAGATCCGTCATAGGGTTTTAAGGCCGGAAAAAAACGCTTCCGTTTTGTCCCCATTCACTGTCAATAGGGACAAAACGTAACTGAGCAGAACGGAGTGCTCCAAAATGCATTCCGTTCCGCTCTCATACCGGAGAGCAAACCACAGCATGATCTGACACAACAGAAAATAGATCCGTCCCCCACTGACTTTCAATGGAGTTCATGACGGATCCGTCTTGGGTATGTTACAGATAATACAAACGGATCCGTTCATAACGGATGCAGATGGTTGTATTATCAGTAACGGAAGCGTTTTTGCTGAAACCTGCCGGATCCAGCAAAAACGCTAGTGTGAAAGTCGCCTCAGATCAGCACTGTACTTCCATGTGTTCCAGTGAGACTGTCACTTATCACCATCAGAGACATAACGCTGGTAACTATTTCTATTGCTGCTCCAAACCCACTTTCTTGTGTCCTCCGCTATACTGGACTTACCCTGCAGCGATAGCGAAATCCTTCCACCTCTTCCATGCGAAACCTGTAAGGCCGCAGCACACACTCCTCAGAGCTCGCTGTAAGAGAGGCATGGGACCGGATATTACTATAGCGGAACTGGAATTGCACTGCGCAACGCTCAGAAACCCTTTCCCTGAAATTCATGTTACTTTATATCAATCAGTCGCTACTTACGCTATAACTGTATAAGGGGAAGACTAACATAAAAGGTTAAAGGGAGTCTTTCACCCCCATATGGCCATATAGAGTGTTTACTCCGCCCAATAGCACAGATATAGAAGAATGTAAGGGTACCTTTATCTTTTTCTTCATACTTGAAGTAGGTGTAAAAACGAAGTTTAATCCTTATGCAAATGAGCTCTTGAAGGTGCCCAGGGGCGGCGCTTACTGTATGGGAGCCCAGGCTGCGCTGCCTTTTTTGAACGTTTCCCCCCCAGCCTGTGCTTATACCCGCCCTCCGATTCCCTTGTTTCAACCTACAGTCCGGACGAGATCGCGCGCCTGCGCACTGCTTCATCGGGGTGGGATCATTGCTTTAATTAATGCGCATGCGCCTGGCGAACGCCCTCTCGCGGCTGGTTTCTCTCCGTTCGCCGGCGCATTCATTAAAGCAATGCCGTGCCCACAATAGGCATTGCAGTGCGCATGCCCGACCCGGCGAGACAGTGCGCAGGCGCGGGATCTTGGCCGGACTGTAGGTTGAAACAAGGAAATAGGAGGGCGGGTATAAGCACAGGCTGGGCGGGGAAACGTTCAAAAAAGGCAGCGCAGCCTGGGCTCCCATACAGTAAGCGCCGCCCCTGGGCACCTTCAAGAGCTCATTTGCATAAGGATTAAACTTCGTTTTTACACCTACTTCAAGTATGATGAAAAAGATAAAGGTACCCTTACATTCTTCTATATCTGTGCTATTGGGCGGAGTAAACACTCTATATGGCCATATGGGGGGGAAAGACTCCCTTTAACGCTTTTAAGACACAGCAATTTTTTGTTTTTTCACTCCCTGCCTTCGCAGAGCCATAACTTTTTTATATTTCCGTATGAGGGCATGTTTGTTGCAGTACTCTAATGGCACTATTTAATACGGCATACAATGTAGCGGGAAGCTGGAAAAAAAAATACTATATGTTGTGGAATAGGGAAAAAAGAAAAAAAAACTCTGAAGCTGTTTTACGGGTTTTGTTTTTACAGTGCTTACTATGCAGTAAAACTGACCAGTTACCTACATTCTCTGGGTCAGTACAATTGCACTAATATCACATTTATACATTTTTTCTTGTGTTTTAATACATAAAAAAATATCAAAAAAATCATCCTTTCATTGCCATATTCTAAACCCCACAACATTTTATTTTTATTTTTTATATTTAAGTCTACAGAGCTGTGTGAGGGCTTATATTTTGCAGGGCAATCTAGTTTCACTGATATCAAGTTAGGGTGTGCATGATTTTTTGATCAATTGTTATTTTTATTTTTTTGGGAAGGGAAGCAAAAAACTAAAACCTGTAAACCGTCCATTTTCCTTTTTTTCCGTTACGGCGTTCACCGCACAGGATAAATACATTTATATTTTAATATTTCAGGCATTTTGGAATAAAGGATGCCTATGATGTTTATACTTTTATTTTTATTATAGGGAAAGGGTGGGGATTAGAATGTTAACATTTTTGATTTAGTTCATATTTAAATTTTTAATTTTTTTACTATTCCTAGGGAGCCCTGCCACCTGTAGGCCTCCATAAACACTACAGCTTTAGGACTCTTTCACACGACTGTATGGCTTTTTCAGTGTTTTGCGGGATGTTTTTATCGGATCCGTTTTTTGTTTCCGTTTCAAGTCAGTTTTATTGCCGTGTGGCATATACAGTATATAGTAATTACATAGAAAAAAATTGGGCTGGGCTTAAAATTGTCAATAGGTGGTTCCGCAAAAAACTGAACAGATATGGAAGACATACGGATGCATTTCCGCATGCATTCAGTTTTTTTGCGGACCGACTGACTTGAATGGAACCACGGATCGTGATTTGCGGGCAATAATATGACATGTTCTATCTTTGCACGGTACGGTAAAATGGAATGCACACGGTTTACAGAACGCAAAAAACGGTCCATACACTCGCAAAAAGAACGTTCGTGTGAAAGAGGCCTTAATAGCATGAATTTCCTCAGAGCCCAGGGTATAAGGAACAACCAATGGCTCCACATATCGCAGAGTGTGGGGGAACGGCATGGGGGGCTGGGGAGGGGGAAATCGCCGCCAGCCCTGGGAGCACATTGTCCCCAGGAAAAGCCTCTGAGATGCCGGTCACATCTGACCACCCACCTGAGGGGTTAAATGTCTGCAATCACCTTTATTGACAATCGCAGACATTAGCCCTGGGTGTCTGCTGTAAGAAACAGCTGACACCCGCTGGCTAGGGTGCAGACTCCGTACATGTACAGCAGATGACGGGAAGGGGTGCAAGAGGTATTCCCATCTTGTCAACTCATGGCATAGCCTTAGGAAAGACCATCATTTTATGATCGGTGGGTACAGCCACTAGAACTCTCACCATTCACTGTTTCACCCTGCAGAGCAGCGCTCCTCACCACCTGGCTGTGCAGGGAACTGTAGCCAGCCCTATTTACTCTAATGGGCACAGCAGGTGCGTGGATGCACAGGAAAAGTCTTGAAGAGTCTCAATCAGCGCTTAAACCCAGTATTAATGAGAATTCCCAAGGTTCAACCCTACCGATCACAATGTGTTAACATATATCCTGGCCATGTATGAATTGGGAATACCCCTTTAAGACATATGAACTGTAGCACAGAGCTATATACCTCCACCCAGAGCCTCTTCAATATCTTTTAGCAGGGACAGTTCTGTATGTGCCACAAATGTAAGGGCCACTCCGGGGTTATTGGCTCGGGCTGTCCTGGAATGAGAAGGTAGATATGAGGGTCATTACATAAGCTAGAAAGAGGAGATATGGATAACTAGAATCAACAAACTGTATAATACACACCTTCCGGCACGGTGAATGTAGGAGTCAACCGACAAGGGGAAGTCAAAGTTCAACACTGTGGAAACATTCTGAAAGTCTATCCCCCGAGACACGCCATACTCACTGTCCTGGCCTCTGGAAGACAAATGCAGCAGATGAGCAGGAGGTCAACGGCAACATGGGACCACAAGCCTCATATATACAGAAGAAAACCTGTATTCGCATTGTGTCTCCGGTAAAAATGAGTCATGGGATAATCGCAGCGGCAGGGAGCGAAGCGGACCACATGAGGATTAATGGGACGGCAGCACGAGCACACACACATTGCATTCATTTTACATTAATTTATTAGTATAAGTAAATGTTTTGTTTTTTACAGCGTTCACTAATAAAATGGATAAAGGCCATAACGTTACTATCCAGGTCAAGGCAAGTGGAGGGATACATAATATCTACTTTATCCATGTTTTGATTTAAATATTATTTATAAAATAAACTGAAATTTGGTATTTTTGCACTGTGTTTTTCAACATGATGTATGGTCACATGTCTATATGACAGAGAATTAAAGGGGTTTTCCCCATCTGAGACAATGGGGGCATATCGCTAGGATATGACCCCATTGTCTGATAAGTGCGGGTCCCACCGCTGGGACCCGCACCTACAATGAGAACTGGGGGCGGGGAAATGAACGGAGGGCGCACTGCGCGTGTGCAGCCGCCCTCCGTTCATTCCTATGGGGCCACCGAAAATAGCCGAGATTTCCGTCTGTTCCATAGAAATGAATGGGAGCATGGGCCGCGCATGCGCGGTGCGCTCCCATTCCCTTCTATGGGAGCAGCACTTGGTGGTGGACGGACCCCGGGAAATCCGGCGTCCTCCAGCCACAACCCTCCCCGATTCGTTCTCGATGTAGGTGCGGGTCCCGCACCTATCAGACAATGGGGGCATACCCTAGCGACATGCCCCCATTGTCTGAGATGGGAGTACCAATTTAATGTTTGTGTATGTAAAATGTGCAGGCTAGACAACCCTACGGGTGGTCCACGCTGCCTTCAACCCCATCAAGATAACACACAACTTTTGGCTTCAGGAGGAGCTGTGCGTTTCTCTTTTCTCCCTCGACAGCCTCAAGGGCCTTCATTAGGGGCCCAGAGCTGTCACAAATACCAGCCGTGGTCATCGCATTGTTGGCTGATGAAGGGACAGGACACAGGGTGTCCTCTTCCCTCTGTCCCACGAGACTGGCATTGATTGTGGGGTTAGTCAGCCAGGAGATTCCTCCAATCTCCGTCATTAGTGTAGCAGTGATGGGCAAACTGCGGCTCTCCAGCTGTTGCAAAACTACAACTCCCAGCACGCAAAGACTGCCTACAGCTATCAGCCTACAGCAGGGCATGGTGGGAGTTGTAGTTTTACAACAGCTGGAGAGCCGCAGTTTGCCCATCACTGGTGTAGGGGTATGGCTGACCATGCAGGCACGCGCGTTGTGACATACATGTGCTGAAGCTCCCTTCAGCTGATGAGGTACAAGTATGTGATTTTGGTGTTTAAAGCAGACTTGTATTATAGGGGCTGAGATTAGAAACAAGTCTGCTTTTTTTTCCATCCCAGATACAGCACCACATGGGCTACTTCTGGTATTGAAGCTCAGCAGAATCGACTTTAACAGTGCTTGCCATACCGGGTACAAATCATGGGCCTGTTTTTGGGGAAACAAAAAAATGTCATACCATTCAATATGTGCAGCATGTATAAATGGTGAAAGGTTAAAGGGGCTCTCTCACTTCAGCAAGTGGTATTCATCACATAGAGAAAGTTAATACAAGCCACTTATGTATTGTGATTGTCCATATTGCTCCCTTTGCTGGCTGAATTCGTTTTTCCATCATATTATACACTGCTCGTTTCCAGGGTTACGACCACCCTGCAATGCAGCACAGGTGGTCGCACTTGCACACTATAGGAAAAAGCGTCAGCCTCTCTGGTCTGGTGGACTGTGGGAGCTCACATAGGCCACCACTGCTCGATTGCAGGGTGCTCGTAACTGTGGAACGAGCAGTGTATAATGTGATGGAAAAATGAATCCAGCCAGCAAAGGAGGCAATATGGACAATCACTATACATTAGTAAGTGCCTTGTATCATCTTTCTGTACATAATAAATGCTATTTCCTGAAGTGACACATTCCTAATATGTCTATTCTTAAAAGGGGCTAAGTAAAGAATCTACAGGATCGGTTTAGGGTTCACTGTCCTCTGAGATAAGACAGGGTCGGATGAAAGTGGATCCAGCCCTTTATCAGAACCATGAAAACCTTGGACAACAGAGACAATAGGAGGACGTGGAGGTTACGGGATGAGCATGCTCTAAGATAATAACACTGGTTTTATACGTGTCTTACTTGTCCGTTTTTCCACCCTTTTTCTTGCCGGCCTGTTTCTTTCCTTTTGCCTTCGCCTCAGATAGCGCCTGCTCATCTGATGCAATAATATAATCGTAGAAGCCCCTGTTAAACTGCGCAATGATGTGACACCTGCAGAGCGAAGAAGAAGACAATGTCTCACATATCCATGTCTAAAGTGAAGAAACCATACGGTATACATGTTAAACACTCTAAACCGCCCATATCCGCTCTGCTAGCACTCTATCACCACGCACACTTGTTTCATAGAGATGAATGCAGCAGCGGACACGAAGGTGGACGACCCAATGTTGAGACTGCACTCGCTGCAATGCAAATCACCAACATCGGATTAATAAGAGTCCAATCAGCTATTTTCACAAGCTCCAGCACCAGGGACCGGGACTACACAACTCCACTTTAAAAGCAAACTTGGCTTTGGTTCCAAGGTACCAGTTAAAAATCAACTACCGAGGTTATTCAACGATGTCACGTGCGACTTCGCAAATAACTTACTTCGGCTGATCGGAGCCCGTACATTTTAATACTGTACGGAGACGGATCTCCGTACGGTATTAATCCGAAGTTGTGAGCGAAGCGACTTTGGATGTAGCCTCTGAAGCTCGCTTCGCTCAACACTAGTAGTGACCATGCCCGCCATTCAGGCGCGTGAAAGCACTGCCGGCACGGTGGGCTTACCGGGACTGCACTGGCAGCTCGGAGTTCAGCACACAGGATGGGATACTGAACTGCTCCAGGAAGAGCTTGAGCCGGTAACTCCTCTCCACATTATTCACAAATATAATGGTTTTCCCGCGGATAAGGGAGAGCTTAAGAAGTGTATAAAGCAGAAGAAACTTGTCCTCCTCCTCGCACTGGATGTGATACTGCGTGAGCTGAGAGCTGTCCGGTAACTGCGACTCCTCTAGCTTCAGGGTCACCTAGAGAGGAAGAAACAAGTTCTGTCACAGAGGTCACAACTAGGGATGAGCCAACCTGAATTTAACAGGTTCGGCGTTCGGGCACTAAACGGGATTCTGTTACAATGGGATATAACAGAATTCGTGACGGACCGCAAAACGGAACCCCTTGTTCCATCATAATAGAAGTCTAAGGCCAAGCATAAGAGATCAAGACGGTTTCTGTTATGCGGGACGAAAAACAAAGTGCTGCATAACGGAAATCGGCCGGATTAGTTAAGCTCGGCCATAGACTTCTATTATGACAGAATTCAAAACGGAATGCCTCTTAAGGTCTCCCGTTTTGCATTCCGTTATAACGGAATCCTTTCAGTGCTCAAACGCTGAACCTGTAAAGTTCGGGTTCGGTCATCTCTAGTCGCAACACAACAAAAAAAAAAAAGTCAAAAGCACTGCATGCTGAGGAACTAGCCACGCAGTCTGCTACAGGGCTCAGCATTCAGTCAGAAGGGCAGATTCGGCTTGGTTTTTTTGGTTAACAGAAGCGGGTCTGACTCAGGACTTTGATCTAAGGGCTTGTTCACACGACCGTGCTTTGCGGTCTGAAAAACAAGGATGCCGCCTGTGTGCCTTCCGCAATTTACGGAATAGGCGGCCCTTTATAGAAATGCCTATTCTTGTCCGCAAAATGGACAAGAATAGGACATGACTCAATTTTTGCAGGGCTGCGGAGCACACAGAGTGCAGTCCGCATCTTTTGCGGCCTCATTAAAGTGAATGGGTCCACACCTGAGCCCCAAAAAATGCGGCTCGGATGCAGAACCAAACCACGGTCATGTGAATGAGCCCTAAAGTGGAGAGCGGCTGCAAAGAGCATCTCTCACATTGGAGAATCCAACGTGTCAGCCCATCATACAGACAGCCCACTGACTTCAAGGAAACTGTAATGCTTTTTTTTCCTCCCGTGGTGGCGCTGCAGGGGTACATTTTCAGCAGGTCGCTGGGGGTTCCAGCAACAGCACTCGCTGTAACCAGACTGTCTCCATCTGCGGACCATGTGCCTCACATTAACAGTAACCCAATCATGTACCTCCTCGTATAATAGACAACATGGGGTTAACGTTAGGTACATGAAGGGGTCATTTACCACTAATGTGAGGCACATAGAGGTCCAAACTGATAAAACCACGTGCCTCACATTAATATTAGGTAATCGCATCATATACCTCCTCACATAAATCGGCAACATGGGGTTAATGTGAGGTACTTGATGGGGTTATTCACTATTAATATGAGGCACACAGAGGTTCAAATTGATAAAAACATGTACCTCACGTGAACCCCATGTTGTTCATTATGTGAGGAGGTACACAAAGGGGTTACTATAAAAGTGAGGCACATGGCGTTATTAATTTTGTTCCCCCCATGCACCTCATAATTAGTATCCCCGTCATGTACCTCACATGAACCCCATGTTGTCCATTATGTAAGGGGGTAGTTGACGGGGCTACTATAAAGTGAGGCATATCATTTTATCAATTTAGACTTCCATGTGCCTCACATTATTAGTAAGTGACCCAGTCAAGGACCTCCTCACATAATGGGCAATCGATACTTTGCAACAAAAAAAAAAATACTTACACATTAACTTCATCACCCAGCAACATGAGGTTAATGTGTTGGTATTTTTTCAGTTTGTTTTTTTGTTGTTGCATGGTATTGAGTATCGCAATACTTTTCTTGGTATCGAATCCAAATACCGTTATCGTGGCTACTCTACTTATAATCTCATCCACGTTGCTGGCACTGTACAATGAGGTGGATTCGCCACAAGATAATCTGCAGCATATCAGTCACACGTGAAAACACCCTAAGGCCTCTTTCATACGAGCGATACGGAATGATTTGCGGTCTGTTCAAGGAAAAACGGATGGTTTTGCAGGCAAACTGAATCAGTTTTGTCAGCGATTGCGTTCAGTGTTTCAGTTTTTTTCCACGCCGACGCAGTTGTTGATGCTTTTTTCATGCATGTGAAAAAAAAAAAAAAAAAACAACTGAAGAACAATAATCTACATCTCCTAGCATACATCAGTGAAAAACCCATCGCGTCCGTATGCCTTCCGTTTTTCACGCAAGTCCCATTCACTTCTTTGGGGCCAGAGCTGTGTGAAAAACGCACAATATAGAACATGCTGCGATTTTTCCTGAACGCAGAGATGGTGCCGTCAGCATTCAGTACGGATGCTACGCATTCACTACACACATCGCATCCGGATGGAAAACTCGCTCGTGTGAAAGAGCCCTTAGGGTACTTTCACACTAGCGTCAAAGTTCTCCGTCATTGAGTTCTGTCCTCGGGGCTCAACAACGGAAAAAAAAACGCTTCAGTTTTATCCTAATGCATTCTGAATCGAAAGCAATCCGTTCAGTTTGTCTTCAGTTCAGTCCTTTCACATTTTTGGGACGTAGATAAAAGCGCAGCATGTTGTATTTTTATCTCCGTCCAAAAATGCGGAAACACTTGACGGAATGACGGATCCGCCATTAATTTCCATTGAAATGTATAAGGGGCGGATCCGACATTGAAAATTGACGCATTAACGGATCCGTTCTTCCACTCTGCGCATGCACAGACCTTTAAAAATGGTAAAATAATAAATAACGGATCTGTTTTTACGGATGACAACGGAAAGACGGATCCGTTATTTCAAAACAATTGTCAAATGGATCTGCAAACGGATTTGCAAATGAAATCCGTTTTCAAACGTTTTAATGGATACGTCGGGCAGTTCCGTTGACGGAACTGCCTGATGGAATCCGTGAACGCAAGTGTGAAAGTACCCTAACGTGATTTCTTTGAAGCTTCTCACCGGATTGTGCAGCACAAGTTCCTTTAAGGCCTGGACATCCTCATTGAATGTGGCAGACATGAGGTATGACTGGTAGATGTTTGGAAGTTTGCTAAAGTTAGAGACAAAAAATAGTAATTAAAAAAATGACAAAGCGAACACGTATCAATCTAGAAGTGGTGGCATCCATGTCCCATCATTACACAACCACATTTGGTCCAGACCCATCCACTCACCACAGCAGGCTCTTCAAATCATCTTCAAAGCCAAAAGAGAAGATCAGGTCCGCCTCATCAATCACCAAGACTTGGAGGCTCTCTCGTAAGCACAGGGTCTTCTGGTTTATGTGAATCAATACTCGAGAGGGGGTACCGACCACAATGTCCGGCTTCTCCATCAGGATTGGTCTAAGGGGGCACATATCCCATTAAAAAAAAACGGATGACCAACTTTGGGGGACAAAATGTCATTCCGAGAATAGGTCTGACCTCTGAGCAGAGATATCTGCCTGGCCGGAGATGTCTGCGATTTTAATGTCTCGCGCACAGTAGGTTGTCAGCTGTCGGACCATTTGTTGAACCTGGTGGCCAAGTTCCTTGGTAGGTATAAGGATCAGGACTCGGACGGCCTGTTCGGAGACGGTCTGAATAAAGAAAATTGTGTGAGTTGACTGCTGAACACGCCGTTGCCGGCAGGACATGGATGTGTACGCACCATTTTTGACTGCAGAAGGCTCTGTATTATGGGGATGGAGTAGGCTGCAGTTTTACCCGACCCGGTCCTTGCTCGTGCCAATAGGTCCTTGCCCTCCATGCCCAGTGGAATGGCCTTTTCTTGAATTAAAGTTGGCTTTTCCCATCCTAAATCTGCAACAGCCTTTTAAAAAAAATACCAATGTAAGTAAGCTACACAGAGAACAGTAAAATTAGCTTCTAATACAAGGTAACATACAAATAAAAAGCAAAGAAAAAAAAAAAAAAAAAAGAAAAAAAAAAAAAAGAACCATTACTTACCTTCGATTTCCTGGTGCTGCTCTGGTCCCTGCTGCTCCTCAAACCAGAAAGGCCCACTCACCCAACCAATGCCCTTCGTGGTGCCCCGCCTCAGCCTGTGATTGGCTGAGCAGGCCTTTCCTGGCATGTCAAGTCAGGACAGGAAGTGCAGAGCAGCAGGGACCGGAGCAGCAGCAGAGAAAAATCTCCCTGGAAAACCCTGCTGATGTCCCATTCCAACACTTCCCGGGAGCCTGGTGCTTTCTCTTCTATCTGGTCCCTTCCACAGAAATCACTTTCCTCAGCAACCGCCGGCACTCCAGCTGTGAAACTACATCTCCCATCATGCACACTTGCTTGGCTTTTCTCTAAACTCCCACACAAGTGGAAGGAGCATGCTGGGAGTTGCCGAAGGTTGCTGATCCCTGATCTAGGCAGTCACGTTAGGTGTCAAGAAGGACCAGTAGGCAGAGACCGGGAAAAGTCGGAACGAGAAGGATGAGGAACAGATGAAGTGAGCATCATTTATACCAGGGATGGCCAACCTGAGGCTCTCCAGCTGTTGCAAAACTACAACTCCCAGCATGCCTAGACTGCCTGCAGCAGGGTTGTAGTTTTACAATAGCTGGAGAGCCGCAGGTTGGCCATCCCTGCTTTATACTGAACTGAGCCTGTTGGAAAAACACGTCTTCGGCTGGACACCCCTTTTAATATAGAGGACCTGTCATCATTCCCGTCATGTCTATTTCAGTAAATCATTGCGTTACATGTGAAATGATAATTCTGTATAATTTATGACTATGTTGTGCCAGACCTCAATTATTCCTGTTAGATATTTTAGAACAAAAGGTACAACCGCGTGTTACAAGCTGGGGGTGCGTCCAATCATCGCAGAACGTAACTGTGTAATGGAAAAACCCTACTGCCAACTGAAATAGTAATACATTCAAAAGGGATTGTGCCAAGAAAAACATTCAACATTTTTCAAAGCAGAACCCGGATCTGAATACTTTTGCAATTCCACATACGGTAATTAAAAGTTAAGTATAGCCGCTGAGTAATTATTAAATAAAATGCATTTCTATCCAACTCACTGAGGTGGTCGCACATGCTCAGTTTAAATCTTCAACTGTCACCAGCCAGATCTTGTTAGAACCTGTGTCAGTTACAGGGAAAGAGCTACAGCAGAAAGGACACGCCCCCCCCCTTTCAAAAAGGGACATGCCCCTCTGAGTTGTCAGCTTGAAATGAATCTAGCAGAGTAATTGGAGCAATGAATGGGGAGATCTCTGGATCCGTGCGAGGTACAGGGCTGGTTCTAGCTTTGTTTGAAAGAGGTGAACGCATCCGTGAATGAGGTATTTTTAATGCCGGATCCTGCACTAATACATTTCAATTTAAATTAATGTCGGATCCGGCAAGTGTTGCGGAATTTTGGACAAAGATAATACCGCAGCATGCTGAGGTATTTTCTCCGTCCAAAAAACGTGCAGTGACTGAACTGAAGACATCCTGATGCATCCTGAACGGATTTCTCTCCATTCAGAATGCATGGGGATAATCCTGATCAGTTATTTTCCAGTATTGAGCCCCGAGGACGGATCTCAATGCCGGAAAAGAATAACACTAGTGTGAAAGTACCCTAAAACTACGACAAGTGTTCAGATACTACATTAGTGCTTTATTTTGTTATTTCCCTGTCCTGAAAGTCTAACACTGTATACACAAGTGTGGTGTGAACATGATCTTAGCGCCACATGTCCCTGCTCCGTCCCTATCCAGAGGCGAAAGGGCGCATGGGAGACCACTGAAAGTTTGCAGCAGATACTGCGAGTAGTTTTGAGCAAACTTGTTTTTTTAAGTTCTGCGCCCAAAGTTCGGTTTATCGAAGAATCTCGTTATGGATTCCGCTACCACGGACCATAACCGAATTTGCAATCCATAACGGGATTCTTCGATAACCCGAACTTTGGACGCAGAAAATAAAAAAACAAGTTCACTGAACACTAAGTGCGAGTCAATAGGGTTACATGGAATCGCCTCCCATCAGACGACGATAGCCCCCCCCAATAGCCACTGGGGGGTTACAAAGCGGGATCCAAAGCTGTAAGCTGATCACTGAGCCAACCTCAATATAGAGAATGCAGGTGATGAGCGGCGCCCATGGCTGTGATCAGCGGCAGAACACTTTGGGCTCATGTAACAGTAAGGTCACCTACCATTCCATACAGAACCACTGCCTCTAAGTCCATAGAAACTACATCCCTTGTCATCACTGGGGTTGGAATGATGGGAGTTATAGTCCAGTGAATAACCGCAATGCATACTTCAGGGCATGCTGGGATAGATAGTCCTACTAACAGGCCGCACACAAGTATAACGGGAACGTCTATCATACTCCCTACTCACCTTTAAAAGCCGGTCATCCAGCCCCAGCTCATGGAAGCGCACCGCAGCCATACCCACGTGTGGAACCGGGGAGGACTGACACCACAGAGGCGAGCCAGCAAACCAGAGCGCCGCCTCACACCATAGAAACTACATCGTTACCACAGCAAACCATAGAGTTTTGTCAAGGGATCGCCTTTTCTCTCTGCACTCCAGCGCCATCGAGTGGTAGAAGTGTGCATGTGCTTCTATTTACAGCACTGTGGAACCTAGGCAGCAGAGAGAAGCCGCATTGTGGAAAATAAACTTTGCCGTGTTCAGTTAAATTAAAATATAAAAACCATAATCACTTCAGTATAATAGTCTACGTTGTGACTAGCACCACCCTAGTATGTTATTAATGGAGCAGGTGCACACATTGCTGTTTTTCTACAGAGAGGAACCTGAGAAACACTTTCTGGGTCAATATTGTGAATGTAATAATGCAAATCTATACCTCAGATCAAAAAGAGGGAAATTTAAAGGGGTTCTCTCACTTCAGCAAATGTCATTTATCATGTACAGAAAGTTAATACAAGGCACTTACTAATGTATTGTGATTGTCCATATTGCCTCCTTTGCTGGCTGGATTCATTTTTCCATCACATTAAACATTGCTCGTTTCCATGGTTACGACCACCATGCAGTAGTGGTCATACTTGCACACTATAGGAGAAAGTCCCGGCCTCTCTGGTGGGTGGGACCATGGGGGCGTACATAGGATGGTGCTTTGTACTAAAGTGTGTAAGCACGACCACTGCTGATGGACCGCAGGGTGGTCGTCACCATGGAAACAAGCAGTGTATAATGTGATGGAAAAATGAATCCAGCCAGCAAAGGAAGCAATATGGACAATCGCAATACATTAGTAAGTGGCTTGTGGCACATGAACTTATTTGTTTCCATATCCTTTTTTTTTTTTTTTTTTTTTTACAGCTCATATGCGGAACCATTCACCTCAACGGGGACGCAAAAAAAACCCTGAAGTTACTCCGTGTGCATTCTGTTTCTGTATGTCCATTCCACAAAAAAATAGAACATGTCCTGTTATTGTCTGGATAGGACTGTTCATTTAGGGGCCAACTGTTTGTCGGCAAAATACAGAATGCACACAGCCGGTATCTGTGTTTTGTGCATCCGCAATTTACGGACTGCAAAACATCCAACGGAAAAAGGGTTTTCTGAGAATTTTTAACTGATGACCTATCCTCCGTGATTAAGGCCGAGCTGCGATACCATGCACAGCCACTGTACAATATACGGCGCTGTGCTTGGTATGCTGCGAGAAGGCCGCCGCGCTCACAGGATTACCAGCCCTTCTCACACAGCTGATTGGCCGGAGTCCCAGGTGCCGGACCCCCACCGATCAGATACTGATGACCTATCTAGAGGATTGGTCATCAGTTAAAATGTCAGAACACTCCTTTAAGGCTAGGACTACACAGCGACAATAAGTTGTGCGACATATAGGCCTCTTTAACTGCTTCAGGACCGCCGTACGCAGGATTGCGTCCTGCAGGCGGTCCTGCTCTTCTGATCGGACGCGCCGGGGCGTCATCTCGCGAGACGCGAGACTTCCTGTGAACGCGCGCGCGCATTCACAGCGTCGCGCGTCTCAAGAGTTGGACTACAGCCTGCCAGCGATGATCAATCGCTGGCAGGCTGTAGATGCGATATAAATCGCATCAAACAGCTATATCAGACGCTGTTTTATGAACAGCGTCTGATATAGCTGCTACCTGGTCCTCTGGTGGTCCCATTTTCTGGGATCGACCACCAGAGGACCAGGTAACTACAGTAAAGTTGCACCAAACACTACACTAACCCCCCACCGCCCCCTCACCTATTAACCCCTTGATCACCCCATCTAGACCCCCTGATCACCCCCTGTCATTGATCACACCCTTGTAAGGCTCCATTCAGACGTCCATATGTGTTTTGCGGATCCGTGTATTCCACGGATCCGCGGATCCGATCCGCGGATCCGATCCGCGAGATCCGATCCGCAGATCCTCAAAACACGGACACTGGCAATGTGCTTTCCGCATTTTGCAGATCCGCACATTGCCAGAACTATATAGAAAATGCTTTTTCTTGTCCGCAATTGCGGACAAGAATAGGACATGTTCTATATTTTTGCGAACGGAAGTGCAGACTCGAAGCGCGGATCCGTAATTCGGATCCGAGCGGGACAAAGTCTGTCCCCATAGAAATGAATGGGTCCGCAATTCCGTTCCGCAAACAGAATTGCGGACGTGTGAATGGGGCATAAGGGTCCCTTATCACCGCCAGTTAGTTAGCTACTTGTTAGGTAGCTAGCGCCCAGCCCACCGCACCGCAGTCACTGATTTTGGCAGAGATTTTTCATCCACATTGATCGATGCGAATGAAAAATCTGTGCCGTTCATTTTTTTTTCAGCGCAGAGGCTGAACGGAAAAAAATCTCATTACCCGTATGCTCAATATACGGAGAATCGCAGAAACTCCTAATGCTGGCCATACGTGTAATGATTGCGGAGACCCTCAACTGCCAGGGCAGTACAAAAACCCCACATGTGACCCCATTTTAGAAAGAAGACACCCCAAGGTATTCCGTGAGGGGTATGGTGAGTTCATGGAAAATTTTATTTTTGTCACAAGTTAGTGGAATATGAGACTGTAAAAAAAAACAATTTCCGCTAACTTGTGCCAAATTTTTTTCTGTGAACTCGCCATACCCCTCACAGAATACCTTAGGGTGTCTTCTTTCCACAATGGGGTCACATGTGGGTATTTATACTCACCTGGCATTTTAGGGGTCCTAAAGCGTGAGAATCCAAATGCGTAAAAATGGCCTGTGAAATCCTAAAGGTACTCATTGGTTTTAGGGCCCCTTTGCATCTTGGCTGCAAAAAGTGTCACTCATGTGGTATCGCCGTACTCAGGAGAAGTAGGGCAATGTGTTTAGGGTGTATTTTTACATATACCCATACTGGGTGTGAGAAATATCGCTGTAAACGACAACTTTTACATTTTTTATTCAAAGTTGTCAATATACAGAGATATTTCTCTCACCTAGCATGAGTATATGTAAAATACACCTCAAACACATCGCCCTACTTCTCCTGAGTACGGCGATGCCACATGTGTGACACTTTTGCAGCCAAGATGCGCAAAGGGCCCAAATTCAACGAGTACCTTTTAGGAGGGTATTTTACGCATTTTCTTCTCACGCTTTAGGCCCCTAAAATGCCAGGGCAGTATAAATACCCACATGTGACCCCATTTTGGAAAGAAGACACCCCAAGGTATTCGCTGAGGGGCATAATGAGTTCATGAAAAATTATACTTTTGTCAAAAGTTAGCGGAAAGGGAGACTTTGTGAGAAAAACAATAAAAAATCAATTTCCACTAACTTGTGCCAAAAAAAATATTCTATGAACTCGCCATGCCCCTCATGGAATACCTTAGGGTGTCTTCTTTCCAAAATGGGGTCACATGTGAGGTATTTATACTGCCCTGGCATTTTAGGGCCCTAAAGCGTGAGAAGAAAATGCGTAAAAATGCCCTCCTAAAAGGACTCATTGGAATTTGGGGCCTTTGCGCATCTTGGCTGCAAAAAGTGTCACACATGTGGTATCGCCGTACTCAGGAGAAGTAGGGCAATGTGTTTTGAGGTGTATTTTTACATATACCCATGCTGGGTGAGAGAAATATCTCTGTAAACTGACAACTTTGAATAAAAAATGTAAAAAGTTGTCGTTTACAGCGATATTTCTCTCACCCAGCATGGGTAGATATAAATACACCCCAAAACACATTGCCCTACTTCTCCTGAGTACGGCGATACCACATGAGTGACACTTTTTGCAGCCAAGATGCGCAAAGGGGCCCTAAAACCAATGAGTACCTTTAAGATTTCTGAGCCATTTTTATGCATTTGGATTCTCACACTTTAGGGCCCCTAAAATGCCAGGTGAGTATAAATACCCACATGTGACCCCATTTTGGAAGAAGACACCCCAAGGTATTCCGTGAGGGGCATGGTGAGTCCACAGAATTTTTATTTTTTGCCACAAGTCAGCGGAAATTTTTTATTTTATTTTTTTAATTTTGTTTTTACAAAGTCTCATATTCCACTAACTTGTGACAAAAATAAAATTTTACATGAACTCACCATACCCCTCACAGAATACCTTGGGGTGTCTTCTTTCCAAAATGGGGTCACATGTGGGTATTTATACTGCACCTGGCATTTTAGGGGCCCCTAAAGCGTGAGAAGAAGTCTGGAATCCAAATGCGTAAAAATGCCCTGTGAAATCCTAAAGGTACTCATTGGTTTTAGGGCCCTTAGCACCCAGGCTGCAAAAAGTGGCACACATGTGGTATCGCCGTACTCAGGAGAAGTAGGGCAATGTGTTTTAGGGTGTATTTTTATATATACCCATACTTTGTGTGAAAAATATCTCTGTAAACGACAACTTTTAAAAATTTTATACAAAGTTGACAATTTACAGAGATATTTCTCTCACCCAACATGGGTATATGTAAAAATACACCCAAAACACATTGCCCTACTTCTCCTGAGTACGGCGATACCACATAAGTGCCGCTTTTTGCAGCCTGAGTGCAAAGGGCCCAAATTCCAACGAGTACCTTTAGGTTTACATGGCGACTCACAATTTAGCCCCGCCCAAAATGCCAGAACAGTAAACACACCCCACAAATGACTCCATTTCGGAAAGTAGACACCCCAAGGTATTCACTGAGGGCATAGTGAGTCCGTCTGAGATTTCTTTTTTTGCCAGAAGTTATCAGAAATTGAAACTTTTTTTTTTTTTCTCAGAAAGTGTCATTTTCCGCTAACTTGTGAAAAAATGAAATGATACATGAACTCACCAAGCCCCTCCGTGAATACTTTGGGGTGTCTTCTTTCTAAAATGGTGTGATTTGGGGGTATTTATACTATCCTGACATTCTAGCACCTGAAGAAACATGACAGGTGCTCAGAAAGTCAGAGCTGCTTCAAAATGCCGAAATTCACTTTTTGCACCATAGTTTGTAAACGCTATAACTTTTACCCAAACCAATAAATATACACTTATTGGACTTTTTTTATCAAAGAAATGTAGAACAATAAATTTAGAGAAAAATTTATATAGAAATGTATTTTTTTTAAAAATTTACAACAGAAAGTGAAAAATGACATTTTTGCAAAAATTTCGGTAATTTTTGATTAATAGCAAAAAAAGTAAAAATGTCAGCAGCAATGAAATACCACCAAATGAAAGCTCTATTAGTGAGAAGAAAAGGAGGTAAAATTCATTTGGGTGGTAAGTTGCATGACGGAGCAATAAACGGTGAAAGTAGCGTAGTGCAGAATTGTAAAAAGTGGCCTGGTCATTAAGGGTGTTTAAGCTAGGGGGGCTGAAGTGGTTAACACGGGCGTCATGTTTGATGCCCGGATAAAAGGCGGGTGCGTTGCGGGAATATGCGCGATTTTCCCGCGCGGGTGCAAACGTTTGTAATGCATTTTGCACGCGCGTGAGAAAAATCGCCATGTTTGGTACCCAACCCGAACTTCATCACTGAAGTCCGGTTTCGGGTCTTCTGGAGAATTTATTATTTACCTTTATAACATGGTTATAAGGGGAAATAATAGCATTCTTAATAAAGAATGCAAAGTAAAATGAAGTGGAAGGGGTTAAAAATAATAAAAGTTAACTTACCTTAGCCACTTGATCGCGTAGTTGCGATCTCTCCTCTCTTTCCCAGCATCAGCTAAGATCTAAAGGACCTGTGATGACGTCACATCACATGGTCCAATCACATGGTCCATCTTACCATGGTAATTAAAGCCTTTAGATGCTGTGATCAAGTGAGATTATGGCATCTAAAGGGTCAAAAACCCAGAAGCGGTTTCTTACAGGCATCCTCTGTGGCCAATGAGGATGCTTGTAGTTGATGTAAATGCATTCAGCCTAGCTGAAGAGGCTGAGGGCATTCAATCGGCTTATTTTGGCCTCCAGGTGGCAAGCCAACATAAGAAATGAGCAATAGACAGTAATAAATGCCTTTTAAAAATCCCTGATTGTTCAAAATTAAAAATTTTGTACGCTCACATACGAGCTTCAAAATCATTACAAAAAAGAAAAAAAACTTAAAAAAATATATTTAAAAAAATCTAAAAAAGTTTAAATCTTTCCGTATAATAAAAAAATAGATACCTGACTGAAAACGCTCGTACCATTAAAATATTTTTTCAATACGGTGAATGGTGTAACGGAAAAAAGGGTCAAAAGGGCCAATTTGCCATTTTTTCATTGCTTCTCTTACCCAAAAAAATTTAATAAAACGGGATCAAAAAGTCACAAACTCCAAAATGGTATCAATAAAAACTACAGATTGTCCTGCAAAAAATTAGCCCCCACACAGCTCAGTAGATACAACCATAAAAAAAAGGTCAGATATGGTGAAATGTTTAAAACCTATACATATGGGGTATTGTTGTAGTCGTACTGACCCAGAGAATGAAGGGCATGGGTCAGTTTTGTCGCAAACAGAACGCCGTGGAAACAAAACCTGTAAAACAGTGGAGGAATTGCGTTTTTTTCCAAATTCCACCCCATTTGGAATTTGTTTACCGCTTCTCACTACATTGTATGCCATAATTAATGGTGGCATTAGAAAGCTCAACTTTCTCCCCACAAAAAAATAAGCCCTCATACAGCTGTGTGAACTGAAATATAAAAAAAGTTATGGCTCAAGGAAAATAGGGAAGAAAAATGAAAACACAAAAACGAATAAAAAAAAAACTCTGGTATCCTAAGGGTTAAAGGGGTTGTGTCATCTCGGACAATGGTGGCATATCACTAGGATACGGATCATGCGGGTAAATGGAGCTGGCAAAGTCCCGGAGGGTGCACCACACGTGCCCTCCATTCATTTCCATGGGGCCGCCGGATACAGCAGAGTGAGCCGCTCGGTTATTTTCGGTGGGCCAATAGGAAGGCTTGGCGATCCATGTGTTGTGCCTGGTATCGTCACTCAGCTTCTTTGGTGTCAATGAGGCACAGCTGCAATACCACACATAACCTGTGGACAGAGGGTGGTGCTGTTTTTGGCAGAAAGAAGCCATGTTTTTGTAATCCTGGACAACCCCCACTGAAGAACACCCGACAACGCTCCCATAGACATGGAAATATTATCTTTTATTACAATCCAAAATCATCACAGAAAGAAATCGGAACATTCTTCATGGTAATCCCGGAGGTATAAAATACATTAAAGAGACATCATTTTGGAGGCTGTGACACGTATGAGGGCGACGCCTTACTGACAGCCTAATCGTTATATACTTCAATGCCATTCGCATGCTGCAGATTTGTTGCAGAAATTTCTGCCACTGTAAATCCACTATGCATGGGGTTGTGGAGGCTGCACAGATTTGTTACAAATGCCACGTACATGCGTCAAACATGAAACAAATCTGCACCATGTAAACACAGGCATAGTGGTGAACCCGGGTAATCCTCCTCCACTAAAAAGCAGGCACATGCCCAGTAGAATATGGCATTACCACACAATCACGCCCCCCGCTGTCCAGTAGTAACAATAGAAAATTTCCAGGCAAACACTCCTTTAGGGGGCAGCACCTGACAGTGACATAAGAAAAATATATAATAATTGACAACCCCAACCACTAGATTTTAGCAGTAAGGCGCCATCCTTCTCTGCGGCCATACACATTAGATTCATTTTGGCCGACCCTACGGACTTAAACAGGACCCATCAGGCCTCATGTATGGGGTGTCCCCAGCTCTCCTCTGGCAGCAGAGGTCGAGGGAAAGAAGGACTGGACGGTGGATCTTCAATATGGCAGATCAGTTTGTTCTTGGGACAATAAATCGCCTCCAGGGGTGCCTGTTAGCAGTTTTCTCCCTAAACAGAACACATGCATGCTTGGCTAGGCCCAGGGTGCATGTGCATCAGGGGGGCTGAAAAATCTTTGGCCAAAGCTGAAGTTTAAGGTCAGCTTAAAGGCTATCAGGATAGGCCATCTGCATCAGATCAGCGCAGTGGGGTCCGACACAATGCACCCAACTGATCAGCTGTTCCACAGTAGCTTTAAAAGTCTGCGCTGGAACTACACAGCGCCATCCTCCGGGATGGACAAAGCTGGTTACTGCAGCGCTGCTCCCACTGAAGTGAATGGCTGCAGTTACCAGCTCTGTCCACTGCACAATGGACGGCGCTGTAATTACAACAGAACAGCTGATGGGTGGGGGTGCTCAGTACCATCAGCTCCAGTGCTGAAACTACACAGCTCCATCCATTGTGCAGGGGGCAGAGCTTGTAACGGCGGTGCTGCTTCCATTCACTTCAATAGAAGCAGCACTGCGCCTGCCAGTTCCCTCCACTGGACAGAGAGGCGCAGTTCCAGAAGTCACAGTTACTCCGAAACAGTGTATTGTGCAGGGGTGTTAGGTTTCGGACCCCAGCCCATCTGATATTGATGGCCTCTCCTGAGGCTAGGACATCAATACTGAAATCCTGGAATAGCCCTTAGAGCAGGCATGTCCAAACTCTGGCCCTCCAGGTGTTGCAGAACTACAACTCCCATCATGCTCTTCTGTAGCTGTAGGTTGTCCAGGAATAATGGGAGTTGTGGTTTTGCAACATCTGGAGGGCCGGAGTTTGGACATGCCTGCCTTAGAGGGAAGCCATCATCAAAAGGCTTCATACAGTGGGTGCATACATCATACACCAATCTTATTAAAGGGGTTGGCCTATCTGGGAGATCGATGGCATATCTCTAGGATAGGACACCAATGTTGGATGGTTGCTCGTCTCACAGTTCCCCTCTAAGACCGACTCCTATCTCCAGAACGGTGCCCCCAAAGTGAACAGAGAGCAGTTGCACATGTGTGCCCACCACCCTCCGTTTACCGCTATGGGAGTTCTGAAAATAGCCGAGCACCAGCTTGGTTATTTCCGCCAGTCCTATAGCTTACAATGGAGAAGTGACCGCGCTTGCGCAGCGTGGTCTCTATTCACAGCTAATGGGCTTTCCGAAAACAGCCGAGTGAGCACTCAAAACCAATAGGGAAGATTGGCGAGAATGCCTCGCATATGTAGTGGGCTCTCCTTCGTGGGGCCCATTCTGGAGGTAGGAGTAGGTCTCAGAGTTCCCCTGACATTGCTAGTGATACGTCATCAGTGTCCCAGATGGACCAACCCCTTTAAGGTGCATTCCCCACCTTTCAGCAGGCCAGTGTAGAAAGACTAAAAGAAAGCTGGCACCGGATAGTCTGCCCTGGGTTACAGCATATGCCCTACATCTACGGGCTAGTTAAATATACCCAGTAACTAGTCTCTAATACAAACGTCTTGTATAAACAGACATCAGGTCTATAGATCAGAAGTAAATAGGGTATCCGCAGCAGAACTACACGTACCAGCATGCTATGCTATAGCCACATGGGTACAAGCTGCCTACATCCTACACTACCCACTAATCCATGTGCGCAATTCTAACAGCAAATCTGCCTAAACCATTCTCGATCCCACGGCTCTAAATGACTAGGCAGCCCTGCCATTCTGGGAAAGCTGACGGCTGCTGTAATGGAAGCCATACCGGTTATCACCCAGCTTTCCCAGAAACAGATGCAAGTATTTGTAGTGTTTTTAACACGTAAGAACATTTACTTACCCGTAAGGTTTTGATTTTAGTAGGAAATGTTAAGACTCAAATCACAATATTTATTACCTACCGTATCCACAGAAGAGGTGATAGAAGCACGAGTTTGGCCATTGGGACCCCCAGTGATCATGAGAATGGTGGTCCAGGTGCGAATGGTGATGCCATAGGAGTCATGCATTCTCTTCTAGAGGAATGCCCATCACTTGGCTATCTCCATCAGTCCCATAGACACCACCATTTACACAGGGGACTATGATCTTGTGATCTTGGGGGTCTCAGCAGTCGAACCTCTGTATCTACCACCTGTGGATAAATGCTGCTCATGGACCAACCCCTTTAATGATTCTGTCACCATTCTTACAGCCCAAAGGTCTAGAGGGTTCGGCAAGTACCTCAATGAAAACAAATGCATTCCAGATTTGGCTCCAGTCCTTTGTTACTGCAAGAACAGATAATATTTCAGGTGTATTTATTAAAAAGATTCCTACCCCCACAAAAAAAATTGTGTTTCTGGCCAACGGTGACAGACCCTTCACAAGAACCTGAGTGATGGCCTCTCTGAACCCACTGGTCTCCATACAGTTTAGAAATATTGTGGATATATACCTATAAAGGCAATATCTACGTGTGTGGGCAGGTGGGCATAATGGGAACACGGACTGAAGACCGTATGTTGTTTTTTTTGTCCATATGTGTGGGGTATACAGTATGCAGGATCGGGCATGGAGGCAGACGCTTCACACTAGTTTCTTGGCCTCGAAAAAGCTCTTGAGGTGTCTCATTTGCCAGATGCCGGTGAGGATAAGGATGAGGGTCTGCGCAATAGACCACCACAGGACACGCTGGTTTGTGCTCTCGCTGGTTAGTCGGAATCGCTCCTCGCGGTACTGCAACAGGAATAAATGACGTCAGTAGATATATTACAAGACTTAGTTTCCTAAATGTTATATATTTAAAAGGCACATTCATGGAGTATCTTAGTTGTTCTCTGTCATCATCCAAGCTACCCCCTCCCCCCCTCATCTCATGTAAGGGTCCATTCACCTGTCCGCAAGTGTTTTGCGGATCCGCAAAACACAGAACGCACATGGCCAGCACTCTCATAGAAAGTGCCTATTCTTATCCGCAATTGCAGACAAGAAAAGGACATGGTCTATTTTTTGCGGAAGTGCAGCCCCATTGAAAATGAATGGGTCCGCAACCGTTCCGCAAAATTGCGAAACGGATGCGGACCCATTTTGCAGGCGTGTGAATGGACCCTAAGAGATTACACAAATGCTTTATTTGTCCCATTTAAAATCCAGGGAAGATACTAATGGGGTTTTCCGAGATTTTTAAATCGATCATCAAGATCAGATTGGCGGGGGTGTGACCCTCAGCACCAGCACCCCCATCGCTCAGCTGTTTGAAGGGGTCACGGTGCTCTAGTGCATGCTGCAGCCTCTACCTTGTAACGTCACATCCGTAGGTCACATGGCCTAGGCGCAGCTCAGTCCGACTGCAGTGAATGCGGCCAAGCTGCAATACCAAGCAGTCACTATCCAATGGACAGCGCTGTGCGTGGCAAGCTGCAAGGAAGCCACTGTGTCCACAGGCCTCAAACAAGTGATCGGCAAGAGTGCCGGGAGTCAGACCCCCATCAATCTGATACTGATCACCTATCCTGAGGATAGATCATCAATATTAAAACACCACGAAAACCCCTTAAAAATGAAAAAACAAAAAACATATACTTAACACCCAAACCCCCCACCCAACGGCCTCAGTGGTATGTGGCACGAAGTGTAGGCGAGTGATTGGCTGCAGTGGTGATGTACAGTGTACAGGCATGTCACCACTGCAGTCCAGAAAACAAAGCTCAGAGCATCGGAACAGGAACAGAGGGGGTTTGGAATGGTTATGGTATACGTTTTTTTTTTTGTATTTTTTCATTATTATTCTAAAACCTTTAGAAGCCTTTCTTAAAAAATAAAATAAAACATTTAACTATGACATCCCTTCTAATGTGTGTGGAAAACATAACTCCCAATGTTCATTCTACTTTCTTTTGCAGCATACGCCATAGGTTGCTTTACTGCTTCGTATCAGGGGGAGGAAAAAAAAAAAAAAAAAGTGCCCAACTTTAGATTCCCCCCCCAAATAGCTTGTATGAGGACAACAATTTTCTTAGCATAAGGGTTTGGAGCTCCCTATGGTGCTCTTTAGTGAATTAGGACCTATGGATGTCATAACGGAAGGGTGGCTCTCGCTCAGGAACCCCTCTGCAGCACCTAGCAATAATAAGTATCTGCCCCACTGCGGTGGCCAGTGCCAGCTGCCACGTCCTGTCTTACTTCCGTTGCCTCAGGATGGTAATGCAGTTGGAATCAGGAGGGCACCTGCGCCCACCAGCCAGGTACATGCTTTAACTGTGGAAGCGTCAAACCATTACTTCCATGGCTGGTGGTCATGAGAAGGGCTCAGGGGGTCCACCAGGTTTCCCTCTAGTTTCCATGGCCAGTCCACCCCTTGAAGTGGATCCAGCAGGAAGGAGAAGTAAATTATTGGTCCTTTATACTTCTCACTCCTTTCTAATCCACTTCTGGCTTTGGCTCCAATAAATTCATCAAAAACTGCAGGTGTGATTCCAACCTAAAATGTGTCAGCTTGCAACATTTACAGTTAGCCTAGTTACAGGAAAAAGCAAACTCTAAACCTTCCACAGATTGCCCCCCATCTTACCCTCTGATAGTTCTGCTCCTTTTGGATTTGTTCCACCTGATCCAAGAGTTGTCGCACTCGGAGCTGTAATTCTGTTAGTTTGTCATTTGCTGCAATCTCTGGGTAATTGTTAGTGTGTTCTCCAATCTGGATGTCTAAATGAACTCTCTGAAAAAGAATGATAGTCCGGATATATTATATCTACATCTCTCTTCCTCTCCATCCCTGCAGCGCTTACAGTAGCGGCAAAGTGGGTGACATTTTCACAAATCTCAGGCACGCGCTGTGGACATTTTCCACAAGAAATTCCGTACATATCGTGACCTGCGGTTAAGATTTTTTATTCACAACATGTCAGTTTATGTTGCAGATTTCATCCTTTGTAATGGAAACCCCCAGCATTCCCGCCAGGATTGCTGCCACATTTGGTGCTAATTTTGCTGGCACAAAAAAACAAAATGCCCAAAATACACTGCAACTGCGCCATCTTTGAAACCCTTCACTAATAGGCTTTAGAGCAGGGGTGCACAACCTGTGGCCCAGGGGCCACATGCGGCCCTCAATACCATTCTGTGCGGCCCTCAAACATCTGGTAAAAGACATGTAGGTCTATGGCTTATGGCTTCTTACATATATCGCATGTATTCTCCTATTAGATGGGAGTCCTAGAACTGTAACTAGACATTTATAGTATATACTGTATGTTCAATATGCCAAAAATACAGTATTTCAGTTGGTAATACCCCTTTCAGTTTTATTTTCGGCCCTTGGAATTGGTTCAGGATGACAATGTGGCCCCCAACCAGAAAAGGTTGTGCACCCCTGCTTTAGAGGGTCAGACACTTTGGACATTCCCTTTTTTTTCCCCCCAGAAGGGTTAGCTTGATCACAAGCAGTCCTACTGCTGAGGTTCTCCGCAGCCCAATGGAATCTGTGGTAGAAGCTGTGGTGTTCAGTTCCCCTTCAGCACCTCCACAGAAGAAATGAGGAATGACGCAGCACCCACTGAAATCAATAAGCTGTCTGAATGGTTACCATGTGGACCTAAAAAGGGTTTTCCAAGACATTAATATTGATGACCTATCCTCTGGATAGGTCATCGGTATCTGATCGGTGAGGGTCCGACACCCGGGACCACCGCCGATCAGCGGTTTGAGAAGGCACCAGTGCTCCTGTGAGCGCCGCGGCCTTCTCCATGCTTACTAAGCACAGCGGCTATGCTTGGTAACGCAGCTCAGCCCTATGCACTTCAATAGGGATGAGCTGCACCTAGGCCACGTGACAGAAGAACATGACATAACACGGCCTAGGAAAAGCTGAGCGAAAGCTGAGCGGTTGTGCGAATGCCGCTGCTTTCTTAAACAGCTGATTGCCCAGGGTCCCTGACCCCTACCAATCAGATACTGATGACCTGTCTAGAGGATAGGTCATCAGTTTTAAAGATTTGGAAAACACCTTTAAGATTTCCGGCCCAAAGGCAAATCAGTTTGGATCTGAAAGGGGTTGTCTGTGATGAGACACAGCGAAGCTTTCTTCTTCTTGTTAAAAAAAAAAAAAATCCAATAAGTTGGAATCTTGCTGTTAGATAACGGCATCGTTCTGTGTATGTTCAGCTACTAGAGGAGGTCTCCTACCAGACGCCCACAACAATCTGCATGCATCTATATACACAGTGTGTGGTCTCACCAGCTTGCCTCCAGTAAAGAGAGACATTCTAGTAGAGTTGGAGTGCAGGCAGATCTGGTGCTCTCCAGGGGTGTGAGACGTAAAGGTGAATCTGCCTTCTGAGCCGTACTGCCTGGAGAGGATGACCTGAAGAAAAAGAATAATAAATTAAATTAAACATGTTTTATGCTGTACGCAGATAACACTGCATCTAAATAACCTAAAAGAACTGTGAAGTACAAGCATGTCACCCAAAAGGGTCCTCAACGATCCATGACTACGTGACCGAGCTGTTCTGTCAATCGTACGTAAAGGGGCTCCGGCCCAATCCTCAGGATAATTCATCAATATCAAAATGGTGGGGTCTGACTGCTGGCACCCCCGCCAATCAGCTGTTACCCACAGTCACCAGAACCAGCATTGAGAAAGGCTCCATTCAAAGCAGGGTTTCTCACCTACAATACTGGAATGCCGACATCATATACTCTACTCTCCCTTTATTTTCACTTGTTGTGTGGGATTACATTACATTGTATTCCTTCTCTGTGTTATCATGATGCGATGCTGTATTGCAATTACCTTATGATGTGTTACATGGATTTCACTGTAAATGTGATTTGTTTATGATCCTTAATAAAACGAGTTTAAAAAAAAAAAAAGCAGGGTTTCTCAACTCCGTTCCTCGGGACCCACCTAGCGGTCAGGATTCGAGAATATCCCACAGAATGAATACCTGTGGTAAGTCCCGATGCATGGACACTAGGCCTGCACAATATATCGCGAAAGCAATCAAAATTAATCGCCATATCGCAATTTGCCGACCCAAAAATGCTGCAATTATATTACCGTATTTTTTGCTTTATAAGACACACTTTTTCCCACCCAAAGGTGGGGGGGGGGCGGCAGTGCGTCTTTTAAAGCGATGGTTGACTTTCTTCGTGACACTGACACTGTATCTCCGGCCGCTATGCTGCACAGCGCGGCCGGCGATACATCAGTTACAGTGCGGGGAGGGAGGAGCGGCTGGAGGAAAGTCGTTATTTTAATGAACATATCTATTCTATTTATCTGTTCTGTGCAGCGCTATTAAGAAAATGGCAAGTTTTGTATTTTGTACTTTTGCAGTAATGCAAATATATTTTGAAAAACACTGTGCATTTCAGTTCTTGAGTTCAGCATAACTCCATTTCACATTATCAGTCATCTGTGTGCGCTTTTACCGTGAAAATCCAAGCAGACAGACCTCTAGCACAATTCCCTTAAAATATCGCATCGCAGCAATCGCACAAAATTCCCATATCATGCAGCCCTAATGGACACTAATTATATCACCTGCTCAATACTAAGGAAATCCTGAAAACATGACCGGCAGGTGGGTCCCGAGGACCAGAATTAAGAAACCCTGATTTAAAGTGTGGCTCTCATTCCCTTGGTTCAGTCATGCTGTTTAGTGTCCACCACCTCCACCGTCTTGGTGGACATCTTCCCGAGCCGTTGTAGTCACCACTAGACTCCTTCATATCGTGTGCATGAACCGCTGGTCTTGGACTCTCTGGTCAAGTGAAGTGCCATGGGATGAAGCCGGGCACAATACACCCTGCAGCTCTGCACATGTCCAACATGTGATACCCAAAATGGTCTTGCAGGTGCAAGTGCAATATACAAAATGCCAAAAAAACAGCCTTTGTATACCTTGCCTTCAGGGTCTTTCACCTCAACATGCATGCCCAGACCTGGAGTAGACGGCAGAAAAGTCTCTGACTGTTTGTCCCACAGCTGAGTCTTGTAGTTTCCTGGAAAAAAAAACACACGTTAAAAAAGGGGTATTCTCATCTGGGACATTTATTACAAATCCACATGCCCTAAATGCGCCATAGGTGCGGGTCCCACCTCTACAACCTGCTCCTATCTCAAGAACAAGGCTTCACTGCACCCAACTGGGAACAGACAGGCGGCTGCACAAGCGTGGCACTCTCTTTTTGCCCCACTAATTGCACTTTAGCGCGTTCAGCTATTTTCGGAAGTGAATGGAGAGAGCTGAGCAATCCACGCGAACGGTGGACGTGATGTCATCCAACAGGGACCAGACCCGGAAAGCTGGAGGGACCTTAAGGAGGTGAGGAAAGCATGCACTCTTGTTTTATAAGCCTCTCTGATCCCCTGAAGATTTTCAAAACTCATGGACAAGCCCTTTAAAACTCCTTTGGAGTACCGTCTATGGCTCTCTGTTATCAAACACTCGTTGCTGGCGTGACTGACATTTTCAATGATGTCACAGTCGCACAAAAACCCAACTTGGATGGACTTTTTGCGACTGTTGTTTCGCAGAATGTCGCAGTGCAACACCACTGACTATCATTATAAAAGCTGTTGCCATGTAGCCCCAGCCTAAAGGGGTATTTTGGTTAGATTAAGTTATCCCCTATCCGGAGATAGCCGGCTACAGCGCTCATCTATCTCCGATACTCACATAGAACGGAATGGAGCAGCCTCATGCATGCCCGACCTGCTGCTCTGTTCATTTCACAGGGCTGCAGGGGGTACAGGCCCCCCGTTCTTGTGATTGGTGGGGGTCCCAATGATCTAATAGTTATCCCCTGTCCTGTGGATTAACTGGATTACCCCGTGTATTCCGCACCGGAATCAGCCATTATGCTCACACCGTTTTTTTAAATGTCTGTGCCAAAAATCAGACCAAACATAACTGTCCAATTGATTTTAATGGTTCTATGTTGTGTGTGTGTGTGTGGGGGGGGGGGGGGGTCATATTTGCGAGTATGTCAGTGCTTTTCAGTATCCACATGGAAACCGTGCATCCAGGCAGTGCAAACCGCAAAAAAAAAAAGAGCAGACATTTGAGGGTCGGCCTAGATTTCTACATCTGGCTTTTAAAGGGGTTGTCTGGGATTCCAATACTTACTGACAGCCTATCTGCAGGATAGCTCATCAATATCTGGTTATGGGGGTCTGGCTCCTGACAATCCCACCAATCAGCTGTTTGAAGAAGCAGAAGCCTCTTCCTAGGCTCGTGACGTCATATTCATTGGTCATATGGCCGAGGCGCCGCGCAGTCCAATCCAGTGTACGGCGATGTGCGTGGAAGGCTGTGAAGACGCTGCAGCACTCGTCAGCCTCTTCAAACAGTTGATCAGCTGGAGTGTCTACGAGTCGGACCCCCACCTATCCTGAGCCCCTAGGCCATTGATGACAAAATCACAGTCAACCCCTTTAAGACTTGGCCTTATACCATAACCGAATATTTCTATCGCAGCTTAAAAGACCTTACATACTCATATATGCTTGTCTGATATCAGAGTATCATTTTCACAAGCTGCAGATTTCTGGTGTACTGTCCCTTTAAACCCATACCAAACAACTTTTTAAACTGTTTCCAAGGAAACAACATCCTGAATGAAGGACGCTTGTTACAGTGTATATAGGGGTTGCCATAGCAACACTGAAGACGGATGCCGCTTTAACCCTCTACCAACCGGCACTCGGCTGACGCTGCACCTGCCGCTCTCACCTATGACCATGGTCTCATCCGGGATCTCCTCTATGAAGCATCGTTTCTCCGTCTCCCCGATGTGGAAATAGAGTCCCCGGGACAGGCCGAGGCATAGCAGCAGCACAAGCAGTGGGAGTAACAGGGACCCGAGGGACCCAAAGTGGGGGACGAGGGGAGACATGACTGAGGGTACACACAGCTCAGAGGCGTGCGCTTCCTGCGGCCTCCTGCGTGTCACGCCTCTACCCGGAAAGCCACAGCGCTTACTGATTGGCTGTATGCCGCTCAGAGGCGGGGTTAAGCCGAAGTGAAAGCGAGGCTTGGGTCCGGAAACGGCAACGTCACCACAGGCTGGAAAGGAACGTCATCCTAAAGCGGCCATCTTACCTGAGCCTGCTGGTCGTGACGTCATGGATTTATTTTGTTTGTTTGTTGAACATTTTTGGTTATAATAAAAAAAGAATAACAGTGTAATTGGTAAAAGGGATTTAAAAGAGCAGGAAAGTTAGTGAAATGAAGAAAAATAATACCCACTTGGTAAATCCTGCAGTGATGACATCATTGGCCTAAGGGGTGGGGTGCAGTACACTGCTAAGGTCAGAGACTGGCTGTAGTGGTCACATGCACTCATCTCCTTGCTGCAGGTAAGTACACCTGGTGAGAACCACCGCTGGAGTGCTGCATGATGTTAAGATCAGGGTAAAACCTTCCACTTGCACCTTCTGAGGTAGTCTATTGTGGATTTTGAGGTGTGTTTAGTATTATTATCCACTAGCTGAAGGACCCGGCTTTGCACGTTATAGTATCCCCTATAACAGTGACATCTACAGCACCCCGCCCTTTTAATATTCATTTAATGTTTGTGTATCGTTAAAAGATAGACAGTAGTATCCACTATAACAGTGACATCTACAGCACCCCGCCCCCTTAATAGTGACCTCCACAGCTCCCCACCCCCTTGACAGTAACCTCCACAGGGGCCCTCCCTATTAACAGTGACCTCTACAACACCCGTCCCTTAACACTGACCATAGGTTACGGTCCCCTTAAGTGACCTCCACCATAACTGGCCCCTTTAACAGAAACCTCCACAGTGATTGCCCCTTTAACAGTGACTGCCACAGTATCCAGCTCTCTTAACAGTGACCTCTACAGCACCCTGCCCCTTAGCGGACCATCCCCTTAACTGTTACCTTCACCGTTCCCTGCCCCCTTAACAGAGACTTCCACAGTGCCCGCCCCTTTAACAGTGACCTCCACAGCATCCCGCCCCCTTAACAGTGACCTCCACAGCGGTCGCTCCTTTATTAGTGACCTCCACAGTACCCCATCTCCTTGACAGTAATTTCCACAACACCCCGTCCCCTTAACAGTGGCCTCTACAGCAATCTGCCCTTAATACTAACCTCTATAGCGGATCGTCCCCTTAACTGTGACCACCACAGCAGTCTGCCCTTAGGGTGGCCAGAGGTCCGGTTTTAGGCCGGACAGTCCGGCTTTCAGACTCCCTGTCCTCTGTCCGGCGCAGGGCCTGGACAAACACAGGGATGTCCTTTTAATCAGCTCACTCTCAGACAGCAGCACCGTGCTGTCTGAGCATGAGCTGCAGGGAGAAACTGACCCTCCCTCCCACGCCTGCAGCGGACATGAAGTTGATCTTACCTTTATTTTTTCAATCCCTGTGGGCTGCGGAGTGGGTGGGTGCATGGCCTAACCGGGTCAGGGGCGTGGCTTAGTGGGACCTGGGCGCGGGTTTTTTAAGTTAGACTTTTGAGGGTGGCCTGAATGGCCACCCTACCTGCCCCCTTAACTGTGACCTCCACAGCACTCCACTCCCTTAACAATGTCATCCACAGCACCCTGCCCCTTTACAGCTGACTTACAGCAGTGAAAAAAAAATGGCTCGGTTGTTATAGAAACCTGGTGTAAAACTGTGTGTATGTGGAGACTAAGGACTTGTGAACTTCTATTGGCTGATAAGGGACACGTGACCATGTGTGTGGCAGTTGGGATATGTAGAGAAAGACCTGCAGACTTCTATTGGCTAATGTAGGTCATGCAATATGCCATATTTGCATTTTGGGGAATATCTCAGGAACGGTACGTCCTAGAGAGCTGAGACCCGGTCTAAAACCTTCCCGAACACCTGATGTACCCGTGTGCCAAATTTCGTGATTGTAAACGCAATTGTACGGATTCCTTTAGCGGACATACACACACACACACACACATACACTCAGCTTTATATATTAGATTTGTAGAAGCCATCCTTCAGCTTTTTTACAGTTGGTGTTATGTTTGCTTCCAGGATTTGCTGGAATTTAATTGAATCCATTCTTCCCTCTACCCATGAAATGTTCCTCGTGTCACTGGCTGCAACAAAACCCCAAAGCATGACTGATCCACCCCCCATGCTTAATGGTTGGAGAGGTGTTCTTTTTATGAAATTCTGTGCTCTTTTTCTACAAACATACTTTTGCTCATTGTGGCCAAAGAGTTCTATATTAACCTCATCAGTCCACTCTCATCAGACTCTAAAATGCATCAGTCTCGTTTAGATGTTCTTTTGCAAACTTCTGAAGCTAAATTTTGTGGTGAGGATGCCAGAGAGGTTTTTTCTGATGACTCTTCCATGAAGGCCATATTTGTGCAGGTGTCGCTGAGCAGTAGAACAATGTACCACAACTCCAGAACCTGCTAAATCTTCCTGAAGGTCTTTTTCAGTCAAGCAGGTGTTCTGATTTGCCTCCTATGAGCAGCTGTCTTTAAAATTTTCCTTAGGTGTTTACAGTTTTTTTTTATGAAGCAGTGACAAATGTAATCTAAAAACACACGGAGTAGATTGTACATGATGCTTTGCTTATGGTTTATTAATAAAAAGGATCTGATTTTTTTTTAAAAAACACACGGAGTAGAACATGCACAGGAGGCAAGTGTCTTGAACTGGAAATTGTACATTCAAGAGGAGGCAAAAATGGGAGTGGGAAGGATCTCTTCGCTCCATGAAAAACTAGCCAAGGTACGTATAGATCAGGATGACACTAAAACAACAGAAGTAAGTTAGGAGACACTGGTTAAGTGGGAAATTCCTTTTGATGAGTTAACAAAAGAGCAGAAAAAACATGTGGATTACAGCGTGGTCTGTGGCCAATGGCCTAACTACATGGTTGTCTACTTGGGCAAAGAGTGATTCGAAAATGTATTCCAAGGAGGTGAAGGGAGAAGAATTGTGGTGAGGTATTTGGTCAATTGCACCATGTTGACGCTCCCTGTACAACTCCATTGCTGATCAACATGCAAAAATTTCAGTGGTGGATGCCATTGAAGAAAAGGACGCAAAGTACTTGCTAAAGTAGGCTCACTAAAAATGTGGCCATTTCAAAGAAAAAGGCACAAAATCAGTGGGCACAAAATAGAGGTGTGCCCATCAGGTTAGACTTGGTAAAAAGGGTGATCCTCAAGTGCCTTATGTGTCAGCTCACACAACAACGACGAGTACCACACACGGCAAAAGGGCACATTGCCAGAGGGAAGTTACCAGGACAGATATGGCAAGTGGACTTTGTGCCTATGTGCTTATATTTGTACTGCATTGCAGAGGTATAGCTATACTTTTTCGCTCCCGGAGCAAGGATTCAGGATCACACCCCTTGTGGCCCCTTTACAGTAGTTCTGCCCACTTTTGTGCCCCTTCACAATGGTTAAGTCCACGCTTTACCCTCTTCCCCTTTGGCCCCCAGTGCCCTCTCCAGCTCCATAAAAGAAAAAATACTTACCTGCTGAGATGTAGCGCAGGTAATGTAATTGTCCACAGCGGACACCGTCTACGATGCCATCAGGGAAATGTAGCATCCCTGGCCACAAGCACTTGTCCATATGTCAGTCATTAAGTGGACCTTCCCAATAACTGTGTTGGTCAGGGCACGGGTGATGTTACGGGACACATGCTGGTGTTAGGCGGGGATGGCACACCGGGCAAAATAGTGGCGGCTGGGGACTGAGTAACGAAGATCGGCCGCCTCCATCAGTCTGCGGAAAGCCTCAGTGCCCACAAGCCTAAATGGTAACATTTCCAGGGCCAGCAATTTGGAAAGGTGGCATGTAGTGCTTTGGCCTGTGGGTGGGTGGCTGGGTATTTACGGAAAAAGTACACTGGAAGTCACAGATATTTTTAGTAGGTGCACACGTTAAACAGGAGATGTAGCGCAGGTAATGTCGCTGTCTGCAGCGTCTACGGAAAAAGTACACTGGATGTCACAGATATTTTTAGTAGGCGCACACGCAGTGGCGTAGCTATAGGGGTCGCAGCGGTCGCAATTGCGACCAGGCCCCTAAGTCAGGGGGGCCCACGGGGCCCCCTCCAGGAGAAACAGTCTAAAGCCCTATAACTCCTGACAAGTTATTTGAGGTCTTGAGGACCTTTTTCACTCAGCCAATCAGTGGCTGCAGCTGTGTCACATGTCAGTCCAGCGATTTCCTGCTGAGCCAATCACTGGCCTGACACATGACATAACTGTGGCCACTGATTGGCTGAGTGTGAAAGGTCCTCAAGACATCAAACAACTTGTCGGGAGGCCAGAGAGAAGATACCAGGAGTCAACCAGTGCCACACAGAGGAGAAGAGGAGCTGCTACCGACTGGACCAGGACCAGATGAGCATAATGTTTTTACATAATATTAATAGAGGGAGAAATGTGACATGGAGAGGGAGAAATGTGACATGAAGAGGGGAGAAATGTGACATGGAGGGGAGAAATGTGACATGGAGGAGGAGAAATGTGACATGGAGGGGAGAAATGTGACATGGAGGGGAGAAATGTGACATGGAGGGGAGAAATGTCACATTTCCCCACCATGTGACATTTCTCCCCGCCCTCTATGTCACATTTCTGCCCTCCATGTCACATTTCTCCTCCATGACACATTTCTCCCTCCATGTCACATTTCTCCCCCTCCATGTCACATTTCGCCCCTCCATGTCACATTTCTCTGCCTCCCCCTCCATGTCACATTTGCCCCCCTCCATGTCACATTTCTCTGCCTCCCCCTCCATGTCACATTTCTCCCCCTCCATGTCACATTTCGCCTCCCTCCATGTCACATTTCTCCCCCTCCATGACACATTTCTCCCCCCTCCATGACACATTTCGCCCCCCTCCATGTCACATCACCCCCCTCCATGTCACATTTCTCCCCCTCCATGTCACTGGACACCATTCGGCTAACTTCACATCAGTGTTTGGCCTTTCCTTTCTCCTGCTCCGTTATAGGAGCAGGAGAAAGGAAAGTACGCATTCGGCACATAACTGAGCCAAATGGAGCCTACGGATCCCATAGACCAGGGCTCGACAAATCCCAGGCGCCTGGGTATTTGTCAGCCCGTTCTCCCAGGTGGCCGGGCGCAGGGCTGGCGCGGACTAGGAGCCTCATGCTGCAGCCGCCCGAGCGCTCTGTATAGAGCCTCAGGCGGCTGCAGCACTGCCCGGGCTGGCGCGTCCATGAGGGCGCACCGCCCGGGCGCAGCATGAAGAGAGGGACTGACAGGAGGAAAGCGCTTAGCGCTCCCTCCTGTCAGTTCCTCATTGTAGCGTGGCCGAGCCTACCGTGGTCCGCGGTACAGGAGCATCTGTCTCCTGTACCCGGCCGGACTGACAGGAGGTGTGCACACAGTGTGCACTTCCTGTCAGTCCACCCGGTACAGGAAACTAAAGCTCCTGTACCCGTGGAGCATAAAGAGCTCGGCCACGCTACATTACAGGCGGGGAGGGAGGGGGAGAATGACAAGAGGGGAAAGACAATGACAAGGGGGAAAGACAATGACAAGGGAGGGAGATAATGACAAGGGAGGAGATAATGCCAAGGGGGAGAAAGTGAATGCCAAGGGGGAGTGAATGACAAGGGAGGGAGATAATGACAAGGGAGGGAGATAATGACAAGGGGGAAGTGAATGCCAAGGGGGAGTGAATGACAAGGGAGGGAGAGAATGACAGGGGGGGGGGAGAGAGTGAATGACAAGGGGGGGGGAGAGTGAATGACAAGGGGGGAAAGATAATGACAAGGGAGGGAGATAATGACAAGGGGGGGGGAGAAAGTGAATGACAAGGGGGGGGAGTGAATGACAAGGGGGGGGGAGAGAGAGTGAATGACAAGGGGGAAAGTGAATGACATGGGGGGGGGAGAGAATGACAAGGGGGGAGAGTGAATGACAAGAGGGGGAAAGAGCTGGGCGTTGTAGTGATGCGGGGACTGAGCGCCAGCTGGGGGTTGTAGTGCTCAGTAAAATGTCATGGTGCCCGCTGTGTTTGTGCCCTCCAGACCCCTCTGCCCTCTCCTGCTGACCCCTCCGCCCTCCCCTCCGGACCCCTCCGCCCTCCCCTCCCCTCCGGACCCCTCTGCCCTCTCCTCCGGACCCCTCTGCCCTCCCCTCCGGACCCCTCTGCCCTCCCCTGCGGACCCCCTCTGCCCTCCCCTCCCGACCCCTCTGCCCTCCCCTCCGGACCCTGTAATCCTTGTAAGGGTTTCCACATGTCATGGCGGACGCAAGGGGCGATCACTTGGACGCTGGCAGCATCTGACGTGTCATATAACCTATTGAAGAGGGGAAGCATTATGGGAGGCCCCATATACTCGCACATTATGGGGGGCACTATGGAGAACAGGGGAAGGAATACTATGGGGGCATCTACTGGGTGCCCTATGTACTGGCATGCATTATTGGGGGCTCTATGGAGAAGTGGTGGGGGGGAGCACTATGGGGGCATCTATTGGGGGCTTTATGACGTGGCTCCGCCTGGCTCCTAACTTTTTTAGCTGGCTCCTAGATTCCAAGGAAATTTGTCAAGCCCTGCCATAGACTATAATGGCGTCCGTTAGATGTCCACTCCGAAGATGATTTTGGAGCGGAGTCAAAAGTCCTGCATGCACAGCTTTTGTCTCCGCTCCAAAATCATCTTCGGAGCGGACATCTAACGGACGCCATTATAGTCTATGGGATCCTTAGGCTCCGTTCAGCTCAGTTATGTGCCGAATGCGTACTTTCCTTTCTGCTGCTCCTATAACAGAGCAGGAGAACGGAGCGGCCGAACTGGGGGGGCCAGCCAATCACTGTAATTCCAGTAACCAACATTGCTAAGGCATTACAGTGAGTGGCAGTACTTACCAGCACGTTTATTGGCTGCGTAGCAGCCAACAAACGTGCGGGGAGGAGACTCGAGCATCGCGCTCGAGCACACGCGGTGTTCGGCCAAGCATGCACTCTCAACACTACACAATATCAAAGGACCTGGAAATAAATACAGAGATGACATTATTAGTTAGCCATTACAGACAGTAGCAGGGTATAGGAATGGTAGTGCTCGGTCTGGGGTGCTACAGAATCCGGGACAATATTACTCTATTTAGCCTTATAGCAAGTATTTTTGCTAGTACTTTCATATTAGAGTTAAGGAGTAAAATAAGGCGATAGGAATCAGGCATCAGAGGGTCCATCCCTGGCTTAAGCAAGACCACAACTAAGGCCTCTCTCAGTGAGTCTGGTAGAAAATCCTGAGATAAAGCGGCATTTTATATTTCACATAGTTTAGAGACAACCATTTCAGAATTGGCTTTATACCAATCTCCAATAATTGTGGCAGGCGCAGCACAATGAAGTGCCTTATGCGCTGTGGCATTAGAAGAATTTCTATATCTCTAACTTTTTCGTCCAACCAGACTGTCTATTACTCTTCTAGCGCCGTTCTATGGAAACAATAGGCTTAAAGAGCACACCAAATGCTTAAGATAACTTCTTTATCAACTTCAACTTTTCTTCATATATAACACTGCCGCCTCCGCAGCAGATAGTCCATGTACAAAACATGTGTTAAATAAAGTATCACAAAATGACGGTTCAACTGTTCAATCTTGTCATTCAACATAAAATGGTGGATATATTTTCTCTCTTTAGTATCTGTACTTTCACTTTAAATTATTTAAGCATTTTATGATCTCGCTGAGAGGTATATCTGATGTTTAACCAATAGTTCTACTTGCTCTACTTGGTTTGCAGTTTGCTCTATAATTGCTTTGAGCAGTTTTCTTTTATGGCTTGGTATGATCTGGTACGAGCAGTTCGCAGATTGAATGCTTTTATGAAATTTGGTCACAATTTGGTGGAACTGTAAGTAAACATACATCACTGGTTCAGTATACAGTTTTGACCACAATGCTAACAATAGGAACATATCATAACTGTTCTAAATACCTATTTTGTCCACTTTGCTTCCATAAAACTGAACTCTGACTGGAACTGTGTCTGTTCAGCTCCTATCTCTGGTGAATAATAATTCCAGCTAGGGGATTTCCCACACAGACTCAGTGTGAGGCTGGCTGTGATTGGTTAAGACTTTTCACAAACACAGAGGGGGGAGGGAAGTGACCACTGAGCTCCATCCACACCCCCTGTCCCTGCCCACTTGCCTTGCAAGTCCTAGTGACAAGGGACAACTGGTCGACAAACCCTGACTTGGATATGTGCTGGAGAGACAGACAAGACAAACAACAAACAGGTCAAACAAGCCGAGTCAAATACCAGGAGAACAGCAAGGTACCAGAGGAGCGAGAATAGTCAGGAGCAAGCCGGAGTCAAAACCAGGAAGGAACGTCAAAACTAAGGGAGCAGGAGATCAGGAAGTCGGTACACAAGTATCAGATCAAGCTAGCCAAACAACAGGAACCTCAGAAAGGACCTCAATCACAGGCAATCTGTGGCCAGCAGATTGCCTGTTTAAATAGGGAACCAGTGGGGTCATGTGACGTGGCCTGCGTCACATGACTCCTTGATCTCAATACAGCCGAGTGATCAGCTATGCACTCAGCCCTCATACAGTTGCCAGGGATGCTGGTGGCGCCGGACGCGCTGATGACATGGACGCGATTCGGCCGTCCCCGCCTCCTGGAACGCACAGAGCCATCAGAGATGCGGCTGACGCTGGACGCGATCGCTGATGACTTGAGTGCACATCGGATGTCCCCGCCGCATCGTGACAAGACTCCTGCTCAGTGTGAGGCTGGCAGTGATTGGTCAAGACTCCTGGGCAGTAACAACAGTTTAACTCTATGCTTTCTGTTAATTCTGCTGTGTCACTGAGATTACCTTACATTCATATAATAAATCTTAAAGGCAGATTATCTTTTTGCTTCTGTGAACACAATATATAACTGGTTATATGACATCCAAAACATGAAGTCACTGTAAATAACTCTGCTTTTGTCTTTAACATATAAACATATGAACTGTATTAAGGTTATTAGCAGGTCTAGCTATATAAGCCGTATTAGCAACCTAGGACAGGGCCAGCTACAATTATATCATCCAAGCCTGGGGATTTCCAAAGTGGGAGGGTTCCCATAGCCAATGAAGCATCTTTCACCGTAATGGGCGCATCTCACAGAGCCACCTGTGCCTCAGTAAGTTGTGGCATAGAAAGGATATTAAAGGGGTTGTCTCACTTCAGCAAGTGGCATTTATCATGTAGAGAAAGTTAATACAGGCATTTACTAATTGTCATTGTCCATATTGCTTAATTTGCTGGCTAGACTCATTTTTCCTTCACATTATGCTACATTACACTTCTCGTTTTCATGGTTACAACCACCCTGCAATTCAGCATTGGTGGTCGTGTTAGCACACTATAGAAAAAAGCACTATAGTGTGCAAGCACGACCACTGCTGCTGGATTGAAGGGTGGTCGTAACCATGGAAACAAGAAGTATATAACGTGATGGAAAAATGAGTCTAGCCAGTATGGATAATATTAAATAGGACCTTTCATCACTTCTAAAGATATAAACCAAGTATGCTCACATGTAGAGCGGCGCCCAGGGATCTCCCTGCACTTACTATTATCCCTGGGCGCCGCTCCGTTCTCCCGGTATAGGCTCCGGTATCTGTGCTCACTAAGTTATAGTGGGCGGAGCCTACCCTTCATCTCCTTCTCCCAGGCTGTAGCGCTGGCCAATCGCAGCGCAGAGCTCATAGCCTGGAAGAAAAAAAACTCCCAGGCTATGAGCCCTGCGCTGCAACTGGCCAGCGCTACAGCCGGGGAGAAGGAGATGAAGGGCAGGCTCCGCCTACTATAACCAATTCCACCAAGCCCCGCCTACTATAACTTGGTGAGCGTCGATACCGGAGCCTATACCGGGAGAATGGAGCGGCGCCCAGGGATAATAGTAAGTGCAGGGAGATCCCTATGCGCCGCTCTCCATGTGAGCATCCTTAGTTGAAATCTTTAGAAGTCATGAAAGGTCCTCTTTAATGCAATAGTAAATGCCTTGTATTTCTCTACATGATAAATGCTATGCTGAAGTGAGACAACCCCTTTAAGAAGGGCATTGCTAACTGTGTCAGATACGGGGTACCTGGAGCAGAGTTCAGCATGGAAGGACCTGAAAACAGAGTTAATCTACAGAGGGTCCATTCATATTTTACCATCTCTGGCCTTAACCCATGGAATGGATGCACATGGTCTATCAGAACAGGCTAGATAGGCCAGGAGCTTGCCATTTTTGTCCCAAAACTCAAAGATTGATGTCTCCATTGATTGCACAGTTTATTTTGTGTTTGTTCCTTATGGAGCGGTAGAAGCTCCCTTTGTTCGTTTCCTTTTATGTATTTCCTGGGGATCCTTAGCGTAAATGATTCCTGCATTTTGTCCTTCTGTTGTAAACTGTAATTCCCGTTGTTTGAGTGGTTTTCTATGTATAGCTACACCTGCTATAAAGGCACTTGTAATATTGGCCTTTTATACATACCATCTAGTGGAGGGTTCAGGGTGGTCGGCGTTATTGGCCCAGTACTCAGTATGTGCTGGTATTACTGCGGTATTCACTGCAGCTATTTCAAGCCAAGCTGTGCACATGCGTCAAATGGTTATCATCCCTCTGAAGTGTTAATACTTTGTGTCAGGGTCACACCGACAACTAGGCCCTGGAGATAAGTGGGGCCAGCGGCAGAGGCGCAGGGCAGTAGGAGATGAGCGCTTCCACTTTGTTGAAGTGTGTGAGTTAAGAGTCTCTCTTTACAGGGCGTCTGTCAGCAGATTTGTACCTATGACTTGTTCCATGTGCACTTGGCAGCTGAAGGCATCTGTGTTGGTCCCATGTACATATGTGCCCGCTGAGCAAAATAATGTTTTAATATATGCAAATGAGCCTCTAGGAGCAACGGGGGCGTTACCATTACACCTAGAGAATCTGCTCTCTCTGCAACTGCCGACCCCAGGGAAAGCAGATATTGGCTGGGGAACATTAGGGTGTGCCCACTGGCCCTTTACCAGCCAAAGGTTTTGTGCCCATACGCACTACAAGAATGCCGGCAGGAAGCAGGCCTCAGCCTGTATGGAAGACCGCCTGGTAGGAAGAGGAAGACACCAGCACCCTGCAGCTATGAAGTGGGTGAGCAAAGTGGCAGCAGGAGAGGAGCGGCATTGGGTATGGACCCCCACCATAACACTTTCCTCTCATCACATGTTCACATGCCGTGGTGTCAGTACTACCACCTGTGCCATTCGGGAGGACGCTTAGTCAACAGTTTGCAAGCGATGATGAAGGATTCTAGTAACAAAATTGGAGGGGATTGAGAGAATGATACAATAAGTATTTCAACCACTATAGCTGTACAAAATATACTGTCCCAGTGTCAGGACAGAACAATTCACCGTGTTCAATCAGCTGTATTTTCTAGGGATACCTGGAACACACTACACCTAAATATGCTACAGGTGAATGAAGAGAGGTGCTCAGTCTGGCAAAAAAGAGGGAGGCTAGCAGCTTGGCTGTCTTCTCTGATTCATGAAGGGGAGGTCCAAAATGTGCTCACTGGCTTATCTGCAATGAGGTACACAACTGATGATTAATTTCAATACACCACTCAAATCATAAAGAAGCTAGTTTGTGATGAATATGGCTTTGCTGATCTACCTATTAGTGAGTCTGAACATTGGGCTAATCAGGTCCCTGACTCCACATGCAATCCCAGAGCTAGGCAGGGGATTTAAGACAGGTACTAACTGCTTGTCAGTGCCTCTGATTTTTGTTTTCCTGGCTCCTGATTCTTCTATGTGCTCAAAAGAAGTGCTGCATTTCTCTTGGATGATCCTGTGAATTGACCCCAGCTTATTTCAGGATTTATCCCTTCTCTACTCCTTAGGTTTCCACTAATTCTCCTGGCTCTGACTCCTTGGATTGTTTCTGGATTAACCCCTTGTCTGGTGATTAGGCCTCTACTGATATTGCTGGCTTTAACTTCTTATCTTGTTTCTGGTTTAATCCCTTGTTTTCTGTTTTGATACTAAATAACCTGTCTTAGAATCTGGCTTTTTTACTCTCATGCTACAACATGACACCTAATAGTTTTGCTACCTGTGAGATTCTGCATCTGTTTTCTGCTGCCTTACTCTGCAGACATAACCTGAGTACTTAGCAACCAAGTACAACCGACCTCGCAGTAGGCTCTGGTGGACACCTAGAGATAGCCTGAGTATCCACCCTTAGAAAGAATCACAGCATTAGAATCGGGGGGCATTCTAAGGTTTCAGCTCCAATGGCAGCCCACGTCTCTTGCAGTGAGTTCCAAAGGTGATTTTGGCTTGTAACTTGTACATCTCAAACACACCTGTCCAGATGATCCCAAAGAAGTTCAACTGGATTGCATCTGGGACTCTGGGGTTTCTAAACCATGTTCTACAGCATCTGTTGTTGTTCTTTTGACTCAACATACTTTTTGCAAATACAGGAGGTATGTTTTGGGTTGTTGCTGTACTGTGAAACCCCAACCAACACGATGGTTGTCGGATAACATGGCATGGTGCACCAGGATGTTGTGGTAGCAATTGGAGTCTACGATTCCTTCGTTTTTCAGTAAGTCACTAACCACACCACATTAACATCCTCAGTCCATAATGGAACCTCCTCCTTGCTGGACTGTGGGATGAATGCAAGCAGGAAGCATGCGCTCACCTATCACATGAAGAACAAACATTAGCATCTTGGACCCAAACACCTCAATGTTTGATTTGTATGTGAAAAGAACCATCTTCTACTGACTAGTGATCCAGCTGCTGTGTATTTTAGCCCATAATATCTTATTCTTTTTACTAATGGGCCTAAGCACCACTTTTCAGCTTGCAACACACCCCTTCAAGCCACTGGTTATGAGGCTTGCTTGCTTTTCTTCCTTATTTCCATGAGAGCAGCATGGATCTGACGATTTTGAATCTGTCCCATAAACCTGTCCTCCTGTTTTGTGGTCATTCAAGGTTGTCCAGGTCATGGTGGATAATGTGCACTCTTGTTTTTGGCGTAACTCTTGAGGTTACACTGCTCACAGTTGCCAACAATCCTGGATTTGCAAGAACTGTCTCTTATTTTCAGGAACAGTCCCTGCAAATTTGGGCTGTCCCGTGACAAAAATGGGCAGGGCTTATGTAAACACCACCCATAAATGGGTGGTCCTGAACAGTTTGAGGCGTTACCAGAGGTGGGGCCTATTTATCCTGCATGTACCAACTGCAAAGTATGCTGCACGCCATCAAGAGAAACCTTCTCCAGGTGAGCAATTTTCCACAGACTAAACCCGGCATTTGTCAAAGCAATTATGGCAAAGACCACTTTACACATTTTCACAAGTTTTCACGAGTTCTTTCACTGTGTACACTATTGATTTCGAAACCTGTGTAAAAGAAAAACTGTCTGTTACTCATAGCAACCAATCACAGCACAGCTTTCATTTCATATTCTGCCTTTAAAAATGAAAGCTGTGCTGTGATTGGTTGCTATGGGAAACAAATAGGGTTTCTCTTGTACACGTTTGTTCAAAAACTGCAATTTTCAGAGGATATTTATATAGATAATGTATAGATACAAATAAAGTGATGTCAAGTGTTTTAAAAGAGTATATATGCAGTGACCCAGAGGGGAGGCAAGGAGTAGTGGCGATGATGGTGGTTATAGTACTCAAACTCCATTCTGGCGCTCCCTAGGGCCATGCAGTGACTGGAGGGTACAACTTTTCTTCTCTCGGGACACACCCTGCTGCTGAGGCTCCTGCCTGGTGATAGTTGGGGTGCCCTTGATGGTGAAAAGGTTGGCGGGTGCAAAGCAGAAGTACAGAAGCAGGGCTGACAGATGGATGTTGAAGTCAATAACCAGGCCTGTTGGTTGCAATAAATAAAGGGGAGATTTATCAAACGGGTGTAAGGTAGAACTGGCTTAGTTGCCCACAGCAACCAACTAGATTCCACCTTTCATGTTCCAAAGGAGCTGTGAAAAATGAAAGGTGGAATCTGATTGGTTGCTACGGGCAACTAAACCAGTTCTATTTTACACTAGATTGATAAACTTCCCCCAAAGTCGTTCTTTAATGGATTAATGATAGGAGGAGTAGTATATGTAGCAGCGAAAGGCATAGTATCTCACAGAGGTTACTTTTCCCAATAGCTGTATATAGTCAGCAACGATGGTAGTGGTAGTACTCCCTGTCGGTGCTGGGCTCCTTCACATGGGGGCGTGGCTGGACACCAGAAAAGTTATTACCGCCCCCTGGGGCACCTTCCCGGGTTAATTTGCAAATCAACAAAATCATTTTTTAAAGAAAATAAAAGCACCCAGAGCTATTCTACTGCTATATTGCGGACATGCTAGCGGCGATCTAGATGTGCATGTCCGCAGCTCTATAGGGTCAAATGCCGTGACAAAATCCCTTTAAGAGTCCATTCACACGTCCGTAGGTGTTTTGTGGTCCGCAAATTGCGGATCCGTAAAACACGGACACTGGCAATGTGCTTTCCGCATTTCGCGGACCGCACATCGCTGCCACTATAATAGAAAATGCCTTGTCTTGGCGGCAGTTGCAGACAAGAATAGGACATGTTCTATTCTTTTTGGGAACGTTATTGAGGATCCGGGAATGCGGATGCGGACAGCACATAGTGTGCTGTCCGCATCCGTTCCGGCCCCATTGAAAATAAATGGGTCCGCACCCATTCCGCAAAATTGCGGAACGGGCACTGGACCCAAGTTGCGGACGTGTGAATGCACCCTGACAAGTCAGGAGTACTCTGGTAGTAGAGTAGCTTGTTTGGCTGCTGAGGTTCTCGGCCTGGTGTGCAGGAACTTGTCCTTCCTGTAGCTCTGATCAGACTAGACATATTAACTAGCATGGGGAGGGCCTGGTATGTTACCCTGGTAACCTAACCGATCTGACAATATTAACCCTATATTTTGCCCATACATTGCAAGTTGGGATACACAGTGCATAGAAATAACAATAAATCACAACATTTAACTCGGTAACTTGAAAATATCCCTTTTGGCTCTTAATTCATGTAACTAATGAACATGACATGCAGCCGATTCAACTAGCTGATCGGTGGGGGTTCCGGGGGTCGGACCGCCACTGCTCACGTGCTGATGAACTATCCTGAAGATAGGTCATCAGTATAAAACACTCGGAAAACCCCTTTAATGATGTCAAGGCATAAGTACAAAAGGCATTATTCCTACATGTTCTGGTTGGATCTGCCTATATCAGTGCTCTTTGATCCTGCTTATCTGGTATTCTACGTGCGTTTATTGCATGATCGCTGCCTAGTTGTCACTTTGTACCCTTTCTCCTCCTAGACAGTTCATTGTCTCCCACACAAACATTACATACCATGAATGTTCATCTAGAAAACCCACATGAAAAATCCTACACCAAATATCTACTGTAATGCGAAATTCTCAGTATATTACTAAATGTACTCTCTCAGTGCCGAGACAGAACATCTCACCCTGTACAGTTCACCGGTAGTCCCAGGGATACCAGGGACACACTGCACTAAATATGCAAACATACTAGGACACAAAAGTAATTTGATCAGTTGTATAACAATACAGCCTTATTCACACGTCAGTGTTTTGGCCAGTGTTTTCTATCAGTGACTTTGAGCCAAAACCAGGATTGGAGCCTCCACAGAGATAAGGTATAAGGGCTCATACCCCCTAAGGACATAGGACGTATGGGTACGCCCTAATGTCCGAGTCCTTAAGGACACAGGACGTACCCATACGTCCTAAATTAAATCGCGTATTAAAAAAAAGAAAAATCGCTAGAAACATGGTTCCTGCTGCGATCGTGCAGCAGGAACCATGTTCACATGCTGAGGGGGGTCGTGTGACCCCCCTGCATCAGCGATCGCAACAAACCGCATGTCAATTCAGACATGCGGTTTGTTGCGTTTCCGATCCATTCGGGTCCCCGGTGACCCGATGAACCGGAAAGGAACGGTGATCGGTGGTGTGATATCACACCACCAATCACCGTCCTAGCTTTGGGGCGGTGGCAGCGGTAGTTCAAGCTGATTGGCTGGTGCGGAGGAGGCGGCAAGTTCAAGCGGCCGCCGCGCACTCTCCTCCTCCCATTCGTTGCAGCGCCGCCATTGTGAAAGGAGCTCGTCGCTGGATCCTGAGAGCCTGGACCTGCATCCCCATCGCCTGGGCCTGCATCCCCATCGCCTGGACCTGCATCCCCATTGCCTGGACCTGCATCCCCATCGCCTGGACCTGCATCCACATCGCCTGGACCTGCATCCCTATCGCCTGGACCTGCATCCCCATCGCCTGACCTGCATCCCCATCGCCTGGACCTGCATCCCCATCGCCTGGACCTGCATCCCCATCGCCTGGACCTGCATCCCCATCGCCTGGACCTGCATCCCCATCGCCTGGACCTGCATCCCCATCGCCTGGACCTGCATCCCCATCGCCTGGACCTGCATCCCTAGCAGCACCTTCAGGTAGGACAGGGAAAGGAAGGGAGAGGGAATATTTAGGCAGGGATAGTGAGGGAAAGTTATGTATGGAAAAAAAAATCTTGACTTAGGCGCCTGGACCTGCTTCCCCGCCTGGACCTGCTTCCCCGCCTGGACCTGCTTCCCCGCCTGGACCTGCTTCCCCGCCTGGACCTGCTTCCCTGCCTGGACCTGCTTCCCCGCCTGGACCTGCATCCCTAGCAGCACCTTCAGGTAGGACAGGGAAAGTAAGGGAGAGGGAATATTTAGGCAGGGATAGTGAGGGAAAGTTATGTATGGAAAAATAATTTTTTTACTTTATTTTAGGCACCTGGTTCTAGTGTCAAACCCAAGGCACCACCGGCATCCCCAGCACCACCTGCATCCCCAGCACCACCCCCAGAGCCACACACTTTTTTTTTTTTTTTTGTGCGTGCGCTGACTGTGGCCGGCACTCTTTAGGTCCGGCCACTGTTAGCACATAGCCTATTCAACCGCTGATCAGCTTTCCGCTGCTGATCAGCGAGTTTGAATTTTTATTTAACGCGAACACCCGCCCCCACACACACGCACACCAAATAAAGTTTTACACGCACGCACATACACACGCACACACACATACCCATGGCCCGCCAGATGTTCTCAGTGGAGGAGGCATATGCCCATATGCTCTCCGACACCGAGAGCGCCAGTGAGGATGACGATGACCCCACCTTCCTCCTGTCATCTGCATCCTCCTCATCATCATCTGATGATGATGAGCCCCGAGGCGGCGGAGACGCCGCCAGGCAGAGCCAGGGCCCTCACATGCTAGGGACCCCGTGGCCCACCCCAGTACGAGCAGCCCTGGGGCTCGTACTGGTTTTCCGGCCCACCAAATAAGCGCACCGGAGCCCCCACCGGTGAACTTAGCTGGTGTCCCCAGTGGACTACGAGCCTGCGATTTCGGATTTTGTTGGCAATCCTGGAATCCAGATTCCCACAGTGGGGTTCACTGAAATAGACTTTTTAGTTTTTTTCAGTGACCCACTTGTGAATCTGATGGTGGAGCAGACGAATCTGTACGCCCAACAGTTCGTCGCTCAGCACCCAGGCTCCTTTTGGCTAGACCCGGTGGCTGGGCGCCAGTCAGTGCAGCCGAGATGAGGACATTTTGGGGCCTCGTGCTGCACATGGGTCTAGTGCAAAAACCAAGTGTCAGGCAATACTGGAGTGGGGACGTCCTCTACCAGACCCCACTGTACAGTATGGCCATGACACGCTCGCGTTTTGAGGCCATACGGAAATGCCTGCATTATGCAGATAATGCAGCATGTCCCCCAAGGTGATCCCGCCTATGACCGGCTGTACAAGATACGGCCGATCATCGATCACTTTGGGGCCGCATTCGCGCAGGCCTACGTACCTGGAAGGGAGGTCGCGGTTGATGAGTCTCTCGTTGCTTTCAATGGGAGACTCGGTTTCCGCCAATACATTCCCACTAAGCGAGCGAGGTATGGCGTGAAAATGTACAAAATTTGTGAGAGTACCTCAGGGTACACTTACAAATTTCGTGTGTACGAGGGCGAGATTCCCGTATTGAACCCCCAGAATGTCCCCCACTCTGGGTGTTAGCGGGAAACTCGTGTGGGACCTTATGCACCCACTGCTGGATAAGGGTTACCACTTGTACGTGGATAACTTTTATACCAGTATTCCCTTGTATCAGGCCCTCACGCCAGATCCACGTTCGCTTGTGGGACTGTGCGGAAAAATCAGCGTGGCCTCCCTGCCTACCCCCTCCAGGTACCTATCCCCAGGGGTGATACCCGTGCCCTTACTTGTGGAAACCTGCTGTTGGTCAGGTATAAGGACAAGAGGCATGTCCTTATGCTGACCACAATCCACGATAACGGCACCACCCCCGTCTCTGTGCGAGGTACCATGGCAACGGTCCTCAAGCCCGATTGTATCGTCGACTACAATCGGTATATGGAGTGGAGTTGATCTATCTGATCAAGTTCTCCAACCATATAATGCCATCGCGGAAAACCCGGGCATGGTACAAAAGGTTGCGGTCTACATGGTGCAGGTTGCCATGTACAACGCTTTGTACTATCCCGAGCGCTGGCAGCACAGAGACGTTCCTCCAATTCTATGAGGCAGTCCTCAAGGACCTGATCTTTTCAGACCGGGAAAGAGCAGGTCGGAGTACCTCGGGAATTGGAGGGGCCCGGATCGTCCCTGGCCAACATTTTCCAGGTGTGGTCCCCCATACTGGAAAGAAGGGACGAACCCAAAAAAGTGCAGAGTGTGTCACAAGAGGGGATACGGAAGGACACCACCACTCAATGTGACACTTGCCCGATCATCCGGGCCTCTGCGTTATCAATTGCTTCAGGAGTATCACACTTCCATGGAGTTCTAAATTTTTATAATTCCCAACAGTCCCCTAGAGAACATATAAAAACTATGGCTCTCAGACTTTGGAGACACAGAAACAACTTTTTTTCCCTAAAATGTTATTAGTTTTAGTGCTCAAACTGCGGCCCTTCAGATGTTGTAAAACTACAACTTCCAGCATGTCCAGACAACCTACAGCAAGACATGGTGGGAGTTGTAGTTTTACAACATCTGGAAGAACCGCAGTTTGAGGATGCCTGTTTTAGTGTCTCCAAAGTCTGAGAGCCATACATATTGGGCATCGTCGCGTCCGTAAAAATCTGCTCTATAAAAATAAAATTTGACCCAACCCCTCGGATAAACAGCGTTAAATTTTTTTTTTAAAATGAGTAAAAAAAGAGCCATTTTTAGTCAAATAACATCACAAAAAGTGTAATAGCGAGCGATCAAAAAGTCATATGCACCCCCAAATAGTGTTAATAAAACTGCCATCTCATCCCGCAAAAAATGAGCCCCTACATTAGACAGTCGCCCAACCAAAAAAAAAATTGTAGCTCCCAGGCTATGGAGATAGTAAAATTATTTATTTTTTGTTCCTAAAATGATAATACAGTATAAAATCTAAACAAATTGTATAAAGTAGACATATTAGGTATCGCGCGTCCGTAACAATCTGCCCTATAAAGATAAAACTTGACCCAACCCCTCGGATAAACAGCGTTAAAAAAAAAAAAAAATGAGTAAAAAAAAGCCATTTTTAGTCAAATAACATCACAAAAAGTGTAATAGCGAGCGATCAAAAAGTCATATGCACCCCAAATAGTGCCAATAAAACCACCATCTCATCCCGCAAAAAATTAGCCCCTACATTAGACAGTCGCCCAACCCAAAAAAAATTGTAGCTCCCAGGGTATGGAGATAGTAAAATTATTTAATTTTGTTCCTAAAATGATAATATAGTATAAAATCTAAGCAAATTGTATAAAGTAGACATATTAGGTATCGCCGCATCCGTAACAATCTGCCCTATAAAGATAACATTTGACCCAACCCCTCAGATAAACAGCATAAAAAAAAAAAAAAGGTGCCAAAACACTAATTTTTAGGCAAAATTTCCATTTTTATCTATTTTTCCGGTAATAAAGCAAGGCTTAACAGCCAAACAAAACTAAATATTTATTGCCCTGATTCTGTAGTTTGCAGAAACACCCCATAGGTGGTCATAAATGGCTATATAGCCACACGGCAGGGCATAGAACGAAGGGAACGCCATATGGTTTCTGGAAGGCAGATTTTGATGGACTGGTTTATTTACACCATGGCCCATTAGAAGCCCCCTGATGTAGCCTAGACTAGAAACTCCAAAAAAGTGACCCCATCTAAGAAACTACACCCCTCAAGGTATTCAAAAATTACTTTACAAACTTTATTAACCCTTTAGTTGTTCCACAAAACTTAATGGTGAAAGGAGAAACAATTTTAGAATTAAATTTTTGTTACCTTGCCTCCAAAAAGTGTAATATAGAGCAACCAAAAATCATATTTACCCTAAAATAGTACCAAAAACAACCACCACCGTATCCTGTAGTTTCCTAGATGGGGTCACTTTTATGGAGTTTCTACTCAAGGGGTGCAGCAGGGGGCTTGAAAGGGTACATGGTGTAAATAAACCAGTCCAGCAAAATCTGCCTTCCAAAACCATATGGCGCTCCCTTCTTCTATATCCTGCCGTTTAGCCAAATAGTAGTTTAGGACCACATATGGGGTGTTTCTGCAAACTAGAGAATCAGGGCAACCCATATTGAGTTTTGTTTAGCTGTTAACCCATTTTTTCCAGTAATAAAGTAAGGGTTAAAATGGAAAATTTTCCAAAAAGTTGAAATTCCAAAATTGTTTCTCCATCTGCCATTAACTGTTGTGGAACACCTAAAGGGTTAACAAAGTTTGTAAACCCAGTTTTGAATACCTTGAGGGGTGTACTTTCTTAGATGAAGTCATTTTTTGGGAATTTCTGTTCTTAGGTGCATCAGGGGGGCTTGCAAAAGGACATGGTGTAAAAAAAAACAGTCCTGCAAAATCTGCCATCCGAAACCCGTATGGCGCTCCCCTCCTTCTATGTCCTGCAGTTTGGCCAAACAGTAGTTCAGGACCACATATGGGGTGTTTTTGCAAACTAGAGAATCAGGGCAACCCATATTGAGTTTTGTTTGGCAGTTAACCCTTACTTTATTACTGGAAAAATGGATTTTATTGGAAAATTTTCCCAAAATCGAAATTCCAAAATTGTTTCTCCATCTGCCATTAACTGTTGTGGAACACCTAAAGGGTTAACAAAGTTTGTAAACCCAGTTTTGAATACCTTGAGGGGTGTACTTTCTTAGATGGAGTCACTTTTTTGGAATTTCTGTTCTTGGGTGCATCAGGGGGGGTTGCAATAGGACATGGTGTAAAAAAAAACAGTCCTGCAAAATCTGCCATCCGAAACCCATATGGCGCTCCCCTCCTTATATGTCCTGCGGTTTGGCCAAACAGTATTTTAGGACCACATATGGGGTGTTTTTGCAAACTAGAGAATCAGGGCAACCCATACTGAGTTTTGTTTGGCAGTTAACCCTTACTTTATTACTGGAAAAAATGGATTTTATTGGAAAATTTTCCCAAAAATCGAAAGTCTAAAATTTTATCTCCATTTTCCCTTAACTCTTGTGGAACACCTAAAGGGTTAATGACGTTTGTAAACCCAGGTTTGAATACCTTGAGAGGTGTAGTTTCTAAAATGTCATTTTTGGGTGGTTTCTATTATGTAAGCCTCACAAAGTGACTTCAGACCTGTACTGGTCCATAAAAAGTGGGATTTGGAGAATTTCTGAAAAATTTCAAAATTTGCTTCTAAACTTCTAAGCTGTGTAACATCCCCAAAAATAAAATAGTATTCCCAAAATGCTCCGAACATGAAGTAGACATATGGGGAATGTAAAGTCATCACTTTTTGGGGGTATTACTTTGTATTATAGAAGTAGAGAAACTGAAACTTTAAAATTTGCTAAATTTTCCAAATTTTTTGTAAAATTTGTATTTTATTACACAAAAAAATAAACTTTTTTGACCCAATTTTAGTAGTGTCATGAAGTACAATATGTGACGAAAAAACAATCTCAGAACGGCCTGGGTAAGTAAATGCGTTTTAAAGTTATTCACACTTAAAGTGACAGTGGTCAGATTTTGAAAAAATGGCCTGGTCCTTAAGGTGAAATAGGGCCGTGTCCTTAAGGGGATACATACGAACGTGTGCGGGCCATTCCGTGCATTGGGGACCGCAATTGCGGTCCTCAATGCACGGGCAACCTCCATGCGGCTGCCGCAGACGGATCCAGACCCATTCGACTTGAATGGATCCGTGATCTGTCCGTTCCGCAAGAAAGTAGTGCATGCACTACTTTTTTGCAGTGCGGAGGCACGGCCGGAAACACCACGGAATCACTCTATAGTGCTTCCGTGGGGTTCCGCTCCGTCCTTCCGCACCGCATCTCCCGGATCGCGGACCCATTCAAGTGAATGGGTCCGTGATGCGGGAAGCACACGGCCGGTGCCCGTGTATTGCGGACCCGCTGTATGCATGTATGTATGCAGGGCCGGGCTGACACAGAGGCTGGGGAGGCTCCAGCCTCAGGGCGCTCCAGCCTCAGGGCGCAGGCAGGGGCCAGCAAGAGGGAGAGGGACTGACAGGGGGGAACCGCTCAGCGCTCCCTCCTGTCATTCCCTGAGCCGGGCCCTGTCAGAGCGCTCCTCTCACCTCCATTATGCTGCTTCAGGCCCCCAGCATCAGGCCCCGCTGCCTCTGGCTCTAACTAGAAACAGAGTAAGCAGGTGGGCGGAGCCTAACAGACCTCCGTTAGGCTCCGCCCACCTGCTTAATGTGAGGCAGCGCTGGGGCCTGATCCTGAAGCCTGGAGAAGTGACCATAATGGAGGTGAGAGGAGCTGCTTGATGGGGCCCGGCATTAAGTACAGTGAAAATGCCGGGCCCCTTTCATTAAGTCTGTGACAACATGGGGGCAGAAAGAGCATGACAACATGGGGGGTAAAAAGAGCATGAAAAGATGGGGGAGAATGACGGGGCAGAAAAAGCATGACAAGAGGGGGCATGACAGAATTACTATGTGGGGGCACTGCTGTGTGGTTGAGGGGGTGTGGGGGACATTACTGTGTGGGGGCAGTGTGGCTGACATTACTGTGTGGGGGGCAGTGTGGCTGACATTACTGTGTGGGGGGCAGTGTGGCGGACATTACTGTGTGGGGGCAGTGTGGCGGACATTACTGTGTGGGGGCAGTGTGGCGGACATTACTGTGCGGGGGCAGTGTGGCGGACATTACTGTGTGGGGACATTACAGTGTGGGGACATTACAGTGTGGGGGACATTACAGTGTGGGGGACATTACAGTGTGGGGGACATTACTGTGTGGGGACACTACAGTGTGGGGGACATTACTGTGTGGGGACACTACAGTGTGGGGTGGCATTATACAAAAGCTCTGCAGATGCAACTCCCATGTATTGGGTCACCACAATTTGGGTGGTCAATCACTAAATGAACCCTGTTATGGGGAGAATCTGTGGATGACACATATTTGTCCCACAGACACCCCCTCCCCCAAAACAGGGTTAATTTACTGAATGACCACCAATAAAAGAGGTGGGGGTCACATATGCTATTTCATAATGACAGCAGGGCCGCGCAGTGACTGTATTCTACTACACTCCCATCCCTCGCTCACTGGATATAATCTTATTAACTATATAACTGTAGCAAATCACTACAGTTATATAGTTAAGATTATATACAGTGTGGAGAGGTGTAGTAGAATACAGTCACTGCACGGGCCCGCTGGCGCTGTCATCAAAAAAGCAGATACAACCCCACAGCCTCACCCCTTGTATTGGGGGTCATTCCTACATGGACCCTGTTATGGGGAGGGGGGATCTGTGGATGACACAAATGTGTCATCCACAGATTCCCCAATAACAGTATCATTCATCACAGATCCCCCATAGCAGTGTCATCCACAAGTTGGAGGGGAGGGGGGGGGCGCACTTGGGCAACTCAGCCTCTGTTGGTGGTGGACCTTGTCCCAGCCCTGTATGTATGTATACGGTCGTGTGCATGAGCCCTAAGGGAAAGATCTGCTGCCTGTTCTGGGTTTAGAGTCGCACCTTGTTTTGGCCCAAAATCACTGATGGAAATCACTGACTGAACACTGACATGTGAATAAGGCCTCATGCACACGACCGTTTTTTTATGCTGTCCGCAAAAAGGGGTTCCGTTGTTCAGTGATCCGTGTCCGTTTTTGCCTTCCGTTGTGTTTCCGTGTGTCTTCCGTTTTTTTTAGCGGACATGACCCAAAAGATTTTACCAAAAGACAGGCTGACAATTTTTCCCAAGTGCCTGCCAAGGGATCCGCAAAAAATACGGACACGGAACGCGGATGACACACGGATGGCCATCCGCATATTTTCACGGACCCGGGTCCGTGAACCGTTTTTCACGGACAAGAATAGGACAGGTTATATTTTTTTGACGGACTGGAATCACGGACCACGGACGCGGAGGACAAACGGTGCATTTGCTGAGGTTTCCACTGACCCATTGAAAACCAATGGGTCCGCAGAAAATCACGAAGAACGGAGCAACGGACACGGAATCAAACAACGGTCGTGTGCATGAGGCCTAAAGCTTAAGGGTCCAACCAGCAATTGCAACCAGTCCTCAACAATTTAAAGGGAAAGTGTCCCCACCTTTTTATGCTGTCCATTGGTGGTGGGCTCTCACCTTGGGGCTACTCCTAAGGGCATAATCTAAGTAGCTCCCCTGGTTTTTACCCTTTATCCCCTGTATGAACTCTACTGCAGGGAAACTACCAAGCCGCTACCTCTTGGAGTAGTCTGTGTCCAAATGATTGCCAAACCACAGGGGTCAAGAGGCACTGTGCAGAGCACTAATGGCTCAGGCAAAACCATAATCATGGAACAAGCCAAGGTCATAATCACGCCAAAGATCAGGATGGGCAGCACAGAGTCGATATGAGAGACAGGCAGAGGTCAGACTAGGCAGCAAAATGTCAAAGTTCGGTAGTCAGGCAGACGTCAGGCACGGGCGATCAGTTATAAAGCGCACCTTCACAGGGAAATGTGCAAGCTGGAAACACTATTGCTTAGGCGCCTTCCATAAGCAGAGGAAGGCACAGCAGGAAGGAGTAGGCCGCAGCCTGCATGTAGTGAACGAGCAGAGCTACGGAGATGCTGGAGGTCGTCGGTGGGCCTGAACCATGTAGAACACGGGAACCATGTAGCACGGAGTGGGGAACTGGGTGAGCATTCCAGTGGCCATCCTGGGAGATGCTGGAGAGTACGGACTGCCGGTGTTATAGTGTGCATGGGGAGAAAGCTGTCAATCAGCGGCTGGAGAGTGGGGTTAGCCTGCAGTGTAAAATTCTTTAAAACAGCAGAACAGACCTGTCGCTACAATTTACTGTCTTCAGAGAGTGTAGCATAAAGTTAGTGACAGATTGCCTTCGGCCAGACCTCTTTTGGAGGGATAGTCCTTATTTCGGACCCAAGTCCCTCTGTCCCTCTTGATCTCCTTAAATGTTGCTCTTTTTGATCTGAGGTATAGATTTGCATTGTTACATTTACAGTATTGAGACAGAAAGTGTTTGGTTCCCATCACTTTAGATGAAATCTGGAGTTTAGAAAGTTCTATATTCAGATCATTTTTGCGCTATTGCGAGCTTAGAAAACTATTAAAGTGTATAAATATACAGGAAAAATGGACTTTCACACAATGAACCATAAGGCTAGGGTTACTCAGCAACCTGGATTCCTTGCAACTGTTCTGGCAATCCCATTCATTTCTATGGGATTACCGTTACTCAGGGATCTTGGCCACGACTAATGTCACCGTGTATCCCTAGCACTAAGTGTCCCTCTTTGACCGTCCAAAAAGTTGGGAGGTATTCCTTTGGCAATAACAAATGACAAAACAGGTGCACACTGCGGTCTTACTAAGCCCTCAAACTGATGTTAAAATTGAGAGATTAGTCAACATGTCCTGCAGTGGAGGACATGTCTTAAGCCCGAACACCACGCCAAGGTTTCTCAAGTAGCTCGGGACCTAACACTCACCTACCTGTGCCATATGGGCAATACCAGGGGCCAGTGGGCAAAATTACAGGAATGTATAAGGCCGACTCGCAGCAGACTCCTTAGTCACCTCCAGCATGTCGGCCTAATACATTCCTGTAATTTTGTCCCGAGCTACTTGAGAAACCTTGGCGTGGTGTTCGGGCTTAAGACATGTTCTCCACTGCAGGACATGTTGACTAATCTCTCAATTTTAACATCAGTTTGAGGGCTTAGTAAGACCGCAGTGTGCACCTGTTTTGTCATTTGTTATTGCTATATTGTTATATTACTTATTACATCCACACAATTGCCATCTTGTGTAGGATGTCTATTGTGGTACTTGTGGTCCGCTGCGGGCATCCTCCACCGTATGCATTTTTGCTGGGGATCGCCATTGGCAAAGGGCCGCAAGTGCAGGATCTGCTCCCCTGTATATATATATGCACAACTGCATTTTTGGGTTGAGCACATCCTGCTTCAAGCCTCCTTTCAGTTGGTTTAGGTATTCCTTTGGCCAATAGCCAACCAAGCTTCTGCACTTTGGCCCAGGACACCGGAAATACACTTCTGAACATGATTTGTTCGCAGTACAGCAATAATATAGTTCCTTTCACAGTTATACTTGTATTGTGCTTGAGTATATCATGATTGGAAAAGATCTTAAATCAATGAGAGACAAGACCTTCGACAGGGCACTGGTGCATTAAGTTTCTATATGTCCTCTCTCCAGGGGTGGAATGGGAACTTAAAGGGTTTCTCCAAGAATTAAAAAAAATGGAAATACTTAAATATTATTTTATAATAAATATATTCACAAATACCTTTCATTACTTAGAAAGGCTTGTTTCTAAGAGAGAAGGAGAGAAATAAAATGGCCGCCGCCCTATCAGTACACACAAAACCTGTCCTAATCACACAGGAGGACAAGTTACTTCACCACAATGAGCCATAGTGCTGCCTCATCCTCCTCTCTGCTCTGCTTGTCAGGAATCATGATCCTGAATACAGGTGAATCTCTGTGGGAATGGAGATGATGAGGAGACATGAGAGGAGGTGGGGATGTGGCTAATGAGCAGAAGGTCTTGTATGCAGTCTCCATTACCACAGCAACACATTACCACAGTCTGGCCTGTCTGTCCTCTCTGTACTTCATGTCTCCTCATGAACTAAATTCCCCAGAGATGCATCTAAGGTTCTTATCAGCTGTATTCAGGATCATAATCCCTGACAAGTAAAGAGGAGGAGGATGAGGCAGCTCTTTACCTCAGTGTTGTAAAGTAACTTGTCCTCCTGTGTGATCAGGACAGGTTTTGTGTGAGCTAACAGGACGGCGGCCATTTTATTTCCCATGATGATTGCTACCCAGACAAAACGAGCCATTATAAATAATAAAAGGTATTTGGGAATTTATTTATAATAAAGTAATATTTAAGTATTTTAATTTTCTTAATTCCTGGAGAACCCCTTTAAAGTAGCCCTGGAAAAAAAATTCAAAGTCGCCCGTTTTGTCGGCTCCAAACTGATAGAAGGCAGGGCCAGCAATACCATATTGTGGCACATTATACCACCCAACAGAGCCAAATACCACAGTCCATCACAAAATACATCCCCAAAAACTTCCACTGGCCAGCTTTAAGGAGAGCTCAGACACCCTCTGGGCATTGGCCCACTGGGAAATTTCCCTGTAAGGTCTATGGCCAATCTTCCCCTGCCTCGTTCTCACTGCCTCTCTTCTTGGCAGACCAAACATCAATGGTATTTCACAGGACCTCACTGTCCTCAATGTCAGATTCAGCAAGTATCACTTTAGGTACCTTTATAAGCTGCCAGAATCCCTTAGGGTATGGCCACAAGGTCAGGTTTCTGCATGCAGTTTTGAAAGACCAGGAGTGAATTCAAAAAACAGAAGATGTCATAGTGGTCATTTATACTTTCTCTCTGTCTACCATCAACCCTTGATTTTGGCTTTCAAAACCGCATGCAGAAACCTGACCATGTGGCCGTACCCTTACTGCCATTTGTCATGATACTGTAACTCAGTCTCATGTGGCATCTGTAACTCAACATAAAACTCCAAGACAAAAAAAAAATTGACTTGACAGACTGAAGATGAAAGAGCAATTAAACACTGTGGATAGAGCACAGAAGCTTGAATGATAGCTAAGATAGAGCGAACACATAGTAAAAGAAACAATGGACAAGACGAGAACACATAGAGAGCTTTATATGACAATACTATTTCAGTACTACATGGCACTGGTATTTGGCCACAGATATCAACTACAAAACTGGTTTCTAAAACTTCCTGCAAAAAATACTTGACAGCTTTATCTCACATAGATGAGACGTGACAACCACAAAACACGCCAAAACTAAAAGAATGCTCCTCATACCGTACATGCACCACACCCAAGTTTGGTTGACTATATCTTTACGAAATGGCAAAAATTGTGTCCATGTTTAAATATGAAACTTTAGCCCGAACCAGTTAAAGAGATTCTAAGATTGATGGCCTATGCCCGAGATCCATAACAGCAATTTGCATTTTTTACATGGTAAAAACCACAAATTAATACTTCACATAAATGTACAGTTTGCTAAAAACTATTTATTGTGCAAAATAAATTCCAAGCTGCAGTCAAAACTGGTCCAGAACATTTGCTGTAACAATCGGTATAGGACGTGACATAAAAGTCTACCAGTGGTGCCCGGGTGCTGCCACTGCGGGGAGAAGGTTGAAGGCTATCATAACGTTTCACAAATATGATTGCTTTCATTGACAATCGCTTATCTCTATCCATAGGGACTCCAAAAAATGAATATTTATTATACAGTGCACACAAAGGAAAGAGTGCTGGACCTAAAAAGAAAAGGGCAGAGGTGGAGCTTCAGCTTTTCAGCTGGCTCAGACCTTTGAGAACAACTCTGCAGTCATCATGACGTCCATGGCTTGTCACCCATGGAGGGTGTGCGTGGAGACACCCAATCATAAGACAATGACCAGGTTACTGCTCTAGGTAGTGTCAACTCCACACACTGCCTGCTTCCAAGGCTGAAGTCCCTATTTACCCAAGGTATATGGGATCCTGCTTTAAACAATGCATAACCATTGTCAACAAAAAACCGAACCTGAACTGTTTGTCCACCCTGGTGTGAAGACAGAGGTAAATTTTGCTCCACAAAATGTTCTAACCTTGTTTACCTAGGATTTTGATTTAAAAAAACATTAGAACTGAAAAAAAAAAAGTTTACCTTTAGGCTCCATTCACACGACCGTATGTTGTCCGCAAAAAAACGGATCCGTGTCCGCAAAAAAACAGATTGCATTCCGTTTTTTTGCTGATCCATAGACTTCAATAGGACATGGCCCTATTGAAGTCTATGGATCAGCAAAAAAACGGAATGCAATCCGTTTTTTTGCGGACACGGATCCGTTTTTTTGCGGACAACATACGGTCGTGTGAATGGAGCCTTAGTCATTGGTTATCATAAAATGATTCTGTCTCCAGGGCAGACAGATAACTTGAAACTAAAGTAGGAGTTATCTCCATAAGTATTCCAGATCACGTAGCACCTACAAAATGCATCTCTCTCTGGAGCCTGTCCATGATTACTGAATTCAGTGAGAGCATCCGTCAGCAGATTTGCACCTATGACACTGGCTGACCTGTTACATGTGCACTTGGCAGCTGAAGGCATCTTCGTTGGTCCCATGTCCATATGTGCCCGTATTGCTGAGAAAAATGATGTTTTAATGAGCCTCTAAGAGCAACGGGGGCGTTGCCGTTACACCTATAGACTCTGCTTCTCTGCAACTGCTGTGCCCCCCTACACTTTGATTGACTTTAGGAGGTCAGGGCCAGGCATGATGACGTTTACACTGCCTGGCCCTGTCAATCAAAGTGCAGAGGGTGCAGCAGTTGCAGAGAGAGCAGAGCCTCTAGGTGCAACAGCAACGCCCCATTGCTCCTAGATGCTCATTTGCATATATTAAATTAAACATATGAACATGGGATCAACACAGATGTCTTCAGCCTCCAAGAGCACACGTAACAGGTCAGCCAGTGTCATAGGGAAAAAGCTGCTGATAGATGCCCTTTATAGGGTTTACCTTAAGAAACTAATCACCTATCCACAAGACAGCTAAACTGATCACAAGAACATGAGTCACATGTCTCCCCTTAAAATAGATGGGCAACCGTGCTGTTGCCCCATTCTGATGAAGATAGCCAAGTACAGTGCTCAGCTATCTCCATCAGTTCCATAGACTTTGAATGGAGCAGCTTGCACGTTTAACTGCGACTGCATGCAAATGGGAGCCACAGGACTTTCAGTTGGTCAGACCTCCACTGATCTAGCAGTTCTCACCTATCCGGTGGCTAGGTAATAATAAATGATTACCGAAATACACCCCTTCGGCATTGTCTCTGCTCCGTGCCACACTCATCCTGTTAAAGTGGTTATCCTACAAAGAATATTTTTTTTATAAAGGGGTTTTCAGGGCTCCTATATTGATTACTTATCCTCAGGCTGTTTGTTCGCATCCATGTGAGTTCTACCCCCCACCCATGGGCGTAGCTATAGGGGTGCAAAGGTAGCAGTTGCTACCGGGCCCAGGAGCCTGAGGGGGCCCAAAGATCCTTGTGCCGCATAAGAAGACACACAAAGCACTGAGGGAAGGGGGCCCAAGCTGCACTTTTGCACCAGGGCCCATGAGCTGTTAGCTACGCTCCTGCCCCCACCCAAGCTACCTTTGTCTTGAGTTTTGCATCCTTGTGGAGCCTTGCACCCCATGATTCCAATGGATCGTTGAGGCCGACTTCTATATCGCGAAGATTTAGGTAAGAAGGACTAGTGCCATCAGTATTCTTGCTTCGTGTTATCCTCAGGATAGGTCATCAATATCTAATAGGTGGGGCCCTGACACCCAGCATGGGAAGAGCACTGCAGCCTCCTCACAGCTTACCAAGTACAGAGCCGTACATTGTACAGTATAGCAGCTTGGTATTGCAGCCCCCTTGAATGGGACTGATTTGCACCTAGGCCGTGAGACTAACGAAGGTGATGTAATTGACCTAGGAAGAGGCTGCGGTGCTTGCCAGAGCGCCATGACCTCTTCAAACAGCTGATCAACTGGGGTGCGGAGAGTTGGACCTCACCAATCAGATATTGATGACTTATCCTGAGCAGGTCATCAATATAAGAATCTCAGAAAACTCCTTTAATATGATAAATATTTTTTGTATTTACATTCATCTTAAAAATTACTTCTATCCTCAGATATTCTCCAGATATGCAGTGGATGCCTGATATGGTGAGCAGACTGTTCAGCATGCCCTCTGCAAAGCAGACAAGACGCTGCGGCTCCAGAAGCTGTCGACTCACCACACTACTGATCCCTTGCATAATTGAAGGAGTAAGACTGAGCATGTGCGTCCACCTTAACATATTTACTAAGTTGGACACAAAAAGACTAAAACAGAAAACAGATATCTCATCTGGCGTGTGTGAATCGCAGCGGTAACTGTTGCAGAGTAATCCCGAAACGCCACTTGTATACCAAAAGAGAAAGAGTAGTTCCGCGCGGTCTTAGTTATGGTTAGCTAGTGCTTGCATGTGATGTGTAATCCCACAAGCGTCCTTCCTCTTATATGTTAACGGTGTTCCTGTAGCCCACAGGGTACTTCAGATCCAAAATGTTAAAAAACTTTTTCCTCAATGTCGAGTGTCTCGTTATCTCTCCTCACGTCAGCAAAAAAGGTCCTGAAAAGGGATGTGCGCATAGTGCTCACCGTGGTTTTAATAAAATAAATTATTTTGGCTGTACTTACAAGATGTAAAACTTGCTTCATTCATAACAAAATACCGTAAAAAACATAGGAGGGGTATGGGAGGAGTGCTAATAGTTAATCCCTGTATAGGAAACAAAGCGGGTTATTAGCTACCTGTTGGAAGGGTTATGCGAGAGTATAAAAATTTGGTGTTAAGTCTATTGTTTTAGAATACAAAATGAAGCCGTACTTGTGTATTTTAAGGAATGTATGTTTGTAAATCACTAGATCTGATGGAGATTTGTTTTTTAAATGTGCAAGGGGTTTTATGCAAATAAGGAAAAAAGCAGGCGGATATGATGCTGCAAGTGGGAGGTTTAAAAGCAGGGGCGTAGCTAACGGCTCATGGGCCCTGGTGCAAGAGTTCAGCTTGGGCCCCCCTTCCCTCAGTGCTTTGTGTGTCTTCTTATGCGGCACAAGGGTCTTTGGGCCCCCTCAGGCTCCTGGGCCCGGGAGCGACTGCTACCTCTGCACCCCCTATAGCTACGCCCATGCTTCAATGCAAGAACGCAAGAAGTATACACACAAGAAGTATACAAGAAGAATACACACCGTATATAGCTGGTGTATGGGTCAGTCCAGCATTATTGCACACCATGTGGTGTCTGAAGAATTTTTTTACTGCACATTTATCAAATTTATTTCGCCCTGATTTTAATTGCTAATATATTTACAAATTAAAATCAGGGCGAAATTTGATAGATGTGCAGTGAAAAAATTCATCAGACAGCACATGGTGTGCAATAATGCTGGACTGACCCATACACCGGCTATACATGGACGGACCGGTAATATTGTATATAGCTGGTGTATGGGTCAGTCCAGCATTATTGCACACAAGGCTCACAGTCACTGCCTGCCCCAGGGCCAGTGCCCCTCCCTGGCGCAGGCTCACACACTGCCTGCCTGCGGCCTGCCCACTGGCACACACACAGTGTCATTAAGTGCCCAGCCAGTCAGCAACAGACAGTCCCACTCCCATCACACTGGGGGCCTGGGGCGCTGCCTGCAGCCTGCCCCTGGCAGGCTGGCACAGTGGCACCCACACTTGCTTGCAGTGCTCCTCCTGGCTCACAGTCACAGCAGTCACTGCCTGGCCTGCCCCAGGGGCCAGGGCCAGTGCCCCTGCCTGGTGCAGGCCCACACACTGCCTGCCTGCGGCCTGCCCCTTTGGCCTGGCACACACACACAGTGAGTAGTGCCCACTTGCCCACCACTGCCCAGCCAGTCAGCCACATACAAACAAAAAATTTTAACAGCACTCTGCAACCAGAACTCTGCCCTGCCTCTATGACAGAAGCTGTAAGAGGTAGTTAGTGTACATTTTGATCAAAAGGTAATAAGCCACTCGCCACGCCAAGGCCCCCTCGTGAGTGGTCCTAACGCTAAATCCTACCTGTTATGGGCCATGACAGCCACATAAAATCCAGGGAGTGCGGGCCCAGCATGCATGCTGGGATCAACCATACTTATTAACCCTTTCTGGTGCTATAACAGCCTCCATTAGATCCAGGGACGCAGGTACCAACATGCATGCTGAGCCCACTGTGTACTCCTCCTGGAACCGGATGGTTACTAGCAGGCACTATTCCTAACGCTAAATCCTACCTGTTATGGGCCATGGCAGCCACATAAAATCCAGGGAGTGCGGGCCCAGAATGCATGCTGGGATCAACCGTACCTATTAACCCTTCTGGTTGCTAGTAACCATCCGGTTCCAGGAGGAGTACACAGTGGGCTCAGCATGCATGTTGGTACCTGCGTACCTGGATCTAATGGAGGCTGTTATAGCACCAGAAAGGGTTAATAGGTACGGTTGATCCCAGCATGCATTCTGGGCCCGCACTCCTGGATTTTATGTGGCTGCCATGGCCCATAACAGGTAGGATTTAGTGTTAGGAATAGTGCCTGCTAGTAACCATCCGGTTCCAGGAGGAGTACACAGTGGGCTCAGCATGCATGTTGGTACCTGCGTCCCTGGATCTAATGGAGGCTGTTATAGCACCAGAAAGGGTTAATAAGTATGGTTGATCCCAGCATGCATGCTGGGCCCGCACTCCCTGGATTTTATGTGGCTGTCATGGCCCATAACAGGTAGGATTTAGCGTTAGGACCACTCACGAGGGGGCCTTGGCGTGGCGAGTGGCTTATTACCTTTTGATCAAAATGTACATTAACTACCTCTTACAGCTTCTGTCATAGAGGCAGGGCAGAGTTCTGGTTGCAGAGTGCTGTTAAAAATTTTTGTTTGTATATATATGTGCCACAGTAACGTGCACCTGCAGACAGGGACGTGCTGACTGACCCCCATTTGTGTTTCTGTTTAGTATATGTTGGAGGTGTGGCAGCCTCCTTCACAGTCGTGCACACCTGACTAGTTTGTCTGCCTTAGAGGCTGGTTTTAATCAGGGTGAGTACAAAACTGAACTTGCTTTCATAGTGCCTGCTAGTAACCATCCGGTTCCAGGAGGAGTACACAGTGGGCTCAGCATGCATGTTGGTACCTGCGTCCCTGGATCTAATGGAGGCTGTTATAGCACCAGAAAGGGTTAATAGGTACGGTTGATCCCAGCATGCATTCTGGGCCCGCACTCCCTGGATTTTATGTGGCTATCATGGCCCATAACAGGTAGGATTTAGCGTTAGGAGCCTGCTAGTAACCATCCGGTTCCAGGAGGAGTACACAGTGGGCTCCGCATGCGTGTTGGTACCTGCGTCCCTGGATCTAATGGAGGCTGTTATAGCACCAGAAAGGGTTAATAAGTATGGTTGATCCCAGCATGCATGCTGGGCCCGCACTCCCTGGATTTTATGTGGCTGTCATGGCCCATAACAGGTAGGATTTAGCGTTAGGACCACTCACGAGGGGGCCTTGGCGTGGCGAGTGGCTTATTACCTTTTGATCAAAATGTACACTAACTACCTCTTACAGCTTCTGTCATAGAAGCGGGGCAGAGTTCTGGTTGCAGAGTGCTGTTAAAATTTTTTGTTTGTATATATATGTGCCACAGTAACGTGCACCTGCAGACAGGGACGTGCTGACTGACCCCCCATTTGTGTTTCTGTTTAGTATATGTTGGAGGTGTGGCGGCCTCCTTCACAGTCGTGTACACCTGACTAGTTTGTCTGCCTTAGAGGCTGGTTTTAATCAGAGTGAGTACAAAACTGAACTTGCTTACATAGTGCCTGCTAGTAACCATCCGGTTCCAGGAGGAGTACACAGTGGGCTCAGCATGCATGTTGGTACCTGCGTCCCTGGATCTAATGGAGGCTGTTATAGCACCAGAAAGGGTTAATAGGTACGGTTGATCCCAGCATGCATTCTGGGCCCGCACTCCCTGGATTTTATGTGGCTGCCATGGCCCATAACAGGTAGGATTTAGCGTTAGGAATAGTGCCTGCTAGTAACCATCCGGTTCCAGGAGGAGTACACAGTGGGCTCAGCATGCATGTTGGTACCTGCGTCCCTGGATCTAATGGAGGCTGTTATAGCACCAGAAAGGGTTAATAAGTATGGTTGATCCCAGCATGCATGCTGGGCCCGCACTCCCTGGATTTTATGTGGCTGTCATGGCCCATAACAGGTAGGATTTAGCGTTAGGACCACTCATGAGGGGGCCTTGGCGTGGCGAGTGGCTTATTACCTTTTGATCAAAATGTACACTAACTACCTCTTACAGCTTCTGTCATAGAGGCAGGGCAGAGTTTTGGTTGCAGAGTGCTGTTAAAATTTTTTGTTTGTATATATATGTGCCACAGTAACGTGCACCTGCAGACAGGGACGTGCTGACTGACCCCCCATTTGTGTTTCAGCCAGTCAGCCACAGTCCACAGAGTCTAGTCCCAGACCGAGTTCCACTCCATGATCCCATTCCCCATCCTATCACGCTGGAGGGTGGGCGCTGCACTGCCTGCGCCTGCCCCGGCCGGCCTAACACTCACTCTCCTTGCGCTGCGCCGCGCGCCACCGCACTGCCGCCAGCTTCTGAGTTCTGAGAGTCTGGGAGCCAGAGATGCGCCGAAACCACGCCTCCTCAGACCTCACTCTGTCACTCACTCTCTGCTTTCGCCCCCTCTGGCACGTGAACCGCCCACAGCCTGCGCTGCGCCCTATTAGAGTTAGTTCTCCGTAGTGGCCTGGATTTTGATGGAGGAGGCGGTGGGGGGCCCGTGGGGGGGGGGCCCAATTGTGACTGCTGCGACCCCTGTAGCTACGCCACTGTTTAAAAGCACTTGCACTGAATACAAATGGTGACACGCCCCTGATGAAGCGGTGCGAAACCTGGATCGGGCTATATAGATATCGAGACACTCGGCATTGATTAAAGTTTTTTAACATTTTGTATCTGAAGTACTCTGTGGGCTACAGGAACACCGTGTAATCGCACAGACACATAAGAGGAAGGACGCTTGTGGGATTACACATCGCATGCAAGTACTAACTAACCCTAACTAAGACTGCGCGGAACTACTCTTTCTCTTTTGACACAGAAAGACTGTTTATTAGAAACATCATGTGGCCCTTTTCTAATACTCTTCTCTACTCTTGGATCATCTACAAATATAAGGATTTTTTTTAAAGTATAAATGCAAAAAAAAAGTTATAATTATGGACTAGATTTAGCTAGAAACAATGGGGGTCATTTATTAAGAACGACATTTTAGATGCCGGTCTTAATAAACCCTATATCTGTTGGTGGATCTGCCGAAGTTATGAAGAGGCACCGGCTTCCTTGCTGTCTCACATTTAGACCATTTTTTACATCTAAAACAGGCATAGAAAATGATTAACCGCTTCAGCCCCCCTAGCTTAAACACCCTTAATGACCAGGCCACTTTTTACAATTCCGCACTACACTACTTTCACCGTTTATTGCTCCTTCATGCAACTTACCACCCAAATGAATTTTACCTCCTTTTCTTCTCACTAATAGAGCTTTCATTTGGTGGTATTTCATTGCTGCTGACATTTTTACTTTTTTTGCTATTAATCAAAAATTACCGAAATTTTTGCAAAAAAATGACATTTTCACTTTCTGTTGTAAAATTTTTCAAAAAAACTACATTTCTATATAAATTTTTCTCTAAATTTATTGTTCTACATGTCTTTGATAAAAAAAAATCCAATAAGTGTATATTTATTGGTTTGGGTAAAAGTTATAGCGTTTACAAACTATGGTGCAAAAAAGTGAATTTCGGCATTTTGAAGCAGCTCTGACTTTCTGAGCGCCTGTCATGTTTCTTCAGGTGCTAGAATGCCAGGATAGTATAAATATCCCCCAAATTACACCATTTTAGAAAGAAGACACCCCAAAGTATTCGCGGAGGGGCTTGGTGAGTTCATGTATCATTTCATTTTTTCACAAGTTAGCGGAAATTGACACTTTCTGAGAAAAAAAAAAAAAAAAGTTTCAATTTCTGATAACTTCTGGCAAAAAAAAAAAAATCTCAGACGGACTCACTATGCCCCTCAGTGAATACCTTGGGGTGTCTACTTTCGAAATGGAGTCATTTGTGGGGTGTGTTTACTGTTCTGGCATTTTGGGCGAGGGCTAAATTGTGAGCCGCCATGTAAAACCTAAAGGTACTCGTTGGAATTTGGGCCCTTTTGCACACCAGGCTGCAAAAAGCGGCACTTATGTGGTATCGCCGTACTCAGGAGAAGTAGGGCAATGTGTTTTAGGGTGTATTTTTACATATACCCATGTTGGGTGAGAGAAATATCTCTGTAAATTGTCAACTTTGTATAAAAAATTTTAAAAGTTGTCGTTTACAGAGATATTTTCACACAAAGTAATAGGTATATATAAAAATACACCCCAAACTACTGCACTACTTCTCCAATGCAGCATACCATGTGTGCCACTTTTGCAGCCTGGAATGCATAAAGGCCCTAAAACAAGAGTACCTTTAGAGATTTCACAGGGCATTTTTACGCATTTGGATTCCAGACTTCTTCTCACCCTTTAGGGGCCCCTAAAATGCCAGGACAGTATAAATACCCCACATGTGACCCCATTTTGGAAAGAAGACACCCCAAGGTATTCTGTGAGGGGTATGGTGAGTTCATGCAAAATTTTATTTTTGTCACAAGTTAGTGGAATATGAGACTTTGTAAAAAACAAAATTAAAAAAAAAAAAAAACAATTTCCGCTGACTTGTGCCAAAAATAAAAATTCTGTGGACTCACCATGCCCCTCACGGAATACCTTGGGGTGTCTTCTTTCCAAAATGGGGTCACATGTGGGGTATTTATACTCACCTGGCATTTTAGGGGCCCCTAAAGTGTGAGAATCCAAATGCATAAAAATGGCCTGTGAAATCCTAAAGGTACTCATTGGTTTTAGGGCCCCTTTGCGCATCTTGGCTGCAAAAAGTGTCACTCATGTGGTATCGCCGTACTCAGGAGAAGTGGGGCAATGTGGTTTGGGGTGTATTTTTATATATACCCATGCTTAGTGAGAGAAATATCTCTGTAAATGACAACTTTTTACATTTTTTATTCAAAGTTGTCAATATACAGAGATATTTCTCTCACCCAGCATGGTATATGTAAATACACCCCAAGCTCATGCCCTACTTCTCCTGAGTACGACGTTACCATGGTGACACTTTGCAGGCAAATGCAAAGGCAAATTCAATGAGTACCTTTAGGAAGGAGCATTTTTACGCATTTTTCTTCTCACGCTTTAGGGCCCCTAAAATGCCAGGGCAGTAAAATACCCACGTGTGACCCCATTTTGAAAGAAGACACCCCAAGGTATTCCATGAGGGGCATGGCGAGTTCATAGAATATTTTTTTGGCACAAGTTAGTGAAGTGATTTTTATTGTTTTTCTCACAAAGTCTCCCTTTCCGCTAACTTTTGACAAAAGTTTAATTTTCATGAACTCATTATGCCCCTCAGCGAATACCTTAGGGTGTCTTCTTTCCAAAATGGGGTCACATGTGGGGTATTTATACTGCCCTGGCATTTTAGGGGCCCTAAAGCGTGAGAAGAAAAATGCGTAAAAATGCCCTCCTAAAGGTACTCATTGGAATTTGGGCCCCTTTACGCATCTTGCCTGCAAAAAGTGTCACTCATGTGGTATCGCCGTACTCAGGAGAAGTAGGGCGATGTGTTTTGGGGTGTATTTTTACATATACCCATGCTGGGTGAGAGAAATATCTCTGTATATTGACAACTTTGAATAAAAAATGTAAAAGTTGTCGTTTACAGCGATATTTCTCACACCCAATAATAGTATATGTAAATACACCCCAAACTCATGCCTACTTCTCCTGAGTGCAGCGATCCATGGTGTTACTTTGCAGCCAAATGCAAAGGCCCTAAAACAATGAGTACCTTTAGAATTTCACAGAGCCATTTTACGCATTTGGATTCTCACGCTTTAGGACCCCTAAAATGCCAGGGCAGTATAAATACCCCACAAGTGACCCCATTGTGGAAAGAAGACACCCCAAGGTATTCTGTGAGGGGCATGGCGAGTTCACAGAAAAAAAATTTGGCACAAGTTAGCGGAAATTGTTTTTTTTTTTTTTTTTACAGTCTCATATTCCACTAACTTGTGACAAAAATAAAATTTTCCATGAACTCGCCATGCCCCTCACGGAATACCTTAGGGTGTCTTCTTTCTAAAATGGGGTCACATGTGGGGTTTTGTACTGCCCTGGCATTTGAGGTCTCCATAATCATTACACGTATGGCCAGCATTAGGAGTTTCTGCGATTCTCCGTATATTGAGCATACGGGTAATGAGATTTTTCCGTTCAGCCTCTGCGCTGAAAAAAAAAAAAATGAGCGGCACAGATTTTTCATTCGCATCGATCAATGTGGATGAAAAAATCTCTGCCAAATCAGTGACTGCGGTGCGGTGGGCTGGGCGCTAGCTACCTAACAAGTAGCTAACTAACTGGCGGTGATAAGGGACCCTTATGCCCCATTCATACGTCCGAAATTCTGTTTGCGGAGCGGAATTGCGGACCCATTCATTTCTATGGGGACAGACTTTGTCCCGCTCGGATCGAATTACGGATCCGCGCTTCGAGTCTGCACTTCCGTTCATAAAAATATAGAACATGTCCTATTCTTGTCCGCAGTTGCGGACAAGAAAAGCATTTTCTATATAGTTCTGGCAATGTGCGGATCTGCAAAATGCGGAAAGCACATTGCCGGTGTCCGTGTTTTGAGGATCCGCGGATCGGATCGCGATCGCGGATCGGATCAGCGGATCCGTGAATCCACGGATCCGTGAATCACGGATCCGCAAAACACATATGGGCGTCGAATGGAGCCTTACAAGGGGTGTGATCAATGACAGGGGGTGATCAGGGGTCTAGATGGAGTGATCAAGGGGTTAATAGGTGAGGGGTGGGGTGGGGGGTTAGTGTAGTGTTTGGTGCAACTTTTACTGTGTTACCTGGTCCTCTGGTGGTCGATCCCAGAAAATGGGACCACCAGAGGACCAGGTAGCAGCTATATCAGGCGCTGTTCATAAAACAGCGTCTGATATAGCTGTTTGATGCGATTTATATCGCATCTACAGCCTGCCAGCGATTGATCATCGCTGGCAGGCTGTAGTCCAACTCTCGAGCCGCTTCACTGTGAGCAGCGCCGTGCAGCGTTCACAGGAACTCTCGCGTCTCGCGAGATGACGCCCCGGCGCGTCAAACAGAAGATCCCGGCCGCCCGCAGGACGCAATCCTGCGAATGCGGCGGTCGGGCGCTGGTTAATGAGATGGGCCTGCCAGCATGCCCCCTTACCCACCCACACCATGCGCACTTTTTTTAGACCTGGCGTGAGCGGGGAAAAGTTGCAGATTGTGGCACAACTAACCGATGCACTGCAATCTGCGCCTGAAATACACCTAATATAAGTGTATTTCTGGATGATAAATGACCCCCAATATTCTTTGTGGGACAGGGATGCATTGTAAAAACTGCACAGGACAAGAAAGCTGAGAAAAGTTCAGAAGCCATTGTGTTTCAATCTAGCAATTCTGACCCCACAATCGTCAAATGGCAGTGTATCCTATTAATATGCTCTTACTTGAGTAACCCTTTAATCAGGGGCGTTGCTAGGTTAAAACATTCGAGGCCTGGGCCCCTGATGTTTTGTCCCAGGCCCCGAATGTCCTGCCTGCTAGATACAACTGTATTGCCGTCCTCAGGACTGCAATAGCTGAAGGACCTGTGGTGACATGACAGGTCATGTGACCAGTAAAACAAGCAGTGGTTGAGAAGGACCTGCGATTATGTCACTATCATGTGACCAGTGCAGGCGAGGTCGGCAGTGAAGAGGAGAAGTCCTGGGGGAAGAAGCTGAGGTGATGTCTGCTACATGAGGAGAGGTAAGTGAAGGGAGAGGCAGAGGAATGCTCGGAGTTGTGGTTATTTAACCACTTCAGCCCCCCTAGCTTAAACACCCTTAATGACCAGGCCACTTTTTACAATTCCGCACTACACTACTTTCACCGTTTATTGCTCTGTCATGCAACTTACCACCCAAATGAATTTTACCTCCTTTTCTTCTCACTAATAGAGCTTTCATTTGGTGGTATTTCATTGCTGCTGACATTTTTACTTTTTGCTATTAATCAAAAATTACCGAAATTTTGCAAAAAAATGACATTTTCACTTTCTGTTGTAAAATTTTTTAAAAAAACTACATTTCTATATAAATTTTTCTCTAAATTTATTGTTCTACATGTCTTTGATAAAAAAAAATCCAATAAGTGTATATTTATTGGTTTGGGTAAAAGTTATAGCGTTTACAAACTATGGTGCAAAAAAGTGAATTTCCTCATTTTGAAGCAGCTCTGACTTTCTGAGCGCCTGTCATGTTTCTTCAGGTGCTAGAATGTCAGGATAGTATAAATACCCCCAAATGACACCATTTTAGAAAGAAGACACCCCAAAGTATTCGCGGAGGGGCTTGGTGAGTTCATGTATCATTTCATTTTTTCACAAGTTAGCGGAAAATGACACTTTCTGAGAAAAAAAAAAAAAAAAGTTTCAATTTCTGATAACTTCTGGCAAAAAAAAAAATCTCAGACGGACTCACTATGCCCCTCAGTGAATACCTTGGGGTGTCTACTTTCGAAATGGAGTCATTTGTGGGGTGTGTTTACTGTTCTGGCATTTTGGGCGGGGCTAAATGTGAGCCGCCATGTAAAACCTAAAGGTACTCGTTGGAATTTGGGCCCCTTTGCGCACCCAGGCTGCAAAAAGTGTCACTCATGTGGTATCGCCGTACTCAGGAGAAGTAGGGCAATGTGTTTTGGGGTGTATTTTTACATATACCCATGTTGGGTGAGAGAAATATCTCTGTAAATTGTCAACTTTGTATAAAAATTTTTAAAAGTTGTAGTTTACAGAGATATTTTCACACAAAGTATGGGTATATATAAAATACACCCCAAGCCATTGCCCTACTTCTCCTGAGTACGGCGATACCACATGTGTGCACTTTTGCAGCCTGGATCGCAAAGGACCTAAAACCAATGAGTACCTTTAGAGATTTCACAGGGCATTTTTACGCATTTGGATTCAGACTTCTTCTCACGCTTTAGGGGCCCTAAAATGCCAGGACAGTATAAATACCCCACATGTGACCCCATTTTGGAAAGAAGACACCCCAAGGTATTCTGTGAGGGGTATGGTGAGTTCATGTAAAATTTTATTTTTGTCACAAGTTAGTGGAATATGAGACTTTGTAAAAAACAAAATAAAAAAAAAAAAAATACAATTTCCGCTGACTTGTGCCAAAAATAAAAATTCTGTGGACTCACCATGCCCCTCACGGAATACCTTGGGGTGTCTTCTTTCCAAAATGGGGTCACATGTGGGGTATTTATACTCACCTGGCATTTTAGGGGCCCCTAAAGTGTGAGAATCCAAATGCATAAAAATGGCCTGTGAAATCCTAAAGGTACTCATTGGTTTTAGGGCCCCTTTGCGCATCTTGGCTGCAAAAAAGTGTCACTCATGTGGTATCGCCGTACTCAGGAGAAGTAGGGCAATGTGTTTTGGGGTGTATTTTTACATATACCCATGCTGCGTGTGAAATATCGCTGTAAGCGACAACTTTTTACATTTTTTTATTCAAAGTTGTCAATATACATATCTCAGTATATTGACAGCTTTGAATAAAAATGTAAAAAGTTGTCATTTACAGATATTTCTCACCAACATGGCATATGTAAATACACCCCACTACTTCTCCTGATACGGCATACTACATGTGTGGCACTTTGCAGCAAAGATCTTAGCAACCAATGAGTACCTTTAGGATTTCACAGGCCATTTTACGCATTTGGATTCTCACGCTTTAGGACCCTAAAATGCCAGGGCAGTATAAATACCCCCATGTGACCCCATTGTGGAAAGAAGACACCCCAAGGTATTCTGTGAGGGTATGGCGAGTTCACAGAAAAAAAATTTGGCACAAGTTAGCGGAAATTGTTTTTTTTTTTTTTACAGTCTCATATTCCACTAACTTGTGACAAAAATAAAATTTTCCATGAACTCACCATACCCCTCACGGAATACCTTAGGGTGTCTTCTTTCTAAAATGGGGTCACATGTGAGGTATTTATACTGCCCTGGCATTTGAGGGTCTCCGCAATCATTACACGTATGGCCAGCATTAGGAGTTTCTGCGATTCTCCGTATATTGAGCATACGGGTAATGAGATTTTTTCCGTTCAGCCTCTGCGCTGAAAAAAAAAAAATGAACGGCACAGATTTTTCATTCGCATCGGTCAATGTGGATGAAAAATCTCTGCCCAAAATCAGTGACTGCGGTGCGGTGGGCTGGGCGCTAGCTACCTAACAAGTAGCTAACTAACTGGCGGTGATAAGGGACCCTTATGCCCCATTCACACGTCCGCAATTCTGTTTGCGGAACGGAATTGCGGACCCATTCATTTCTATGGGGACAGACTTTGTCCCGCTCGGATCCGGAATTACGGATCCGCGCTTCCGGGTCTGCACTTCCGTTCCGCAAAAATATAAATACAGTCCCATATAAATAACATCACTCCTTCCTACACCCACCATCAACACACAGTTCCATGTAAATAATTTACCTTTCCTTCAGCCCTAACATATAGTCCCAGTTAACCGCTTCAGGACCGCCGTACGCAGGATTGCGTCCTGCGGGCGGTCCTGCTCTTCTGTTTGGACGCGCCGGGGCGTCATCTCGCGAGACGCGAGAGTTCCTGTGAACGCGCGCGCGTTATTTTCTATATAGTTCTGGCAATGTGCGGATCTGCAAAATGCGGAAAGCACATTGCCGGTGTCCGTGTTTTGAGGATCCGCGGATCGGATCCGTGGATCCGTGAATCCACAGATCCGTGAATCCACGGATCCGCAAAACACATATGGACGTCTGAATGGAGCCTTACAGAGGTGTGATCAATGACAGGGGGTGATCAGGGGGTCTAGATGGGGTGATCAAGGGGTTAATAGGTGAGGGGGGTGGGGGGTTAGTGTAGTGTTTGGTGCAACTTTTACTGTGTTACCTGGTCCTCTGGTGGTCGATCCCAGAAAATGGGACCACCAGAGGACCAGGTAGCAGCTATATCAGACGCTGTTCATAAAACAGCGTCTGATATAGCTGTTTGATGCGATTTATATCGCATCTACAGCCTGCCAGCGATTGATCATCGCTGGCAGGCTGTAGTCGAACTCTCGAGACGCGCGACGCTGTGAACGCTGTTCACAGGAACTCTCGCGTCTCGCGAGATGACGCCCCGGCGCGTCCAAACAGAAGAGCAGGACCGCCCGCAGGACGCAATCCTGCGTACGGCGGTCCTGAAGCGGTTAACTGGGACTGTATGTTAGGGCTGAAGGGAAGGTAAGTTATTTACATGGAACTGTGTGTTGATGGTGGGTGTAGGAAGGAGTGATGTTATTTATATGGGACTGTATGTTGGAGGGGGCTGTGCAAAATAAATGTGGAGCCCCAGTATTGGGTCTATAACACAGTTTATTTTGCATATTACTGTTTCCCAGGGAGCTTTTCACTTTGGATTGCTGTGTTGAGACTCTTAAATGAGGCTCCGCAGTGTTTTCTGTAGCTGGTCTTCCTGAGATCAGCTATTGTTTTGTTTGATAGTGGCTGTGGAAGCGAGTGATGTTATTTACATGGGACTGAATGTTAGAGGGGGCAGGAGCAGGGTGATGTTATTTACATGGGACTAAATGTTAGAGGGGGCTTGAGCAGGGTGATGTTATTCACATGGAACTGAATGTTACAGGGGTCTGAAGGAGGGAGTGATATTATTTACATGGGACTAAATGTTGAGGGGGCGATGTTATTTACATGGGACTGTATGTTGAAGGTTGCTGGTGGGGGGAATTGTGTTATTTACATGGGACTGAATGTTAAACGGGTGATGTTTACACAGGATTGCATATTGGAGGCAGCTGGGGAGGGGGTGGTAATATTTACTTAGGACTGTATGTTGAAGGCGGCTGGGAGGAGGTGATGTTATTTACATGGGACTGTATTTTGGAGGGGACTGTAGATAGAGGGGGATGTTATTTACATGGGACTGTATATTGGAGAGGGCTAGAGATATGGTGTGATGTTATTTACATGGGACTGTATGGTGGATAGAGGAATATAACTACAGGGGGCACTGCAGGGGGCATTTTAAATACTGGGGGCACTTCAGGGTGAGCATTATAACAGTAGGGGGCACTGTAGGGGTATGATAAATACAGAGGACATTATAGGCATTCTTATTACTACTGGGGGCTCTATAGGAGGGACTTATAGATCCGCCTTATTTCTACTAAGAGCACTATGGGGGCCTTATTACTACTGAGGGGTATGTAGAGAGCTTTATTACCACTGGGGGAAAAATAGGGGGCCTTATTTCTACTGGAGGCTCTGTGAGGGCATTATTAATACTGGAGGGCTCTTCTACTAATGGGGGCACTCATGGGGAGCGTTATCACGGTTGTGGGCACTGGAGGGGGCAGTATTACTAATGAGGGCATTCTAGAAAGGGAATTACTATTGGTCAGACTTGGAGGAGCACTATTACTATGGGGGCACAAATTTTTCTTCAGGATAGTATTTGGCGGTGTTGGGGGGCACAGCGAGCAGCAGGATAACACTGTGGGGACTCCAGGTTGGAGGATGATGATAGAAATGTGAGGAAGCTACGATGTCCGTGTTTCACACTCTGCAGAGACGAGGCGGCTGAGAGAAGTTGTACGGACCAAATGGAGAAGATGATGACAGAGAAGACCTACATCGGCGGAGACGTCACCTGGCGGCGCTGGATGTGACAGGTATGTGCTGCTGTATAGCAAGTACAGGACTTAGAGAACTGGGCCATATCATTGGGGCTTGGGCCCCGGATCTTTGGAGACCCTAGCAACGCCCCTGGCTCAAGCATGGAAGGGTCAGGGTGCGGAGCAGGTTTTATATTCCTGAGAAGCAGACAGATTACAGGTGAGAACAGTACAAATGTGGCAACGGAGAACACTAGTGAGGGCAGACACGTAGCTCAATGTACATTCCACTGGGTCTTGTCACAAGGTTTCCATTTATATCTATTTGCTATCAACCTTCATTCGACCTCATACTGTATTCGTTTGGGACAACCTTTAATGACAAGTCCTTAGAGGCAACAAAAACACAAATTGATTTATCACTTGATATGTAAATGATAACATTTCAGGTGGCAAATTATGGGATTTTTTTTTCTTCCATTAAAGGGTTGCACAGAAAATGATGGCATAACACAAGGATATATCACTTTCTGATCAGTAGGGTTCTGACTACTAGGACCCCCACTGGTGATGGGAGTGAAGGTCTGCAAGACTGTGGCAAGGTCTGGAACACAGGCCTATAAACTGGGACACCATGAAGACTCCACTGCGCTAGTTTAAAGTAGGGCTGCTGCCCATTCATTTTCAGGATCACTGGGGGTCCTGGAGATTACAGATAAGCACATTTCTTTAAATTAGTTTTGTTTCCGATTCAGTAGATTTGGATTCATTAGTATGTCCGAATAAATTCGATCTTAATTAACTGTGCCCCAATTCCCATAAAAGTTGTGTCTGACAGTCTGGGATCTCCTAGGACTGTATCCAACCCCATTCAAGCTCTTTATCACCATGGGGGGGGGGGGGATGGTAAGGCGTGGTGCACCCCAATGGGAAGTAAGTCTAGAGAGTCATGGTCTGCAGTAAACCAGTGTGCTTCTTTACTGGAGGAATTCAAGTACAAAACAATACAGGCGAGGTATGAGGATCTCGGGTTGTGGGTTGTAATAATCCCCTAGGCTGGATAACGATGCCACTGTCTTAATTCTTTTATCCTCAGTTATAAAGCAAATGAATGTAGATGGCCCCGATGAGTGGGACACTTGGGCGGACAACCTCCTAGACCTAGTCCACGATATCCCAAGCTGGCACCTGTAGTTCCACTGCCCTGTACCAGGCTCTTTCCACTGTCTCATCAAAATCCACAGCAGAATCTGCATGTGTAAGGTACAGATTCGTTGTGGACTTTGGTGCAGATTTGCCACATGTATCATCCTGTGTATTGCAAAGAATGAAATCCATGATGGAAATGTGCAGTGTAAACTGACATGTTGTGGATTTAAAATCCACACCGCAGGTCACTATACACTGCAGTTTTTTTTTTAACAACATGTGGATGATACATCCACTTTGCTGGTAAAGTAAAATATTGTAGATCTGCCGAACACAAATCCATGGCAGCAGATTCACAGTGTATTCGCTGCTTGTGAACATAAGCCAAAGGTATTGGAGTTAGGGCTCATGCACACGACGTATGTATTTTGTGGCCCGCAAAAACGGATCCGCATAAAATACGGATGACGTCCGTGTGCATTCCTAAGTGAACAGTCCTATCCTTGTCCGTAATGCGGACAATAATAGGACATGTTCTATTTTTTTGCAGAACGGAAATACGGACATGTGAAAACGGAATGCACACGGAGTAACTTCCATTTTTTTTTGCGGACCCATTGAAATGAGTGGTTCCGCATATGGTCCGCCAAAAAAATGGAACAGACACGGAAAGAAAATACATTTGTGTGCATGAGCCCTTAGAGTCAATAAAAATGCCCCCGTTCTCAGGACTGGTGGGGTCCCCGCTTGATTCTCGAACACTTTCTGACTTTATTATCACAGTGTTAGGGCCCTCCAAGACATACGGTCCGTGAGCTGCATACATCGTGCACACGGGAGCGCACAGCATCGTAGGTTACTATGATGCTGTGCGCATCGGGCCGCCCGCGAGACTATTGTCCTGCACTGATATGATCTTATGAGTTCGGGACAATAGTCCCGCAGGAGGCCCGATGCGCACAGGATCATAGTAACCTATGATGCTGTGCGCTCCCGTGCGCACGATGTATGCCGCTTAGGGACCGTATGTCTTGGAGGGCATACGGTCGTGTGCAAGGGGCCTTAACATTTCAAATGTGCAGTTTGTTTCTATACCACAAGACAGAGCTGCCCCTGCACTGAATGCATCCATATATCATACAGCTGACAAGAAGTACGCTATATGCATGGGGCACGGCCATGGACCCAGCATCACTGGATGCATCGTTCACATTGTACCTTCAGTAAACATGTCTTACATATCGTAGAACTGGTTTAATTTCCCTGCAGCAGAAACAAGCTTGTGACATGACACTTCTGCCCCCACAGATCATTCATCCGATCAGTCACCTGCTGGACGAAGACCGCGATGCATCTTTGAACCGCCCTCAGTTTTCATAGGGGTGTTTAAATAAATGGAAAACGATGGGTATTTGATTGTTCCAGCTCCTAGGACATGATAGCAAGCCTTATTACCTGTCTTTTCAAGAGGTTCTGTTGCTGCCCCATCAATATCTCCAATGCCAGAAGAAGAGGACAGTATACTGCTACAGATGGATCTGGATAGATTGGAGGCTTGGGCAGAGAAGTGGCAAATGAGGTTTAGAACTGACAAATGTAAGGTTATGCACATGGGAAGGAATAATGCAAGTCACCCGTACATACTAAACGGTAAAACACTGGGTAACCGGACATGGAAAAGGACTTAGGCTAGGGCTACACAGAGACATGTGTCGCATGCATTTTTTTGCAATAATAGTCAATGGTGTCGCCCTGCAACATGCAACAAACTGCAACACGACAGTTGCAAAAAAATATGTCCAAGTTGGATTTTAGTGTGACTGTCGCATCACAGTCACAGCATGTCGCAGTGCCACACCATTGACTATCATTACAAAATGTTATCATTACAAAAAATATCGCAGTACGGTTCTACCCTTATTGTCACGTGACAAATGTCGCCGTGTAGCCCTAGTTTTAGGAAATTTAGATACGGTAAACTGAGCTGTAGAAACCAGTGTCAGGCAGCTGCTGCCAAGGCCAATAAGATAATGGGTTGCATCAAAAGGAGCATAGATGCTCGTGATGAGAAAATAGTCCTACCACTTTACAAATCACTAGTCAGACCACACATGGAGAACTGTGACATAGCAGAGCTGGAGAGGGTTCAGAGGAGGGCAACTGGAATGGATGGACTATAGCAGGGCTTGACAAATTTCCTTGGAATCTAGGAGCCAGCTAAAAAAGTTAGGAGCCAGGCGGAGCCGCGTCATAAAGCCCCCAAAAGATGCCCCCATAGTGCTCCCCCCCCACACTTCTCCATAGAGCCCCCCCAATAATGCACGCCAGTACATAGGGCCCCCAGTAGATGCCCCCATAGTGTTCCTTCCCCTGTTCTCCATAGTGCCCCCATAATGTGCGAGTATATAGGGCCCCCCATAATGCTTCCCCTCTTCAATAGGTTATATGACACGTCAGATGCTGCCAGCGTCTAAGTGATCGCCACTTGCGGCCGCCATGACATGTGGAAACCCTTACAAGGATTACAGGGTCTGGAGGGGAGGGCAGAGGGGTCCGGAGGGGAGGGCAGAGGGGTCCGGAGGGGAGGGCAGAGGGGTCCGGAGGAGAGGGCAGAGGGGTCCGGAGGGCACAAACACAGCGGGCACCATGACATTTTACTGAGCACTATAACCCCCAGCTGGCGCTCAGCCTCTGAAGTCCCGCATCACTACAGCGCCCAGCTCTTTCCCCCTCTTGTCATTCACTTTTCCCCCTTGTCATCCCCCCCCCTTCATTCTCTCCCCTCTCTTGTCATTCTCTTTCCCCCTCTTGTTGTTCACTTCCCCCCTTGTCATCCCCCCCCTTGTCATTCTCCCCCCCCCCATCATTCTCTCCCTCCTCTTCTCAATCTCTTTCCCCCTCTTGTCATTCCCTTTCCCCCTCTTGTCATTCACTTCCCCCCTTGTCATTCTCTCTCCCCCTCTTGTCATTCACTTTCCCCTCTTGTCATTCACTTTCCCCTCTTGTCATTCACTTTCCCCCACTTGTCATTCACTTTCCCCCTCTTGTCATTCACTTTCCCCCACTTGTCATTTACTTTCCCCCTCTTGTCATTCACTTTCCCCCTCTTGTCTTGTCAGTCTCTTTCCCCCTCTTGTCATTCACTTTCCTCCTCTTGTCATTATCTTTCCCCCCTTATCATTATCTTTCCCCCCTTGTCATTATCTTTCCCCCTCCCTCCCCCGCCTCTAGTGTAGTGTGGCCGAGCTCTGTATAGTCTCACGGGTACAGGAGCTTTAGTTTCCTGTACCCGGCCGGACTGACAGGAAGTGCACACTGTGTGCTCACCTCCTGTCAGTCCGGCCGGGTACAGGAGACAGATGCTCCCTGTACCGCGGACCATACAGGGCTCGGCCACGCTACAATGAGGGAGTGACAGGAGGGAGCGCTGAGCGTTTCCCTCCTGTCAGTCCCTCTCTTCATGCTGCGCCCGGGAGGTGCGCCCTCATGGACGCGCCAGCCCGGGCAGTTCTGCAGCCGCCTGAGGCTCTATATAGAGTGCTCGGGCGGCTGCAGCATGAAGGGGGCCGGCGCTCCTAGTCGGCCTATAGGACGCGCCGGCCCTGCGCCCGGGCACCTGAGAGAACGGGCTGACAATACCTGGCGCCTGGGATTTGTCGAGCCCTGGACTATAGTACCCTGAAAGATTATCAAAATTAGGGTTATTCATTTTAGAAAAAAGACGACTGAGGGGAGATCTAATAACTATATATAAATATATCAGGGGTCAGTACAGAGATCACTCCCATCATCTATTTATCCCCAGGACTGTGACTGTGACGAGGGGACATCCTCTGCTTCTGGAGGAAAGAAGGTTTGTACACAAACATAGAAGAGGATTCTTTACGGTAAGAGCAGTGAGACTGTGGAACTCTCTGCCTGAGGAGGTGGTGATGGTGAGTACAATAAAAGAATTCAAGAGGGGTCTGGATGTATTTCTGGAGTGTAATAATATTACAGGCTATAGCTACTAGAGAGGGGTCGTTGATCCAGGGAGTTATTCTGATGCCTGTTTGGAGTCAGGAAGGAATTTTTTTCCCCTAAAATGAGGAAAATTGTTTTCTATCTCACAGGTTTTTTTTTTTTTTCCTTCCTCTGGATCAACTTGCAGGATAACAGGCTGAACTGGATGGACAGAAGTCTTTTTTTTCAGCCTTATAAACTATGTTACTATGTTACTGTCACTATGATACACTTTTGCAAAAATAGACTGCAAAATGTGCAGGCATAATATGTGCCAGATCTTCTGGATTCTGTGATCAGCCCTAAGTCCAGCAGAATTCCTTTGGCTGATCTCTACAGGTCGATACATCATGCCAGCCACAGGCTCTAAATTGAAGTATAGTAATGGAGACCTCTTCAAATCTCCTAGATGGGTCAGGGTGAGAAGGGCTGTCACTTGTGAAAGGTGGAGGGAATCAGATTTTCAATTTACTCTTTTATGTGGATAGGGGATAACTAACTGAAGTCCAACTGTTGGGACCCCCTATTGATCTTGAGAAGGGGGGGTTGGGGGTACCATGTTCCCATGCTGATGGGACGTCAGGCTGAGCATACGCCCTGCAGCTCCATTTATTCTAAATGCTACTGCTGGAAATGGCCAAGTACAGTGCTCGGATATTTCTGCCAGTCCCATAGAGAATGAATGAAGCGGTTGGGCACATGCTTGGCCACCTCTCCATTCATTTGGGGAACTCTGGATTCCTGTTCTTGTGATCAGTGGTGGTGGTAGGAGGACCAGCGGTCAGACCCCCCCACTGATCAGTTAATTATCCCCTGTCCTGTGGTTTAGGGCCCATTCAAACAGCTGTATGAACTGGTCCGCACCCGTTCCGCAAGTTTGCGGAATGGGTGTGGACCCATTTATTTCAATGGGGCCGCAAATGATGCAGACAGCACACCGTGTTCCACGGCTCTGCAAAAATGATAGAGCATGTGCTATTCTTGTCTGCAATCTCGGACAAGAATAGCCATTTTCTGTTATGGTTCCAGCCATGTGCAGTCTGCAAATTGCGGAACGCACACACGGCTGGTATCCGTGTTTTGAGGGTCCGCAAAACACTACGGTCGTCTGAATGAGGTCTAAGGGATCATGTTCATATTTGGTACAACCCTTTCAAGGGCTCATTCACACGTGAGCTCTCTGGGACGGATCCAGACCCATTTAACTTGAATGGGTCCACGTCTCTCTGTTCCGCAAAAAGATAGGACATGTTCTATATTTTTGCGGTACGGAAGTACGAAACGGAACCCCAAAGAAGTAGTCCTTGCATAGGGTTCCGTTGCGCACCGCTCCGCAACTCCTAATTTGCGGACCCGTTGAAGTAAATGGGTCCGCATCCCTGATGTGGAATGCACACGGAACGGTGTCCGTTTATTGTGGATCCGCATATACGGTCCGCAATATGGAAATGGAACCCATACGTTCGTGTGAATGAGCCCTAAGGTAGATTTTCAGAAGATTTCACCCTTCACTCTAGGCATTGCAAAGGATGACATCTGGTTGTGGAAATCTGCAGAATAAATTGACACGCTGCAGATTTAATCAATTTCCACTGATTTTTTTTTTTTTTATGCAGCGAGTGGATGAGATTTGATTAAGTCTCATTCACTTTGCTGTGACTGGCACTGCAGATTTCCAGCAAGCATTCTGCAAGAACATCCACCATGTTACACCCCGTGCGGCCAGAAACACCACGGAAGCACTACGGGGTTCCAATCCGTGCCTCCTTCAAGTGAATGGGTCCGCGATCCATGGTGCGGGGTGCACACGGCCGATGCCCATGTATTGCGGACCCCCTGTATGTGGGCCGCAATACGGCCACGGTGTATGAGCCCTAATAGAGAATTTCAACAGTATCAGGGCTCATGCACACGGCTGAACGCCCTGTATTGTGGCCCGCAAACAATGAGTCTGCAAAATACGGGCCCCGGACGTTCTGGCACCCACTTGAATGGGTTCGTAACCCGGAAGGTTGGTGCGGAATGGAGGCTTATAACCCCATTTGAAACACTCCATAGATTCTGTGCGTGCCTCCGTACCATCGGATGCGGATCACGGACCCCATTCAAGTGAATGGGTCCGCGATCTGCATGTAGCGGCCCCACAGTCGGTACCCATGCATTGCGGACCGCAATTTGCGGTCCACAGCACGAGCCCGGCCAGCACACGTTCGTGTGCATGAGCCCTTAGACCCCTTTCACACGGGAGAGTTTTCCGCGCGTGAAGTGAACACATGGCACCCACACCGCATACTGACTGTAGACTTGTATTTGTTGAATAAATTATTTTATTGTTCAAACGCAGCTTATAGTCTTTTGTAGTCGCCGCCATAATAATCCGCCGCACTTAATTTAGGAAAATATAAGTGCAACGAGGTAGTTTGTATTTATAGTATAAATAGGCGGAGTCATCAATAGACGGCTCACACCTATTATGAATATTAATTATTGATATTAAGCCAAATATTAATAATTCATTTCCTCTTTAACACCCCCTTTCCCCAAAATAAAAATAAACAAAACAAAAAAAAAAACTGATAAAAAAAACTCGGCTTACGAAAAATAAGCCCCCATACAGCTCCGTAGATATAATTATAAAAAAGTTACGGGGGTCAAAACATGGTGCTGAAAAGAAAAAAAAAAGTTTCCAATTTTTAATTTTTTTTTAAGTATCAAAACACAAGAAAATCTAAAAAGTGGTATCGCTGTAATCGCACTGACCTGGAGAATGAAGGGCACAGGTCAGTATAAACAAAACCCATAAAACTGTGGCAGAATTTTTTTTCCCCAATTCCACCCTATTTGGAATTTTATTTTCAGCTTCTCACTACAATGTTTGCAACATGGAATAATTCCATTTGGAAAGTACAACTAAAAATAACAAGCCCTCATACGGCTATGTGAACTGAAAAATAAAAAGGTTATGGCTCAGGGAAGGCAGGGTGTAAAATATAGAAAAGCAAAAATTAAAAATCCTCCAGGTCTCAAGGGGTTAATGGCGACCAATGAATGCGTTTTTTTTATTTTTATATTTCCAGCAAATTATGGCGCTTATTTCTTAACTCACGTGATTTTTTAACTTTTACAAGTAGACAAATCCATGTTTTGAGCAGCTGGTCAGACTTGAGACAACAAGAACATCCTCAAGGACAAGAATGACCACGAACAAAACTTTTCAGCCCAGTCTCTGGAGCAACAGCTGACAAGCTAATAATAACTTCACCAGCCTGCTCATATAAATGGCTTGTTTTGTCTGTCATTGTTAATAAAGCTTTTTTTCCTTGAATAAAAAAAAAAAAAATGGAGTAACGAGGCGTGTAAAAGTGCGTCACCCTGCATGGGCGTGGAAATGTACGTAATATTCGGCAGGGCGTGTAGTTCTATTCTGTGGCCGCGCCCTCCAGCTCTCCCTGCCATTCGTCGGGCGGGAGCCGGACGGAGCGGACGGTAGTGGCTGCATTCTGCAAGCCAAGGTGAGCGGGGCCCGCTACGGAGGGATGCATAAGACGATAGTGTTAAAGGCAGGGAGTGGGATAGAAGATGACGTCAGTGGCGGGGATTCGGGCGACAGCTTGATCTAACTCCCCGCCGGTGTTATCCAGGTGGGGGACCAATCAAAAGAGCCGTTACGGCTGGGATGTTGGTACAGCGTCAGCCATTGGTCGGTGGAAAGGCTTGTGGGGAGGGGCTTGTACTGCAGGAGAGTGTAGGTTGTGTGTCCAAGGCTGCAGCGAGGTCAAGTTAGGTGGGCCCGTGCAAGCATGCTTTAGGGGTCGTTACTTTAGGAGTCACTTTGCCCCCGGTGTAGAAGCAGCAGAAGTGCTCGGGCGTCTGGAGGTGACTGCCTGCAAGGCAGACTGGAACTTCCAGCCCCACATGGCGGCTTCACCCCTTCCATATACCCTTCATGCCTGTACTGTAGGAATGTGCTGGGCTCCAGGGTGTCCTCTGGTGGGCAGTGACGTCATACCAATCCATATGTACAGTCACAGCTGGTACAAGAAGTTGGTGGGCCTGTTGGTATGACCTAGTGCAGGGATCAGCGACCTCCAGCTGCTGCGACACTACAACTCCTAGCATGCTCCATGGAAGAGATGAGTAAGTGCATGCTGGGCGTTGTAGTGCCCAACGTTGCTGACCCCTAAGCTAATATAATGCTATATGGATCCAGTATTGCTTTTTATTAGGTGCAGGCATCATGTCACGTAGAGTGTAAGGTAGTATATACTGTACGTAGCACTGTGGTCGGGGGATGGGTGACCTGTGTCGGGGTGAGACAAGGGTTTCTGATAATGGGGAGCACATGGTGACTCCCGTTAGTGCAGCGGACTATAACATGGTGCCATGAGTGATTCGTAAGGGTACGTTCACACCACGGGTTTTGACCACGTCACAATCCGCCACGGTTTTCATGTCGAAGGCTGTGGTCCCGCTTGTGGGTTGGTTTCATTGAATGGAGCTAAACCGCCAGCAGGCTGCAGCTCTCCGAGGTGTCCGTCAGGAATGGACCTGTGCCTTATATTTATGGTGTGGTCAAGAGAAGCGCGCGGGAAAAAAAAAGCGTGAACTGAGGAGCGGCCAACTATGGGAACCGGCTTCTGCACTAACTCCACTGCCGAAAAATGTGTGACCCTAAATAAGGAATACATGGGCTCCTCGAAGAATCCATACCCATTGGTAGTGTTGAGCGAACTTGTGTTTTAAGGTCTTTGTCCACAGTTCGGGTTATCGAAGAATCCCGTTATGGATTCCACTACCACGGACCATAACGGAATTTGGAATCCATAAGGGGATTCTTCGATGAACCCAAACTTTGGACGCAGAACTTAAAAAAACAAGTTCGCTCAACACTATCCATTGGCAAAAAGTCCTCAGAACCTGTGACCAAAAACCCAACACACGAGACCATATAAAACCCTTCAAAAACAATCCCACTGTCCTTGAAAATGCTGCATTTTACGACTTGTCACCACCATCGGTCATCTGGCCTCACCCATCCAGGAGCTGGGTACCGGTGGCATAGATGGGCGGGGAATTAGAAGACTCTGGACTGTTCCTGTATCTCCTCCACAGTACATGTGAGGCCCATCATGGCGGTGGACATCACAGAGCCCGTCCTCAGGAAGTTGGATGTGAGGACAGACGGACTTCCCTTTTCATCTGATAAGCATAAGTTCTGTATTTGTGACTGTATCGGCAGAAGGGGGCGTGCACCCAGAATGAAGTGTAGTAGGGTATGGGTGCCCCAGCTACACAGTTCATAGGAAACTTAACGGTATGTTCAAGAACGCCGTGTGAACATACCCTAAGGGAGAATTCATTTTCGGCAGTTTTGTTGCCGCTTGTGCACATACCCTATGGAGGGGTTCACATCTGCGACCAGGTTTCCAGGAGCAAAATGCTCAAATCCAATCCATGATGGAAACCCAATGCACCCCCTGTAGTCAATTGGATCTGTCAGGCGGAGGCGAAATCTATCGCAGACCGCATCTGGTGATTCCGTTATTTTTATTTTTTTGTTCCGGTTCAGAATTTCTCCACGGATGTGATCCTGTTCTGTGGGTAAGGCCACGTGTGGTAGATTTTAGGATTTCCTCTGGAGATTTTGCCCTCTGTGTTGCTATTCAGACCACGGACGGATTTCTTACACAGCGAGTGGATAAGATTTGGACTCGTCCGATTTGCGGCTGCTATAAAACCCTGGAGATTTTCCACACGCATTTCTGCGGGCGAAAATCTGCAACGATTGCACCCCCACGCGTGGCTGTTCACAGAAGGAGCATTCACACACCTGTCGGCAGGATCAACCCTATTAAACCAGGTGCACACTATGGGGGTTGATCCTGCTGTGGAGGGGTTCCAGTGTTAACCAGGCCCCTCTGAACTGAAGCCGTCCTTGTATACAGAATAATTCATTTTTTTTTCTGGAACGTTGCAACTGATTTCACAAGACTGGTATAATTTTAACCAGCGGGATCAACCCTACCAGGCAGTATCTGCTGTAATGGGGTTGCATCTAGCCTCGTTCTGCAAGGAAGCCATCCGGTAAGGCTTTGTTCACACTGGAGACATGGCCTTTTTTTTTCCGCAGGAGCCATGACAGAAGCTATAAAAGTCTGGGTGAGCCACCCCCATGCCAGTCACACTTGTAGCTGAGAGGGTAGTTTGACAGCAGTGCCCTAGATAAAAGGTACCGTTCTGATGTAGCGGTATTCCTAGCGCATCTGGACTACAGTTCGGTTTCTCTACAGTCCTGCCATTGAGGAAGCTGGTAGGGTGTTCCCTGTAGGGTTGGGGTAAAGCCGGGCCAGACTGGTTTGTCCTGGGAGTTACTGGAATGTCTGCTTACAATGGCGGATTGTTCTCCACACTTTGGATGTGGTTTCTGTCATTAGACAGGTTACTTACTGTAGAATTAGGGACTGGCACTACCTCATGCACACGACCGTATGTGTTTTGCGGTCTGCAGATTGCGAGGAAAAAGGATGACGTCCATATGGCATTCGTTTTTTTTTTTTTTGCGGATCCATTGTAATAATGCCTATCCTTGTCCGCAAACTAGAAAAAAAATAGGACATGCTCTATTGTTTTTGCTGAGCTACGCAACGGACATACTGATGCGAAAAGCAGATATTGTGCTGTCGGCATTTTTTGCGGACCCATTGAAATGAATGGGTCTGCATCCTATCAGCAAAAAAAAACAAAAAACGGAACGGCCAAGGAAACAAAATACGGTCGTGTGCGTGAGGCCTGATGCTGGGACTGTCACGTGTGTAAAAAGATGCATGGAAGCAGAAGTATGTGATATGTGGAGCACAGTGCCCTCAAAGATGGTGGCCAAGCTATGCGCTGTGTCAGGCACATTTCTTGGGGGGGGTAACCTTTGAGACAAGCGTATTTATAGTAGTGAGGAGTGCCTGGGAAATCTGTGGCCCTACTGAGCTGAACTCACAGTATCCTACAGATCTAGAATGCTGTGAGTTTGTGTCAGTAGACTCATGGCTGAGAATCAGGGCGATTGCTGGGAATGAGCATTCCTACAAACACTCGATCCCGATAACTGGCCCGTGTAGGGGTGCCACCGATCTCCCAAGAGAAGAGCAAAAGCGCGTTGGTGTGGCAGTATGTCTGTGAAGGGTCTCGTTCATCCGGGTCATGGTATGACACTAGTAATAAGTCTGAACAACCGGACTTCTTGTGTATTTTTATCTTGACGACGTTTCCTAGTCACCTGACTGCTCTTCTCCATTATTAATGTTTGCCAGGCGATCACATCTTTTATGCAGGATCAAAAATCCTGTGTAAACAATGATGGGGGTCATTTATCAAAGTAAAGTAGAACTGGCTTAGTTGCCCATAGCAACCAATCAGATTACACCTTTCATTTTGTAAAGGAGCTCTCAAAAATGAAAGATGACATCTGATTGGTTGCTATGGGCACCTAAGCCAGTTCTACTTTACACTAGTTTGATAAATGACCTCATGAATCTGTATGGGTATGAATGATCCTGTCAGCGATCATTCAACAGTGATCATGCAATCTTCCTTATTCCTGTTTATTGCCTACTCCGTCGGCCTATGAAAAGTGCCCATGGACTGATGATCTGGTAGATATCGGTGATGAGTGTCGGGTATAAACACTTATTCCCGATAATTGACTTGTGTACAAGATGACGGCAGTCGCCCAAAGAATGGCCAAACAAGCTGTCTTAACAGGGATCTTCTGCCCAGGCACACTGATTTTCTATGGGGACATCGATGGCTTGTCCGCAGACAACAGAGGTCATTACGGCATGTAAATGCCGCCTGCGTCTCTGCTGACGGTCAGGCAATTATCGGGAACATCCACGTGAAAGGGCCTTCAGTCTTGTCATGGGATCCCTGGGGTAGAACAGCTGCAGACCTAGTGACTTTGATCAAAGCTGTCTCCACACATTAAAGGGATTGTCCGTGCTCCCTCAGGATAGATCATCAATATCAGAGGGGGTCCGACACCTGGCACCCCCAATCCGCTGTATGGGGAGACGGCGTGTGCAGGCCATAGACAGCAGAAGCGGCCCAGAAGAGAAGAGGGAGACGGCACGAGCGCTAGGTCATCAATAGTAAGAGCCCGGACAACCTCTTTAATACAGCAGTGAAACATATATAGGTATAATTTCCGTGCGTTGGAAGTAGTGCTTCTTGAGCTTGCGCAGTGAGTGTTCACTCTCTTTATGACTGAAGCCTATAGCTTCCCAGCTCGTTAATTACCCGAGTTGTTCGTGCGTGTCTACAGATTCCCTTTTCTTCCCTCGCCACAATTACGTGAGTCACAAAAGCAATTTTTAAAAACGTCTCGCAGTTCATTTTAAAGGGGTTATCCCACGAAAAGTCTTACTATGAAGTGAGTAGGACAGATTAATATAAAATACATGCAGTCAAAATTACTGCAAGTTTTTTTAATGTACATTATGTTTTCCCCTGTAGCGCCCCCTACAGTTTATCCTTCTGGTGCACCTTCTCCTGTGTTCAGTGGTGCACTAACATGCTCACTAGCCGCCCTGCTACCTTCCTCCCCTCAGTGCAGGTGTACTGATCTCATAGTAAAGCGGCCCAGACATCTTTCTTTCATCCATCCTTCTAAATTTGTAGAAACCATATGGGCTGTATCTCTGGGGCCATCTGTGATGGACTCTTCTTCTGTGCGGAGAGGAAGGGGTTAATGCTTGATTGTCTCATGGGAGCTACTGCCCTCCCACAGAAAGGGAAAGAAGTCCTCCTGTCCTCAGGATTAGGTCATCAATATCAGATCGGCGGGGTCCGATCGTGGCACCCCCTGCCAGTCAACTGTTTGAAGAGAAGGCAGTGCTCATACAAGCGCTGCCTACTCTGCTTTGTTTACCTGCCCGCCACAGAAATTGCAGTGGTGAACAAGTGCGGCGTCCCCATTCACTTCTATGGAACGGCTCCTTCCTATTCACTTGGAACAGACAGAGCCGTCCCATAGAAGGCAGCGCTCATATGAGCACTGCCTTCTCTTCAAGCTGATCGGTGGGGATGGGCGGGTGTTGGAGCTCTACTGTTCTGATATTGATGACTTACCCTGAGGATAGGTCATCTCATCAATAGTAAAAAGTGGACAATCCCTTTTAAAGAGTTTTGGAAACGTTTTTTTTGGGATAACCCCTTTGAAAGGATTGGTGCAGTCTTTAGTAAGTGCTGGTCTGACACCCTGCACCCCCGCCGTCCTGCCTGGCAGTGTAGCTCCGTGGCCAGAAGCCAGCACTGGAGTTGCACGGTTAACACATTGGTGCAGGGATCTCGCTGCTACATTGACTTCAATGGTATCAGCACTAAAGCAGAGAGCTCCCTTTACTACAACGTGGATGGAACTGTGTAGTTCAGGTGCCGACCTACTGTGACAGAGCTACGCCGAACATCTGGTTGGCGGGCTATCGGACCCCCACCTATTATCTAGTGATGGTCTATCCTGAGGATATGCCAACATTACTAAAAGCTGGACTTTCCTTTCAAATATGTCTAATACAGGAAGAAAAAAGCCCAAGGCCCCATTCACACCAGCGTCTTTTTGGTCTTCATCTGATTCATAATTTGCGCAGATCGGATGCGGACACTTTCATTTTAACCATGTGCTGTCTGCATCCGTATATCCAAAAAAAGATAACATAGCTGCAGTGGATCTGAATTTTTTTTTTTTACGGATTCTACACGGACGTCACGGTTATTTTTGCAGATCTGCAGTTGTGTGAATGCAGTCTTCTGAGGAGGTGTAGCTCGCTTGTACACCAGGTGTAATTCCGGCCTGGTTTATGTCCTTCAGTCCTGTGTGCGCCCTTCCCTGAAGGTCGGGGACTATGTTCCCTGCACGAGCCAACAGGTTGTAGACCAGTTCAACTTCCAGACTCGCATCCCGTCAATAAGGACGAATGTCACCTTCCTATAGAATGTCATGTATGAAGCAGAGCCGGGTGTGTTGCTTATCTTGGCTGGCATGTGGTGACACATTCTGAAAGTGCAGTGTAGCCCCCTAGGAGCTGCCGTCAGGGGTAGTGACTGCAGCACCAAACATTTGTGAGTGATTTTCAAAGAGCAAGACCAAAGTGGCAGCAGATCCCATCCGAATAAAGCGGGTACAGCGCCCTATAGATATGTCTTGATCTGGGAAGATGGAAACAAGCAGTATGTGCACTGTAATGGATTTTACGAGGGATAATAAAGCTGGCCTAGTGTGCAGTCAGCGGGAAAGCTGGGTGACAACTGTTGGAGCTTTAATTGTAGCCATATTCGTTGTCACCCAGATTTTTCCCTAAAACACATTTATGCACTTGTTCAACAACCTGCGCCTCAAATAGGAGGAGTATTCTGTGACCAGTGTGAGCGATGGCATGGGAACGGCCATAACGAAGAAGGTTCAAGAAACCCAGAAGGAATATAGAAGTGCTGACTGATCTGTGATGTGGCCGAGCCGATGGAGTGACTGTGTGCACCAGGTTATCGTCCAGATGGAGTGACTGCGTGCGCCAGGTTATCGTCCAGATGGAGTGACTGGGTGCGCCAGGTTATCGTCCAGATGGAGTGACTGCGTGCACCAGGTTATCGTCCAGATGGAGTGACTGGGTGCGCCAGGTTATCGTCCAGATGGAGTGACTGGGTGCGCCAGGTTATCGTCCAGATGGAGTGACTGGGTGCGCCAGGTTATCGTCCAGATGGAGTGACTGGGTGCGCCAGGTTATCGTCCAGATGGAGTGACTGGGTGCGCCAGGTTATCGTCCAGATGGAGTGACTGGGTGCGCCAGGTTATCGTCCAGATGGAGTGACTGGGTGCGCCAGGTTATCGTCCAGATGGAGTGACTGGGTGCGCCAGGTTATCGTCCAGATGGAGTGACTGGGTGCGCCAGGTTATCGTCCAGATGGAGTGACTGGGTGCGCCAGGTTATCGTCCAGATGGAGTGACTGGGTGCGCCAGGTTATCGTCCAGATGGAGTGACTGGGTGTGCCAGGTTATCGTCCAGATGGAGTGACTGGGTGCGCCAGGTTATCGTCCAGATGGAGTGACTGGGTGCGCCAGGTTATCGTCCAGATGGAGTGACTGGGTGCGCCAGGTTATCGTCCAGATGGAGGGACTGCGTGCACCGGGTTATCGTCCAGATGGAGGGACTGGGTGCGCCAGGTTATCGTCCAGATGGAGGGACTGCGTGCGCCAGGTTATCGTCCAGATCGAGTGACTTTGCGTCAGGTGATCGTCTAGATCAGGGATGCTCAACCTGCGGCCCTCCAGCTGTTGCAAAACTACAACTCCCAGCGTGCCCTAATAACTGTAGGCTGTCCAGGCATGCTGAGAGTTGTAGTTTTGCAACACCTGGAGGGCCACAGGTTGGGCATCACTGGTCTAGATGGAGTGACTGCGTGCACCAGGGTATCGTCCAGACCACAGGCATATGGAAGCAGAGAGTAGGGGTTATACACTGGGGGAAGGGTGACATTTTGGTATGAGTGCAGTTTAGGTCCTGTCCAGAGGTTGATCTCGGACAGACTGGTAGGTTAAGAATGTTGATTTTTCAGCGTGGCTGATTTTTCCTTACCTCAGGAAATCCTCTGTACCATTGAAAACAGCTGAGGGTGCAGTTATGTAGGACAAGCGATGTGTTATGGTAGCTGTCAAAATTTCTAGGAATTCCCTTTAGGCAGCGTGTTCACACTCTTGCCATAGACAAGGGGTCCGCTGACAATATGGGATCAGCGTGATGTCTGCTGAGATGGGTTCAGACAAGTTGGATTGTGTGTTTGCCCAAGATGAGCAGCGCGAGGACTGACTAGGAGCCACTTATCTCCACAGTAACATACCCATTCCTCAGGCTGAACCGCTGTGATGATTGTGATGCTCTGTCAAATATCACCTCAGGCTGGAAACGTTGGGTCAGCTTTTTTAATAGCCTCACATTAATGGATGTGAGGGTGAAGGGCTCACATAGCCATAGATAGATCTCACAGGTGCTCCTGCGTGAAATTACTGCCCACTCCACCTTTCACTAACATTTGTCACATTAGTGACATTCTTATGTTTCCAGAATGGATCTGCTCAGTAGAAGACGCCTGGATTCACACGCCTTATCTCAGTGCACGCTCTCTTCAAGACCAGTTTTGCAAGGCCACATTTTAAGAGCCATTTACATGGGCAATTACCTGGAGAAATCCATTTGTTCCCGATAATTGCCAGCTCATCAGAGGAGGTAAGAGCTGCATTTACATGCAGCAAACTCCTCCACTTCAATCGGGTTGATCGCTGACCCCCATTAGGAATCATTGCTTCTGGGCAGACCACACAGCCTGCTGGCCAAAATTGATGACTTTGGGTGGCGTATGAGCAGTGCTTTCACCCCCCATGAAAAAGTGTTCAGTGATCGCCAGGCAACGAATGTTCCTTGGAAAGCTCCTTAACGATGAGGCCTTATTCACACATCCGTAGTGTTTTGCGGATCCGCAAAATACCTTGCCACCAGCCCTATAGAGATGCCTATACTTGTCCGCAATTCCGGGCAAGAATAGGACATGCTCTATATTATTGCGGAGCCGCCGGCCGGAAGATCGGCGCGCTCCGCAAGTACGTATGCACAGTGTGTGCTCTCCGCATCCATCACGTCCCCATTCAAAATGAATTCAAATTTGCGGACTTGTGAATTAGGCCTTATTGCCCAGATTATTGTCCTATTTAAAGGGGCCTTTAGAGCCAATATTACATCCGCAACACCCAGATGCCCCCACTTCTACTTGGTTCTGTTTGAGTAAAACTGTGGAGGGTATAGATGTGTAGAACTGGCCTAGAGTCTCGTCTTGCCATCTGTGTCCAAAATTTGCAAGTGAATTTGCATCCTTTCCATAGATGATTATATTTCTGCTTTTTCATAGAGCTTTAGGCTAGTTGCGGACAAGTGAGTTCAATGAGAGTTCAAGCATGATTTCCCGTTCTGACCTCTGCTCCACGGAAAGGATTACAGCATTATAGTGGTGTATAATAATTTTGTGTGTCCCTGCCGGATCTCGAATCTACTGAATTGTTCTGACAATGCCCTCAAGTGTAATTCAGTCGGTACAGGTCTGGCAGGGATATACAGCATTTTTAAATCAGTGTAATGCTGTGCGGTGCTGTCAGAGGAGCAGAGGTCAGAATGGGAAATCATGCTTACACAGCTCGTCTGAAACTAGCCTTACCTAGATCCGGCATACCAATGGGAGAGAGGTGAAAGCCGCTTTGCTCCCTGAGAACAGAAGGATCAGACACGTAGAAGTCCAACGTGCCCGTTTAACTCCCAGGACGTCCGAGTCGGGAGCCCCATTAGGCTGGGTTCAGACTTGAGCGTTCCTACGCACTGTAAAACGCTCAACAGGCGAAAACCCATGTTTCCCTATGGGTATGGTTCTCACCTGAGCGTTTTACAGCGTGTACGAACGCGCTGTAAAACGCCCTACACCCAAAGAAGTACAGGAGTTTCTTTGGGGCGTATTGTCGCGCGTCCCCCATACGGATATATAGCACACGACGCGCGATTTTTACTTTCATTTTCACGATACGAAAATAAAAGTAAAGATAGAGCGTCGTACGCGCGAAGCGGGACGCGCAGGTGTGAACCCTGCCTTAGATGGTTGATCCAATCCGGTACATTTCTTTCAGCTACCCCGATGCATGCCTTTGTGGATCTGCTCTTGTATGAATGCTGACTTCTTGGTATTGGGATTATACAGTTTATTACCTAGGGAAGCAGTGATCTCTGTGGACGTGCTGCTTGTTCAGCTCGGTATCAGCCGGGTCTCATGACTGCACCCAGATTTCAGGCCGGGTACTTTGCCTTCATGGCTGCCTCGCGGTGACTTTGCATTGGACGGGGATCATGTTTCTGTTACATAAGATCAGTTCTGACAGCTGACGCAGTCGTGTGACCTGCTCACAATATCCTCGCTCACTTCTCATTTCCACTTGTGGTTGTTTGGTTGGAGATGTATGTCCTGTTGCTGAATCCGCCAATCTTTGAGGTTCTTCTTTGAATGTGGAATTACCGGCTATTGAGAGTTGCTCTGAATACTGGTACGCCCAAGAAGGAAACAATGACCGTGCCTTTCAGTGTTTGCAATCTATAGTTTAAGGGGGAGGCGATGCCGTGGACTTTGGAAACTGGTTAGGCTCTGAGAGCCAGCTGGAACTCATAGACATGGCTGGAAAATTGGGCACCATGACAATTTTTTTTTTTCTGGAAGCTGTATTAGTGCAGTATGTAAACTCTCTTCAGTCCCTGACGTGCACACCATTAAACCTGGCTCAGACGACAGGGATTAAAGACACCCCCACACAGGTTGCGCTCAAATCAGTGCTCCTGATCCCTGCGGGAGCCTCGCCCTGTCTACAACTGGTATCTCTGAAGCCGACCACTTAACTCGCTTCCTGTCAACCCCCCCCCCCCCAACCAATTTACTCGCTAGATGCCACGGACAGTAGCGACCTCGGTATCTAGGCAGTTACACAGAGGTATGTGGCGAGGCCCCTCCCCCCGCAAACACAATTGCAGGGTATCAATGTGTTTCTGTGGCAGCTGGGGTCCTAACAAGGGGCCCCCAGCCTGCCATAACTGTAAGTCTATTACGCTTTGCCGCGGACACAGCCTAATAGACTGCCTGTCCCTAGTACAGTAATTGGCTATAATGTAGTCCCTTAGTGAGAGCGATAAAATAATTGAACTCTAATAGTTTATGAAAATAAATGTTTCCATAAAAATGGTTTTATTTTGTAAAAATGGTTAAAGAGGACCTTTCATCAAAAAAATATTCATGGGATACTTATACCATCTTGTAGGGCTGCTGCCGCTGATGTCCGCACATCGTTTTTTTTTTTCAAACGCCCCCCCAGTTCGCCCGCAGCGCTCCCGGTATCTTCTGTGCCTCTTATGCTAATGAGGCAACTTGGTTATAGTAGGAGGTTTCATTTAGTTATGGTGGGCGGTGTCTCTCTCTCTGGCAGCGGCGCATCCAATCGCAGCGCTCTCTCTTAGCAAGGGCCCCTGGCTAAGAGAGTAGCGCTGCGATTGGATGCGCTGCGCTAGCCAGAAGAGAGACCGCCCACCATAACTAAATGAAACCTCCTACTATAACTAAGTTGCCTCATTAGTAAGAGCACAGAAGATACCGAGTGCTATGGCGAACTGGGGCGTTGAAAAGCAAACTATGTGGACATCAGCGTAGCTAGCCTACAAGATGACATATCTCATGATATTTTTTTGATGAAAGGTCCTCTTTAAAAAGAAAAACCACACATGCGTTATTGCTTAGTTTGCTACAACACATAATAAAGGTCACATAATGTAAAAAAAACGCAAAAAATAATCAAATTATTTTTTGTTCCTATTAACCCCCCACTCGCAACCCAAAAAATTAAATAAAATAAAAAATGTTAATCAAGAAGTACCATGTAACCCCAAAATGGTGCCAATGAAAAAACCATATCTTGTTCTGCAGGGTCAGTGTTGTCAACTTAAAGTGTAAAAAACTATGTCAGAAGAGCTTGTTTACTGCACAAAAAACTAAAGTTATGCGATAAGTTATACGTGCTTCAAAATGATGTCACTAAAAACTACAATTCGTCCTGCAAAAAGACAAGCCATTGTGTGGCTAGATTGACCAAAAAACATAAAAGTTGTGGCCAGAATTTTTTTTTTTAATAATCGAGAAAATTGATCATCGTTATTAGATTAAAAATAATATAGATTTTCTTTATTTTTTGCTAAAACTTCCCTGCCCTAGCCCCACATGAGGTGTAACCTTACTTTTGCACCTACCTGTGTGTGGTGTGTCGGCACTGATGGCTCTTGTATGGTTCTGTCCCGTTTCTACCTGTTTTAGTTAAGGTGCAGGCGGTGCTGACATTTTGCAGTTTCGGCCGGTACTGGATGGCCCGTGTCATACTTTTAGCACATTTTTGCCAACAATCTAGTACGTCCTGCTTTGTCCTGCAGCGACCATTGTTCTCTCCCTGTTTCCCAGCTCCTGTATAAAGTGCTGTGACAAGCACTACGGCTCGATAGCCGCGCCCAGGATAGCTCTTACGGGTAAAGTCATTAGGGTCCTTGATCGCCTGAACGGTATGATGGGGGTCTGTGCAGTGAACGTCTCCACTAACTTGTGTCTCCTCTTCTCGCAGGTTCGGGTCATTGTCTCCCACAAGGACACCACCATGTATAGCTTAAGGACTTGCGCTGCTAAACTAAGGCCTTTGACGGCCTCTCAGACTGTCCGATCGCTCAAACACAGTCGGCCCTCGGCCCCAAGGACGTTTCAGCCACTCAGGTGCCTTAGTACACCTGTGGCCGCAGAGCCTTTTCTTAGTGGGACTAGTTCTAATTATGTGGAGGAAATGTATTACGCCTGGCTGGAGAACCCTAAGAGTGTCCACAAGGTAAGGAGGGAGCGGCCACCTTTCTTATTCTGATTGGAATACGAGAGAGAGCGCAGAAATGATCACGAAGAGGGAGCGGAAGTAAGACGCAGGAGGAGGAGAATGTATTTCTGCGCTGATAGGAGGTCACCACCTGGTATCTGAATGGAAGTATGGAATGCACCTCATATACACCTGGAATATGTATGGCCCTTCACGGTTATTACACCTCAAGGGTGGATCTCGCCGGTCACCATTTGTAAGGAAGCAACGTGCAGCCTCTGCAGAGATCTGAAGCGTTGCCTGTAATTTTCTTGTGTTTGCATGTCTCCATGGGACCATTGCGGTTCATCGACTTCTCTGGTGAAAACAGATATTTAAAGGGAGTCCGTCATCTATTTTACTTATGTAAACCTGCTCAAAGCACACTCCACAAATGGTACCTTATGTCGCTTTGTCTTCTGCTCTGATGGTTCAAAAACTAACTTTCAAGCCATATGCAAATGAGCTTGCAAGCGCCCAGGGGTGTTTTCTATTTCTGCAAGTGTCCGGGCCCCTAGGCGTTGCTGTGCGATAACTCTTCCTCTGTCTGGCTGTAAGCCAGCCTATTACCCTCATGAGGTCACTGTCCCCTGCGCCTGAAATCCCGCGACTGCACACACCACCAACCGTGGGCAGCAGTAATGATGAAGGGACTGCGGGAATTCAGGCACTGAGGACAGTAAGTCAGGCGCATACTAGGCTGGCTTACAGCAGAGTAACACATGGGGACCCGGGCACTTACAGCAATAGACAACGCCCCTGGGCACTTATGGGCTCATTAGCTCAGTGTTTCCCAACCAGTGTGCCTCCAGCTGTTGCAAAACTACAACTCCCAGCATGCCCGGACAGCTTTGGTGTTTTTTGGACCATCAGAGCAGCAGACAAGGCAATAAAAGGTACCGTATGTGAACTGTCCATGTGACCTACGGTGTGATTCTAGTAAAATAGGTGACGGACTCCCTTTGAACCAAATCCCTGTTCACATCGCTAAGGCAGCTGCATACTTGTGTGCACCGAGGGTCTATTCTGGCGTCTGGTGGACAACCATAGGAAGTCATTGACCTCTATATAGAACATATATCAAGTACGTGGAGGATGCATGTGAGCTGGACACGTATGGCCTCAGATGTCCACCTCATGTATATTCACTGGGCACCAGGCCTCCTGTCCACATTGAGGTCATTCGGACACGTTGGGTGAGGACGGGGAAGGAAACCCTCAGCACACACTAAACGTGCTTATTAAAGTGGTAATTGCTGGTTTTATGGGAGCAGCTGTAGCCAACGCGTCATGGCCGAATACCTTTTGGTTTGATATTATAAGCTGGGAGGGGTTTCCTGAGGCTATGTGCACCAAACGGAAACTAAAGGGATTTTCTGCATGAAGCGGTGCCCGATCTCCCTCTTCTTCCCGGCCAAGTTTTTGGCACGAGTTTCAGGCAGTGTCAATGACTAAAACACAAAGACAGGAAGAGTGACCCTTAGCGAGCCCCTGTTAAAGGGAGCAAGCCTCCAGCTGGTTATGATATCTACACCTTTGGGGGTCATTTACGCGCCAGAAAAATGTCTATATTAGGGTTCTTTCACACTTGCGTTTTTGGTTTCCGTCCTAGAGTTCCGTCCTCGGTGCTCTAGGACGGAAAGATACTGATCAGGATTATCCTAATGCATTCTGAATGGAGAGAAATCCGTTCAGGATGCATCAGGATGTCTTCCGTTCAGTATGTGAACGTTTTTTGGACGTTGACAAAACCGTAGCATGCTGCGGATTTGTCTCCGTCCAAAAATCCGGAAGACATGCCGTAACGCCGGATCCGGAATTAATGCCCATTGAAGTGCATTGATCCGGCATTAAGCTAAACGTTGTTTCGGCGCATCGCTGGATCCTAAGTTTAGCTCTGCGCATGCGCAGCAGCAGTTCCGATCGGGGCCCCAGTATAAGCCATGATCCTCCCGCCGGATCCTTAGAACGCAAGTATGAAAGAGCCCTTAGTTGTATTTCTGGCGCAGATTGCGGCACAAAGGTTATTTGCACCACAGTGTGTGACTTTTTCCCACTCACACCGGGTCTAGAAGATGGCCCGTCTCATTCATCATTTTCTTCACCTGTTTTAGGCGTAGAAAATGGTCTAAATCTATGCCAGCAGGGGAGCTGGCGAAGATCTAGAAGCGGCGGTGGATCTGCCAAAGTTATGTAGAGGCCGGCACCTCTACATAACTTTGGCAGACCACCGCCAGCGCAAAAGCCTCATTATGGCGGGCGTCTAAAACGATAGTCTTAATAAATGAACCCCTTTATTTTTTCTACTGAGATGAGGGATCAGCAACCTCCGGCACTCCAACTGATCTGAAACTGCAGCTCCCATAATCCTGCTTTCACTTCTATGGGAGTTAAAAGAAACGGCCAAGTAAATGTGCATGCTGGGAGTTGTAGTTATACAGCAGCTGAAATGCTGAAGTTTGCTGATCCCTTACTAAGGGCTCATGCACATGAGGTTGTGTGCCTGTATTGCGGACCACAAACAGCGGTTCTGCAATATACGGGCACTGGCCATGCACGGATGCGAACCCATTGACTTGAAAGGGCGCGCAATCCTCAAGATACGGATCGCAAACACTACGAAGCGCTTCCATTGGATTTCGGTCTGTACCTCTACACTTTCTTTTGCAGATGGTGGACCTATTTAAGTTAATGAGTCTGCATCTGCAAACAGCGTGCACTCGGATTGGTGCCTGTGCGTTGCGGACCGCACTCTCATGTGCATCACCCCTTAGATGCTAATTCTGATTCCCCGCTGCAGTGTTTGGGAGTTCCGCACACAGCACAGCAAATGACGCTGTTTCCATAACTCAAACCAGTAAACCAGAGGTCATCCCGGGACACACGTCCATAATACAGAGGTGTGACTCCAGCCTCGGGATAGGTCATCAGTGTCCGGGGAACCCCTTTAAAAGAGTTTTACAGTGCATGAATGAAATATTGTACATCTTTCTAATATACTTTGTTCTAGTTTCTCACCATTTGCAGGATACGTGTTTGCTGTCAGTGAATACATCTTTTTTGTGTACATTCAGATACTGTAGTGCCTGGCTAGTCCTGTCCTCATTGGATACCATTGTATCCAGTGTAGATAATGATCTGTGAGATAATCAGCCCAGACTGATACATTGTAACAAAGAATAGGCGGCGGCTGCTGATGTGTTTGTCTCAAAAGTGCATTGTCTAGACCAGTGTTTCCCAACCAGTGTGCCTCCAGCTGTTGCAAAACTACAACTCCCAGCATGCCCGCACAGCAAAAGGCTGTCCGGGCATGCTGGGAGTTGTAGTTTTGCAACAGCTGGAGGCACACTGGTTGGGAAACGCTGGTCTAGACTGAGGGTCCGGCCATACTTTACAGCCCCCTGAGAAGCAGCGGCCGTACTACTAGGACAGTGTAGCCCTGCACACCGCATCGGTGTTCACTACAAACTAATTGGTGCTTCACGGCATTGCTAATGACCGCACGATAACGCACAGTGGGGCTGTTAAAAGGTAGTCTGTCAGCAGTTTTGAGAATTAGCACTTTTACCGTGCCAGATTCAGCTCCTTAAGTGCACTGGAGGCGGAGCTTCGCGGTGAAGTGCTCTCCGCACTGAGCTGCTTCACAGCCACTCCCCTCTGCTGTGAGTGACAGCTGTAGCATCCAACCAGGAGACCACGACGGCTGTCACTCTCAGCAACAGATGGGGGCAGTGACGCAGCTCAGTGCAGAAGGCGCTTCACAGTGGGCACTCACAGGAGCAGAACCTGGCAGAATAAAACTTCATATTCACACTACTCTTAATAATAAAAGCACCACAAAAGGTATCTTTTGTACAGCTCTTCCGAGCCCTCACCTAGTGCAGTCAGTGGTTGAGTATGATCAAAACTGCTGACAGATTCCCTTTAAGAAAGCACAGTGAAAATGAGTTACATGAATGCAGAGTGCAGTTCTCACCACACCGCGTCCACTTCACAGCCATTGCACGTGGCGCGGAGTGACCGCAACCTGGTCCATTTGTATCGTATTCTTACCTGAGAGGATGACTAGCTATGTACAGGTTTCTCCACATTGTTGGTTTTCATTCACTGATAGACAGCGGTTATCCTGACAATTGGGAGCATATACAGCAATTAAGCTACAATTGCATTAAACCCAAATCCCCTTCAGTTTTAAGCTTTTTTTTTAAAAAAGCCCCCATACGCATTAGACTAGTTTCACACTAGCGGCAGGACAGATGCGATAGGCTGTTCACCCAACGGAACAGCCTATTGGATCCGTGCTGCCGCTAGTGAACATGTGCCCCCGGACTACCGCTCCAGCCCCATTGACTATAATGGGGGCGGGGCGGAGGTACGGCGAGAGGCCGGGGGCGCAGGACGGATCCGACAGGCTGTTCACCCGACGGAACAGCCTATTGGATCCGTGCTGCCGCTAGTGAACGTGTGCCCCCGGACTACCGCTCCGGCCCGATTGACTATAATGGGGGCAGTGTGGAGGCACGGCGAGAGGTCAGGGGCGCAGGACGGATCCAACAGGCTGTTCCGTTGGGTAAAAGTTAATACAAGCCACTTACTAATGTACTGTGATTGTCCATATTGTCCAACTTTCTTTACATAATAAATAACATTTGCTGAGGTGAGACAACCCCTTTAATGTATATGGTGAATATTAAATATTTTTTGCCCATTGGAGATGGAGAAGTCAACAGAGCTGTCGGCTGAAAGTCGTTCAGCCGTCAGCCATTGAATGTGTATGGCAGCCATAAAGGGGTGTTCCGGTTATATTAAGTTATCCCTTATCCACAAGACAGGGGATAACTTTTAGATCAGTGAGGGATCTTCTGCTGGGACCCCCACTGATCGAGTGGCTGAGCACATACCCGACCTGCCGCTCCATTCATTTTGGGGGCTCCACAGGGTATGGGGCCTCCATTCCCATGATCGGTGGTGGTCCCAGCGGTAGGACCCCCATCGATCTAAAAGTCATCCCCTATCCTGTGGATAACTTAATATAACTGGAATACCCCTTTAAGACTTTTCTTGTTCCTATTCCTGCTACAAGCACATGCTGAATGAGGTGCGCTGCCCCCCAGAGCTCAGGCGTGTCTCTGGCACTGTGTCCATGAATGGGGTGGGGGGCTGAATTTGGGTGGGAATCTCTCACATTCCACCTTTCTAGGAATGTCTGCACAATGCTGGGAGCATCCAAGCAATGTAGGATGTTGGCTGTCTTTGCTCATGTTGTTAAAAATCTCTTTTCAGCCTTTTAAGGCTACTTTCACACTAGCGTTTTTGCTGGATCCGGCAGGGTTCAGCAAAAACGCTTCCGTTACCGATAATACAACCATCTGCATCTGTTATGAACGGATCCGGTTGTATTATCATTAACATTGCCAAGATGGATCCGTCATGAACTCCATTGAATGAAAGTCAATAGGGGACGGATCAGTTTTTTATTGTGTAAGATTGTGTCAGAGAAAACGGATCCATCCCCATTGACTTGCATTGTGGGCAATGACGGATCCATCTTGCTCCGCATCCCAGGATGGAAAGCAAACCGCAGCATGCTGTAGTTTGCTCTCCGGTATGGGAACGCAATTAAACGGAACAAAATGCGTTTTGGAGCACTCCGTTCTGTTCAGTTACGCTTTGTCCCCATTGACGATCAATGGGGACAAAATGGAAGCTTTTTTTTCCGGTATTGAGACCCTATGACGGATCTCAATACTGGAAATATTGACGCGTGTGAAAAGTAGCCTTAAAGGGTTATCCCGGATTAAGGGTAATTTTTATTTGAAATGTGTCGCCGTGTTCTTCATCTGTGGTGTACAGATTCGTAATATAGCGCTCATAGACATGTATAGGCCCGTACTGTACCTCTGTGTGCATGCAAAAACCCAAAGTTTTTTTTTTTTTCTCTGACGGCTTCATGTGAAATCCGTGAGAAAAGCAAATATACGATCCATTGCATGCGGAAATGGGAAAATACAGTGCCTACAGGTGTGTCATACGGATGCGGGGGACTCCATGTACTGCCATACAGGCCCAGTACACACCGTCTTACTGTGTGCATGAATGTAGATACCGCTGCCATGGATTGGTCCGCTTATGCCACACGTGGCAGAATATCCAACGTGGATTTTGCTAACTTTTAAGTTGAAAATCTGACAAATCCGCAAGGATTTCACTATTTGCAATTAATTTCCACTGTGTATATTTTTTTTGTTTGGGTGAAGCGTCATACACTTCGCTGTTACTGTAAGAAAAAATCATGAATTTTCTGTGCATAATTTCCGCAATGGAAAATCCATAGCGTTTACACCCTGTGTAGCCATATCCTAACGCATTTTTAAGAAAAACATGGCTGCCCTCTTCTGGAAACAGCTCCACTTTTGTCCCTGGCCGCTCTCTGTTATTGCAGCTCGGCCCCTTTAAGAGAATGAAGATGAACTGCAATACCAGGCACGGCCCATGGAGAAAAGTGGTACCATTTCCGGAGGAGAGCAGCCATGTTTTTCTTATCTCATACATCCCAGGTCACATATCGCTTGAGTATCTGAGTAGACTTTGACTCTAGGATATCTCGCGATGGTGGCCATGCTGGTTGTCACCTAAAATGTATCTGTCTCATTTATATGTCTCATCTCAGACAATGGAGGCATATCCTCGCGATGTGCCCCATTGTCTTATAGGTGCGGGTCCCATACCTATAGTGGGAACGGAGCCCCACAAAGTGGTGGCTGGAGGACTCGCTTACGGTCACCACCAAGCGTTCTCCCCATAGAAATGAATGGGAGCGCACCGCGCATGACCGGCCACTGCTGCCATTCACTTCTGTGGGCCCGACGGAAGTAGCAGAGCCAGCGCTCTGCTTTTTCGGCGGCTCCATAGAAAATGAACGGAGGGCGGCTGCACATGCGGAGTACGCCCTCCGCCACTTTTGGGGCTCTGTCCTCAATACAGGTGTGGGACCCACACCTATAAGACAATGGGGGCACATCCTAGCCATATGCCCCCATTGTCTGAGATGAGAAAACCGCTTTACATTTTAGTTTATGTGGGGTCTTCACCGTATTTCCCTATAGGCCGTTGTTCCCACCTCTGCCGCTATATAATGTATATGCCTGTATAGAGGTGACTGGGTTATTGGCCCTGAGGTAGGAGAGCAATTGCCGATCCATAGCCCAAGGTTGCATGGCCTTCATGTGATGTATGGAGGTAGAGAGGCTTTATCTGCATCGCGTTCCTTCTGGTGAGGGGTGGGACTGGTTTGCATAAGCTGAAATTTAGGGACTGGCCATAGGCGGTGTGACTGCGGATGGTGGGAGGGATGATGCCGTACCTGTTACCTGTCATATGTGCTCAAGCTTCAAGGTTAGAGACTTGATTAAGACGTTTAGACTTTGAAATGTGGGTATAGTGTCACCGCTCACACAGCGGGGACTGGACAGGCTGTGGCCCGAGTGTCAGAATCCTGTGCGCTGTCGAACTAGGAGAGTCGGTTTGACCGGGGTAAACGAACCCAATCCAAAATAGGGACCAGATAGCGGTCTGATTTCAGTGGGGAGCACTGATCATGAGAGTGGGGGCCCGTTCTAACTGCCTTCATGCATGCTGACGGAGATAGACGAGCATGCGCGCTACCGCTCAGTCAACTCTATGAGACTGTCAGAGATGGGTAAGTACAAGCGCTCAGCTGTCCCTGGCAGCTCCGCAGAGCTGAATGTAGTGGCAGCCATACACGTTTGTCTGCGTCTCTATTCAAACAGGGAGCAAGGCCCTATTTTTTGACATTGGTGGGGGCTCCAAGTGGTTGGACCCCAGCGATCAGACATTTAGCTCTTATCCCGTGGATAGGGGAACATCCCCTTTAAGAAAGCATTGCACGGAGTCTGTAATACAAGAATGCTACAGTGTGACATGGCGGTCTGTGCTGAACTTTGGTGCACATAACGAGAAGATATTAATAAGCAGAAATCACGTCATGATCTCATACATTGGATCAACCATGCCGGGATCGCGCCTCTTGGTCGGAGAACTGAGCCACGGTTTGATGTCCGGTTTGGCAAATATCAGTTCTTCCTGGTGCCAAGTAGTTGTATCAGTCCCACCATGGCCAATGACTGTGATCTCCGTTTTTGCACACCTAAATATAAGTGTCTTGTATGAAGGTACATGGAGTCCCTACAGCCCCGTACCATGAACTGTAGGCACTCCGCGTGCCCTTACATGATGCCTCTGAATTACACCTTTATAATAGACCTTCCAGTGTAGCTTGGCACAATTAGTTTCTTCTCGATTACATAACCGTCCTCAGTAAAAGCCTCCGAATGAAGGTGCGTTATTGCCCCATAGACTTCTGTAAATGCACCATTATGGCTTAAAGGGGTATTCCTGCTGTGACAAGTTAACCCCTATCACTATTAGATCGGTAGGGTTCCTACCTCTGGGATCCTTACTGATCATTAGAATAGTGGTCCTTTACCCTTTGAGGCCTCCTAAAATGAGTCCCAAACAGTAGGGCCCCCACCAATCGAATACAGGATAAGGGGATAACTTGTCACTACCAGAATACCCCTTTAATAGAACTCATACAGTGCTATAATGCAGCCATGGACCGGCTTTTTGGGGGGAATCCCTCTTCTTAAAGACCATTTGCTTAAAGGGGTTTTCCAAGACATTATACCTGATGACTTATCCTCAGGGTAGGTCGTCAGTATCTGATCGGTGAGGGTCCTACACCCGGGACCCCCGCCGATCAGCTGTTTGAGAAGCTCACATCTTTTCCTAGACCATGTGAGGTCACCTTCATCGGTTACATGGCCTCAGCACCATTGAAGTGCATGGGGCTGAGCGCGAAACCAAGCACAGCCGCTATACACTGTACGGCACAGAGAAGTCCACGGCGCTCACAGGATCGCTGGTGCATTCTCAAACAGCTGATCGGCAGGGGTCCTGGGTGTCGGACCCCCATCGATTAGACACTGAAGACCTCTCCTGAGATTTGTTCATCAGTATTAAAATCTTGGAAAACCCCTTTAAATACTAGAACGGAAAAAGTCCTCTGTCCGGCTTTCCTTGGGTTGTGATTGGTGCATCTGGTCTTTTATTCGGGCTCTGGGTCTCTCGTACTATAGGTTGGCCCTGTGCCCACAGCTAAAAGTCACCATGTGACCGTGCAGGCCAGTTCTCGCTGGAATAAATAGCGCGTCATCCGGGCTGGCGAGGCGCCAGCTAGCAACGGGAAAGCCTCCTCGAAAAGAGGTTGGGTCAGGTCGTTAGCATGCAGGCCTTAACCCCTTGCGCTCTGCGACGTTGTCTCTGATTGACTCCATTCTCCATCCAGCTTCCATTGTCATTAACCATTTCATTTACAGGCTTGGAGCGAATTGTATATGGATCTCAAGTTATGTCATCTGTTTTTTTTTTCAATACAGTTTGTCGTCGGCCGGCCCACGTGTGGCAGCCAGTGGCCGCACAATGTTTACAGCAAACTCTTGTAGACGCGGGCGGGTATGGCTTGGTCGTACGCAAATTGTCTGTTCTAATTATCTGCTAAGAATTTAGAGCCGTCATGCTTGTCCAGCTTGATTTTCCAGTCGGGAGAGAATGTCAAGACGGCCATGTTGGATGTTTAGCATTTCCAGAAATAGCTGACTATCTGGGAGGGGTCGGTATTAAGCATAGTGCTGTACCTTCGGGTATAACGGGGTTAACCACAGCAGTGACTCACTGGAACGTCTGCGAGGAGGGTGTAGGAATTCACGTGTTATCTATAGGACATCATGTCCCTGAGTCCTTGGCAGCACTAGTGCCACAATACAGGCGGAAGGGCTTCTCCTTTAACCTTTCCTAGGCCACCGCCAGGAGCACGACCCTCCATAGGCCCAGGATTTAGTACAGTAGTTTCTATTATTGTGGTATCTCCCTAGGACTGAGCCGGGACTGATCGCTGCTGATTACACTGATTGTATGCCTGCCTCCTCTAAAAGGGTGCACCCCCCACACCTTCTTCTGACTTACCAGGATTCTTAAAATAGTGTCAACAACCTAGGGTGGGGGCGAGAGGGAATTCACCCTTTACTCGACCTCTGGTCTTTTGCTTGACTTTGTGTTTTGGGCGTGCTTGGGTATTACTTATGGACTGTCAGCACTCAGGTAATGAAAACCGGATGATCTTCTCAACACCAAATCTGCTGAGACACTGGGAGCTGTTTAGGGAGATCCACCACATCTTTTACTGTATTGTTTAATTCCTAGCCCCTCGTCCATGAAAATAACCTTTGACCACAGTGTTCCTGCTATGAAATGGATCCGCTGTGTCGCTGAACAGATTTGGGCTACTCCTAAGAGCGTCCTCTAAGGGCTCTTTCACACGAGCGGATGCCGCTGCGTGAAAAAGTGCCAAGCCCCGTTCCGGACAGCAGAGACACGGAGCATTAACATGATTGATAATGCTCTTTGCCTCTCTGATCTTTTTACTACCAAATCACAGTGGGAATAAATTGTTATTGTGATTTTTGTAGTAAAAAGGTCACAGAGGCAAAAGCATTATCAATCATGTTAACTCTCGGGGTCTCTGCTGTCCAGAACGGGACTTGGCTCTCTTTCACGCAGCGGATTCCACGCACGGCATCCGCTCGTGTGAAAGAGCCCTAAGTGCTCCTCCTGGCCTTCACCCTATAATCTCTGTACAGGGATCTGGATTGCGCTGCAGGGAAACCACCACCGCAACCTCTTGGTGTAGTCCCTGTTCAAGTGACTACTTACCCATAGGGGCCAAGAGACTCTGGTGCAGAAAACTGAGAATTGTAGTCAGGAACAAGCCAAGGTCAGGGCATGCAGATCTGATAAACAGTCCGAGTTCAGGGTGGGTGGCTCAGGGTCAGAATGGAGATGAGGCAAAGGGCCAAGTCCAGGCATCTTTTCACAGGGCAAGGTGCCTTAAAAGGGGTTTTCCGAGACATTATAACTGATGACCTATCCTCTGCATAGGTCATCAACATCTTATCGGGGAGGGTCCGGCACCCGGGACCCTGCTGATGAGCTGTTTGAGAAGCTCACAGCTTTCCTCAGGCTAGTGACGACGCGTTCATCGATCACGTGAATGGAGCTTAGCTGCAATACCAAGCACCGCCACTATATATGAGAAGGCAACAGCGCTCACAGGAGCGGGTGGTGCCTTCTCAAAACAGCTGATCAGTGGGAGTCCCGAGTATTGGACCCCCACCGGTCAGATACTGATGGCCTATCCTGTGTATAGGTCATCAGTATTAAAATTCTGGTGAACCCTTTTAAGTACCCCGAGTATTAGGGTGCACTCACTGGTCCTTTAAGAGGCAAAGCACACGCACCCATTGGGTAGAGCAGGAGCTGGGCTAGCCTCCATGAAGGCGAGGAATGCCGGCAAGAAGCACGCCACGACCTGCAAGGAAGAAGCGCAGATATTTTGGCGGCTGGGCCCGGCTGGGAGAGGTGCCAGCTGTGAGCAGAGTGGTGGAGGACACGGGTTATAACAGATTCCTTTACTGTAGGTGACAAGCAGCACAGGGGCAGCCCTGCAGTGCAAGGACCCCATCAAGCAGCCCCCCATATCGTGCCCCCCTACACAGAACAGGCCCTGTATAAGCAGCACCCTAGAATACAAGGCTGGTTCAGAGCGCGCTGTCGGCAGCACACACATACAGATTGTATTGCTGTACAACGCTGATTTGCAGCGGCCGGCGTTGGTTTCCCTTTAACCAGCTCTCCGGGGAGGTTACCTCACAGATACACTAGGACTTTGTGTTCCCAAACACGGCAGGAAGTAGTATTTTGCTGACAGTTTCGCCTCCAAAGTCCTGACTTGGGGAATGTCTCTGCTGAATTTACAGAAAAGAAGGGAGTTGCTATTTGCGTGAAGCCGGTTATTACTGACCAGTCTGGCAGCGTGGTGTATTACAGTCCGGCGGCTCAGGTGACCATTATCTATGGGGGTTAGGAGTCCTAGAAGGACTAGCACTGGCCGAGCACGCTGATGCCCTGGGCCCATAGACTGTATAAGGAAATGACATAAATAACAATTACCGTACATAATGTATATACATAGAGACTCCGGGTACTGAAGTGTGATGTATTGGAGATCATCCACCTCCGCAGGAGCCACAATTCATACCGCGGATCCAAGCAGTGCCCAAGGGACCCCCATGACTTATAATGGGGCGTGTTGGGTTCTGTCGAGGTTTCCTCTGTTTTGACCAGAAGTTCAGCCCTGCACGCTACACTATTCTTACCGTCAAAACTGACACAGGAGGCTCCAAGGGGACCCCCGACTTCTCAGTAGACTTTTTAGCATCTTAACACCTAGAGGCCACCTGTTCTGCCGTTTTGGGGTCCCTGGGAAGAGTAGGAACATTCCAGGGTAGTAAATGCGTAAGTGTCATGCGTAACTATCAGTACACACAGTCTTGTACTGGGGTACTTAGGGCCCACCAGTGTAACTGATTCTGGGGCCCACCTTGGGGCTCCTGCGCACTAACTTTTTTTTTTTTTTTTTCCATGTCAGTAACGTTCCCTTCACTTCAGTGGGGCTGCAAAAAAAAAGACTCCATGGGCATTCCGTGTATGTCCGCATGGCCGTTCTGCAAAATGATAGAACAGGGACCAGCATCCTTCGGCACTTCAGCTGTTGTGAAACTACAACACCCAGTAGGCTCTTTTCACTTCTGTGGGAGTTCAGAGAACAGCCAAGCAAGTGTGCATGATGGGAGATGTAGTTTCCCAAACACCTGGAGTGCCGGAGGTTGCTGATCCCTGTACTAGAACATGTTATTGCCGGCATTACAGACAAGGATAGGACTGTTCTGTTAGAGGCCGGCTGTTCTGTTCTGCATAATGTGGGATGCACACACCCGGTATCCATGTTTTGCGGATCCGCAATTTGCAGACTGCAAAACATCCAACGTCGTGTTCATGAGCACTTCCAGTGATAACAGGAATATTAAACATGAAGTATTATGGCAGACACTCACAGCAAAATTCACAAACATACATGTGGCAGAATGTACACATATATGGATATCAGTCAGAAACAAGACACACGCAGCGCTCACCAATCACTCATTGGACAGATGTGGGACACAAGACACTTATACGTGGCTCACATGCCACTGATGCATATGTCACATACTGCACATACACCACTGATACATAGATCATATATAGCACACACCAATCACACATAGGAGACACGCAATGCACATACCAAGACATATATGGCACTTACTAATGTATTGTGATTGTCCATATTGCCTCCTTTCCATCACATTATACACAGCACGGATCCGTGGTTTTGACCACTCTGTAATCCAGTAGCGGTGGCCGTGCTTACACACTATAGGGAAAGGTGTTGGCCTATGTGCACTTCCAGCCTTTCCCTATAGGGTGTAAGCACGGCCACCACTGCTGGATTACACGGTGGTAATAACCACGGATACGTGCTGTGTATAATGTGATGGAAAGGAGGCAATATGGAGAATCACAATACATTAGTAAGTGCCTTGTATTAACTGCATGATAAACGCCATTTACTGACGTGAGACAAACCCTTTAACCCCTTTAAGCATAAATGTCTGGCATGAAATTCACCAAATCTTAACCTCCTCAGATTGCACATAATCTACATTATAAATAAAAGGGTTGTCCTACCATAATGACCTATCGCCCATCTACAGGATAGGTGATAAATATCAGATTGCTGGGGTCTGACGGCTGGAACACCCACTGATCATGAAAAAAGAGGTCCTGAGATATTCAATTACATCACCACCAATCTATGTACACAAGGGGCTTAAGACCACGTTCCCTTGATCATGGGGGTCCCAGCAGTCAGACCCCCATCAATCAGACATTTATCACCTGTCGTGTCATTGCTGTTGGACCTTTTCACATTCCCTATCCTTAAAGGTTTTCTTTGTGTCTTTTCTGACAGCAGGGAGGGGAGGAGGATGGCCAGACATGTTCTCTCCTCATTCACGGTCAGCAGCCCAGGAAGTTTAGATACTGCAGGGCCTCCTGTACAATTTAAATTACTCCTCCGTCTTATCTCTGGGAGCCTAACATGGAATCCCCAGCCACCCCGGTGGGCCAGTCCGAGCCTGAGCACACGTTTGACTTTTCCCGGTGATTCATGAGCGCAAGGTGCTCTGTGAACGGCGCAGGCAGCACAGTGATACTGCTGGTGCCTGAAATATGCAATAATAAAGCTCCATACAGCAAGGATCTTTTTTGTTGGTTGGTTTATGTTGAGGAAGGCTCGTGCAGCGGTGCGCGATATTCACAGGGTGGTGTCTAGCTTGTTGGTGGCAGTGGGCTTTAGTTTTTGAAACTTTTGATGTGCCATAGGGACATGTCAAATTTTTTTATTGGCGGGGTTCCCAGCACTGAGACCCCCGCTGATCTCTAAAATGAGGACCCCTCCCTGGGAATAATTAGCCTTGTCCTGGAGGGAGGGGGTGATGTTATTTACATGGAACTGTATGTTGAAGGGGCTGCAGAAAGGGCAATGTTTTTATTTACATGGAGCTGTATGTTGGAGGGTGCTGAACGGAGGAAAGAAGGGTTATTTAGACTAGAGTTGTTTCGGTACCAAAATTTTGATTCGGTATCGATACCATAAAAAAGTATTGCGATACTCGATACCATTCGATACCACGCGGAAAAAAAAAACGCCAAAAAAATCTGCGTGCATTCCACATTTTATGGAACCGCCGGCTCATAATACAACAGTCCTATCCTACTTTTTTACGGCGACTAAAAGAAAATGGCGAATCGTGCATTTTTTTTTTTTACGGCGTTCACCGCATAAAAGCAATGCCTAGTACCGTTTCATATATAAATGCAGGCAGAAGACACAGGCTGCCGGCACCTGCCTGTGACAGAGCGCTGCGATCCGTGACATTTAACCCCTTGTGTTTAAATGCTCCTTAAAGGGGTATTTCCATCGGAGACATCCGCTAGGATATGCCCCCATTGTCTGATAGGTGCGGGTCCCACCTCTGGGAGCTGCAGCTACACAGAGAACTGATCGGTAAAAGTGGTGGCCGGAGGACCCTGGATTTTCCGGGGTCTGGCCACCACCTAGCGCTCTCCCGTAGTAGTGAATGGGAGTGCAGTGTGCTTGCAAGGCCATCGATCTCATTCATTTCTATGGGGTCGATGGAATTAGCTGAGCCAGCGCTCAGCTTTTTTCAGCAGCCCCATAGAAATGAATGGAGGGCTGCTGCGCATTCGCAGTGCGCCCTCTAAATTTTTCGGGGCTCTGTTCTCTGGGACCTGCAATGGGGGCATATCCTAGCGATAGTGGTCCCAGTGACCCTGATGATGGCATTTTGTCACTTGCAGTAATTTTCATAAAATCACACTTTATCGGGTGCAGCACAGGAGTCCTGTCAATGATGTGTGTGCAAAGTGGAGTTCCTTCAGTGGTGGACCACCCACTGCTTATTGACAGCCTTCTCCCTATTCACAGAAAGTGTGTTTTCATAAAAAAAGGCTTTATTATTGACAAGCGGTGCACTGCTGTAATCTCTGTGACTGTCATAACTTAATGCTACCATCACATAAGGTAGCATAAACTGTGTGACATATATATTTTAACGTGTACCTCCGCTGATAATAGGACCCATGCAGGTTCAGGATACTTGATGTTGTCAAGTGTACTGCTCAGTGGCCAGTTGTGTCAGGTCTGACGGGAGAGTATCAGTGGAACTACTCGTTAAGGCCTAATTCACACGTCCGCAATCTACGTCCGCACCCGTTCCGCAAATTTGCGGAACGGGTGCGGACCCATTCATTTTGAATGGGGACGTGATGGATGCGGAGAGCACACACTGTGCTATCCGCATCTGCGGAGCGCGCCGCTGATCTTCCGGACGGCGGCTCTGCAAAAATATAGAGCATGTCCTATTCTTGCCCGCAATTGCGGACAAGTATAGGCATCTCTATAGGGCTGGTGGCAAGGTGTTTTGCGGATCCGCAAACTTGCGGATCCACAAAACACTACGGACGTGTGAATAAGGCCTAAAGGGGCTCAGCATCAGTTTTGACCTTGCTAAACTGCTGACCTCACTAGGTAGGGTCTGGACAAACATATATTTTGCAAAGCTTTTCTCATCAGTAGTAGTGTGAATATGATGTTTTATTCTGCCAGCTTCTGTTCCTGCAGGTGCCCAGGGCAGAGTAAAGTGCTCTCTGCATTGATCTGCTTCACAGCTCCTCTGAGTGACAGCGGTAGTAGCCAACCAGAAGACCACTTCAGCTGTCACTCATAACGGAGGGGGGCTGTGAAGCGGCTCGATGCAGAAGAGCACCTTGCGGGTGAAGCTGTAATCTGGGAATAAAACTTCACATTCACACTACTCCTGATATTAAAAGATCCACCAAAGGTATGTTTATTCTGCACTCTCCAGCCCCAACCTAGTGCTGTCAGCAGTGTTGCTTCCTTTGAGCACTTAGTGTGAAATCTTTATTTCAGAGAATTTCTTTGTCAGTCTTTGACTGCACTGATTTTGCATTCCAACACGCCTCATATATAGGACGTTCTTACATTGGCATAGTGTGTTTACAGTTCCTTTCCCTGTTTCTACAGTCATGGGACATCTTCTTCCGGAATGCCAATGCCGGCGCAGCACCTGGAACAGCTTACCAGAGCCCTCCACCCTTAGGTTCCAGCCTGTCTGCACTGACCCAAGCACAATCACTAATGCAGGCGCAGCCAAACGTAGACAAACTAGTGGAGGATCATCTTGCTGTGCAGTCGCTCATCCGGGCATATCAGGTATGTTCTTGCCTGTCTCTCTAGTCTCACTTGCTTTCTTCTCCTTTCTTATAGTACTTAGGGGGGTTATCCCGTCTTAACCTTTATAGCATATCACTCGGATATGCTGCAGATGTCAAATTGGTGCCACTCCATCTGGGACCTGCTGCTATCTTGAGAACGGGGCGTCTTCTCCATGTACTGCTATGGAACTTCCAAAAATAGTCAAGCGGGCGCTAGTCTATTTTCTGGAGTCCCATACCAATGAATGGAGAGCGAGCCACGTAACCACCTCTCCCTTCACCATCATGGGACTGCTGGAAGTGGCTCAGCCAGTATGCTGTTTTTGGTACTCCCATGGTGGTGAATAGAGGGTGGTTGCGTATGCACAACTGCTCTACCTTACTTTGGGGTCTCCATTCTGGAGATAGGTGCTGGTCCTACCTCTGGGACTCACCTATCTGACCTTTGTGGCATAGCCTAGTGATGGAGCATAAACATTAAGATCCCCTTTGTCTTTTAGCAGGGTCTTTTAGGATGCAGACCACCTTAAGGAAGGGCCCTTTTTCTGCAGGGTAGTGGCAGGGGTACGACCCCCTGTTATCTGATCACTTTTGTGTAAGAAGCGGTTCAAAAGATATGAAGGAGGTGTCAATGCAGTTCCATATATACAGGTTGACCGAGGAGTGTACACATGCAGTAGTCTTCCTTATAGTCTACAGTCTCTTATTATGCTGTGGTCATACGTCCGTGCCCGATTCCTTACCAAATCCATTCAGTGCCAGTGATTAGGGCATTTCATACCGGATCTATGGTAGACAGACAAAGTGTACTGTTATAGCCGTCTATGATTCCTATAGGTATATAGCATTATAAAGAGAAATCGAGCCTGAAGCTGACCACAGACATGAGGTGTAAACCACCTTAAGGGACTTGGATGTGATCGGACGTCCTGGGCCCCCCCGTGGTGAAGTAGGAACCAGGTGGCACCCAGAAAAGAAGTGAGGAACGCCTTCCTCCATTTTAGTCTATGGGAGTTCACAGACATGGCAGACCCTCCTGTTATCCCCCTATGTTCTGCACAAGCTGCTGTTTGACTTCGACATCATAACGGCGGGACCCCTGCTTACCAAACGGTTAATGCCACGGAGGTCAGATCCACCTTGTTAAGTGCCCTTTGGATATGCTATAAATGTTAGAATACCCCCTATATACCCCTTAAGTGCCTGAGTTTTTAGAACCACACATGATGGGTGTAATATCCTGAGTCTCTCTGTAGCCATTTTGTTTCTTGGGTAGGCCACACGGACATGTAAGTACCATACAGTTTATTTCTGGAATAGCGGTAAGGTAATTGTGCAGACACGAGAACAAAATCAGGAGAGAGTTATGAAAACTGTCTAAAAGCAAAAACCGATGTAAAGTAGAACTGGCTCGGTTGCCCATAGCAACCAATCAGATTCCACCTTCCATTTTGGACAACTCCTTTGGGAAATGAAAGGCGGAATCTGATTGGTTGCTATGGGCAACTAAGCCAGTTCTACTTTACACCAGTTTGATAAATGGCCCCCCCATGTTTGCCGCCCACAGCTTTTATTTCTTTTAGTCCAATTCAAAAATGAAAGCTGCGCTGGACTGTGGAGTCCTAGATATTCATGAGCGGTGGGCTCCACAGTTTCTCCCCATACTACTAATAAAGAGCTGGTGACCAGTGCCTATGCATGCCCCCCTACTGGGCACAGGATGTCTCACTGGGACACTAGGAAAGAAATTTAATTCAGACTCCTCCAGCCAAGGCCTCATGCACACAGCCGTGTCCATAAAAATATGGATCCCTTAAAAACAAAACGCTCCCATGTGCTTTCCTTTTTTTTTCTCTGACTAGAACTACCGTATTCTCATCTGCAAAAAACACATTGGACCTGCAGTGAGATTCTCGGGTCTGTGAAAAAATAGATGTGTGCCTGGCCCCATTGGCTTGTATGGGTCACAGTGCACTTTAAGCACACCGAAGCAATATATCGTCATGTGCATGAGGCCTTAAGAAATGGGGGGGCTCAGGGACAGAAAGTTACTGCTGAGGCTACTTTCACACTCGCGTTTTGGGCGGATCCGTCATGGATCTGCAAAAACGGGTCAGTTACAAAACGCGAGTGCGAATGTAGCCTTAGTTTTCCTTGAGGAGGAAGTGCCCTTTAACCACAGCGTAAATCTCTTCCGACTTCTGTCACTTCTCCTATTGATCACATGGGGGTGGGGTAGGTGTCATTAACCAGTTTGTGTCATTGCTTCTAGGTAAGGGGTCACCACATTGCAAAACTTGACCCCCTCGGAATTAGCACTGTTAATTTTGATGACGCTCCAGTAATTGTCGGTCCGCCGTATGTCGGTGAGGATTATGGACCAAACTCATTGTAACTCTTTTTGCTTTTCCTCCTCTTTTCCCTTTCTTTTTGTGTTTGTTATTTTACGTGGTGCCTCTTCTGTATCCCCTCCCCGATTCTATTACTCCCCAACGATCCTTTTCCCTTTCTCCACTTCATCCATCCTCTGTCCTCCTTTACTGTTCTCTTCTACCGGGCACCTTTCCTCTATATAGATCCGTGGGCACCATGTTGCCCAGCTTGACCCACTGGGCATTCTGGATGCAGATCTGGATTCCTGTGTGCCAGCTGACATTGTCACATCCTCAGACAAACTCGGTGAGGGCCAGTAGCTCTGCTAGAATGATCACCGCTTATCACCCCACTCTCACCCACCCTCAAGATTTTTGTTTGTCCCCTGCTTGCTATTATGTAGGATCAGAGCTCCCAGCCAACAGCTTCTCCATAGTCTAGACATGGCAGTTCGCCTTATGCTGGTTCTGAAAGGGGGACGTCTGAGATTTTGATATTAAGGGTATTAGGGGTTGTCCATCCGTTAATATTTATGACCTATCATAAGGATATAGGTCATCAATATCTGAACGGTGGGGGTCCGACACCTGGCACCCCCGCCGATCAGCTGTGAGATGAGGAGGCAGCGCTCCAGAGCACCACTGCCTCCTCAAGCAGCTGATCGGCAGGGGTCTGACACCCCTAAAGATAGGCCATCAATATCAAAATCTTGGACAACCCCTTTAATTCGGTTCTCTTGGACCTGCTATCCATCAAATAATCACCAAGAGTAAAACCTATATTTACAGAGACCAAGCAAGGGCTGATGTGCCGGCTAGAGATGGCTTGAATGGGTCTCCTTTAGGCCTCCCCTAAAGGTGGCCATACACATAAGATTAAAGTTGGCTGGAATGGAAGATTTTGGCCATTACGGCCGACTGTCGTTTGAAGAACTAGCGCGAGGGCTGACGGCAGCCGAAAATGCTGGAAAACTTTGCCCGTTCATCGGCCAAAACTGCATGTTGATGGCATGATCGGCTGAATTTTGTGCTCAAGCACCAGGAAGTCTCTTTTTATGAAAAAAAACGAACTCTCGGGTTGGGCAGTTTAGTTGGTGGGAACGTTCGTACGAAAGATCCCATGGACGACTGATTGGCCGCAATGCGTTTGATCGTTATTTCGAATGCATGGCCACCTTAAGAATAAGAAGCTGTTGGTTGGTGCTCTGAGCGTAGAACGGGTAACAACAGGTTAATAGGCTACAGAAGCTTCTGCTGCTTCCACGCCAGAAACCACTAACCTAGATTAGGGCAGCTGGTAAACACTAACCACACGTGGCATGTTCTGGGTGTGTGCGGGGATCAGGCTGGGGACGCTGTTGCTTGGGGTATAGAGCATGTGGTGGGCATGAATATGTTTATTGCCTGTGGACTGATCTGAGGACTTCTTAACGTAAGTATTTTGTGTCTTTTTAGTTGAAATAAAGTTTGTCTGAAATTGGTAAATTGTAACCATGGGTAATGATTGTTCCTCTCCTCAATCAGATGGTCCAGTGTATGATAATGTATTCCCAATGTAGTCAAAGCTGTTTTATCTCATGCATGTTTAAGCTGTAAGGGATCTTCTAAAAGATAAAAGGGTTGTCCTACGACTAGGACTTAATCCCCACAATAGGGGATCAGTGTGTGTGATTGATTAGTGGGGGGTCTGCCCCCTGGGGCCCCTGCCAGTTACGATAATGGGGCCCTGTGTTCAGGGGATCATGTATGTCCGCTGCTACTCCATTCAACCATATAGGACTGCTGGAGATGGTCACCTACAGCGCTCAGCCATCTCCAGCAGTCCCATAGAGATGAAAGGAGCAGCAATGAACGTGTGCGACCACCTCAGATCCTAGGCCCAGGCTGTGGAGTTTGTCGTACAAACCCTTTAGTGGAGTCAAATGTACTATAAAGGAGTGCAGTAGATAGATAGATTTATAGACAGACAGGCATATGAAATGGATTTGTTGGTAGATCTCTATGTGATGAGCACTAAGGGACGGAATTTTTGGAAAAACGTATATCGTGCTTAGGTGGTAAACCTGTTTTTCTGTCTATACAGTGCCTTCGGGAAGTCTTCAGTCTTTCACATTTAGTTAGGTTGTGGCCTTGTGCTAAAATTTAAAAAAAAAAATCAAGTTTTGCGCTCAATATCCCATAATGAAAAAGTGATGATCAAAATGTTCAAAATCTTTGCTAATTTATGAAAAAGGAAAAACTAAAAGTTGGCACGGACATTAGTATTCAGACCATTTGCTATGACACTTAAAATTCAGCTCTGGGGGTCTCTTTGATGTATCATAAGTTTTACGAACAATCAGTAATCCTTTAAATAGGTTTTAGAATAGTACCAGGTGACGTCTTAAACTGGCACAAGCTGGTACGGCCTAGAGTCACCCAAGACCACCAGTAAGAATCTGAGTTTGCGGGGGGAGATTGAAGTCAGTGTCGTGCCCATTCAGATGAATGGTTGTCCATGTTAGCATTGTGTGAGCCAGTGAGTAATATTAGCTTTCAGCTCTGGTTCATAGAAAGGGTCCCTGACAGGGAAGCGGTTGCCATGCACATGCTGCCCGATCTACTGGCACTATAGCTCAGGAGCAGATTATGTTATCGTTTTGTGGGAGAAGATTCAGTAAAACGATCAATAAATCCCTGCTCTTTCTGGGCTTAGGAGTCCAAGGGGCGGTCCTATCACTGATTGACAGCTTTCCCTGTATACAGGCCAGGCTGTCACTCATTGATCCACTCCGGCCACAGAATTTGTAAGCCGGCTTTGTGTGGAAAGTTTCTTCAGTGAAGCCGTGAGGTGGTAGCTGAGTAATTGTGTAGAGTCACACGTGGAGCTGAGAAGGACATGGCTTTGGACTTGGCCTCCATCACAGGTGAGTTTCACCTCCATCGGTTTACTGTGCAGGGATCAGCAATAGCACATCAGAATCTACCTCATGCAGGGCATGTGCCCCAGGACTAAGCATTATGGGCTCCCGGACTTAGCTCTACCTAGAAGACTGATCCTTCTAGCACAACGTGTGAGATCAAGAAGGTTGGTGCTGGTTTTGGGAGATTCTGTGACCCTGGTTCCTCTGCTTCTTTGTTAGGCAGTCGTTTATAACATCGGGTCACTTGCAGTTATTTAAGGCCGCTTTACATGGGCCCATTTCATAGGAACGCTCGTCAGCGATTATCTGGTGGAGTAAAGGTGCCGCCGATTTTACTCAAGCGTTTGCTCATTCACATCTTTCACGCGGACACCTAAATCTGCGTTTGCCGGCAGCAGATCGTGCCGTCTAATCACGCTTTGCTGCCAACAAAAAATGATTCCGTATGGGGACGTGCGATGGCATTAGTGATCACTGCTTCCCATACCGTGGAGGAGATCGCTGCGTGTGAATGCAGCGGTTTCCTTCACTGACGAGAAGGCGATTGTCTCTTCACTCCCGACAATCGCCTGACAAATTGTTCCTGTCTAAAGGGACCGTTAAAGGGGTTTTGCCACTTCAGCAAATAGCATTTATTATGCAGAGAAAGTTTCCATGGTTACGACCACCCTGTAGTTCATCAGTGGTGGTCGTGCTTGCACACTTTAGAAAAAAGCACCAGCTTGCGTGAGCTCCCACGGCCACCAGAGATGCTGACGCTTTTTTCTATAGTGTGCATGCACGACCACAACTGATGGATTGCAGGGTGGTCTGTAACCATGGAAACGAGCAGTGTATAATGTGATAGAAAAAGGAATCCAGCCAGCAAAGGAAGCAATATGGAGAATCACTATACATTAGTAAGTGGCTTGTATTAACTTTCTCTACATGATAAACGCCATTTGCTGATGTGAGACAACCCCTTTAAGACCTCCCCCGGTCAACTATCAGCGACTAAGAGCTGTGTACATATGTACCGTATACACACTTAGACCTCATATACACAAACGTATTTTCGGTTTTCATTTTTTACGGATCATTGATTTCTAAGGGGCTACAAAGAAATGTGGACAGCACACGAATGTTATACGTGTGCTGTGCGCATCCATTTATCATGTAGAGAAAGTTAATACAAGGCACTTACTAGTGTATTGTGATTCTCCATATTGCCTCCTTTGCTGGCTGGATTCACTTTTCCATCACATTATACATTGCCCGTTTCCATGGTTACGACCACCCTGCAGTCCATCAGTGGTGGTCGTGCTTGCACACTAAGAAAAAATGCCAGCCTCTCTGGTAGCCGGGACAGTGGGAGCGCACGTAGGCCGGTGCTTTTTCCTATAGTGTACAAGCACGGCCATTCTGCTGGACTGCAGGGTGGTCGTAACCATGGAAACGTTCTCTGCATAATAAATGCTATATTCTGAAGTGGCAAAACCCCTTTAAGGTGTAAATGGTCATAAATCACCTGATGTATTTTACATTTACACATACAGTTGGTAAAGGGTTCAAGCACTGGGTGCTAAACGGAATACTTCTAGGGAAAATACCTCCGTAATACAGCAGGCAACAAGAGATTCAGTTTTTTTGAAGTTCGTGAAATAAAAAGAACCTTCTCTGTGTGAACAGGCCCACGGCTTTCTGACATTGATGGCATATCCTAGCGATACGCCGTCGGTGTGTAAGATGAAGCAAACCCTTTAAGCTGCAGTAAGGAGCACCGATCCTCTGGTCCTGGGTACGGTCTTGTGTCTCAGTCTCCTCTGTGGTTTTTTAGTTTTATATCGTGCAGTATATGTTTTATTTTTGGCTGGATACCTCAGTATGGAATAGCGCCGTAGATGGTGCTATGCAGCAGAAATACAGAAATACCCACTGTATACCGCCCCACCGAAGACCGGAAGGCCACTCTTTTAGCCTACATCGGGTGACTGAGGGCCTCTGGGGACAGTTCCGGTGCATACGGCAGACATTGTGTGAATCCAGCCTTACTGCGATATTTGTGTCTTCCGCCCCTGTGTGTGGAGTGCGAGTGCGTCTTCAAGGCCGCCTTACAATAAGATATGTAAGAAGCTGGCTCTCTGCGCCTCGCTGGTTATTACTCTGCAGTGTGCACGGTGGCGGCACGCTGGATGCTACGACGTGCCCGAGTGCTGGTTTTATTTCCTCTCCCAGTTACGTTGCAGAGATGGCTTGCAGCTTGAATGAGCCCCTATGTGTGCTGCTGAGATTTTCTATTTAAAGATTCCTCTCTTTTCCCCATGCTGCGCTGTCCCTCTCTCTTTACCCCCCAACCCCCTTGTGCCGCACTCTCCTAACACACCCAGACCTGTCAGCATTCCTGGATCGGCTGCGAGTTCTCACGGTGGGAGGTACGGAAAATATCCTTTATTTAACGCCCATCCCCTTTCCGACTACCTTCTCCCCATCATACCCTCCCCATACCTTCCTCCTCCTCCCATGCACATGTCTGTTATGGAAGTCCCACCTGTAACCAAAGCTTTTGTCATGGCTTCATAATAACCCTATATGCTGCAGTCGGGATCACTCCCCCTACAGGTAACTGTGGTACTAAGCAGACAGGGTATCCCTACCCCGGCCATAACGCCGCTGTTTACAGCAGCCTGTATTCCGTAAACAGTCACATCTGTGAGCGCTCTGTTCACAGGATACAGGCCGCTGTATATCTGTAGTCAAGTGCGCTAATGAGGTGTGAAGGGATCTGCTGCAAGGCCCTGTATATAAGGCAGTGTTCACACTACGTTTTATAATCTGTGGAACTAATAAACTGGTACATGGGCATCTGTAATTGACTCCAGAACACGGAACAAAGCCTATACCGTCCATACAAATGACACGACCATTCAGCAGGACAAGCCGACCAATGGTAGTGTTTGGGCGTGTCCTCTTATGGTGGATGTTGGGGGGTTTGAAGGGTCAGACAGTCTCTCACTAGAAATAAGCCGCTACCTGAGATTTGTGGCAGCTCTTCCTATTGAGAGCACATGCACACTCAGCCGAGCATGCATGTATTGGAAGGGGGGGGGCTACTATCAAAGGAGCAGAGGTGTACGGTGGAGCGATAAGTCAGTGTATAGATTGTGGGTGACATAGCCTGGTTGTGTGCCCGTTCACTGGGCTACGTTGTGGGTATCAATGCAAAATGATAGGACATGCTGTTCTGTCAGGGATGTAGATATGGAGATAACTCCCTTCTATGACAAAATGGTGTCGCATAACCGCTCATCTTGGAAGGGATGCTGTAGGTTCCCTTTGTGTTGTATTTTTACTTTATCCAAATACATTTTGGACAAAACGGAAGATTTATGAAACTGTCTAAAAGTAATCTTGCCCATGTTGCCTATAGCAACCAATCAGTGCAGCTTTTCTTTCGCATAGTGTCTTGAAAAAATGAAAGCTGCACTGTGATTGGTTGGTATGGACAACACAGATGGGTTTTCTTATAGACCCTTTGTTATGTCTAATGAAGGCCTGAGGGGAGCGGCGTCGCCGGCGTCCAGGCTCCTGCACGTGACATAACACAGTAGGCCTCATTAGGTCATCAGTATCCGATCACTGTGGGTCGGACACCCGGTACCCCCCATTTATCAGCTGTTTTGATAAGGCAGTGGCACTCCTGTGAGCGCCGCTGCCTCCTCGCTGCTCACCTAGCACAGCACCGTACATTGTATAGCGGCTGTGCCTGGTATCGCGCTCAGCACCATTCACTTCTATGGGGCTGAGCTGCACCTAGGCCACGTGATCCAGGAACGTGATATCACATGGCCTAGGCAAAGCGGCCAGAAGGCTGTGGCGTTACTGTGAGCGCCGCTGCCTTCTCTAACAGCTGATCGGCGAGGGTCCCGGGTGTCGGAACCCCACCGATCAGCACAAGAAAAACTCTCGGAAACCCCGTTTAATTTCATTCTGATTGGTGGCTATGGGCAACAATGACAGTCTTCCTTTCAGGCAGTTTTGATAAATGTGGCCCAGTGTATTTCTTGCCTGGAGCGTTCCTTTAAAGGGGTTCTCCAGGACTAGTAATCGATCTCTGCTTTCTTCCAGCACCACACCTGTCCACGTGCTGATTGTAGTATTACAGCTCAGCCCTGGTCCCTTCTGTGCAGCTGAGCTGCAGTACCAGACACAACCTGTGGACAGGTGGGGCGCTGTTTTTTGGAATAAAGCAGCCATGCAGGTTCTGGCGTACTGATGGAAGCGAGATTTACACACTCCACACACTCCCCCCACCTGAGGATGCAGTAACATTAGGTGGTCACTAGATGGTGGCACAGGCAGCGCTGTCGGAAATCCTCTGGGACCAGTAGAGCTTCGGGCGCAATATGGGACCTTAGGGTTTGTACAGGACTCGAAAAACATGGGTGCTGTCTTCCAAAAACAGCACCACACCAGTCCACAGGCAGTGTGCGGTATTGTAGCTCGCCTGATTTACTTCAGGGGTAATGCTTGCAGTACCTGATGCAGCCTGTGGACAGGTGTGGCGCTTTTTTTAGGCGATAGCATCCATTTTTTTTTCTTTGAGTAACTTTTTTAGGCTAATTTGTGCCACGTGGCTATACATGTGGAGCTGGATGTGTAAAGTTGTTGATGTAGGCGGTACGTTGTGTGGTAGTTGGTATAGTATGGGTGTGTATGCGATTAGACCAATTTTTACTTCAAATATGTACTGTAATGGAAAGAGAATAATCATGAAATGAAGCTCTCAGGACAGTTGTAGATTAATCTCTCTCTTCTACTCCCCACCTACCACGCTGCTTGTCCCCTTCATCTGCTTCCTGTCCCAACTTAATGCCGCCATCTCTGTACTGCAAATCTGCGCCACATCCTATGGACTGCAATGCCACCATGTTCATAACTGTGTGCCGTGCCCTCTCCTCTCCTGTACCTTGTCCTATTTTCCTGTGTCTGTCCGTACCACCTCCCTTCTCTTTCCACTGGATATATCACTCCACTGTTTCCGCCATTACACCCTTTCTGTAATGCCCTCTGCATGGCCGGCTGCATTGGTTTCTCCTTCTGTAACGCTGCCTACCGTCTGTCTGTCTCTGACCGCCGCCCTCCACAGGGTTTTACGGCCTAGAGGAATCCGACCTGGACAAAGTCTTCCAACTGCCAACCACTACATTTATCGGAGGGAATGAGACGGCGCTGCCCCTTCGAGAGATCATTAAAAGACTGGAGGTGAGGGTGACAACCTGACGGATACGTTCTTGAGGTAAAACCGCATTGGTCTCGCTCTTCGGCTTTGCTCCATCTGTCATTTCTGTGTGCAGACCTCCTACTGCCAGCACATCGGAGTCGAGTTCATGTTCATCAATGACCTGGAGCAGTGTCAGTGGATCCGGCAGAAGTTTGAGACCCCGGGAATTATGCAGTTCACCAGCGAAGAGAAACGCACTCTGCTCGCAAGACTGGTTAGATCTACAAGGTGCAGTCATTGATTTATTAGATGTGTGTACCAGGTCCTCATGCACCCAGGTCCATGGCAAGAAATCTTGAAGATGAGCAGTCACCTCTCCTGACATGTCAAATTTAGCAAACACTTATGGTCCCTATGCAGTAGCAGTTGTGGAGCATCTGCTCTTATGACTCCAGTTGGGTAAAACCCTGGAGTTTTGCAAACTGCTGGCCATCCATTCATATAATTTTAGCAGGAATAATAGAGGAATGGTACAACATAGTCGTAAGAATAGATGCTCCAGAATAGTTATTAGATGGGGAAAACAAGTAGTTACTAAAACAGACATGTCAGGAGAGGGGACGGGTCCTCTTTAAGGTCACATCATCGCCTATTCAAGTGGCTTCTAGGGGATTTCAACCTCCATTACTCCAGCCAGGGGCGGACTGGGAACTTAAAGTGGCCCTAGGCAAAAACCTAAAAGTGGTCCCAGATACCACAGTGTGGAACAAAATACAACCTCAGCAGAACCAGATACCACAGTGCAGCACAAAATACTGCCTAAATTAATTACTACTGAGAGAGTCATATCTTTATGTACTTGGCTTTTGGCCAAGAGGAGGACTTAGGTGGCCCTCTGGGCATCGGCCCGTCGGGTAATTACCTCGTAGGGTCTATGGCCAGTCCGCCCCTGACTCCAGCTTTGTGTTATTACACCTTCCCAGCATACACACTTGCGTGGCTGTTCTCAGAACCCTCATAGATCTGAATGGGACAATTGGGTATGTTCACACGTGGTCTTTGTGGATGAGGATTTGAAGCAGATTTTTCAGCCAAAGCCCAAAATGGACTAGAAAAGATTTGCTGGATCCACTTTTGGCTGCAGGGCAATCTGCCTCAAATCCTCTTCCAAAAAACTACGTATTAACCTACCGTCTCATAACAACTGGTGCTGACCCCCTGTATAAAGTGTCCCACCAATTCCAGTATGTCCCCGACCTGATAATGCGTGCGGAGAGGAGCCGGGAGCATACTGGGCAGCTATATTGCCTAGCAGTCGTATAGTGCCTGGAGAATTTCATAGTCGTATGAATAAGAATTGGAGAGAGACTTTAATGGGGTTTTCCAGTTCACATTCATAATCGACATCCTTTAAAATAACAATTTATGAAGGAAGCTGTAATTTTGTAATGTATTTCTTTCATCTTCATCACTCTTATCAACTGTGGTCACATGACCATGTCCATGCATCTCGCTCTTGTTTCCTGTGATGTCATGTCCATGGGTGGGGCAGTAATCGGGGAGTGTCTATGTAACTAGCTGGGCGGGAGGAGCTATAAACTAGCTGGGCGTGGTTAGGGGCGGTGCTAGAGAAAGGAGAAGTGCATCATGGGTTTGGTTGGACACAGAATAGCCGAGAGGTCCTATTTGAAAGGGTGGTCTGGGGCTTTAATATTGATGACCACCCCGCCGATCAGCTGCTTGAGGAGGTCGCTGCTCTAAGCCTCACAATTTACCAAGCACTGTAGCGTACATTGTATAGAGGCTGTGCTTGGTATTCGGGCCTAATCATTTGAATGGCATCGAGCTGCGCCTAACCCATGTAACCAACGAACGTGAGGCCACGGCCTGTTCAAACACCTGATCGCCGGGAGTCGGACCAGATATTGATGGTGTATCCTGAGGATAAGCCATCGGCATGAATATCAACTCCCTTAATGTAATATTACAAATAATGCAATCTAATGTGTAGGTTTGAAGAGTTCCTCCATCGTAAGTGGTCATCCGAGAAGCGTTTTGGCTTGGAGGGATGTGAAGTCTTAATTCCAGCCCTGAAAACCATCATCGATAAATCCAGTGAGACCGGCGTGGATTATGTCATCATGGGGATGCCTCACAGGTAGCCAACATATTGGACCAGTTTTTGACGTGATCGATGCCTTATCTTTTGAGAATATTTAACCTTTTTTTATGTGACGTTGCCGATCTGTTCTGCAGAGGTCGTCTCAACGTTCTGGCCAACGTGATCCGCAAGGAGCTGGAGCAGATATTCTGCCAGTTTGACTCTAAGCTGGAAGCTGCAGATGAGGTGAGTTTTGTTATTTTCGGCCTTTTTTCACGATACACCGTAAGATACGTGATGATTTACTCTCCCTTCTCCTTCAGGGATCTGGAGATGTGAAGTACCACTTGGGCATGTATCACAGGCGGATAAATAGAGTAACTGACAGGAACATCACCATGTCTCTGATGGCCAACCCTTCCCATCTTGAGGCTGCTGATTCTGTTGTCCAGGGTAAAACCAAAGCAGAACAGTTCTATTCTGGAGACAATGAAGGCAAGAAGGTAATGATGAGGAGATGGGTATTTCAGGCAGAGGCAAGGTTCACCGTCACACATGGATCTAACATGTTGGCACTCTTTATTATCTCAGGTGATGTCTATCCTCATACACGGAGATGCTGCATTTGCCGGACAAGGGATAGTGTATGAGACTTTCCATCTGAGTGATCTGCCGTCATACACTACTCATGGCACCGTCCATGTCGTGGTCAACAACCAGGTATATGGCTTGTCTTTGTGCACATATATGCATATGTCTTTTAAAGGGGTATTCCGGTAGGTAAAAGTTATCCCCTATCCACATTACCTAAAGGAATACCCCTTTAATTACTGCTTTTAATAGCCAAGTACATTTGTCTCTGGATCTAACAAGATCCCCGGGGTAAGGAAATCCTAGTTAAGGCCTCTTGCACACGAACGTATTTTCTTTTCGTGTCCGTTCCGTTTTTTTTTGCGACCGTATGCGGAACCATTCATTTTAATGTGTCTGCAAAAAAAAAAACGGAAGGTACTCCGTGTGCATTTCGTATATCCGTTCCGCTAAACGATAGAACATGTCCTATTATTGTTCGCATTACGGACAAGGATAGTACTGTACTATTAGGGGTCAGCTGTTCCGTTCCGCAAAATACGGAATTCACAAGGATGTCATCCGTATTTTTTGCGGACTGCAAAATACATACGGTCGTGTTCGAGGCCTAATTGTGTCACATGGTTTTCCTTGGTTTGATGTGAAAGGATAAACCCTCCCAAGTTGATGGGGAATAAGGTTATGTTCATATGTTTGACCCATGCATCAGGGAAGGATATTGGTTGATAAGTCAAATGTACCCATAGGACCCTGACGGAGGTCTAAGGGATTGTCCAAAGCAAAGAACTACTTTGGGTCACCTTCACTTACACATTTTTTTTCAGCATTTTTAAATGCTTGAAAAAGCAAAACAAAAACTTTTCGCTTTTTCATAGCTTAATACATTTTTGGTGGCATTTTTTTATTCTGTTACATTAGTAGCATACGTAGCTTACATTTGTAGCATGTGTTTTTCAAGTCCAGTAGAAAAGTTTGTGGGAAAAATGCCAGACCCAGAACATGGTCCATTTTTAAAAATATGCTCAAGCCCAAAATGCTTTGCATCTAGTGCATTTTGTATCTCTATAGACTTTAATGTAACAGAGCGTTTTTGAGCAAAAAAACAAAACACTGCAAAAGTCATCAAAAACTCCATAAAAACCGTAAGCCTAGCCTTAAAGGAAAACATGGCAAAAAATACATTATTTTGTATTAAGTCATATTTATTTATTTTTTACTTTTTTTCAAAGCTTTTCTTAACTTTAGAGAAAATACTTAAAATTACATAATTTTTTACTATTTCCCACTCTTGGCCACCAAGACAATGTCTTAAAGAGGACCTGTCACCTCTCCTGACATACCTGTTTTATTATCTTCATGTATTCCCCATGTAATAACAGTTCTGGAGCATCTATTCTTATGTCTCTATGTTGTGCCAGTCCTTTATTATTTCTACTAGAAGTTATGTATGAATTGCTAGCAGTCTGCAGTAAGGGTACAGAGGAGAGGTAACCAGTTGGGGTGTTCACCTGTACAGACTCACTCTATCCAATCAGTGCTGCCATTTTTAGACTGTGCAGGGACACCCCCCCCCCCCAACTGGTTACCTTCCCTCTGTACCCTTACTGCAGACTGTGCAGGTACACACCCCCAACTGGTTACCTCCCCTCTGTACCCTTACTGCAGACTGCTAGCAATTCATTCATAACTTCTAGTAGAAATAATAGAGGAATCGCACAACATAGAGCCATAAGAATAGAGGCGCCAGAATTGTTATTACGTGGGGAATACATGAAGATATTAAAACAGGTATGTTAGGAGCGGTGACAGGTGCTCTTTAAAGGGGAGAGCAGTGTCTATTGTAAAACGTAACTTTTAATTCATCATAAATAAAAAATAAAAAAAAAAGCAGTTAGGTGCAAACTCCCTAAAGAACAGCCCCAAAACAAATCACCCCAAAGCTAGTGTAAGAATAACCATTATCCTATAGATGGATCTTACCGGTAAGAAGAATCTGCACACGGTGGGAATGGAGGTGGGCCGAGCTTGGACAGTCACTCGATCTCATTTTCACCGTTGCTCCATAAATTTTACACCTGGCAGAATTGAGCGGGCCAAGGCCGTACAGCTGGAAGGCTAGCATACCCTGATGACCTCCTAATACCGAGTCATCACCCTGAAAAGAGCGGCTTGTCCTGAACCTTTCCCTAATCTGGACAGCCCTACCTATTGGAGTCAGTGCGCTCACTAGGGGACAAAAGAAAAGAATAAAGGTGGTACAAAAAGAAAAGATGTGTTTCAACGCGTTTCATCAAAGTATTTCATGCCCCAGAAGCATCAGGGAACAAGGAGCAATATTACTTCAAATATTATAGCGGTTGATGCATCAGACGTTAAATACCGGGAATATCATAATAATTGTATGCTGTCCCCAGTTAGGGGAAATAAGTAACCCAGTCAGGAATCGTGGTGCCGCAGGGGGGATGGGGTATCTAAGGTCCTCCCTGCTTAAAATGGTAGCGAGCGTGTGGCTTAAGCTAACCAAACAGAGGCAGGGATGCTGTCTAGTTTGCAGCGTTCTTGTCGAGGCATAATCTATGCAACCGGCACCTGTGCTGGTTGCTGGTTTAAATGTCCACCCCCGCCGATCAGCTGAAGAGACTGCAGCACTCGTATGAAACACTGCAGTGGTGGAACAGGTGTAATTACAGCTCCTCCGTCCTGAAGTGTCTGGCAGCAGCTTCTTCCTCTTTCCTCATTAAAAACGCATATATTTTAGCCATGCGTATGGAGAGGCAGGAGAGATGGCCGTCTGCCAAACCGAGCATTCAGCTTGACAGTTTTTGAAGGTATTTGGGCTCCATTAGACTATAGATCGTCATAAAACAGTAAGGCCTCTTGCACACGACCGTATGGCTTTTTCAGTATTTTGTGGTCCGCAAAAAACGGATGACGTCCGTGTACATTCCGTTTTTTTGCGGAACGGAACAGCTGGCCCCTAATAGAACAGTACTATCCTTGTCCGTTATGCGGACAATAATAGGACATGTTCTATCTTTGAACGGAAATATGGAAACGGAAGGCATACGGAGTACCTTCCGTTTTTTTTGCGGATCCATTGAAATGAATGGTTCCGTATACGGAACGCAAAAAACGGAACGTAAACGGAAAGAAAATAAGTTTGTGTGCATGAGCCCTAAACCTGTAGGCCACTGTCAAGCTGAAAGGTAATGGGATTGCAGCTGGAACGATTCAGTGATATTTTGAGAGGATCCCACAATTTGATTCTTAAAATGACTTATATTATAGTATAGGGTAGTAGTACACTAAAAGGGGTTGTCCTATCCCATACACTTGTTGGCCTGGCCTCCCAGGATAGGCTACCACTATTTGATTAGCGTGGAGCCGCCCTGCACCTCCTGACAATCAGCTGTTCTGTGGCACAGGAACTCCACAGCTCCGTCTTTTTGTGTAGTGGACAGAGCTGGTTATTGCAGCACTGCTCCCATTTAAGTGACGGAGCTGTGGAGTTCCTCCACTAGAGTTACTGTAGAGCACCCGCCGATAAGATAGTGATAACCTGTCCTGAGAATAGGCCATAATGTGTGTGGGATTGGACAGTCCCTTTAAACCTGGAATAATTTGATGTTTTCTCCTTCTACACCCAGAAAATGTAGTAGTGTAAATCTGATGTTTAATTCTCTGTATCAGATCGGTTTCACCACTGATCCTCGTATGGCCCGCTCCTCCCCATACCCGACAGACGTGGCCAGAGTTGTCAACGCCCCAATCTTCCATGTCAACGCCGATGACCCCGAGGCTGTGATGTACGTGTGCAACGTGGCTTCACAGTGGAGGAACACCTTCCACAAAGATGTGGTTGTGGATCTGGTAAGTGGCCTCTGTTCACCGCTCAGCCCTTTCCAGATTAATTTCACTCTACCGTGACATGGAAAGTAGGCGTGTAATTATAGATCGGGCTGTACAGACGTGTCCCGGGATGTCTGCAGCGTCAGGTGATGGTGCACATATCAGGTTACCAGTGACATTATTACAATGTTAATGATTGTGTATTTTATCTTTCTTAGTAACCTGAGTCATGTTCTTCTCAAGTTATCGCATGTTCTTTAACCTTTCTGTTCTTGAGCAAGGAACAGTGCTTTTCTAGGAAACTCAAATGTGTTCTCACTTTCTCCCACCATCACAATGACGATCAGCTACTTGCCCTGACCAGGCTCAAAAGCTTCACCTAGTCCTGTAATGCAGCTTTATGATGGTTGTCACCAGGGATGTAGCTATAGAGGGTACAAGGGTAGCAGTCGCTACCGGTCCCAGGAGCCTGAGGGGGCCCAAAGACCCCTGTACCACATAAGAAGACACCAGTATTATAGAAAGTGCATGCAGGTCAAGTTACACCTCTGGCTGGAGGAAGGAGGTTAGGTAAAGAATTTGGCATGAGGAGGGGGTGCTGTTTCAATGAAGGCTATGTGCTTGCCTGCCCTATGGCCACAAAGCACTGAGGGAAGGGGGGCCCAAGCTGAACTCTTGCACCAGGGCCTACGAGCCTGTAGCTACATCCCTGGTTGCCACCCAGCTTTCTTAGGGATCACAACAGCAAAGGTGCCCCATATCACTGCATAACTTGTCAAACTTTCTGTTCAGACCACGGGGAAGGCTTGATGAGAACGCCTTTGGGGTGCTGTAAAGCGAGTGTCTATGAACATGTATAAATTAGAAATGTTTGCTGATTGGAAGAAATTGCTGAGCGGAACAGGATGTCCACATTTTGCCTATTATCCTGCCAATAAAGATGCCCATACTTATCAGATGAACCCATTGATGTGTATTGCTGATCGGGGAGGGGTGCATTCAGTGCCTGGTTTCAGATCCTCCTTGACGACCGATATACTGTATAAGCCCATTAAATGCATCCTCTCTTGTGTAGGTGTGCTACCGCCGCAATGGGCACAACGAGATGGATGAGCCCATGTTCACACAGCCTCTGATGTACAAGCAGATCCGCAAGCAGAAGCCAGTGCTACAAAAATACGCAGAGACCCTGATATCACAAGGAGTGGTCAATCAGCCGGAGTACGAGGTATGAAGTGCGACAGCAGCAACCTGGAATGGCATGCGGCTAGCATTATGGTGTTGGGCCATGTCTTGTAATTCTTGCATTAAGCTATTTTTTTAACGTGCTTTATAGGAGGAGATAGCCAAATATGACAAAATCTGTGAAGAGGCGCTCACCCGCTCCAAGGATGAGAAAATCCTTCACATCAAGCACTGGTTGGACTCTCCATGGCCTGGTACATGAGCACTTTCATTCTTGCCCATACATGCAGACATGCAGGGCTGGGTTGTCCAGCTTGTTGGACATTTGAAACCCAGCCTGTTGTACATCTTGAAAAATAAATCATACCTGCCGCTTCATTCCGGCTCCCTTCAGTGACCTTCTGGTCTCCACCGTCCTATGATCCTCTAGGCAGACAAGATCATATGCGCTGCTGCAGCCAATGACTGGCCTCCGTGGTGATGCACCCCTAAGTGGCATGGCATTGCTAGATCATGTGCCACTTGGGGGCATCACCACAGAGGGCAGTCAGTAGCGGCTGTGGCAAACATGACTCCGTCCGTCCAGAAGTGTACGGGACGCGGGGACCAGAAGACCGCAGAAGGGACAACGGGTGAGAGACTGGAGATGGCAGGTGCACACTGCGCGCGCCTTCCCTTCATACACCCGCCATCCCTGCCGATCTGATATTAATGACCTATCCTGAGGATAGGTTATCAGTATTAAAAGCCTGGAGAACCTCTTTAAAAAAAGTCCAAAAAGCTGCAGAACCTCTTTAAAGTCACCTTTCAGACCCACTGGCAGTCATTTCTGGCATTATATATTAAAATAAAAGTATTGAAGGATGTTAAAAAAAACAAAAAAATACTTGTTGGGTCCAACTCATTACTTTTATTACATGACCTTCAGGCCAGTCATTTTAAAGGGGTGACCCCATTTGGAGAACCTCTTCCGTATGATCTTTTATGGTTTATGGACATCGTAAAGGATAGCTGGGGTGCAGAGTGTGTGTTGTATCGTCTCAAAAGGGGAAGTGTAAGCCATTTGTCCCTTGCCTTAATTACATCCACTGGCCTACAGGTTTCTTCACTCTGGATGGACAGCCCCGTAGCATGTCCTGCCCCTCAACTGGCCTTAGTGAAGATGAATTGGCTCATATAGGAAATGTGGCCAGCTCCGTTCCAGTGGAGGACTTTACTATCCATGGAGGTAAGTTTTAAAAAAAATCCTTTGGGGAATCTAACTGCACTAGGCACACACACTAACCTCATGCCTCCCCCAGGTCTTAGCCGTATACTGAAGGCCCGAGGGGAGATGGTCAAGACCAGGACTGTTGACTGGGCACTGGCTGAGTACATGGCATTTGGGGCACTCTTAAAGGAAGGCATCCATATCCGTCTGAGTGGACAAGATGTAGAGAGAGGCACTTTCAGGTACGGTTGTAGTGTGTTTGTCTCATAAGCCACTGAGGACGAGGAGAATTTTGTAATATTGTATACACTGAATTTTAAATGAAGGTGTATGCTCTTAGTAGAAACACTGGGGGATATTACATGACCATTAAATAAATGAAATTGCTAACTGTTTCACTACCAGTTGTCTGGGGGCCCTAAATGATCCCTATGACTAGAGTGGGTTTCCAGCTTGTGGACCAGAATACAGAGCTGCTAACAAGTAGCAGCGTTTGCTCTGGAGGACTTAAATCTATATGGTCATCATGTAATACAACATGCAAGACTGCTGTGGCGCAAATGTCTAGGTAAAGGCGAATCCTGCCCTGCAAAATTGTTTGTCTGATGAGACAATTCTTTTTAGTGATCACAAACTTTTCGCGCATCTTTGCACATATCCGTAGCATGGACGAATATAAACGTCGTATTATATCTTATCACAGAAAATGCCTCTTTTCTCTACTTACCAGGCTCTTTAATTTCCCCACTCGCCATCTCTCTGTAACTAATATTATCCCTCTTGGGCAGTGTGTAATCTGGTCCTTTAGTGAGCCGACAATCTGTCTTGGTTGCTCGAGACAGAGTATGTTAGTTTGGGAGAAATGGAGAGGAAAACAGCCCGATCAGTGGAGAAAGAGGGATTTTCTCTGAAAAGATATATTACAAAGTTTCTAATATTCACCTGTACTATTGACTGAAGCAAAGTTTGTGAAAGGTTAGTGACCGTTTAATGAATTCTTCATGGTTGGTTCATATTGATGTGATATACGTTGAGACTCTAGATGTATGAGTGCCAGGGGTATGTTACATACGGTATCTGGTAGTAAGTGACGCTAGAAACTGCATCTGGGTATTCTGAAAGATTTCAGTCAGGCCTTATATGATTGTAGGGCTATCTTCTTACACACTTGTCTCTCTCCATCAGCCACCGTCACCATGTGTTACATGACCAAAATGTGGACAAAAGAACCTGTATCCCCATGAACCATCTGTGGCCCAACCAAGCTCCATATACAGTGTGCAACAGCTCACTCTCAGAGTACGGAGTACTGGGTAAGTCTGTGGTACTATACTGGGACCATATGGATTATACCAAGTCGATCTATCTGATGAAGTTTGTGGGTTTCTAGTTGGATATGGTCCATTTAATAGTGCACATGAAGTCCCATTTTCAGGGACTTTCACAAAAAGGGTGGTATGAACTTGACATCCCTTTAACAAGCAAGGAAGTGGGGTATGTATGTTATTCCCCTCAGGTAAAATGACACGGTTTCTCTCTTCCAGGATTCGAACTTGGGTTTGCCATGGCCAGCCCAAATGCACTGGTTCTCTGGGAAGCTCAGTTTGGAGATTTCCACAATACTGCTCAGTGTATCATTGATCAGTTCATCTGCCCAGGGCAGGCTAAGTGGGTACGACAGAATGGAATAGTCCTGTTACTACCCCATGGCATGGAGGGCATGGTAAGAAAGCGCTAACCTACGAGTTTCATCAAAATAAAGGAGTGTGCACTTTGTGTCAGCCAGGGAAATACATAAAGCAGCTTACAGCATGTTCGTTACATACATAGAGACGGAACTGTAGGAAATGACGGATGTGGCCTTTGTCGCTCATCCAATGCATTATCCTGGTTCTGCAGGAGATGCCAGCGTGCCAGAGTATAATCCTGTTCACATCACTTGAACCCATGCAGTACACCTTTACTTTAATTCTTTACTTATGCGTATTGTGTCCAAATCACAAATTATATTGACATATACCTTACTACAGGCATTGTTACCATGACAGGTCTCGATTAGATTTGGTATTCAGTAGGGGATGTAAGAAATTATACTGCATACAACAAATATTTGAGTTTCTACAATAGGGTCCCGAACATTCCTCTGCAAGACCTGAACGCTTCCTGCAGATGTGCAATGATGACTCGGATGTGTGGCCAGTAAGTCTTCCTCTTGTTTCCTTCACTTTCTGTGTAACTTCTGTCTGGTTTCCAATATCAGGATAGGTCATCAATATCAGATTGGCAGGGGTCAAACTCGTGGCACCCCGCTCATCAGCTGTTTGAAGAGAACGCCAGCGCCACCTTCACTTCTCCGTGTACCTGCTCACCAGCAACATTGCAGCATTCGAGCAATGTAATTAAAGCTTCTCTGACCCACTCACTTAAATGGGATAGAGTGTAACTACAACTGCTCCTGAATGGGGTTGGAGGAGCTGTAATTGCCCTGCTCACTGCTACAGTACTGCAGATGAGTAAACAGTAAAGAGAACACAGCGTTCCTAGGAGCACTGTGTTCTCTTCAAACCATCCAACCCCTTTAAAGGGGTTGTGTTATTTTGGATATTGGGGGCATATCGCTAGAATATGCCCCCAATGTCTGATAGGTGCTGCTCCCACCTCTGGGACCTACGCCTATCCTTAGAAAGAAGCTCACAAACTGCAAGAGGGCGCACTGTGCATGCACGGCTACCCGCCATTCATTTCTATGAGAGTCCCGAAAATAGCCAAGCCCGCTCGGCTATTTCCGTCAGCCCCATAGAAGTGAATGGAGCCTCGGCTGTACTTGCGTGGTGCACCCTCTTCCTCCACCCATTTAAATAGGTTTTCCAAAAATAGCCAAGTGCGCCGCTCATCCATCTACAGAACTTCCATAGAAATGAATGGAGGACTGCTGCGCATGTGCAGTGAGGGCTCTGTTCTAAGGATAAGTATTTATCTCATCTATATACCGGTATCTATAAATATAGAAGATAGATGGAAAGCATGTAATAAGAGTGTATAATGCTGGGAATGGGAATAAATAGAGCTTGTTTGCTGGAGTAAATGCAGAACCAGAAGGTGATTTCTTCCTTTTCTTTCCTCAACAGAAAGCTTCTGAAGACTTTGCTGTTCGGCAGCTTTATGATTGTAACTGGATCGTTGTCAATTGTTCCACTCCAGCCAACTACTTCCATGTGCTCCGCAGACAGATCCTGCTCCCGTTCCGTAAACCGGTGCGTATGGTTCTGGAAACATATCTGTCAGAAGAATATATACTTGTACAATACAGCCTGTCGTGTCTGATTCAGCCAGGCTATATACTGTATTACATAGTTACTCATTTGAATGGGTGCCATCATGTAATACTGCAACCTTTCCATGGTAATTACAGCTGGTTGCTGGGCTCTCCATAAGCCAGACCAATAGTGATCAGATGACTATGGTCAGCATTTTGTGGTTTTAGAGAAGAGATTGCCTTCATGAAATGACCCTTTTAAACAAATGTACAAACAGGAATACTGTGTAACTTCTATATGAACGTGTTATTATTGTGCATTGGGCTTATATTTACCTTCAATGTTTTTTGCCTTCTAGCTAATTGTCTTCACTCCAAAGTCGCTCCTTCGTCATCCTGAAGCCAGGTCAAGCTTTGATGACATGCTGGCAGGTGAGGCGGATTGCCCTGAATATTAAAGGGGTTTTCAGGCTACAGATATTGATGATCCTAACAGTCAGCTGTTTTGGGCAGCCTTGGCACTGGAAATGATACTGTGTATGGAGCTCAGCTACATTCACTGAGTAATGGCCGTGCCAGAGCATTGCAGCTCAGCTCCTATCCTAGTAAACGGGCGCTGCGCTGCAGTATTCTGGTGTCGGAAACTACACAATGGAGGAAGCCTTCTACTTAGCTCCGTACACTGTGTCGTTTCTAGCACCACAGCTGCCTGAAACTGAAAGCTGATTGGTGGAGTTAGGCTTTCCCCACCGATATGCTATTGATGACCTATTTTGAGGCTAGGTCACCAAAATCTTTAGCTCAGACAACCCCTTTAAACTTGCATGTTGCACAGGATGTGCCATAAATTCCTCATTGGTGTGGCCCCCACCTTTGGGACCCTCACATTTTCACTGATCCCTGCAGCTGTTACATTCTCCATTCATTTACCATGCTCGGCCCTCTCCATTTAGGTTTTAGGAATTACAGACCGTCGCCTACTTTCTTCCAATATTTAATGGTGCCAAATGTGGCATTTATAGAATATCCTGCGGGTATGCAAAAAAATGCTTATGATGGGAATGCCTAGCAAGATCTAAATAGTCTACATACTATATGATTTTCTATACACTCTCTGATGACCACTTTGTCATAATGGATACTTGCCACCGTTGCCTCGTTCCAGGCACACACTTTGAAAGAGTTATCCCGGATGCTGGACCTGCATCCCAGAACCCTGCTGGAGTGAAGCGCATAATCTTCTGCGCGGGAAAAGTGTACTATGACCTGACCAAAGAACGCAGCACTCGGGAAATGGAAGCTGAGGTGGCGATCAGCCGCGTGGAGCAGGTACGAGAACTGTCAAACATCAGCACAATATAGCACCAGGTCAAGTGAGAATTGTCATACATCAGCATAGTATAGTACCAGGTCAAGAAATTAGCGCGTAGGCTTTCTGACCATTTCTTTAGACATGCAGAATAACCTTGCTCACTTTTGCTTTTCTCTCATGTCTCTAGCTGTCTCCATTCCCATTTGACCTTCTGGAGAAAGAAGTCAATAAGTACCCTAATGCAGACATAGTTTGGTGCCAAGAGGAACACAAGAACCAGGGATATTACGATTATGTGAAGCCAAGATTACGCACCACAATACACCGCGCTAAACCTGTCTGGTGAGTAAGAAGCACATCTGTCCACATCATAACTAACAGAGGCGACATCCATCAGAGCGAGTCCGATTCATTTTCTTCATTGGAATCTGTTTTGGGCAACATACCTTGTGTATTCCTGCTATATAATATGCCCCATTATTGTTAAAGGGTTGTCTAGCAGTATTCAAATTCGCCCTCACGAATACCCTGACGATGCCTGGGGGTCGGACCCCTGCTGATCTGATATTGATGACCTATCCTGACAATAGGTCATCAATACAGAGAACGCCTTTAATATTGATGGACAACCCCTTTAAGTTGCTATACAACTGTTTTATTGTTTCATATATTATATTGTATCATATACAAGTTAATAGGGTTGTCCACCCCATATCAGTTTTTAAACCCCCACCCTGTTAAAAGTGGGTTGTCCACCCCATATCAGTTTTTAAACCCCCACCCTGTTAAAAGCGGGTTGTCCACCCCATATCCGTTTTTAAACCCCCACTCTGTTGAGGCATATTTACCTGTTTCCTGATACTCTATCCTGGCTTCTTGTGTTCACTGTTGTCTTCTCCAGACTTCCAGTGCTGCAGGTAAATATCCAGCTTGAAAAAGGGGTCACGGACACAGCTGCAGCCAATGACTGGCTGGAACGGTGACATGTCCCCCAGGTGGCATGTCACTGAGTCATATGCCTCTTAGGGGACACGTTGCCACTGTGGCCGGTCAGTGGCTGCAGTGGTGCACATGACCCCTGTTCATGCCATATGTTTACCTGCTGTGCAGGAAGTCTGGAGAAGATAGCTGTGGATCCTAGGAGCTGGAACTGAGTGTCAGGGAGCAAGTAAGTATGCTTCACCCGACATGTCCGGTGGCATTGAGGGAGGGGAGCGTTTAGAAGTTGATAGGGCACCATTCAGAATTTGTTTATATTATGTTTGGTGTATACGGCAGGAAGATCTCCCAACATATACACCAAATCTAAAGAGCCAACATGTATGACATGCAATTGCATGCGTCGCCTATAGACTCCTTTTAGTGAGAGACTTGTACCATGCAGTGTTCTCCCGGAGCTTATTATAGCGCATACGCCAAATGTAGGGCTTAACATGATCACAGCCTAAGGGCTCATGCACACCACCGATCCGCAAACAAAATTGGTGACGTCCGTGTTGCATCAGTTTTTTGTTGTTGTAACAATGCGAGTCCTTGTCTGCAAAACGGGCAAGAAAAGAACATGTTCTATTCTTTTGCCGAACGGACGCGCAGACATATGGAAATGGAATGCACACTGAGTCATTTCCATTTTTTTGCGGACCCATTGAAGTGAATGGTCTCTGCATACGGGCTGCAAAAAACCGGACACGGAAAGAAAATACGTCCGTGTGCCTGAGCCCTAAGAGAGTTTGGCTTCCGGGGGGAGGTCCTCCTTCTGATGACACTTCTCTTTCTATGCTCCAGGTACGCCGGCCGAGATCCCGCAGCAGCCCCAGCCACCGGCAACAAGAAGACCCACACAACGGAACTGAAGAGATTGCTGGATACTGCTTTCAATCTGGATGCATTCAAGGGCCTCTCTTAGACCAGCACACGTTTCCTCCCTCCTTCTGCACTCCCCATCTTCTATCCATACACTCAGTAGGGGCTTCCTCTCCCCTATGCGTCTTTGCTTTTAACCTGGCCAGAGAAAAGTTACCCACAGCGGCTCATCGCTGCCCTACAACCACTCACCATTAAATGGTTTTGCAGGAGTTTAGTTTCTTACAAAGGGAGAGAATCTGCTAGTGCAGCTGAGCATATCTGATGTGTATATGGATGTGATATGTACAGGGGGCACTGCTTTTACTATTTAAACACGAGAGCTATGGAATCCTTACTGTGTATTGCCCATGTCTACTTCTGACAGTAGCTAGAGACACATGGAGTCCCGCAGACCAGGGACACAATTCGGGCGGTCTTGCAATATTTTTTAAAGCCACATTTTATACAAGTAAATACATTTTAGTTACCGCTTGTAATCTGGTATCAGCGCAGCTTCTTCCTGTGTTACATAACCGGCACTACCCACGCTGCCCCCCAGGGTTCTGCTCTAAACTGGTACCTCTGCCCTGTGCACAGATATCATGGTAATGTGGGCCATTAGTGCATGGCTGCGAGTGAGGTTAGTGCAGGACCCCATTAAGATCTCCCATGTCAGTCTACCTGTATATTAATTAGCATTAAGGTTTGCGGGGTAATGCTCTGCCAGTGCACCTGGATTGAGACCTGCTGTCTGGGGAAGAATCTGCAGATTTCTTTCAGCTCATGACAAATTGAAGGGAAGTATTCATGTTGTCGTAGGTGTTACTGCGCTCTCTGGAGAGACTGATATGACAGCTTGTACCATGAACCACTTATCGTATACCGCACTACGTCAGGTATCTGCTTCCAGCCGATCATTATCGAGACAGCAGCAGATTACTCCTACAGCTTTTATACATTTATATATTTTTATTTAGGAAGGAAGAGAGGAGCTATTTTAGTCTACTGCCAATCACCCTTTTCCGGGCCCCTTAAAGGAGATGTCCAGGATTAGAACAAGGGGTCTGCTTTTTGTCTGTAAACAGCGCCACAGCTGTCCATGATCTGTTTCTGGTATTGCAACTCATCCTGATACAAGAGAATGAGGTTGAGCTTCTATACCTCAGGCCACGGACAGGAACGGTGCTGCTTCTAGAAAAAAAAAAAATACCCTTTTTCTGTCTCGAACTACCCCTTTAAGTTTTAAACTGATTCAGTGTGTTGTGGTACCAGCATTTGGAGAAAACCCTTCGGCTTGTCATCTTTCATCTCAGAGTAATCTTAAAGGGTTATTCCCATCACAGACACTGGGGCATATCTCTAGGATATGCCCCCGTTGTCTAATAAGTGCACCTCTGGGGCCAGCACCTACGCTGAGAATGTAGCGGGGAGAGTGGTGGCTGGAGGACCCCGGGTTTCTCCAGGGTCCGGCCACCGCCAAGTGCCCTCCCCATACAAGTGAATGGGAGCACACCGCACTTGCGCGGCCACCGCTCCGTTCTCAGTGTAGGTGCGGGTCCCGCACTTATCAGACAATAGGGGTATATCCTGGCGATATGCCCCCATTGTCTGTGATGGGAATGCCCTTTTAAAGGGGTTTTCCGAGACTTTACAACTGATGATCTATCCTCTGTAACAGCTCCTTTACAGGTGTCCCATGACAACACTTCCTGTCTGTGTTCAGAAGTGCATGTGTTAAGGGGACACTAGGTGACCAATCGAAATGGTGTCGGACCCCCACGATCAGATATTGATGACCTATCCAGAGGATAGGTCATCAGTTGTAAAGACCCTTTTAAGGATAGGGGACCTCATAGCAACTAATCACCTGTTCTGGAAAAATAAATTCTGGATTTTGATTGGTCACCTAGTGTCCCCTTAACACTTGTGCCCTTCTGAACACTGAGACAGGAAGAGTTGTCATAGGACAGCGGTGTGGGAGCTGTCACAGTTGTCCTTCCAGTTCTAGTGCCGACAAGTCAGCACGACATTTAGAGATTTTTGAGGTGTTACTGTAGGTTTTGGTAACTCTCCCTTCTGGCCATGGCAGTAATAACCTACCTTTAAAGCTATGTGCATGATTGGCTGTTTTACAATTCACCTCAGTTATTCCTCCTGTTCAGAACCGCCCTAACATATGAGCTTGTGTTTTGCAGAAATAAGTGAGACTTTGTAATAAACAGGACGTAAACGTTAACAAATATGAGAAGTGCCCAGCATCCTTTGCAAAAGTTTGAAGTTTGTTCCCCCGACCACCCCTGACCACCCCGGCAGAGAAGTTCATTCATTTGGATTGAAATCATTAACCCATTGTAGTTGCATGTGCCAAATTCTGACACACGGCGGAGAGAGAGGAACCAAACGGGAAAAGTATAATGAAGAGGCCACTGACACAAAGCAATCTTATTTATTTTGTTAAAATAAATTAAAAAAATCTGTCTTCAGAGAGTGTCCCGGAAAATCTTTAACCACCATTTATGTGGTATCCATCACAAAATTTTGAGCCGCCAACAAAAAAAAAAGGAAGTAAAAGGTGGAAATTTATTTGATTTTTGCTGTGTTTTTTGACACTTTAGGAAGTTTTACTAATAACTGCTTTTTAGCTCTGCACAGCTATGATCAATGACTTATTATTAGTGTTGAGTGAACTTGTTTTTTAAGTTCCTCGTCCAAAGTTCGGGTTCAGGTTATCGAAGAATCCAGTTATGAATTCCAAATTCCGTTATGGTCCGTGCTGGCGGAATCCGTAACGGGATTAACTTTGGATGCAGAACTTAAAACACAAGTTCGCTCAACACTACTTATAATGCAAATGTAATGTAGTTGGAAATCTACCTCCTGTCTCTTCAGAGATTTAATATGCTGCTGTATCCCTTGTGCTGTACACTGCAGCCTTGCTTGCTCGCTTATCTGAAAACAGAAAAGATACAATCTATGTGCAAGCTGGTAAGTTATTGGAGCATGCTGGGAGTTGTAGTTTCACAACAGCTAAAGTGCCGGACCCCGTTCCCGTTTGATGAGGGACTACAATACAGTGAGGAACAGAAGTATTTGAGCACCCTACGATTTTGCAAGTTTTCCCACTTAGAAATCATGGAGTGGTCTGAAATTTAAAAAAGTCCACCTCTACTCCACTCATTAATCTAACTTAGTAGCACCTGCCTGAGCTCTTTAAAGACACCTGTCCACCCCACAGTCGGTCAGACGCCATCTACTACCATGGGTAAGACCAAAGAGCTGTCGACACCAGAGACAAAATTATGGACCTTCACAAGGCTGGAAAGGGCTACAGGGAAATTGCCAAGCAGCTTGGTGAAAATAGATCAACTGTTGGAGCAATTGTTAGAAAACGGAAGAGGCTAAAGACGACTGTCGGTCTCCCTCGGACTGGGGCTCCATGCAAGATCTCACCTCGTGGGGTATCACTGATGATAAGGTGAGGAATCAGCCCAGAACTACAAGGGAGGAGCTGGTCAATGACATGAAGAGAGCTGGGACCACAGTTTCCAAGGTCACTGTCGGTAGAACACTACGCCGTCATGGTTTCAAATCATGCATTGCACGGAAGGTCCCCCTGCTCAAGTCATCACATCTCCAGGCCCGTCTGAAGTTTGCCAATGACCATCTGGATGATCCAGAGGAGGTATGGGAGAAAGTCATGTGGTCAGATGAGACCAAAGTAGAACTTTTTGGTCTAAACTTCACTTGTCATGTTTGGAGGAAAAAGAAGGATGCGTTGCGTCTCAAGAACACCATCCCTACTGTGAAGCATGGGGGTGGTAACATGCTTTGGGGGTGCTTTTCTGTGAAGGGGGCGGGATGAATGGGGCCATTTATTGTGATATTTTGAGCAACAACCTCCTTCCCTCATTCAGAGCATTGAAGATGGGTCTTCCAACATGACAACGACCCGAAGCACACAGCCAGGATAACCAAGGAGTGGCTCCGTAAGAAGCATATCAAGGTTCTGGAGTTTCCTAGCCAGTCTCCAGAACTAAATCCAATAGAATATCTTTGGAGCGAGCTGAAACTCCGTGTTGCTCAGCGACAGCCCCGAAACCTGACAGATCTAGAGGAGATCTGTGTGGAGGAGTGGGCCCAAATCCCTGTTGCAGTGTGTGCAAACCTGGTCAAGAACTACAGGAAACATTTGATCTCTGTAATTTGAAACAAAGGCTTCTGTACCAAATATTAACACTGATTTTCTCAGGTGTTTAAATACTTATGTGCAGATTTTCTTTGAAAATCATACAATGTGATTTCCAGAATTTTTTTTAAAAAAAATCTTAGTGGGAATGCACCTACAATGTGAATTTCAGACCCCTCCATGACTTCTAAGTGGGAGAACTTGCAAGATCGCAGGGTGTTCAAATACTTCTGTTCCTCACTGTATGTGTTACATGAAAAATACGAAAACCCATAATATATCAGGTTATCAGTTGGTGCGTGATGTTACAGCCTGAAGCAAACACTATCACGAGCAATCTCTATTCACTAGCTGATTGGCGGGAGTCTGACACCCTGTATCCCCGCCGATCAGCCGGTCAACATTTTAGCAGGCTGAGCTCGTCACTGCAGCGCTGCTTTCATTGAGGGTAGACCATCACTTAGTGAAAGGTGGACAACCCCTTTAAGGGAACACTTGGCACCCTCCCTTTGGCAGACCTGGGAAGCATACATACCTGCTTACCGTTGCTGGTGTACAGCTCTTTCTCTCCCCTACCTCTGCTGCTTCGCTTGGCTCCCAGGATGTAAACTTCTGATTTCAAGCTGACTGCTTAGGGGGTGTGTCCTTTAAATTGCCTAGTGGCAGTTGAAGGATTGAACTGAGCATGTATGTAAACCTTGGTGAGCTGGACAGAGAATTTAGAAAAAGGGCAAACAGTTGGTGACGCTATACAGAGAGATTTCAGTGAATACTGAATGGGCTATACAAAATTTTTAATTACATGCAATTACAAAGTATTCAGATCCAGGTGCTGGTTAGAAAAATAAAAACATATTTTTTGTGGGGCAACTCCCCTAGTCACGTAAACTTGAGTGATATCAGTCTGTACATTTATCTGCCCTGAAGAGGTAACAACATGACAACCCCCCCCCCCAAAAAGGGAATGGTTTTGTAGGTGGTGGCTGCAGGCGATTACTCTCTCCTTATCCTTCCTGATTCCTTTAGTTTTGTGGCTTCCAAGTGTCCTTATCACTACAAATAGGTGGTACCTGAAGCCCAATCCGGTTGCACAGGTAGTTCTGATTCTCCAGGATGGCACATCCATTTATGTAATTGCAAGAAGGTTTGCTGTTTCTCCCAGCATAGTCTCAAGAGCATGGAGACAATACCAGGACCTGGGGAGTTCTGGACAGAACCACAGAAGGGCATCAACTCAGCATCAGGACCGGCAAACTTCTCCTTTGTGCGGGAAGCCCTACCAGGACCCTACAAAATGATCTCTAGAAAACTGTGGTTCTGCATGTTCCTGACCAAACTTTCAAAAACAGACTGAGAAGAAGACCGGAATTGGCAGGTCCACTTTTGGTGACCCATTTTCTGTACAGATGAGAGCAGGTTCACATAGAGCACATGTTAAAGAGTCTGGAGCTGCCAAAGCGAATGTTATGCTGCCTTCAGCATCATCTGGAGTGACTGGTTTGGTGATGGGTTGATTATGTTCTGGTGAGGCATATCCTGGGTGGGTCACACAAACCTCCACGTGATAGCTAACTGTACTGTTATGTCTACTATGTACCAGGATGAAGTCCTCATAGTCACTGTTAGACTTTACAGAGGTGCAAAAAAATGCCCAGTGTGTAGGCAGTTCCTAGATAACAAAGGTCATTGACTGACCCTCACGCTCCTCAGACCTGAATGGGACATTCTGTAACCGCACATCCAACACTGCCACGAGCTCACTGATGCCCTCATCCAAGTCTGTGAGAAGATCCCCAGGACGACATCTGCTGTCTCATCAGGAGCATGCCCAGAGGTTGTTGGTAGGAGTCACATTGGTTGGTTAAAGGGGTTTATGTAATTCAACAAATGGTATTTAATACAAGGCACTTACTAATGTACTGTGATTGTCCATATTGCTTCCTTTGCTGGCTGGATTCATTTTTCCATCACATTATACACTGCTCGTTTCCAGGTGTTATGACCACCCTGTGCTTGCACACCATAGAAAAAAGTGCCTATGCGCATTCCTACAGTACCAGCCACCTATAGTGTGCAAGCACGACCACCGCTGCTGGATATAGAGGGTGTAATGTGATGGAAAAATTAATCCAGCCAGCAAAGGAGGCGATATGGACAATCGCAATACATTAGTAAGTGCCTCATGTTAACTTTCTCTACGTAACAAATGCTACTTGCTGAAGTGAGACAGGCCTTTATTTTGGTTTCCATTGACCGTTGATGCATCTTCTTGTTCTTAGCACATTACAGGGTTTATACAAGGAAAGATTATCAACTTAAATCTTTGATTCATCAAAATCTGATGTCTGATTCAAGTGTTCTCTTATATATATTCTTTAAACAGTGTATATATTTTATGCATAAGGGGGACAGATGAGAGGCACTTGCCATTGCTGTGCCATGTGCTTGGCTGGATTTGCATGAGGTTTTTTGATAGGAATATGGTAAGTACACCTAAGGTTGGTAATGAGCAATGTTCTTGTTAGGTTTAGGAGTCATTCACCTGGTTCCTCTTTATATCTGTATGAAATTTATATATTTCTTGCTTAAAATAAGAGCAGATACTTCCCAGGGTTTATGGGATACCCTTAAAGGGAATGTGTCATCAGAAAATTAAATAGTTTAAATCAAGATTTTAGGAGTTTTTTTTCTACATCGTCACCATTACTATATATAAAAAATAAAAATGAAATCCTTCAGTTTTCACTCTGACCGCTGAACCTCATAACAGGCTGGCACAGTTCTATAAAAACCTCTTCTCAGCAGTCAGCTTATCAACACAGGCAGGATTACAATGAAAAGTAGCATCTCTGCATGAGCAACACATGGATCCACCATAGACAACAGGTAATGGACATGCCACTTCCTCCCCTTCCCTGCGCAATGACCTTTGCACAGGTAACAGAGCATGACCACAACACTCCCGTACAAGTCAACTCCAGTCAATAGATTCCTATGGTTTGTGTGGCTGCTTTAAAGCATATCTCTAAAAAATTGCTGTTAGCAGCTTAGGCAAGATGGCTGCCCAATCGTGCATGTTGTACGTAGACATCTTAGCATCCCCAGTTTACCAGTGGGTCTCCTACAGATGTCATACGTTTACACAGTGCACTTAAAGGGAACCTGACACGTTGAACATGGTGTCTGATTTGCAGGCAGCATGTCAGAGCAGGAGGAGCTGAGCAGTCTGATACATGGTTTTATGGGAAAAGATTCAGTATAAGGGCTCGTTTACATGAACGTTTTTTGTGTCCTGTATATGGAACCATTCATTTCAATGGGTCCGCAAAAAAAAACGGAATGTACTCTGTATGCATTCCGTTTCCGTTCCGCTACATTTTGAGTCATGTCCTATTATTGCCCGCAAATCACGTTCCGTGGCTCCATTCAAGTCAATAGGGCTGTAAAAAAAACTGAATGCATCCGTATATCTTCCGTATCCGTTCCGTTTTTGCAGAAGCATCTATTGACTTAATAGTAAAACATTATTATATGCCTCCGTTTCCGATTGCAATCCGCAAAAAACTGATCACAAATGGAAACCATGTAGAACGGAAACACTACTGAAACCAAAAATGGATCCGTTAAAAACGGACCGCAAAACCATAGGGTCGTGTGAACGAGCGCTAAAGTGTATTTTATTAATTTACATTCCTTCTTATTCTGGGATTTGCAGTCCAGGAGGCGGTCCTATCAGTGACTGACAGCCTTCCCTCTATGCCTTCCCTCTGAGAGCTGTTCATTGCGGTCCCCAATGCACGTGCACCATCTGTGCGGTTGCCGCAGACAGATCCAGACCCATTCAACTTGAATGGTTCCGTGATCTGCAAAAAAAATAGAACATGTGCAAAGGCACTCCGTAATGCTTCCGCGGGGTTCCGTGCCTCCGTTCCGCAACGGACCTTCAAGTGAATGGGTCCACATCTGTGATGCGGTGTGCACACAGCTGGTGCCCGTGTATCGCGGACCCACTGTTTGCAGGCTGCCATATGGGCAACGCCCGTGTGCATGATGCCTTAGACTCTGTAAATTCGGCGCTAGATCTATCAGTGGCCGATGCTGGATGATAAATCTGCCGCACCTTTAGGCTGTCTAGTGTATATCGCCTATTAGCTGGCTTACTTTGGCACACATTGTTGTAACTTATGCCATGACCCCTTCAAGCAGTACCACTCTTCCTTACCCACTAAGTAAAGCCCATTTGCCAAGCCAGGTGAAAAAAGTGCCTTAGTACAGTGGCGTACAGTACAAATTTTGGCGCATTTTCATTTGTAAATCTGCCCCTTTGTGTCTTGACTGCATTCTGCTTAAAGCCTTGTTTGAACCTTGTCTTCTGTCAGTAAGTATAGCCTGGTTCCTTGCCTGATTGATACCTACCTGCTCGCTGCTGCTCCAGTCCTGTGCACTGGTTCCCATTCGTCCATCTGTCCCTGTCTTTTTTTATTCCGCCCAGGGTATGGACATGGTCATGTGCTCTGCTGCAGCCAATGATTGGCTTAAACAGTGAAATGTCACTTGGTGACACGTCACCGCTGATGCCACAGCTGCAGCAGAGCACATGACCATGTCCATACCCTGAGCGGAAGAAAAAAAGACAGGGACAGATGAACAAATGGGAACCAGTGCACAGGACTGGAGCAGCAGCGAGCAGGTAGGTATCAATCTGTCAAGAGGGAATGCAGGCTAGGAACCATAGGTAAGTAGTTAAATATTCTGGGAAAATATTTGTAAACAGGTTGTTAAAGGGGTTCCGTCACTTCAGCAAGTGGCATTTATATTAACATTAATATAAGGCACTTACGCTACTTTCTCATTAGCGTTTTTGCTGGATCGGGCAGGGTTCAGCAAAAACGCTTCCGTTACTGATCATGCAACCGGCTGCATCCGTTATGAACGGATCTGGTAGTATTATCTTTAACATTGCCAAGACGGATCCATCGTGAACTCCATTGAATGAAAGTCAATTGAGGACGGATCCGTTTTCTATTGTGTCAGAAAGTGTCAGAGAAAATAGGTCTGTCCCCATTGACTTGCATTGTGGGTCATGATGGATCCGTCTTAGGCTACATGCACACGAACGTATTTTGTTTCCATGTCCGTTCCATTTTTTTTTTTTTTGCGGATAGGATGCGGACCCATTTCAATGGGTCCGCAAAAAATGCTGACAGCACACCGTGTGCTGTCCTCATCGTTATGTCCGTTCCGTAGCCCCGCAAAAAAAATAGAGCATGTCCTATTCTTGTCCGTTTTGCGGACAAGCATAGGCATTATTACAATGGATCCGCAAAAAAAACGGATGCCATTTGGAACCTCATCCATTTTTTTTTTTTTTTTTTTACGTTCCATACAAAACTCCTACGGTCGTGTGCATGTAGCCTTACTCCGCATCCCATGACAGAAAGAAAACTGCAGCTTGCTGTAGTTTGCTCTCCGGTATAGGAACGCAACCAAATGGAACATAATGCATTTTGGAGCAGTCCGTTCTGTTCAGTTACGTTTTGTCCCCATTGACAATGAATAGTGACAAAACTGAACCGTTTTTTTCAGGTATTGAGACCCTATGACGCATCTCAATACCGGAAAATGTAAACGCAAGTGTGAAAGTAGCCTTACTAATGTATTGTGATTGTCCATATTGCCTCCTTTGCTGGCTGGGTTCATTTTTCCATCACATTATAGACTGCTCGTTTCCATGGTTACGACCACCATGCAATCCAGCAGCAGTGTCTGTGTTTGCACACTATAGGTAAAAGCACTAGCCTACGTGCGCTCCCATGGTCCCGGCCACCAGAGAGGCTGATGCTTTTTCCTATAGTGTGTAAGCACGACCACCACTGATGGATTGCAGGGTGGTCGTAATCATGGAAACAAGCAGTGTAAAATGTGATGGAAAAATGAATCCAGCCAGCAGAGGAGACAATATGGGTAATCACAATACATTAGGAAGTGCCTTGTATTAACTTTCTCAACAGGATAAATGCCACTTGCTGAAGTGAGACAACCCCTTTAAGTTTCAGGAGGAAACCAGACAACCTTGGAAAGTAGCGTGATATAAAGAACAGATCAGTACTTACCTGGCACATCCAGTGACCCCTCTCTGGTTCTCCTGACTGGGTTCTGTTTACCCGACTGCAGCAGTGTTGTCTCACCAGCAACTCATGACCACTGCAGCCAATCACTTGCCTCCTCGGTGCACCGCTGAAGCCAGTGATTGGCTGCAGCGGTCACATGTTGTTGAGATGACGTCACCAGTGCAGCCAGGTAAACAGAGCACAGCTGGGGGAACTGAAGAAAGGGGCATGGGATCTACCAGGTCAGTACTGATCCCCAGGGTGTCTGCTTTCCTTCCTACTTGAGGACCTCGTAGTCAGAGTATCCAGGTGCAGGTCACATAACTATCATAGTGGCAGACCATGCGACTGCTATGGGGCCCAGGGCAAGAAGGGGCCCTACTGGGAGTGAAAACTTGGTCAGGACTCTGCCCTCTAAAGGAAGAACTTTTAGCAAATGAGGCAATGGAAAAAATGTCCCAAGGGTCATTGAAAGAGGTTTTGGCGGAAACCCTTCTTCTTTGCTATGGGGCCCTTACTTCTCTATGTACGCTACTGGTCACATGCCAAGATGTTCAGCAAATGCAATACATTGGGACAACTGGAATTTTTGAGGGTATATTTGTAGAAACTTTTTGGCTTCACACTGCAAACTAAACTAAAGTAAAGTTTCAGATACTGGGAATCAGGCCAAGGCCATTCCTGGTTGTGTTGCTCTAGCATTGACTTACTTTGCCTAGATGACTATCTGGCCAGGAGGTGGCGCTATCACATAACAAAGTGCAAATGTGTTGGTCAAACCTAGGTTACCGCAGTGATAGCAGGAGGGGAGGGCGGTTGCACAAGGGCGCCGCAGACGGTTTTATGCCAGTAGTTAATGGCAGAGGAGACCACACACACTTTAAAGAGCAAACAACCTAAATTGCTGCTGGCTTGGTAGGGAAGACGGCATAGAGCGCCAACATATTCCATAGCACTTCACAATCAGAGGATGCAGTAAACGTACAAAATGAAGAGTATAAAACAAATAGAACCTGATGCTAAACCCCTCAGCAATGACACAAAAGATCACATGACCGCTAATTCAATTGCGGATCAAAGAATACAGACATTAGCACAAGGTAATTGGGTACAAATGTGAACACTGCTCGAGAACAGAGCTATTAGTCAATTATTGCATGTCAGGCGTAATAAGTGGAAGTGACGAGCTGTATCGGGATCGTGTCCGCTCTGTCCCTCCTCCCGGGGAAATGTTCCGTATCAAGCCTCGGGTTAATTGATTCAGCGCTCTGTTAGTAACTTGGGCAATGAAGCATTACTTTGCAGACCTCCTAATAGATGACGTAGCAGCAGAAGGTTAACATCTATCTATCCCGCTGATGGTTTCTATGGGAACAGCTGGCATTGCGGAGCGCCAAAAGGAGGGGCGGGTGACGCAGCCTCTCTGGCACGCTGTGCCCCTTCGTCTCTACCTATCTCACTATCAATGTTTTTCCTCCATGTTTCATTGTTCTGAGCGCCGCTCTTCTCCTCCCTTCCCCTTCCTCGCTTCTCTCCCTCTCCACCCTTCCTCTCCATCCCAGGTTCTGAAACTCCCACCGCCCCATTGTTTGCAATCGTTCCTCCTGTCTCTTATTATCTCCCCCCTCCATTACCACCCTGTGAGTTATTCCACCACCACCCCCAGCATCCTCCTCTGACGCTCGATCTTGGATCGGCAGGTGACATTATTCATTAACCTGTTTATTGCCACACATCTGCAGGTTCATCCTATCCGTAACGGTGCAATTTCTTTGAGATGATCCCCTGGTGGAGCAGAAAACATATCTCAGGGGTGGTCCTCTCAAAGAAAATGGCCTGTATGCATGCTTTATGGTGGATCTCAGGGGTGGTCCTCTCAAAGAAGAGGGCCAGTATGCCTGTTCTATGGTGGAGCAGAAAACCGATCTCAGGGGTGGTCTTCTCAAAGAACATGGCCAGTAATGCCTGTTCTATGGTGGAGCAGAAAACTTATCTCAGGGGTGGTCTTCTCAAAGAAAATGGCCATTATGCATGCTCTATGGTGGATCTTAGGGGTGTTCTTCTCAAAGAAGATGGCCAGTATGCTTATTCTATGGTGGAGCAGAAAACCTATCTCAGGGGTGATCTTCTCAAAGAACATGGCCAGTATGCCTACTCTATGGTGGAGCAGAAAACCGATCCCAGGGGTGGTCTTCTCAAAGAAGATGGCCAGTATGCTTATTCTATGGTGGAGCAGAAAACCGATCTCAGGGGTGGTCTTCTCAAAGAAGATGGCCAGTATGCTTATTCTATGGTGGAGCAGAAAATCGATCTCAGGGGTGGCCTTCTCAAAGAAGATGGCCAGTATGCCTACTCTATGGTGGAGCAGAAAACCGATCTCAGGGGTGGTCTTCTCAAAGAAGATGGCCAGTATGCCTACTCTATGGTGGAGCAGAAAACTGATCTCAGGGGTGGTCTTCTCAAAGAAGATGGCAGTATGCTTACTCTACGGTGGAGCAGAAAACCGATCTCAGGGACTGGTCTTCTCAATGCAGTGGACTTTTGGAGAGGTTAGCTGCTGCTACGAAGGTGATCTTCGAACCATGTTCATTAACCCTTAGCAGTCCACTGTCTAGTAACCCTTCACACCCTCCATTATTAAGTGCCTTTAATATAACTGTCTGGCTCGTGTAAGACTAGCATTTCTTCTGGATGCCACCTGTGCCCTTTATTCTCCGTCTAACCTTCTATACATGGAGAAGGGCACGCTTACATCATCGGCCTCGCACTAGGTTACGTTTTAATTACTGATCCATCTGAGATGCCGGCAGGTAAACCAGTCATTACATTGTAAAATGGTGCAGGCAGACTCCATTACGTGGCAATTAGAAGATGCCCAGACAATGGGGCCCCTTAAACTGGCATCAGTCAGACTGCTCCCATTTAGCGTCTCCCTCCCATTAAGAAGCTGCATTACTGTCTGTATCCATGGCAACCGGAGTCTGTCAAGGCACGGAGGGGGCGGGAGACAGTCAGCACTGGCAATGACTCTTCATTAGCTCGCTGAAATCCCATGCTTCCCTCATCTGCCTTCTCTCACCTCCCCAGCCATTTATCCGCTATGGTGCCCGTATGCTGCACATCTTACCCCGTTCACTAGATCGCCCAGAGCAAGGATATAATGAGAGATTAAAATGGCGGCATCATGCCAGGGGAGGAGGGCAAACCTTTACATTATGCCTTATACGGATGCCCTGATAATACAAAGCTAGTGGATGGTATAACTGCACCCATGGGTGGTGGCGGAGAAGTCAGGGTACAGATCGCCCTGTATGCTAACCTTCATTTAGTGAGTGTATTATGTATTTATTATATATATTATGTATAACTCCTTCATTCTGCCCGAAGAACAGGTCTCCATAAAATCACAGGTCTGGCAGGATGCCATTACCGCTCACATAGGCTGCCTGCCCAAATGCCTGTTACACTGTGATACAGGACCAGGGGCAAAACTATCAGGGAGGGTGGCAGACAGAGCAGCTGCTGTGGGGCTCAACAAGTCAGACCGTGCAGGCACAGATGACGATGGATGATGGAAAATTGAATGAGAAACAATTTAATAGTAGTCTGTGTACTGTGACATCACTGTGTACATTATCCCTGTACTGTGACATCACAGTGTACATTATCCCTGTACTGTGACATCACTGTGTACATTATTTCTGTACTGTGACATCACTGTATACATTATCCCTGTACTGTGACATCACTGTGTACATTATTCCTGTACTGTGACATCACTGTGTACATTATCCCTGTACTGTGACATCACTGTGTACATTATCCCTGTACTGTGACATCACTGTGTACATTATCCCTGTACTGTGACATCACTGTGTACCTTATCCCTGTACTGTGACATCACTGTGTACATTCTCCCTGTACTGTGACATCACTGTGTACATTATCCCTGTACGGTGACATCACTGTGTACATTATCCCTGTACTGTGACATCACTGTGTACATGATCCCTTTACTGTGACATCACTGTGTACATTATCCCTGTACAGTGACATCACTGTGTACATTATCCCGGTACTGTGACATCACTGTGTACATTATCCCGATACTGTGACATCACTGTGTACATTATCCCTGTACTGTGACATCACTGTGTACATTATCCCTGTACTGTGACATCACTGTGTAGATTATCCTTGTACTGTGACATCACTGTGTACATTATCCCTGTACTGTGACATCACTGTGTACATTATCCCTGTACTGTGACATCACTGTGTACATTATCCCTGTACTGTGACATCACTTTGTACATTCTCCCTGTACTGTGACATCACGGTGTACATTATCCCTTGTAAGAGGGTGCAAGGTATCATAGTCGATGGCAGGTACGTGTCACCGAGGTTCCTGGCCTCGGTGAGGTGAGAGCCGGGTTTTATGTGTCTGCAGCAGCTAGTGCTGTTTGACTTTGTTACCTAGTTTGGCTGCAAAGCTAATCCGGGCCGGCTCTTACTGGGAGTAGGCAAAGAGCTGGGTGGGTGCCTACTCCCCACGGTCCAGGCCGGACTTTATCCGGGCCTTTAAAAAGGCAGCCTCCTTAGCAGCTGTGTGGTGATTGTCCTGGAGCTGCAAACAGGATTGTGGAGTTCTCTGACTTCGAGGAAAGAGCTCAGCAAGGAGGTGTTGTTGTTCCTGGCAGCCTGAAGGTGGATTCTCCTGCGGCTGGGCCGACAGCCTGGTGCGAACCTGCACCTAAACCTTCCAGGTGACTGAACCTGTGTTGGCCTGTTTTGTTTTGCCTCCTTATTTCTGATGTGCATGAATTACCACCAAGAGACTGTTTGTCGTTTATTTTTGTGTCAGTGTGAATAAAACACTGTTTATTGTACATCCTGGACTCTGTGTTTTGCCTCGGTACTGCACCCGCACCGCTGTCTACCAGAGCGACTCCCCACATTTGGTGGAGGATGCGGGCATGCGCAGTGAGGCTGGCGGGAACGCCGAAGTTTTTTTTTGCTAAAGTGCATGGAATATATTAAGCCAGCAAAGTTGCAAGCAGGAATTTCTGGCAACATGGAGGCTGCTGTGAAGGCTCTCATAGAGGCTAACGTGCAGCAGCGGGAGACCAACCAGCTACTGCTACAACATGTGATGGCGTTACAGGCGGCAGGAGCGTCCCACCACGTCCATGATGCCCGGAAGCGGTCCGTGCGGCGATCCCAAAAATGACCCCCGCAGACGACGTTGAGACATACCTGGCGGTCTTTGAGAAGGTCGCCGTGAGGGAAAAGTTACCCCGTGACCAGTGGGCTGAGGTGGTCGCTCCGTTCCTGGCTTCCGGACCCCAGCAGGTGTTTTTCGACTTGTCGGACGACCAAGCGGCAGATTATGACACCGTGAAAGGAGAGATCCTAGCCAGACTGGGGGTGAACGTGCTGGTCCGCGCTCAAAGAGTCCACCAGTGGGACTTTAAAACGACTGATCCCGCTAGGCCGCAGTACTACGACCTGCTGCACAGGCTGCAAAAGTGGCTGCAGCCCGATCTACTAAGTCCCACTGCCATGCTGGATCGACTGTTGGCGGACATCTTTTGGAGGGCCCTGCCTTATCCCCTCCAGCACTGGATCGGCCAGGTATTGCCCACCAATGCCCTGGAGATGGTCGACCTGGTGGAGCGTTACGAGGCCACCAGAAACCTGCAGGGGAGTCTTGCTGGGAAGGGGTCAGTCAAACCCCGGAGGCCTCTGCCCCAGTTCCGACGTCCGGCGACAGAGCGGCCTGCACGGAATATACCCCCTGCGAGTCCGCCTCCGTGGTATGCTGGAGGTGTCAGGAGCCAGGCCACATCAGGGCCGACTGTCCGCATCGGGATGAGCCGATGGAGGTGAACTACGGGGGTCACCACTCCTTGTACGCCCGGAGACTGTGTGCGACCGGCACCCCCGAGACAATAGACAATCGTCATCTGTGCCGGGTGCAGGTCGGGGATAACCTGGCAGTGGCGCTGTTGGACTCAGGGAGCCTGGTAACCCTGATAAGTGCTGCCCTGGTACAGCCCACCCAGTATACGGGCCGGAAAGTGGGTGTGGTGTGCATTCACGGAGACTTAAAGGACTATCCCACTGCTGTAATGTCTCTGTCCACGACGGCCGGCACCTGGACTTGTGAAGTGGCGATCTCCACAAAGCTACCCTATGAACTGATAATTGGGAGAGACTTCCCTGGTTTTCCGTCACTGTGGCCTGAGGTGAAAGTGTCTAATAGCCCTGAGACAGGGGTAACCCTAGCAGAGTGGCCTGATACCACTGGAAGGCCAGAACCCTGGGAGCCCGAGTCTGAAGGGCCAGCGGTAGGGGTGACCACTGCTGCAGCGGTAGTGGGGGAGACAACCCCACTGAGTGTAATGGTGGGAGACACGGAGGACTTGCCACCGGGACCTGAGATGGCAGACCTCAATGTCTCCGGGGAAAATTTTGGGACCGCACAACACCGGGACCAAACCCTAACCAGGGCCTGGGAGAATGTGCTGGAAATTGATGGTAAACCCCAGAAACCAGGGGCTGAATTAATGTTCCCACGATTTATTGTTCTGCAGGATATGTTGTATCGGGTGAACCAAATCCGAGGTGAACCTGTTGAACAGTTGGTGGTGCCCACAGCGTATCGCAAGCTTGTCATGGAGCTTGCCCACCAACATGTTCTTGGGGGACACCTGGGGTGGCAGAAAACCCAGGACCGCATTCTGCAGCGGTTTTATTGGCCCAGTGTGTTCAAGGAGGTAGAGAATTATTGTAAGTCCTGTCCAACCTGTCAGATAACTAGCCCCCAGCCACATTTCCGTAGTCCTCTGGTACCTCTGCCAATTATTGAAGTACCGTTTGAGCGAATCGCTATGGATTTAATTGGGCCTGTACCAAAGTCTGCCAGGGGCCACCAACACATTCTGGTAGTTCTCGACTATGCCACTCGGTATCCGGAGGCGGTGCCTCTGCGACATACCTCAGCTAAGCTCATTGCCAAAGAGTTATTGGAGATGTTTTCCCGTGTGGGCCTGCCAAAAGAGGTTCTGACAGACCAAGGGACCCCTTTATGTCCAAAGTAATGAGGGAACTGTGTAAATTGTTGCGTATAAAGCAGTTACGGATCGTCCGTTTACCATCTGCAAACAGACGGTCTTGTGGAGAGGTTTAACCAAACTCTAAAAAATATGTTAAAGAGGGTGGTGTCTAGAGATGGGAAGGACTGGGATCTGCTTCTGCCCTATCTCATGTTCGCAGTGCGAGAGGTGCCCCAGGCCTCTACTGGGTTCTCGCCCTTCGAACTGCTTTATGGCAGACACCCTCGGGGCCTGTTGGATATCGCCAAGGAAGCATGGGAACAACAGCCTGTCCCCCACAAAAGTGTCATTGAGTATGTCGCCCAGATGCAGGAACGGATGGAAAGGGTGTTGCCTTTGGTCCGGGAGCATATGGAGGCAGCGCAACAGGCCCAGAGTAGGGTGTACAATCGTCAGGCTCGGGTACGGGACTTCAATCCGGGAGATCGGGTTTTGGTTCTGGTACCCACCCTTGACAGCAAATTCCTAGCTAGGTGGCAGGGCCCCTATGAGGTGATCGAGAAGGTAGGGGAAGTAAATTACAAAGTACACCAGCCAGGGCGGCGCAAGCCGGAGCAGGTGTACCACGTGAATTTACTTAAGCCGTGGAAAGATAGGGACGCGGCCGACGACCACAGCCCCCGGCCAGGGCTTCTAGGTGAAAAGGGTCCTGTCACGACCCGCGTTGGGGTCGTGACTCGTTATTGTGGCATGCGGTTGCCGTTGGCAACTAGCGCGCCACGACCGAGGTTGCGGTCGTGTTTGTTGTGCCGCATGCACTTGCCGGTGGCGAGGTGTTCTTGCCGCATGTAAGGGCTGTGTGTTTGTTGCCTCACATGTGGTTGCCGCTGGTACTTGTGGTGCATATGTGTCATTCCCCCTTTCGTGTGCACGATTCCCTTGTTTAGTGTTTTCTGTGTATGTGTGGCGTGCACAGGGTTAAGGTGTGGCTAAGGTGTGGCTGCATTGTGGGTGTGACCTCAGGCCTCCTTATTATCTTGTGTGTGGAACCTGAGGTCAGTTTTGTTTGTCCAGCCATGGTGTGAGCATGGCTGGAGTGTGTTTGGATCCCACCTTTATGTCTGCGTGAGCCACCCTTATTTGTTATATTGTTTTCTCTGTTTGATTGTATTCCCCTCCTGTGTGCTTCTGCTTACCCTTTCCCTCACTTGGTTATGTCTTTGTTGTGGGTTTGTATGTAGCAGTTTGTTGGTATGTTGCTCCGAAAGGGGCTTGCTTACCCGGAGGGGTATAGCATAAACCGGATGGTGTGTTGCCCGGCCAGGTCCCCCCAGGCATCTGGTTTCCGCTTGGGGGTCCGGGAGGTCCTGGCGCTGCTTCTCAGTCTTCAGCACGGCAGGTAAGTGTGGGTTCCTTGTATATGTTTCCTATGTATCTTGCCTGCCGTGCGGGCACACACTGTTCGGGTCCCGGCTGCAGAGGGGCCTCAGGAGACTTCTGCTCCTCCGTGTCCCTGGGGGAGCAGGTGGTCTCTGCCCTGTTAGTTCCAGGGTCGAGCAGGGTTGTCCAGGGCTTTAGGTTCCTGTCGTATGGGCCCTCCCACCTTTGGGGTCGGCCCATACTCGTAGGAGACCAGGGCCAGCTTTAGGGACATGCTAGATTAGCGGTTCCCTTGTCCCTGCTTTTAGCCCTTGTTTGGCCCAGCGGCCGCGGACATTGCACGGCTGGGGGTTTTCCCCACCTCCCGCCGTGACATTATAACAAATAGCGGCTCCGCGACTCTGGCCTTCGAAAGAGGGTGCAGCATGCGTCGCCTGCTACTTTCGGGCACGTGTGCGCGTTCTCCGGAGGGAGAACGTCACGGGGGTTAACACTGCCTACGGCACGCTGGGTGGCTTTTCCCCGTCACCTCCCTTATTGTGTCCGTGGTGGTGTCCTCCTCCTTTCCCCCCCCACCTCGTCCGTTTCAGCGTTCCTCGCTCCGGTCGTTGGCTCCCTACATTTCCCTTGCAATCTGGCTGCGTGCGGATTTGGGAGTATGGCTGGGGGCAACGACCTGGAGTAGGAGCCTCCCCCCTGAGCCAGACGTAGGGTTCCCCTCCTCCTTTTCAGGGTTCCTAGCTCTGGTCGCTGGCTCCCTACATTTCCCTTGCAATCTGGCTGCGTGCGGATTTGGGAGTATGACTGGGGGCAGCGACCTGGAGTAGGAGCTTTTGCCCTGACTTGGACAAGGTGTCGGTGCTTTTCCTCAGACTGCCTGTTCTGTCGGCTGCCTGGGGCCTTGGTTGGTCCAGGTAGCTTGGCGGGAGTCTTTGGGAAGAGACTGGCACCTTTTGGGCGGTGCCGTCGTTACTTTGCATTGCCCTCCCCCTCCCTGGTGGTTTGCCCTTCCAACTGTCCTTTTTGTTGGGGGGCTTTGAGGGTGGGAGTGTCACGACCCGCGTTGGGGTCGTGACTCGTTATTGTGGCATGCGGTTGCCGTTGGCAACTAGCGCGCCACGACCGAGGCTGCGGTCGTGTTTGTTGTGCCGCATGCACTTGCCGGTGGCGAGGTGTTCTTGCCGCATGTAAGGGCTGTGTGTTTGTTGCCTCACATGTGGTTGCCGCTGGTACTTGTGGTGCATATGTGTCATTCCCCTTTCGTGTGCACGATTCCCTTGTTTAGTGTTTTCTGTGTATGTGTGGCGTGCACGGGGTTAAGGTGTGGCTAAGGTGTGGCTGCATTGTGGGTGTGACCTCAGGCCTCCTTATTATCTTGTGTGTGGAACCTGAGGTCAGTTTTGTTTGTCCAGCCATGGTGTGAGCATGGCTGGAGTGTGTTTGGATCCCACCTTTATGTCTGCGTGAGCCACCCTTATTTGTTATATTGTTTTCTCTGTTTGATTGTATTCCCCTCCTGTGTGCTTCTGCTTACCCTTTCCCTCACTTGGTTATGTCTTTGTTGTGGGTTTGTATGTAGCAGTTTGTTGGTATGTTGCTCCGAAAGGGGCTTGCTTACCCGGAGGGGTATAGCATAAACCGGATGGTGTGTTGCCCGGCCAGGTCCCCCCAGGCATCTGGTTTCCGCTTGGGGGTCCGGGAGGTCCTGGCGCTGCTTCTCAGTCTTCAGCACGGCAGGTAAGTGTGGGTTCCTTGTATATGTTTCCTATGTATCTTGCCTGCCGTGCGGGCACACACTGTTCGGGTCCCGGCTGCAGAGGGGCCTCAGGAGACTTCTGCTCCTCCGTGTCCCTGGGGGAGCAGGTGGTCTCTGCCCTGTTAGTTCCAGGGTCGAGCAGGGTTGTCCAGGGCTTTAGGTTCCTGTCGTATGGGCCCTCCCACCCTTGGGGTCGGCCCATACTCGTAGGAGACCAGGGCCAGCTTTAGGGACATGCTAGACTAGCGGTTCCCTTGTCCCTGCTTTTAGCCCTTGTTTGGCCCAGCGGCCGCGGACATTGCACGGCGGGGGGTTTTCCCCACCTCCCGCCGTGACAGGTCCAGCCCCACAGTTCGAGGCCTGTGAAGCCGTAACCACGGTAAAAATTGCAGACAGCCTGTCTTCCAAACAAGTTCAGGAAGTCAGGGAGTTCATCAGTCGGAACACGGATGTGTTCTCGGACCTCCCTGGCCGCACGTCTCTCATCCGACATGACATCGTCACTGAGCCTCAGGCCAAGGTCCGGTTAAAACCATACCGGGTACCTGAGGCTCGGCGGCGGGCCATCGCGGAGGAAGTGCAGTTAATGTTGAAGCTCGATGTCATTGAGGAGTCGAAAAGTGAGTGGGCCAGCCCCATAGTCCTAATACCCAAGCCGGATGGGACGTTGCGGTTCTGCAACAACTTTCGCAAGTTAAATGAAGTATCCAAGTTTGACGCGTATCCCATGCCCCGAGTAGACGAGCTTGTTGAAAATTTAGGACAAGCCCGTTATTTTTCTGTGCTGGACCTCACTAAAGGGTACTGGCAGGTACCCTTAACGGAGTCGGCTAAGGAAAAACTGTGTTTGTTACCCGCAGGGCCTGTATCACTACAAGGTGTTACCCTTTGGCCTGCATGGCGCTCCGCCACTTTCCAAAGGTTAATGGACATAGTGCTGCGACCACATCGTCGGTACGCCTCGGCCTACTTAGATGATGTAGTCATCCACAGCACCGACTGGGAAAGCCATTTACCCAAGGTGCAGGCGGTGAGTGGATGCCCTGAGGAAAGCTGGACTAACCGCCAATCCAAAAAGTGTGCGATTGGGTTGGAAGAGACCAAATATCTGGGATATGTAATCGGGCGGGGAGTCATCAAACCTCAGGTAACTAAGGTAGAGGCCATTCGTAACTGGCCCCGACCAGTCACCACCAGGCAGGTAAAGTCGTTCCTGGGGATTGTAGGATACTACATGAGGTTTGTGCCCCACTTTGCCACAATAGCAGCGCCATTGACAGACCTGTTGAAGGGACGAAAGTCTGGGAGGGTTAGCTGGAGTGAGAAGGCGGAGGAGGCTTTCTCCGCGTTGAAGTCGGCCCTGTGTGGGTCCCCGGTTTTGGTGACACCCGACTTCAACAAGGAGTTCGTCGTACAGACCGACGCCTCGGAGGTAGGCCTCGGTGCTGTACTGTCTCAGGAGGTCAACGGGGAAGAACATCCCGTTGTCTTCCTGAGCCGTAAGCTCAGTCCCGCCGAGTCCAGGTATAGTATGGTGGAGAGGGAGTGCCTGGCTATCAAGTGGGCACTCGAATCTCTCCGCTACTACCTGTTAGGGAGGAGGTTCCGTCTGGTGACCGACCATTCCCCTCTCAAGTGGATGAGTCAGGCCAAGGAGAGGAATGCTCGGGTCACCAGGTGGTTCCTATCCCTGCAAAATTTCAAATTCTCCGTGGAACACAGGGCAGGCCGCTTGCAGGGTAACTCAGATGCCCTGTCCCGCGTCCACTGCCTCACGTGTGTTCACCCCCTCAGGGTTGAACAAAGGGGGTGTGTAAGAGGGTGCAAGGTATCATAGTCGATGGCAGGTACGTGTCACCGAGGTTCCTGGCCTCGGTGAGGTGAGAGCCGGGTTTTATGTGTCTGCAGCAGCTAGTGCTGTTTGACTTTGTTACCTAGTTTGGCTGCAAAAGCTAATCCGGGCCGGCTCTTACTGGGAGTAGGCAAAGAGCTGGGTGGGTGCCTACTCCCCACGGTCCAGGCCGGACTTTATCCGGGCCTTTAAAAAGGCAGCCTCCTTAGCAGCTGTGTGGTGATTGTCCTGGAGCTGCAAACAGGATTGTGGAGTTCTCTGACTTCGAGGAAAGAGCTCAGCAAGGAGGTGTTGTTGTTCCTGGCACCCTGAAGGTGGATTCTCCTGCGGCTGGGCCGACAGCCTGGTGCGAACCTGCACCTAAACCTCCCAGGTGACTGAACCTGTGTTGGCCTGTTTTGTTTTGCCTCCTTATTTCTGATGTGCATGATTTACCACCAAGAGACTGTTTGTCGTTTATTTTTGTGTCAGTGTGAATAAAACACTGTTTATTGTACATCCTGGACTCTGTGTTTTGCCTCGGTACTGCACCCGCACCGCTGTCTACCAGAGCGACTCCCCACACCCTGTACTGTGACATCACTGTGTACATTATCCCTGTACTGTGACATCACTGTGTATATTATCCCTGTACTGTGACATCACTGTGTACATTATCGCTGTACTGTGACATCACTGTGTACATGATCCCTTTACTGTGACATCACTGTGTACATGATCCCTTTACTGTGACATCACTGTGTACATGATCCCTTTACTGTGACATCACTGTGTACATTATCCCGGTACTGTGACATCACTGTGTACATTATCCCTGTACTGTGACATCACTGTGTACATTATCCCTGTACTGTGACATCACTGTGTACATTATCCCTGTACTGTGACATCACTGTGTAGATTATCCTTGTACTGTGACATCACTGTGTACATTATCCCTGTACTGTGACATCACTGTGTATATTATCTCTGTACTGTGACATCACTGTGTAGATTATCCCTGTACTGTGACATCACTGTGTACATTATCCCTGTACTGTGACATCACTGTGTATATTATCTCTGTACTGTGACATCACTGTGTACATTATCCCCACACTGTGACATCACTGTACTCATTATCCCTGTACTGTGACATCACTGTGTTTATTATCTCTGTACTGTGACATCACTGTGTTTATTATCTCTGTACTGTGACATCACTGTGTACATTATCGCTGTACTGTGACATCACTGTGTACATTATCGCTGTACTGTGACATCACTGTGTACATTATCCCTGTACTGTGACATCACTGTGTACATTATCTCTGTACTGTGACATCACTGTGTACATTATCTCTGTACTGTGACATCACTGTGTGTATTATCTCTGTACTGTGACATCACTGTGTGTATTATCCCTGTACTGTGACATCACTGTGTACATTATCCCTGTACTGTGACATCACTGTGTACATTCTCCCTGTACTGTGACATCCCTGTGTGCATTGGAACATAAACATTTGACACTGGGATTGACAGGGCACTGCACTGAATACCAATTAACAAATTTATAAAAATAAATAAAAGTATAAAAACAAGCGACGCGTTTCAGTGGTGAACTACCACCTTCATGAGATGCCACTGGCTGCAGCAGCGTCAAACAGGAGGTTTACATCCAGGGAGCAGCCCAGGCTGTAGAGCGCCGGGAAGGAAGGAAGTATACTTCCTCTTGCAGGTCTACCCAGGAGACTGTGAGGGGAGTTGCCAAAACCCCCTCCAAAGTTGAACAACCCCTTTATTGCCGAATGCAGATGCCCCCATACTTAAAGGGGGTGTTTTCTGGTTTTGATGGGGGAACTCACAGCCAGAAGGCATTTTACCTACAATGGCTGCTGCAGGATCTATGTAGTATAACATGGTGGTTATTCAGATGAATGTCCATCCATGTAATACATGGAAACCTCAAGTCCGCCAGACTGGGAGCCTATAGGGCATATGAGCAGGGGTTGTCTTCATGAGAGCACGGCTTTTCTCCTAGCAATAAAGATCCTTTCAATAACAGTGCCCCAGCCAAAGAGTACCCCCATTAGAAGTGGCCCTCCATGAACAGTACCACAGCTGAAGAGTAAACCCAGGGTGCAGCTAGCCTTTCTGCTGCCTGAGGCAAAAACTGAAACGGCGCCCCCCCCCCCCCCTCCCAATGCCAATTTCTTAACCTAACCCCTTTGCCACAATGAAAGCGCTCATTGCCCATGCTCTTCGGCTGCCCCTCTCTTGCCCCTACCTGGTGCTGCCCGAGGCGATCACCTCACCTGGCCTCATTGGTGGTGCACCCCTGAGTACACCCACGAACAGTACCACAGCCAGAGTATCCTTATTACGTGCCCCAGCCATGTGTCCTCCGATGGTCACCACCAGTAGTCAGTCAATGGCTGCTCTTATTACGCTGCCCCCAGTGGAGGAATACCCCCAAAAACCACCCTGTCTGTGGGCAGCCTTGGTATGGAGACAGCGGTGGTCACCAGTACGGGTACAGTCCAATACAAAGTAATGGATGTCCGGTGAATGTCCCTTTATTTCGGGAACTGCTTACATGGAACACGTGAATTCAGAGTCGCTTGATAAAGGCTTTGTAATAGCCGAAACGTAGCAACTCTGTTATCACGCGTTCCATGTAAGCAGTTCCCGAAATAAAGGGACATTCACTGGACAAGCTGCCTCCATTACTTTTTATTGGACTGTGAACATAGGAGCCTTTACGGATCTAGGGCTCCAGGTTGGCTGTTGCATTCCGGACGACCGCAAGATCCGGCGGGTGCGACTCTTCAATTTTTTCCTTCTATGACCAGTACGGGTAGTCACTGGCAGCTGCGGAGCAGGAGACATGATTACAGGCAGGAGCGAGAACCGGAGTGGCGAGAGCCTTACTGTCCGGCAGTGAAGGTTTTCTCAAACGAAAATGTGTTGGATGATTTGAGAAAAAAAAATCCAGCAGCAGACTGGAAAATTTCCAGCGAGCAGGAGTCAGAGGGGACTGAAAATGTGCATGTAAATGGCAACCGGATGAGTCACTCCAATGATTCCTTCTACGCAGGTGGAGACGCAGTCAGAGGGAAGATTACATCAGAAATCTGTGTGCCTGGGAGTCCACGTGATACCAGAAAAGGGAAGGCGGCCATAGCCGTGGATAGATGTAATTACACTGACAGCCATTGTGTCGGGCCTGGTCCTTACCAACCATTCGCTTTATGTTTCCTCTACACGTTTTATCAATTAGCTCAGTGGGTGACGGAGGCTCAAAATGGCAGCAATTCACATCAATATCACAAATCATTCTCAGTCAGTTTCCACTGGCCTAATTGTGATGGACCCCCCCCCCCCTCCCCAATAGAATTACAGTGCATTCACAAAGTATTCAAACCCCTGCACTTCCACGTTACAACCTTAAGTGAGGATTTTCTCCTAGTCTCCTTTGCAGATCCTCTAAGATCTATTGGGTTGGATGAGGAGCTATTTTCAGGCCTTGTTTGACTAAGTTCAAGTCCGGGCCCTGACTTAAGGACATTCACAGACTTTGTCCCTGTGCCACCCCTGCCGTGCGTTTAGGGTCGTTGACGTTTTGGAAGGTTTAAGGCAGGGGTGCACAACCTGCGGCCCGGGGGCCACATGCGGCCCTCGATAACATTCTGTGCGGCCCCCAAACACCTGGTAAAAGACATGTAGCTCTATGTCTTATGGCTTCTTACATGTATCTTTCATGTACTCTCCTGTTAGTTGGACATTTATAGCATATACTGTATGTTCAATATGCCAAAAATACAGTATTTCAGTTGGTAATACCCCTTTAAGTTTTATTTTCGGCCCTTGGAATTGGTTCGGGCTGACAATGTGGCCCCCAACCAGAAAAGGTTGTGCACCCCTGGTTTAAGGGAACATATCATTAGGAAATGACCCATCATTTATCAGGTTTTGAACTTTTCTTTGCATGTTGATGGTATTTTTTTTCAATAACATTTTGGAATAGTGCAATTTTCTAAATGTCCACTGGAGGGCACACTATAGCTGGAGCTCTCTTTTTAAACTTTGCTGTGTAGACTCAGACATGATCGGCAGATGGTGGAAGATGTAACAACCCATACAGACTAGGCTCTGTATGCAGCTCCAGTGTCATTCTCTGATCTGTGGGGGGGGGGGGGGGGGTGTTTCAGAGCCCCCCTTAAGAAGGACATCATCCCCATCAGGCAGTCGGGAGACCTGCACCAGGAAGAGGTGCCGACAGAAAAAGACGCAAGAATACTGGCAGCACAGTTCAGCCACTAGATGGAGCTGTTTCATCTGTAATCGAAGTCTGGGAGAGGCAGAGCAAAAGAAAGGTGCTGACCCCTGCTGGTGATGAACGGTGACTCGGCTAGACTGTGTATGATAGTGGAGGGCTTACAGGGGCTGTGTCATCTGATACATTGGTATTTCTAGAACTTCTGGGACCTGCATCTATCTCTAGAACAGGGCCCCAAAAGTAAACGAGAGTTTAGAATGCTCTTCGTTCACTTCTATATCAGTGGGTTGGGTTATTTTTGGGACTCCCACAGAACTAAATGGAAATGGAGGGTGGCCACACTTACCACCCTAGTTCACTTTGGAGCCCCATTCTAGAGATAGGTGCGGGTTGCATCTGTCTGACATTGGTGGCATATCCAAGCGATACGCCACCAATGTTTCAGATGACACAATCCCTTCAAGCAGCTAGGCCGCAGTCCAGGCTGGCATAAAGCGCACACACCCGGCTGCAATGGCAATACAGACAGGATGGAGAGTGTGTCTCCAAAATGGCTACCAACTTTTTTTCTTTTTCAAAAATAAAAAAAGTAATGGCAAGACTTGAATAAAAAAGACGTTCCCTTTAGCCCTTTCAGTGCCAAAGGGTTTGGGGCATGTGACGTCCCTAACAGCCTGGACTAAATATGTCTGACTCTTCTGTGCAAATAATTCATACATGTCCCATGCATATGTCTACAGTGCCAGCACCCATTCATGGGGCAGAGTTGTCCCTATTAAAGGGAATCTGTCACCTGCCTATCCACAATTTTTTTTTCCTTTAGACCAGTGCAATAAAGTGTACACCAAAAATTAATACCGGGCTACTTATCTCGATAACAGTATGGAGGGAAAGACATAAAACATAAATCACAAAAAAATAGCAACACTACACCTCCAAATGTAATCTAATAATTTATTAACATGTACGTAGTACAAAAGTGTAAAAGACATAGTTTGACAGCAATAGATGCACCAGGGAAGAACAACCAATTATGGAGAGACCACAGGGTCAGCACATAACTGGTAGAAATAATAGAGTGAAGTATACACTGTATACGGGGGACAAAGCAAGTGCAACCCCCACTCAAGGGTCCCTATCGGAGATAAGACTGAATACACAGTGATACATAAAGTAAAAGTAGTCAATACCAATATCTGCGGGTCCTGTGGTCACCTCCTCCCAACGCCGTTTCGCCACAAAGTGGCTTCTTCCGGGGATAAAAGAATACAGACAGAAGCTCCTTCTTAAATACTGCCCTCCCGTCATTAAGAACATGTATGGCAACACCTAGAACCAAGTAGCCGCCGTCTTAATGATGGGAGGGCAGGATTTAAGAAGGAGCTTCTATCTGTATTCATCACAGCCGTCTCACTGCTCTCTTCCTGCTCGCCATAGACATAGCAGCAGCGAGCAGGAAGAGAGAAGGCAGATGGCAGGTGCACACGGTGCCCGCCTTCCCTTCATACAACTGATGGGCGGGGGTGCCAGCACTGCCAGGTGTCAGACCCCACCAATCTATTGATGACCTATACTGAGGATAGGTCATCAATATTAAAAACTCGAAGAACCCCTTTAATAATGTTTAATAACTATATAAATAAAAATTCCACCACTTTCTACTATACTTTATATTTAAATTCCTGGCAGGTATTATTTTGCTGTCAATGAATGAGAGCATTTATAATGCTAGGAGCATCAGGTACTTATGCATTTTGCTGGCAGGCGCAGGTGCCCTCCTGAATTCAGCTGTATCACCATCCTGAGGACAGTGATACAGTCGAATGCTGAGGCGTGGACGGTAGTATTTTGTGCTGCACTGTGGTATCTGGCTCTGCTGGGGCGGTATTTTGTGCTGCACTGTGGTATCTGGCTCTGCTGGGGCGGTATTTTGTGCTGCACTGTGGTATCTGGCTCTGCCGGGGTGGTATTTTGTGCTGCACTATGGTACTTGCCTCTGCTGGGGCAGTATTTTGTGCTGCACTGTGGTATCTGGCTCTGCCGGGGTGGTATTTTGTGCTGCACTATGGTACTTGCCTCTGCTGGGGCGGTATTTTGTGCTGCACTGTGGTATCTGGCTCTGCTGGGGCGGTATTTTGTGCTGCACTGTGGTATCTGGCTCTGCCGGGGTGGTATTTTGTGCTGCACTATGGTACTTGCCTCTGCTGGGGCAGTATTTTGTGCTGCACTGTGCTATCTGACTCTGCTGGAGCAGTATTTTGTGCTGCACTGTGGTATCCGACTCTGCTGGAGCAGTATTTTGTGCTGAACTGTGGTATCTGCCTTTGCTTGGGCGGTATTTTATGCCGCACTATGGTATTTGCCTCTGCTGGGGCAGTATTTTGTGCTGCACTGTGCTATCTGACTCTGCTGGAGCAGTATTTTGTGCCGCACTATGGTATCTGGCTCTGCTGGGGCGGTATTTTGTGCTGCATTAAGGTATTGCTGGTCCCATTTAGTTGTGTTGTCCTCGGATACTTGTGTTGCCCGTTGGCCATCTAGTTGTGCTGTCCATTTGTACCCGCCTACATCATGGGGCCTCTTTTAGTTTTTTTCCAGGGCACTTTAAGGCCCCTTTCATACGAGCGAGTTTTCCATACAGTAAGTTCAATTCATGCATTGCACCCGCATTGAATCCTGATTTATTCATTCCTATGGGTGAGCGTTGATTATACATGAGCGTTAATTTTCATGCATCATCTCTGCTTACGTGAAAATCGCATCATATTCTATATTCTGCGGATGCAAAGCGTTTTTCACTGATTGTTGGTAGGACATGTAGATCGTTATTCTTCAATTTTTTTTCACGCGCGTGAAAAACGCATCAAAACTGAGAGTATCCGTGTGGAAAAAAAACTGAACCACTGAACACAATCGCAGACAAAACCGACCATCAGTTTTTTCCTTAACAGATCCGGACGCAATCTGTATCGTTCGTGTGAAAGGGGCCTAAGTTCCCAGACCACCCCGTCTGGACTCCAGACTTATAGCAAACTATCAGTGACATTTCTGCAGCTGATGTGCTTACCTTGTCTAGGCTGGATACAACTGCATCCCCTTCTCAGCACAGAGCAGGACTAGCAAGATATAATGGGGGTCATTTATTAACGTTAGGCCTTATGCACACGACTGTTGTTGTGGTCCGCGTCCGAGCCGCATATTTAGCAGCTCGGGCGCGGACCCATTCACTTTAATGGGGCCGCAAAAGATGCGGACAGCACTCCGTGTGCTATACGCGTCCGTTGCTCCGTTCCGTGCCCCCGCAAAAAAAATAGAGCATGTCCTATTCTTGTCCGTTTTACGGACAAGAGTAGGCATTTCTACAATGGGCCGCGTTCCGTTCCGCAGATTGCGGAACGGAACGTGGAGCAGCTTCCGTGGTTTGCAGACCGCAAAACACCAACAGTCGTGTGCATGAGGCCTTAGTATGCCACTTTTTGGGCATACCCGTCTCATTCATCATTTTCCATGCCAGTTTATGGCATGGAAAATTGTCTTAAACTATGCCAGCAAGGGAGCTGGAGTAATTTAAATCATGTCGCACGGCCGGCTGCATCACGCGCCAAAGTTATGTAGAAGTCTGCTCCTCTACATAACTTTGGCGCATCCGGCACCAGAGCAGCAATTAGCTGAAACTAGACTCAATGTACAATACATCCGACGTGGCCACGTCTCTGGCAAAACACCAGTATTGGCTACTGCCCCCTGTCTGTGCCAGGATGAGCTGCTCCCTTGGAATTCACGGACATCAAAGTTGCTAATTTATAGAACATTTTAGAACTTACCATTTATACAGTGGTTAAGCTTACGTTACATAAAACGCCTTTACCGGTCAGCAGGATCAGCCCTATTAAGCCAGGCATACTGCCTGTTAGCGTTGGTCGTACTGATTAAAATGACACCAGTCTTGTGAAAGTCGGTTGTGGTGTTCCTGAGAAAAAAAGACTTTTATTCTTTATGCCTATGCTGTCTTCACGGCACATAGGGGCGGGGCCAGCACTGGAACGTTCAGGTGCACTGAGGGGATAGGCCCCACCCCCCTGTGAACTGAAGCCCTAGTTTGCCTTAAGAATAAAACTTTTTTTTCCTTAGGAATGCCACAAGTGATTTTTGCAAGACAGGTATCCTTTTAATTAGCAAGATCAACCCTACCAGACAGTATGCCCGCTTTAATAGAGTTGATTCTGCTGACAGCTGCCCTTTAAGAGCATAGCCTACTTTTTATTCAGTCTGTCAATCAGAAGAGCATTCAAATACTTAGAGGGAAGCTACTGAGCCGTTCCAATGGTTGGAATTACTCATACACGGAATTTCACAACCTGCTGGAAAAAATCTCTTTGCTATGACTTGTTCCTTCCCGTTCTAAAAGAAAAGGCAAAGATTGGATGACTAGGTGCTAAGGGGTCGTGGCCAGTAAGAAGTAGGTTTGGTTTAATGGGAATTTAGCCCTGGTCAGACAGCATGAGGCACGCATGTACCGAGACATGAATGTACACTGGATCTACTCCAAATATTTGGTCAGTGATGAGATTTGTGCTCACTGTGCACTACATGTCCAGTGTGTACAGGGTGCAGGCAGCAATGGTTAACAGTCACAGCTGGACTGATGAGGCTGAAGTCTTGCAGGGAATTGATGCCTTTGATTAGGTCAGGAAGGATTTTTTGTCTGTGGGAGGTTTTGGCTGCTCTTCTCCAACAGGGAAGGACCAGACACAAAATGTGACATTCCTGGCTGGGGAACGGGTTCAGGGCAGGACACGGCTGCCACCCTCATCCAGATAGAGTCTGGATCCACCCTTATAATAGTGCAACAAATAGCTCTGTCTTATGTCCACGTGCCTTTATTTATGACAGCATAAAGCCGGGTCCACACGGGCAATTTTCATCATGTCTTTTTCTATCTTACTTCATTCACAATCCTACAGAATAGAACTCCTAATACAGCCCCATAGAGAAGTACAGTAGGACCCCCTAGACTTCTGTGACAATTTTGCCAGGGTATGGGTTACATCCCCAAGTGTCTTAGGGGGCCCTACGTGTCTTTGCAGCCAAGTCAGGAGTGGTGCCCCTTAAAAGGGTTGTGCACATTTGGGGAGGAGTGGGGTATTTTTTTGGCACACCTCCGAAGGCAAGCATACTTGCTTCCCGACGCTGGTTCCCAGTTCCTGTGCTCTTCGGCTTTTCCTGCTCCTCTCGGGTCCCTGGATGTAAACCTCTGCTGCAGCCAATTACTAGAAGTTTACATGCAGGAACCCAAAGCAGCAAGGGTCGGAGGGTACAGAGTCGGGAGCCAGCGTCGGGAAGCAGGTGTGTATGCAGGTCTGTTCAGGAGGGACATGCACAACCCCTTTAAGGGGCTCTGAACGCTTTCATCAATGCAACAGTCCATCTCAGAGAGGTATAGTCTTAAAGGGGTTGTTCCATCTCAACATTTATGGCATATGGCCACCTCTAGGACCCACTCTTATCTCTAGAAAGGGGCCCCAAAGTGAAGGAGAACACATCACGCATGAATGTTATCTTCTCCATTCACTGCTATTGGACTTCCGAAAATAGACTGTGCTCAGCTTTTTATGGCATTCCCTTAGCATTGAATGGACAGTAAGCCGTGTCAGCACAGCCACCTTCTCCAATGTGGCACTGCTGGAAATAGCCAAGCCTCCATTTACTTTGGGAGCCCCATTCTGGAGATGTAGTGCATTCAGAAAGCTTTAGACCCTTTCATTTTTTCACAAATAAAAATTAAAAAAATATCTAGTTTCCCTCCTTTATTCTGCACTCGATACCACACAATGTTAAATCTTGCATTGACATAAGTATTCAGACCCTTTGCTTTGACACTTGAAATTTAGATCAGGGGGCTTCCCATTTCTCTTGATCATCGTTGAGATGTTTCTACACCTTGATTGGAGTCAACTGTGGTTTGGAAAGACACAGCCCTGTCTATATGAGGTCTCCCAGCTGACAATCCAGACCTGAGCAAAAAACAAGCAATGATTAGGAAAGAACTGCCTGTAGAGCCCACATACAGAATTGTGTGTGTGTAGGAACAGATCTGGAAAGGGGTTAAAAAAAATTATGTTCCACTGAAAGTTCTCAAGAGCACATTGGCCTCCATAGTTCTTAAAAGGAAGAAGTTTGGAACTATCAGAATTCTTCCTAGAGCTGGTCACCCCACCAATCTAAGTAATCGGGGGAGAAGGATCTTGGTAAGAGAGGTGACCAAGAACCCAATGGCCACTCTGGCTGAGCTCCAAAGATCCTGTGTGCAGATGGGAGAAACTTTCAGAAGGTAAACCATCACTGGCATATTTCCCCATTCTGGGCTTTATAGCCAGAAAGAAGCCTCTCCTCAGTAAAGAATACATGAAAGCCCTCCTGGAGTTTGCGGGGGAACAAAAAGCGACTAAAGGACTCTCAGACTGTGAAAAACAAGATTCTCTGGTCTGATGAAACCAAGATTGAACTTTTTGGCCTGAATTCTAAGCGTCGTGTCTAGAGAAAACCTACAGTGAAGCATGGTGGTGGCAGCATCAAGCCGTGTGGATGTTTTTCAGCGGCTAGCACAGGGAGACTGGTTATGGTTGAGGGAACGCTTGTAACGATTATCTGGCGGTGTAAAGGTGCCGCTGATTACCCAATGAACGAGCGAAATGCTCATCGGGTAAAAGATCATTCATCCGGTCACAAAAATTATCGTTTGCTGACAGCAGATTGTGGAAACAGCATCTGCTGCCGACACACTAGTCAGTATGAGGGCGAGCAATGGCATTAGCGACTGCTCCTTCCCATACTGTGGAGGAGATCGCTGCATATGAATACACCTGTCTCCTTCACTGACGAGCAGGCAGTTGTCTAGAAGAAATGCTTCCTTCCCCACAGTCACCTGCTGTGTCGTCCCATGTAAAGGAACCTTTCGGGACAACTCTGTGAATGCCCTTGAGTGGTCCAGCCAGAGCCCAGACTTGAACCCAAACAAACATCTCTGGAGAGAAGAGAAAATGGCTGTCCACTGACGGTCCTCATCCAACCTGACGGAGATTGAGAGAATCTGCAGAGAAGAATAGCCAAAAATCCCTAAAACCCTAAATCCCAGTGTGGATAGATTATTTGTCTGATCGGTTAGCGTCTGACCGCTGGGGTGTGACCAGTTATAAGAACGGGGGCCCATAGTCCCAATTTGAATGGAGTGGCGGTCACGCATGCGCACTGCTGCTCCATACAGCTCTATGGGGACAAGCTAAGCTAAGTGCTTGTAGTCCCCTGCAATCCCAGGTCCCCTGTTTTTGCGATCGATGGGTGGTCCCAGCCAATTAGGGTTAAAAGGGAGAATTTATCAAGCCCTGCACATCACATTTCTGGCTTCAAAAAGTCATAAACAGGAGCTTTCCAACTTATCGGAGTCAGTTGCACATAAATGTTGTGACTTTTCAGCACTGCGCCTTCCAGCACCACCTACTGATGTGGAGTGAAAATTTGGTCAGAATTATAGAGTAGATCACTATTGTTAAAAAAAGTTGCAACTCTACAGCAGGCATTCCCAGGTATACTTTCACTGAAATAGGTGCAACTATATTGAATTGGCACCAAATGTATCATCAATGCGCCATTTTCATTTATTTGGCACAGGTGCGCATAAGAACTGCAGTCTTAAAACTAACCTCAAATACACCTACAATGATAAATCCCCCCTAAATTATCATAATGGGACCACCCTTTTAAGGCCACTTTCACACAGTCAGTATTTGATCAGTGTTTGGTCAGTGATTTCCATCAGTGATTGAGAGCCAAGACCAGGTGCGGCTCTAAACACAGAACAGGTGCAGATCTTTCCCTTATACCTTATGTCTGTGGAGGCTTCACTACTGGTTTTGGCTCACAATCACTTCTTATAATCAGTGTGAATAAGGCCTACACTGGACTTGTAAATACAGAAGAATTCACACAAGCATAGAATAGTAGAAAACCAAAAAACGGAACAGTATCAACTTCTATAGGTGCCATGGTCCAATTTAGAGGGAGGCTGTATGGTGTCGTAATACCGTAGTGTGACATTAGTCGTTTCTCCTTCCTAGGTTGGACCAGTTCTGTGTGCTCATACTTTGCTTTTAACTTACAAAGGTGTTGCAGTAATTTATGTATTTAGAGCTGAGGTGTTGTTACTGTGTTCTAGCCCCAGGCCATATGAATTCATTTTCTAGTGTTACTTCCTTAGGCTCTTTGTATGCAGAGAACATCCGATCCTGACAAATCGTAAATTATTAAATATGTGTGGTACCATACAAGAAATGACCAACAAAGCAAGAACACACATACGATATAATAACATTTTATTGGTAGAAATACGCACAACACAAATTGAACATCATATTACAATATCACAGTAAATACATGACAGGAAAAAACTCCCGTACAGGTAGACTGGCCAGATATGATAACCCGACTGTGGATGTGATTATACAAACAACATGTGAATTACACAAGCCAAACTTGTCAATGATAGTAAATGCACAGTATACTTCTACATGAGTATATTCACCTTACCGGATGTCCAAGTTTGAAACATGTATCTGCTGCTATATTGCAATATGATGTTTAATTTGTGTTGTTCGTCTTTCTACAAATAAAATGTTATTATATCGTATGTGTGTTTTTGCTTTATTGGTGATTTCTTTGTATGCAGAGATAGCGCGGTGGTGGCAGCAGAGGTTGGACTCATACTGTATCTCATGCCTAGTGGCTCTGATTAACGGGGTAGTAGCCACAGTGGAGGTAACATAACATATAATGCACAGGGGTGGCTCCTTATAACGGCGCAGTAGCCACAGCGGAGGTAACATGGCATATAATACACAGGGGTGGCTCCTTATAATGGGGCAGTAGCCACAGCGGAGGTAACATGGCATATAATACACAGGGGTGGCTCCTTATAATGGGGCAGTAGCCACAGCGGAGGTAACATGGCATATAATACACAGGGGTGGCTCCTTATAACGGGGCAGTAGCCACAGTGGAGGTAACATAACATATAATGCACAGGGGTGACTCCTTATAACGGGGTAGTAGCCACAGCGGAGGTAACATGGCATATAATACACAGGGGTGGCTCTTTATAACGGGGCAGTAGCCACATCGGAGGTAACATAACATATAATGCACAGGGGTGACTCCTTATAATGGCACAGTAGCCACAGTGGAGTTATCATGGCATATAATGCACAGGGGTGGCTCCTTATAACGGGGCAGTAGCCACAGTGGAGGTAACATAACATATAATGCACAGGGGTGACTCCTTATAACGGGGCAATAGTCACAGTGGGGGGAACATGGCATATAATGCACAGGGGTGGCTACTTATAACGGGGCAATAGTCACAGTGGGGGGAACATAACATATAATGCACAGGGGTGACTCCTTATAACGGGGGAATAGTCACAGTGGAGGTAACATAACATATAATGCACAGGGGTGTCTCCTTATAACGGGGCAGTAGCCACAGCGGAGGTAACATGACATATAATGCACAGGGGTGACTCCTTATAACGGGGCAGTAGTCACAGCGGAGGTGACATAACATATAATACACAGGGGTGACTCCTTATAAGGGGGCAGTAGTCACAGCGGAGGTAACATGACATATAATGCACAGGGGTGACTCCTTATAACGGGGCAGTAGTCACAGCGGAGGTAACATGGCATATAATGCACAGGGGTGACTCCTTATAACGGGGCAGTAGTCACAGCGGAGGTAACATGGCATATAATGCACAGGGGTGGCTCCTTATAACGGGGCAGTAGTCACAGCGGAGGTAACATGGCATATAATGCACAGGGGTGACTCCTTATAACGGGGCAGTAGTCACAGCGGAGGTAACATGACATATAATGCACAGGGGTGACTCCTTATAACGGGGCAGTAGTCACAGCGGAGGTGACATAACATATAATGCACAGGGGTGACTCCTTATAACGGGGCAGTAGTCACAGCGGAGGTGACATAACATATAATGCACAGGGGTGACTCCTTATAACGGGGCAGTAGTCACAGCGGAGGTAACATGGCATATAATACACACAGATGTTATAACATTTTATATAAAGGGGAATCTTTATATACGGTATGATGACATCATATATTACAGTCTTTATAAACATGCCAGATGTATAACTAGAAGGTCATGGGCCCCAGTACAAAATGCATAACACTGACCCCCATCTACAATGTGTCCCTTATAATAATGGTGAGCTCTTATTTGGTAGGGGTCAGCAGGGCCTGGGTGTGACTGCTACTTCTACCTATTGGATTCAGTTCACTTTGATGTTTCGGGCTCCTTTATATCCATGATGGATCGATTTTTATGGATCCTAAAATCTTGATAAAAAATCTGATGGAATGTAACCACGGCGCCAAAGTGAACAGAACTGTGGAAATGATAAAATCCAGCCATTAGATTATTTTTCTTAAAGAGGAATCAAATTTTTGTGGTACAAATGTAAGCTATAAATTAAAGGGAAAAATATATTTAAGATGCGTTAGCAGCAGGAAAAAAATGTATATATATATCACCTTCTGCAGAAAGTAGAGAACGGAAGGGATCGTTGAGTTATATATTATTTTTCTAATTAAAGAAAATCTGTCTCCAGCGACCTCCCTATCTAACAGACACATAGCTGTGGTTCACCTGATTCTTTTAGCACATAGCTGTTCCGTGCCGCAAAATACTGAATGCACACGGACGCCATCTGTATTTTTTGGCGGATCCGTGTTTTGCACCGCAAAATACATACGGTTGTGTGCATGGGCCCTTAAAGTGGTTGTCCAGAATTTTGTCCCTTTTTAATCACCTCCTCCCCCGTAACATAGAGCACCTAATGAAAGAATCATACTCACCTGCTCCCCACCATTCCTGTCTGGTGTCCTCTGTCTAGCGATCTTCTGGTCCCTGGCCTGTTTACTTCCTGCCGCGATACGGACGGGCTCACAGCGCATGAGACAGGCCTCAGTGGTGACGTGTCCCCAAGCGGTGCATCATTGCTGGGTCACATACCGCTTGGGAACACGTCAGTGTGGAGGTCTATCATTGGCTGCAGCATCGCATGTGACCCCATCTGTACTGGAAGATTGCCGAACGCAACCAGCGAACAGGACAGGAGCGGCGGGGAGCGAGTTAATATAATTCTTTTATTAAGTACCACACACTAAGTTAAAAGGTACAAAATCCTGGAAAAAAGCCCTTCTTATACCCATAATCAAAGGAAAAACACGAAGTTGTATTACTATGCAGGAATTTACTGATTGCATGTTACTCATTTTTGGCTAAAAATAATTTTTTTCAGTTGTTCTTTATTAAAAATATTGAGCCATTGTGTCACAAAGGGTTAATTGTGTGACTGGTACTTATAATAACCCTTATCTCTAAACTGCTGAGTTGTCCTAAACACTTATTTAAGCCACATTCTTATCAGTAAGATAAGAACTATAATGAGTGTTTATAATGTCAGAAAGCAGAGATAAGGAGCCTGTCAGCTGCTGGTCTGACGGAAACGACAGAAAATCCACAGGTTGCTACTAGAGCATCTCAGCTCTGTACAGCAAAAAAGAATTCCATATGTTTAATAAAGACCAATTTAAAAAAAAAAAAAATCGTACATGAGTACAATGCAATAATCAGTACAATGCAATAATAATTGTAAATATTCGTAGACTTGGTGTAAATGGTGGTGCGTCAAATGGGAGATCTCACTGAATGATGCATAATACCAAGGGGCGTTGCTAGTTTAAAACACTTGAGGCCTGGGCCCCTGATGTTTTGTCCCAGGCCCCGAATGTCCTGCCTGCCAGCTAAATACAACTGTATTGCCATCCTCAGGACGGCAATACAATTGAATCTAATGCACTGGAAGAGCTGAAGGACCTGTGATAGACATCACAGGTCATGTGATCAGTAATGCAGGCAGTGGTTGAGAAGGACCTGAAATTATGTCACCATCATGTGACCAGTGCAGGAGAGGACTGAGTGAAGAGGAGAAGTCCTGGGGGAAGAAGCTGTGGTGAGGTCTGCTACATGAGGAGAGGTAAGTGAAGGGAGAGGCAGGGGGATGCTGGGAGTTGTGGTTATATAACTGGGACTGTATGTTAGGGCTGAAGGGAGGGATGATATTTACATGGGACTGTATGTTGGAGGTGGCTGGGGAGGGGGTCATGTTATTTACATGGGATCATATGTTGATAGTGGCTGTAGGAGGGAGTGATGTTATTTACATGGGAATGTATGTTGGAGGTGGCTGTAGGAGGTAGTGATGTTATTTACATGGGACTGTATGTTTGAGGGGGTTGTGAAAGGGAGTGATGTTATTTACATAGGACTGTATGGTGGAGGGAGGAATATAACTACAGAGGGCACTGCAGGGGGAATTATAAATACTGGGGGGACTGCAAATCCAGGGGACATTAGGTGTTCTTATTACTACTGGGGGCTCTATAGGGGGGGACTTATAGATCCGCCTTATTTCTACTAAGAGCACTATGGGGGCCTTATTACTACTGAGGGATCTATAGAGTGCTTTATTACCACTGGGGGAACAATAGGGGGCCTTATTTCTACTGGGGGCTCTGTGAGGGCATTATTAATACTGGAAGGCTCTTCTACTAATGGGGGCACTCTTGAGGAGCGTTATCAGGGTTGGGGGCACTGTAGGGGCAGTATTACTAATGGGGGCACTCTTGAGGAGCATTATCACGGTTGTGGGCACTGGAGGGGGCAGTATTACTAATGAGGGCATTCTAGAAGGGAATTACTATTGGTGGGACTACGAGGAACACTATTACTATGGGGGCACATATTTTTCTTCAGGATAATATTTGGGGGTATTGGGGAGCACAGAGAGCAGCAGGATAACACTGTGGGGACACTGTTAGGAGATGATGATTGAAATGTGAGGAAGCTAAGATGTCCGTGTGTCACACTCTGCATAGACGAGGCCGCTGAGAGAAGTTGTACGGACCAAATGGAGAAGATGATGACAGAGAAGACCTACATTGGAGGAGACGTCACCTGGGAGGCCCTGGATGTGACAGGTATGTGCTGCTGTATAGCAAGTACAGCAAAATGCGGAGGGAGGAGGGGTTGACTTAGAGAACTGGGCCATATTCATTGGGGCTTTGGCCCCGGATCTTTTCAGACACGAGCAACGCCTCTGCATAATACCACACTCTCAAAATAAAGTGAATGTAATCCATTATCGGGGGCTTCACAGCTGCCCATAACCTGATGGTCCTGAATTATCTGGGTTCAAGTGCTGAATTTAGAAGCAGGAAGTGGTGAAAATACTGTATCTGAGGATTTGGAGGTATTCATGGAGGGCTTCCAAGTCACAGTTTTATTCTCCAAAGCATCCAATACTCCGGATGATCTGCTAGTCCAGCATCCTGCTAGACTAATAGACTTTTACTATTAATAAAGGTCTTTGTGACTCCCTTAGGATTCTTCTCATGGGAAAAGGTTTGACATGAGCTGTGCCGTCCTTTCATGGAAAATCCTGCAGTTTTTTTGTGATTTCATGTTGGAGCTCCTGCCTTCTGTGTCCACGCTGCTTTCCTCCCATGGATCAGGGAAGGAGTTAATCTTCTCCTCCTCCTATTAATATGCCGTTTGTGCCAGAAGTAGAAGTACGAGAACACAGTGTTCTGAGCTCTTAGGAGCCCACATTGACACAGCCCCCCTATACTCACACACCGCTTCTAAATACACAGCCCCCCACCCTGCAAAACAAGCGTATCATGTAGGCACTTATTTACTGACTGCGGGGAGTATTACGCTGCACTAATCTGTACATGTAGTCGTCAAATGTTATATTAAATCTGTATTTTTTACAAGAAGAAAACTGCATTATAACCCGATACAGTCTGGCATGGGCTGCAATGCCCACTGGTCCGGAATCCAAAAATCCTACGATCACTTTGATGGTCCGGAATCTCCACATTCCAGAGCTGGAAGCACCTATTATGGGTCATTGGAAGGAAAACTGGCATCAATCAGATAATTGCCCGGGAAGGACTATAAGGGGTGTTATCATCCAGGAAGATATGTAGCTTTTTTGGTAGGGGGGGGGGGGATTTATAGCATGCAAAAAATATTCAGCACCAGTCTGACCTCGAGATGGAGGATTACTGCATCTTGAGCCCAGTGATTGCCACAATTTGCTCATCCAGGGATGTAAGAAAATAAGAACAGCAAACTATTTTACCATTGAACGTGATCAAGCGTAATACCATAAAAAATCATTGCTGAATGTACATGCTGGACGTATGGACATTGCTGCCTAGTGCATGGCCCTTAAAGGGGTTGTGCAATTAAAAATATTCTACAATTTTCAAACCAGCACCTGGATCTGAATACTTTTGTAATTGCATGTAATTAAAAATATAGCATAGCCGCTGAGTTATTCAATAAGATGTATCTGTATAGCGCCACCTGCTGTTGGTTCTTTTCCTTATTTTTTGTCCATCTCACTGAGGTGGTCGCACACGCTCAGTTTAAATCTTCACCAGCCATATGTTATGTTAGAAGCGCTCCTCTGAGGAGGAGGACATGCCAAGCTGAAATAAATCTAGTAGAAGAAGTAAAGCAATGACTGGGGGATCTCTGGATCCATGTGAGGTACAGGACAGGCTTTAGCTTTGTTAGAAAGAGATTACCATGTACTATATGATGTCTGAAATTTAACAACGATCATTTTAGTCAACCAATGACAGACGGCCATCATATGAAAAGAAGTCATCCACATTTGAAATTTTTATCCAATAGTGGAAGAAAGATCTTTCTTTGGAATGACGTTTACAGGATCTGTCCTTCGACCAGTGACACTGAACATCTTTGACCAGTTTGAAGAATTGTAACAACCAATATGGACTAAAGTGTCTATGGTTGAGCTTCTGAAATGATTGTTCACCAAATGATTGTCTATTCAACGGCTGTTCAACCATCACCTACTTCTGTCTACTCTATATGCCCGCCTTTACTGGAGGCATCAATGACGCCCAGTCTGGTGAAAACTGCTGGCAACATGGATGGTTAGGATGGAAATGTGCTTTGATATTCCAGAAACACCTCCACGTTCGCCCATGGGAAGTTACTGGTGTGGCAACTCATCACCATTCACTTGAGTGGAGACATTAATGGAAAACAGATCCCAGACAAAAAGGGTTGGTTGTCTCATTCCATATTAAGGATCTCCGAGAGCCGATAGTAAGGTTCTAGCTGCTGGCACTCCTTCACAAATCTTCATCTTCCCTCCGGCGACCCTGCATTGCATTAAAATCATTGGGCACACTGGACTGGGATTGTCTTTGATTGTACAAAGTGGGCACCCTATTATAAAGCATCTGGGAAGAGTTTGTGGAGAAACACTTATATCCAAGCATCTTGCCCAAGTATCAACAGGTTAATCATCCATCCACATGGATGGCTATTGTGTAAGTCTTCAAGCTTAGCTGTCGAAGAGCTCAGCTGTGGACAGAGAAAATTTGAAAGTGCTGATAAAAGTGGGCATGGTCTTCAAGAAGTAGGTTGGCTCTTTATGTTTTAGACCAATTTCATATGGACACCTTTGGTGGCATGTTTATTTTGAGCTAAAAAGCAATTTATAATGAAATGAAAACAATTAACCACTTGTCTTTTACAATCTTCAGGCTTCACTGACTCAGACAGTTCTTTCTCCTTTTCATTAACACTAAATTGTTAGCAGTTTGATGAAGAGTTTAGCTTAGTTTCACACGAGCGGCAGGGAAGTCCGTCAGGCTGTTCCGGGGGGGTGAACAGCCTGTCGGATCGGTCCTGCCGCTAGTTCACGTGTTCCCCCGGACTGCCGCTGCATCCCCATTGACTATAATAGGGGCGGAGTACTGGCGGCAGCGCACGGTGAGAGGCAGCCAGACTAAAAGTACTGCATGTCGTACTTTTAGTACGGCGGCCTCTCGCCATGCGCTGCAGCCTGAACTCCGCCCCCATTATAGTCAATAGGGACGGCGCGGCTGTCTGGGGGCACACGTGAACTAGCGGCAGGACGGATCCGGATCCGACAGGCTGTTCACCCCCCGGAACAGCCTGACGGACTCCCCTGCCGCTAATGTGAAAGTACCCTAAAATTAGTGTTTATGAGCTGTCAGGAGACCAGAGATAAGGAACAGTTCAGCTCTTGGACCGTACAGTGAGAAGGGGGCAGTACAGTCTGTGCAGTCAAGGTAACCTGAAAGCTATAGAAGACAAACAGTTGGAAAAAAATTATAGAGTCCAGATATTTAAAAAAAATTGTTTTTTTTTTAGCCAAAAATAAATAAAATGCTCTAATAAAAACATCACCTAAAAGTATCCATAGCATTTTAAAAGACAGTAGAGCATACTTTGGTTTCTATGAGCAAGCATAGATTTCATTGTCTAACTTTGAGACGGTCCAAAATCTGACAAATTTATTAAGACGTGTGCACCTTTTAGTATATTTGGCTCAAATCACTCGAACTAGCTCCTTTCTTAGAAGTTTGTCTGTAGGGATCAATACAAACCTGCCGTCTATATACATTGAATGAAAAATACACTTGCTGGCAACATAATGAGGGCTCAACTAAATGGGACATTGTATGAAGCCTAGCATATATTTCAAATTAATGGGATTCTCTAATTAGGACAACCCCTGTCCATATGTTCCATGTCCATAGGGTATATGGAAGTCATAAAGTAGGTCCCCTTCTCGGACCCCCTGTGTGAGGCAGAGAACTGTTTGTTAGCTGGTCTTAAACAACATTCATTTGCGGTCGCTGCAGGGGAAATGTCTGGATGACTGCAACGTTCAGCTGTGTGCCAGGGGTCTACAGCTGGACACAAATTAAAGGAGTTGTCTGTGATTATTGTTTTGTGCTCTTTACTCTTACAGACGGATGTTATGTAATGTTATATCATTTTCTATGGCCGTTTAATCTTCCTGAATGTCTGATAACACCTGTCAGGTCCTGTTAAAGGCCGTCTATGGACTTCTGAGGTCCAACCCTTAGACTGGGCACCTGAAGTGTTAAACACATCTTCTAATAAAAGTTCTACACGCTGAAGACGATGCAGCCATGTTTGTTTTCTTAGCTGCCTCTGTGTATGCAGTTCTCAGGACAAGCCAACTACTTGATCTGTTTGTACGCAGTTTGTCCTGTGAGCTTTTAACACGTGATGTGCTGGGGTTTCATTGCCAAAAGAAACCTTCCTCAAAGTACAAGACACCAACTTAAAAATAATATCATGATGGAAATGGATTGAAGCTGTGGGTGCTCGGAGGCGTGATGTGTCACCTGTGGTGGAGTTGGCCACCCATGCACAGCTTCATGGAAAATATGAAAGAAAACATCACAAAGTTATCTCCACAGTCTTCTCAAATGCGCCTGTTACTTTCCATGATACCATATCAAATACCAAATATGCAGTATGTTATGGTGGCACCCGTGCCCACCGCCACCCTGCTGTCTGGGGCAGGCACAGGCGCCACAACTCTTACCCTCCTTCCGTGGCTGATGCCGTTGAGGGTCTGGTCCCACCACTACCACATGTCTCCTGCCTGCAGGTTGTGACCTGCTCTTCCCGGCAAAGTTCCTCCTTTTGTCCGTAGGGCATCAAACCACTGCTTCAACTAACTGGTTTGACTTAGGGCTAGCCCTAAGGGTGTTATCCTGGCAGCCCCTGGTTTTCACACTTAAAACCCTGTATAGGGATCTGGCGTTCGCTGCAGGAGACCCACCAGGCTGCTTCCTCTTGTAATAGCCCCAGCGTAGCTGACATCAGAGACACAGGGGTCAGAGACACAGGTTAAAGGAATGAGGGGTCAGGCAATACTCAAAGTCAGGAAACAGGCAGAGATCAGGGTAGGCAGCGTTTGTACAAATCTGTGAAACAAGTCCGAGGTCAGGTCAGGCAGCAAAGGGTCAATATGGCAAACAGAATAAGGTCAGGACAGGAAGTTGAGGGTAAGAGTCGGTAAACAAGCAGAGGTCGGTACAGGGGTTGACAAACAGAACACCTTCACTGGTTATCAGCAACTAGGAAACCTAAACTCGGGCACCTTCCTCTAGACCAGGGATCAGCAACCTCCGTCACGCTAGGTGTTGTGAAACTACATCTCCCATCGTGCACACTTGATTGGCTGTTCTCTGAACTCCCACAGAAGTGAAAGGAGCATGCTGGGAGTTGTAGTTTCACAACAGCTGGAATGCCAAAGGTTGCTGATCCCTGCTCTATACCCACAGATGACCAGCCATAGGCAGGAACCAATCAGGGCATGCACGCTGGCCCTTTAAGAGTCAGTAAGAGAACATGCATGCTCCAGGGACAGAGTGAGGAACTATGCCAGAAGAAGCAAGCCACGGCCTGCAGGCAGGAGACATGTGGGAGCACCAGGACCAGAGCCTTGAGACCACGGCGGAGAGTAAGAAGGAGGGTAAGAGATGGGGCACCACCATAAGACAATAATGTCAAGACTCTAGGGGGAAAAAAAATACCGCTTTACATTTCAGACTGGTTCCAGTGGTTTAGTTCCTATGGTAACAAAGGATCAGAAATGCAAAAAAAAGGGGGTCAGTCAGCACATCCTAATGTGCAGGTGCACGCTGCCATGGCTAGAAACACAAAGAAAAAAATACAATAGTACAATAATGCCATAATTCGAGAAAACATTCTGGTGCTAAGGTTTGATATTCTTGGCAAATACATTTTGTACAAATTTATTTGGGCCCGTCTGCCAAACGTTAAGGCGATCTCTATAAGATGGAAACCTAACACTAAATACTACCTGGTATGTGCCAAAATGGCCACCATAAAATTCAGGGAGTGCAGGTTCCACATGCATGCTGGGTCCACTGTGCTTTTTACCATTTTTGGTGCCATAATGGCCTCCATTAAATCCAGGGATGCAGGTACCAACATGCATGCTGAGCCCACTCTATACCTCTCCTGGAGCAAAATGGCTTCCAATAAATACAATGAGAGCAGGCTACAGCTTTATACCTACTCTAATTAAAATTAAAAGGATCAGAAATGTTGAAATCCAACATCCCTGGTCGCTCTTACCAACACCTGTCATCATAGGAGTTGGCCTTGTATATGGGTTAAAATAACAAATACTAATTGGTTCACCTTTGAAATACTCCTTCACTCCCGTGCCGACATCTCCGTGGTCCCAATCATTCTTAGGATAGGTGATAAATGTAAGATCCAACCTCAGGCCCCTCAGATCACAAGAACAAGGGTCATGAATGGGGGGGGTCACGCTATCTCTATGGAACTGACGTAGATAGCCAAACACTAATGGTGGGTTCACATAACGTTTTTCCCATCCATTTAACGTATACAAAAAAATGTATACGTTAAACAGATGCCTCAGACTGACGCCATACAGTGGCATCTGTTTACCATAGAGTTCCATTGTATACGTTTTCTTTACCGGACTATGCAGGATACAAGAACGTGGTGTGCTGCGTTTTTGTATCCTTTTTTTCCTGACGTATATGTCAAACGGAGGCATTAAACGTGATGTGAACCCGGCCTAAGACTTATGTTCGCTAGACTTTTATGGTGAGGTAGAGGCGCACAAGCACAAACCTCATGCAAACTTATTTATTCTATTATACCTCTAATGAATTGCGTAGCTGAAGGCTATCCTACTCTTCCCTATGGAGCCCCGTGCGAAAACTGCAGGTTTGTAGGATTTTTCAAACATAGATTGTGCCAAGGAAAATAAAAATATTGTTGGGAGCTCATGGTGATGTCATCAGGGTGGGAGCGCAGGTCCTGCTGCATCAAGAGACGAGCGCGCAGGTGGATGAGACTGTTAAAAACGGTCTCATTGATTTCAATGAGCTCCATCTGGCTGCGAAAAAATAAAATATAGGCCAAAAATAGGACACAACCTATTTTCTGACGGCCGCTATGCAATAGCCATTAAAAAAATGTCGGGTGAATAGCCCTATAAAATGCAATTGGCTGTAAAAACGGCCGTGTGACAGCTGTGTGAATATATCCTTACCGCTTCTACAGGGTCCTACGGTGGTACACACAACGTCCTGTCACTGGCTGCAGAACGTGGCAGCACCTGGAAGTAAAGAGAAACCTGAAGCAAAGAATGGTGAGTAAATGGAGGGGTTTGAAACTGGCTGACCTGTTCCATGTGCGCTTGGCAGCTGAAGGCATCTGTGTTGGTCCCATGTTCATATGCGGCCGCGTTGCTGAGAAAAATGATGTTTTAATATATGCAAATGAGCCTCTAGGAGCAACGGGGGCGTTACCATTACACCTAGAGGCTCAGCTCTCTCTGCACTTTGATTGACTTTAGTAGAAGTCATGGCCAGGTGTGATGATGTTTTCACTGCCTGGGCCTGCAGGGGGTGCAAGCAGAGAGAGCTGAGCCTCTAGGTGTAATGGCAACGCCCCTGTTGCTCCTAGAGGCTCATTCGCATATAGTAAAACATAATTTTTCTCAGCAATGCGGCCACATATGAACATTGGACCAACACAGATGCCTTCAGCTGCTAAGCGCACATGTAACAGGTACAGGTACAAATCTGCTACAGATTCCCTTTAGAAAGGTTTTCCAAGTCTTTATAACTGACGATCTATCCTCCTGACCCCCGCCGATCAGCAATGATGCTCCTGTGAGTGCCGTGCCCTTCTTGCAGCTCACCTAGCACAGTGTCGTACATTGTTTAGTGGCTGTGCTTGGTATTGCAGCTCAGCCCCAGTCACTTCTATGGGGCTCAGCTGCGCCAATGAACGTGATGTCACATGGCCTAGGCAAAGCTGCGAGAAGGCCACAGCACTACTGCCTTCTCAAACATCTGATCGGCGGACCCCCACCAATCAGATATTGATGACCTATACAGAGTATGGCCTCATGCACACGACCGTTTTTTTTGCGGGTGTACGGGCCGTTTTTATGAGTTCCGTATACGGTCCGTATACGGACCCATTCATTTCAATGGGTCCGCAAAAAAAACGTAAGTGTTTCCGTATGCTTTCCGTTTCCGTATTTCCGTTTTTCCGTTCTGTGCAAAGATAGAACATGTCCTATTATTGCCCGCAAATCACGGTCCGCAAAAAATGGGTCAATGGGTCCGCAAAAAAACAGAACGCATACGGAAATGCATCCGCATGTCTTCCGTATCCGTTCCGTTTTTGCGGAACCATCTATTGAAAAATTTAAGCCCAGCCCAATTGTTTCTATGTAATTACTGTATACTGTATATGCCATACGGAAAAACGTAACAGAAACGGAAACACAACGGATAACAAAAACAGAACAACGGATCCATAAAAAACGGACCGCAAAACCATACGGTCGTGTGCAATTAGCCTATAGGTCATCAGTTGTAAAGTCTCAGAAAACCCCCTGGTATCTGGTCTAGTGTATGATCTGAGGTCTGAATTTATTTAGATATGTGTTCTGGGGTCTGGTCTAAGGTTTAGATTAATTTTACAGTCTGACGTAAGAGTATGAATTTATTTGGGGGTCTTGTCTGCACGATATATGAGACACATATGGCAATGTAGTGTTTCTCTGGGGGCAAATATGTTAGTACTGTATATCTCTGAGTATGATCAATTGTACAGTTTTAGGCCTCATGCACACGGTCCGCAAAAAATACAGATGATAACTGTGTGCATTCCGTATTTTACGAAACAGCTCGCCCCAAATAGAAAAGTACTATCCTTGTCCGTAATGCGGACAATAATAGGACATGTTCTATTTTTTTGCGGAACGGAAATACAGACATACGGAAAAGGATGCACACGGAGTAACTTCCGTTTTTTTTTGCGCAAAAAACTGAAACGGACACGGAAAGAAAATACGTTCGTGTGCATGAGGCCTTACTGTGACTTTACCCTAGCCTTTATGTGGAACTGGTAAAGATTCGGTGGGCGCAGAGGCTGAGTTTTGAGTCATTTCAAAAGTTTGCTATGCTGCTCAGCAATTTCCAGTTACACCTCTCACTGCTATATGTGGCTTCCATAGGCGGTTAGGTGAGTTCCAGATGTAGGTTATGGTCCCCGCTGATTTGTTTTGCGTTTTCGGTCGTAAAAAAATTGAAAAACGTAACTGCTTTTTCCTACAACAGCGCCACAACTGTCCTAAGGTTGTGTGTGGTATTGCAGCTCTGCTAATTTCACTTCAACAGAGCTGAGCTGCAATGCTAGGCACAACCCTAGGGCAGGTTTGGGGCTGTTCCTGGACAACTCTGCAATATATACACTACATTCACCGCTCAAGGTGTGAATATTGGGGAAGGAAATTCTAGTCACACAAAGAAATCCAAATAATTCTTAATTAACGGGGATAATTAGACATGAAATTCTGCATTATAATTGCATAACCTTCTACCTGAGGTGAGAACTTGTGCTCCATAAAATGATTAATGATGATGTAGACCGGCCGCCTCATCCCTGCGGTGAAGTTCTGACTCACAGATGATTGCGTTAATTTTTTTCTAATTACGTGCTTGTGAGCGGTTTTTTTCCTGTGTGTGACCCAGACTGAAGTAATCATCTCATTTTATATCTTGACTATAGTACTTAAAGGTGTTGTTCAGGTTCCGATATTGATGATCTATCCTCAAGATAAGTCGTCAATATCAGATCGGCGGGGGTCTGACCCCCGAAACCCCCACTAATCCTATGAGCACTGCCTTCTCTTCTCTGTTTACCTGCTCGCTCCGCCGTCCTATTCACTTCAGTGGGAAGGATCAGTAGCAGTTACACTGTGTCCCATTCGTGTGAATGGGGCCGAGGAGCTGTAATTACACCGCTGCAATGTCGATGGCGAGCAGGTAAATAGTGAGAAGAACACAATGCTCGCAGGGGCGCTGTGTTGTTTTCAAACAGGCTGCCCTCTATGAGGAGGTGGTGCTATCAGTGATTGACAGGCTGCCCTCTATGAGGAGGCAGTACTATTAGTGATTGACAGGCTGCCCTCAATGAGGAGGCTGTCGTATTAGTGATTGACAGCCTTCCCTCTATGAGGAGGCGGTGCTATCAGTGATTGACAGCCTTCTCTATATTACTGTGTATACAGAGAGAGCTGTCAATCACTGACAGGACCGCCTCCTCATAGAGGGAAGCCTGTCAATCACTGATAGGACCGCCTCCTCATAGAGGAAAGCCTGTCAATCACTGATAAGACCGCCTTTTTATAGAGGGAAGGCTGTCAATCACTGCTAGGACCGCCTCCTCATAGAGGGAAGGCTGTCAATCACTGCTAGGACCGCCTCCTCATAGAGGGAAGGCTGTCAATCACTTATAGGACCGCCTCCTCCTAGAGGGCAGCCTGTCAATCACTGATAGGATCGCCTCCTTATAGAGGGCAGCCTGTCAATCACTGATAGGACCGCCTCCTGGACTGCAAAGCCCAGAATGAGCAGGAATATAAATAGATAAAATCGTTTCCCATAAAACTATATATCAGACTGCTCAGCTCCTCCTGCACTATAACATTCTGCCTGCAGCTCAGACACCATATTCAACATGTCAGGTTCCCTTTTACATCCCTCATGTGTCAGAAACAAGCCCAGTCTTAGGCCACATGCCCACGACCGTATGGCTTTTTCAGTTTTTTGCGGTCCACAAAAAATACGGTTGACGTCCATGTGCATTCCGTTTTTTGCGGAATGGAACAGCTGGCCCCTGAGAGAACAGTACTATCCTTGTCCATTATGCGGACAATAATAGGACATGTTCTATCTTTGAATGGAGCGGAAAAACGTAAATACGGAAACGGAAGGCATACGGAATACCTTTCGCTTTTTTTGCAGATCCATTGAAATGAATGGTTCCGTATATGGATTGGCCATAGACCTTACAGGGAAATTCCCCAGTGGGCCAATGCCCAGGGGGCCACTCAAGCCCCCATCTCTGCCGCTGGCTGAGTACATAATGAGCTATCAGTAGTAATTAACTCTGCACATGTACCCGGCCAGCGACATGCCCTCCCGAATTCAGCTGTGTGCGCATCTCACCTCTAGCACCATAAGCTCCCTGCTCCATATCTTAATCAGAGACAACTGGAAGAGGAGGAGAGAAAATGTCCGGTATTGATGGCCCCGCCTTCTCTCAATGTAGACCCTCCCACGATATGGGGCCACTTTTAGGTATTTTTTTCCACTTTAGGTCCCCAATCTGCCCCTGCCCGCTCATCAGCTGTTTCAAAAGGCACCAGCGCTCCAAAGAATAGGTCATCAGTTCTAAAGTTTTGGAAAACCCCTTTAAAGGGAACCTCTCACAATGAACATGCAGTGCAGGTTAAAGAGCAGGAGGAGCTGAGCAGATTGGAAAAGATCCAGTGAAGCCGAATGCAGACGTCCGTTAAACACGGACGTGAATGGTCCGTGGTATCCTGGGCTGGATTCCTGCTGAGAGCAGGCGCGCACGGCGTCATTGGTTGCGCTTCCTGCCTCCGCTGCAGTACAGTAATGCAGTCGTATAGATCATACCAGTGTATCACTTTACTGTTGGGGCGGCAGGAGGCGCACGGCGTCATAGCAACCAATGACGCCGTGCGCTCCTTCTCTCAGCAGGAATTCAGCCCAGGATACCACGGACCATTTGCATCCGTGTTTAACGGACGTCTGCATTCGGCTTGAAGCTTACATTTATACATTTATATCTCTGCTCATTTTATGCCTAGGAGTCATGTGGGCTGTGCCAAAAAGTGACTGACAGCTAACTCTGCATGACTAAGCATACTGTAAAGGCTGTCAATTACGGAGTAGGACCGCCCACATGACTCCTAAGCATAAAAAGAGAAGAGGTTTAAATATAAAGTAAAGTTATACTGAAGCTTTTCCCATAAAACTATATAAGTCTGCTCAGCTCCTCCTGCTCTATAACCTGCCGTCTGCAGACTGCACTGCATTTCATGGTGACAGGTTCTATTTACCGGTAATGCTTAGCAAATCTTTTTAATGAAGCCAAAAAAAAAAAAAAGGCAAACAAAGTAAGACGGGAGAATAACACTTACACAGCAGGAGAACAAATTCATCCTTAAAAATAAACTTCATCAGCCTGGCACTGCGACACGTCTGAACAAAATCTTCCATGATCCTCCTGCAGTACGCAGTGTCGTCTTACAACAAGCAGGGGCAACATATTGAGCCGATACGTGTCATTTGCATGTAAACGGCCACAACGTGTGAAAATGCTACCGGCGGGCTCTGTCAGTGTAGGGTATGGGTTGTCCTTATGACGCCATTGTTTTTACTGTGTGAGCCTTATATAAATACCTTTAGGCAAGTGGATGAGAAGGAGCATGGAGAACATGAAGTCATATGCAAAATACAAATATGCAATGTGATTTATATGTATTTCTATTCCATTATATCTGTCAATGTTCTGAGATTATCACTCCCATCATTTTCGTAAACAGTAATATGCAGCACAGGGATAATGTACACAGTGATGTCACAGTACCGGGATAATGTACACAGTGATGTCACAGTACCGGGATAATGTACACAGTGATGTCACAGTACAGGGATAATGTACACAGTGATGTCACAGTACAGGGATAATATACACAGTGATGTCACAGTACAGGGATAATGAACACAGTGATGTCACAGTACAGGGATAATGTACACAGTGATGTCACAGTACAGGGATAATGTACACAGTGATGTAACAGTACTGGGATAATCTACACAGTGATGTTACAGTATCGGGATAATGTACACAGTGATGTCACAGTACAGGGATAATGTACACAGTGATGTCACAGTACCGGGATAATGTACACAGTGATGTCACAGTACAGGGATAATGAACACAGTGATGTCACAGTACAGGGATAATGTACACAGTGATGTAACAGTACTGGGATAATGTACACAGTGATGTCACAGTACAGGGATAATGTACACAGTGATGTCACAGTACAGGTATAATGTACACAGTGATGTCACAGTACAGGGATAATGTACACAGTGATGTCACAGTACAGGGATAATGTACACAGTGATGTCACAGTACAGGGATAATATACACAGTGATGTCACAGAACAGGGATAATATACACAGTGATGTCACAGTACAGGTATAATGTACACAGTGATGTCACAGTACAGGGATAATGTACACAGTGATGTCACAGTACAGGGATAATGTACACAGTGATGTCACAGTACAGGTATAATGTACACAGTGATGTCACAGTACAGGGATAATGTACACAGTGATGTCACAGTATAGTGATAATGTACACAGTGATGTCACTGTACAGGATAATGTACACAGTGATGTTACAGTATCGGGATAATGTACACAGTGATGTCACAGTACCGGGATAATGTACACAGTGATGTCACAGTACCGGGATAATGTACACAGTGATGTCACAGTACAGGGATAATGAACACAGTGATGTCACAGTACAGGGATAATGTACACAGTGATGTAACAGTACTGGGATAATCTACACAGTGATGTTACAGTATCGGGATAATGTACACAGTGATGTCACAGTACAGGGATAATGTACACAGTGATGTCACAGTACAGGGATAATGTACACAGTGATGTCACAGTACAGGGATAATGTACACAGTGATGTCACAGTACAGGGATAATATACACAGTGATGTCACAGTACAGGGATAATATACACAGTGATGTCACAGTACAGGTATAATGTACACAGTGATGTCACAGTACAGGGATAATGTACACAGTGATGTCACAGTACAGGGATAATGTACACAGTGATGTCACAGTACAGGTATAATGTACACAGTGATGTCACAGTACAGGGATAATGTACACAGTGATGTCACAGTATAGTGATAATGTACACAGTGATGTCACTGTACAGGATAATGTACACAGTGATGTCACAGTACAGGGATAATGTACACAGTGATGTCACAGTACAGGGATAATGTACACAGTGATTTCACAGTACAGGGATAATGTACACAGTGATGTCACAGTACAGGGATAATACACACAGTGATGTCACAGTACAGGGATAATAAACACAGCGATGTCACAGTACAGGGATAATGTACACAGTGATGTCACAGTACAGGGATAATGTACACAGTGATGTTACAGTACAGGGATAATATACACAGTGATGTCACAGTACAGGGGTAATGTACACAGTGATGTCACAGTACAGGGATAATGTACACAGTGATGTCACAGTACAGGGATAATGTACACAGTGATGTCACAGTAAAGGGATAACACACAGTGATGTTACAGTACAGGGATAATATACACAGTGATGTCACAGTACAGGGATAATGTACACAGTGATGTCACAGTACAGGGATAATAAACACAGTGATGTCACAGTACAGGGATGATGTACACAGTGATGTCACAGTACAGAGATAATGTACAAAGTGATTTCACAGTACAGGGGTAATACACACAGTGATGTCACAGTACAGGGGTAATGTACACAGTGATGTCACAGTACAGGGATAATGTACACAGTGATGTCACAGTACAGGGATAATGTACACAGTGATGTCACAGTACAGGGATAATGTACACAGTGATGTCACAGTACAGGGATAATGTACACAGTGATGTCACAGTACAGGGATAATGCATACAGTGATGTCACAGTACAGGGATAATACACACAGTGATGTCACAGTACAGGGATAATATACACAGTGATGTCACAATACAGGGATAATACACACAGTGATGTCACAGTACAGGGATAATGTACACAGTGATGTCACAGTACAGGAATAATATACACAGTGATGTCACAGTACAGGGATAATACACACAGTGATGTAACAGTACAGGGATAATATACACAGTGATGTCACAGTACAGGGATAATGTACACAGTGATGTCACAGTACAGGGATAATATACACAGTGATGTCACAGTACAGGGATAATGTACACAGTGATGTCACAGTACAGGGATAATATACACAGTGATGTCACAGTACAGGGATAATGTACACAGTGATGTCACAGTACAGAGATAATGTACACAGTGATGTCACAGTATAGAGATAATGCACACAGTGATGTCACAGTATAGGGATAACGTACACAGTGATGTCACAGTACAGGGATAATAAACACAGGGATGTCACAGTACAGGGGTAATGTACACAGTGATGTCACAGTACAGGGATAATGTACACAGTGATGTCACAGTACAGGGATAATGTACACAGTGATGTCACAGTACAGGATAATGTACACAGTGATGTCACAGTACAGGGATAATATACACAGTGATGTCACAGTACAGGGGTAATGTACACAGTGATGTCACAGTACAGGGATAATGTACACAGTGATGTCACAGTACAGGGATAATACACACAGGTATGTCACAGTACAGGGGTAATGTACACAGTGATGTCACAGTACAGGGATAATGCATACAGTGATGTAACAGTACAGGGATAATATACACAGTGATGTCACAGTACAGGGATAATACACACAGTGATGTCACAGTACAGGGATAATGCATACAGTGATGTCACAGTACAGGGATATCACACACAGTGATGTCACAGTACAGGGATAATACACACAGTGATGTCACAGTACAGGGATATCACACACAGTGATGTCACAGTACAGGGATAATACACACAGTGATGTCACAGTACAGGGATAATACACACAGTGATGTCACAGTACAGGGGTAATGTACACAGTGATGTCACAGTACAGGGATAGTAAACACAGTGATGTCACAGTACAGAATAATAAACACAGTGATGTCACAGTACAGGGATAATGTACACAGTGATGTCACAGTACAGAATAATATACACAGTGATGTCACAGTACAGGGATAATATACACAGTGATGTCACAGTACAGGGGTAATGTACACAGTGATGTCACAGTACAGAGATAATGTACACAGTGATGTCACAGTACAGGGATAATGTACACAGTGATGTCACAGTACAGGGGTAATGTACACAGTGATGTCACAGTACAGGGATAATACACACAGTGATGTCACAGTACAGGGATAATGTACACAGTGATGTCACAGTACAGGGATAATGTACACAGTGATGTCACAGTACAGAGATAATATACACAGTGATGTCACAGTACAGGGATAATGTACACAGTGATGTCACAGTACAGGGATAATGTACACAGTGATGTCACAGTACAGAGATAATGTACACAGCGATGTCACAGTACAGGGATAATGTACACAGTGATGTCACAGTACAGGGATAATGTACACAGTGATGTCACAGTACAGGGATAATACACACAGTGATGTCACAGTACATTGATAATACAGTGATGTTACAACTGGGGATAATGCACACAGTGATGTCACAGTACAGGGGTAATGTACACAGTGATGTCACAGTACAGAGATAATGTACACAGTGATGTCACAGTACAGGGATAATGTACACAGTGATGTCACAGTACAGGGGTAATGTACACAGTGATGTCACAGTACAGGGATAATACACACAGTGATGTCACAGTACAGAGATAATGTACACAGTGATGTCACAGTACAGGGATAATGTACACAGTGATGTCACAGTACAGGGATAATGTACACAGTGATGTCACAGTACAGGGATAATGTACACAGTGATGTCACAGTACAGAGATAATATACACAGTGATGTCACAGTACAGGGATAATGTACACAGTGATGTCACAGTACAGGGATAATGTACACAGTGATGTCACAGTACAGAGATAATGTACACAGCGATGTCACAGTACAGGGATAATGTACACAGTGATGTCACAGTACAGGGATAATATACACAGTGATGTCACAGTACAGAGATAATGTACACAGCGATGTCACAGTACAGAGATAATGTACACAGCGATGTCACAGTACAGGGATAATGTACACAGTGATGTCACAGTACAGAGATAATGTACACAGCGATGTCACTGTACAGAGATAATGTACACAGTGATGTCACAGTACAGGGATAATGTACACAGTGATGTCACAGTACAGGGATAATGTACACAGTGATGTCACAGTACAGGGATAATGTACACAGTGATGTCACAGTACAGGGATAATGTACACAGTGATGTCACAGTACAGGGATAATACACACAGTGATGTCACAGTACATTGATAATACAGTGATGTTACAACTGGGGATAATGCACACAATGAAGTCACTGAATAGAAATACACAGAATGATGAAAAAGTCCAAGGATAATGTACATACACAGTAGTACAGGGATAATGTACACAGTGATGTCACAGTACAGAAATAATGTACGCAGTGATGTCACAGTACAGGCATAATATACACAGTGATGTCACAGTACAGGGATAATGTACACAGTGATGTCACCGTACAGGGATAATGCACACAGTAATGTCACAGTACAAATATAATACAGTATGTCACATAATGCATACCTATATGTACCTTACAAAGATTCGACCAAAAAGTACGACTTGTCCCATAGTAAGTCTTCATTTGGCTATGTCAGCACTATGTCAGCAGAAATATGACAGTCGGAATGCATCGGGGCAAAGGTAAGCTACGTTCTTGTTGAAGTAGGTTTGTGAAATGACAAATTTGGTAACCACCGTGTGTTTCAATTCAACCCATAAACAATGATGACACTAAAAGAGAGCAGCCATGTTTTCGAATCTCATGCAACCCCTTAAGATGGATGTCATTTTAGCCAACTAAAGAGGAGCAGTCTCCATTCAGTTCTGATTTGTGGCAATGGACCTCAACCTGATGGCTTCTTGTCAGAATCATTTACAGTACATTAGGCTTAGTGCACATCACTCTTTTAAGGGTATGGTGGCTACATACAAATGAACAACCATACAAATGAATGAGGTAGCAACGCAAAGCACACGTTTTTTGCATCCGCGACCCCAGAATCTCCTGGAGACGCAGTTGTAGCAAATGAGCGAGTCGCTATGCAGTCCCATTAATTTCTAAGGCTGTTCTGCTACACTGCCATACTTGGGAGCGTAACACATGTCACACCTAAAATCACAATGTAGCCACAGGCAGCGTGAAGAAATACCGACACACTCCTTCATTGCAAATAGCTATGTATTACAGGAACATACGGGTATTATGCTGCGGCGTTTCAGAGTAAACATAGGGGGTCATTTATGAAACTGAAACATGCCTAATTTAGGCAGATTTCTGGCACAGATTGCGGTGCAAAGTTCCTCCTGCAACTTCTCGCCAGGTCTACAAAAGCGGGCGTGTCTCATTCATCATTTTCTACGCCTGTTTTAGGCGTAGAAAATGGTCTAAATGTAAGACAGCTAGGAAGATGTCTTACATTTAGACTGGCGCTGGATGCGCCGAAGTTATGGAGAGGCCGGCGTTTCTTCATAACTCCGCCGGATCCACCGCCGGGTATTGGGCTAAAACGCCGGTCTTAATAAATGTGCCCCATAGTGTTAAACAGGACTGTGTCGGTTCCTTTCCTTGTGGAGCTGTGATCTGTGGAATGTAAGCTAGTGGAATTTCCATCCATAGCCACTTTCATAGGCTGAACCTCTTCAATGAATCCTAGACCTCCCTGTGCCGAAATTCTCCACTGAACTTATACGACTGCACTGTGGTTTCCAGAAATCATATCTAATACCTTCTTGAGGACATTGTGAGTCACCTAAGAGTGCAAAAAAAAAGAAAAAAGTGCTGTCATAGTGGTAAGTACACGCACATAACCTAGATACAGCTACATGTGTATCTGCGCACATATTTGCCTTGCAGGCGTACAAGGCTTGGTGTCATTATGGGGACATGAGGCCCGGCACAGTCAGGAGAAAGCTGGATCTCTTCAGTTCTAGCAGGCTTAGAGTAAAGGTCACACTAGGTCGGAGCTCACATGGGCAGGAGACGTCAATATATTGTGCATCTGGCTCCCTGCAGGAAAGATATGGAGACGCCGAGCCTGACAATGAGTATATAGAGAGAGGATGATAATGAACTAAGCATGAGTAGCATATTTTCCTGAGAGGTCACATATCTGGGACACAGCAGAGAAGGGATCATACACTTGATCTCAGGAACTCGTGTCAACTCCAGCCGATCCCAGTTTAGCTGGATTTGTCTTTCGCACCGAAAGGAACAGGTCATGCACTTTCCTTATCATTTACAAAATTTGATTTTGATGCTGAAATTTACTGACCGATCGAAAATAAAATTGTAAAGTCAGTGGGGGTGATGTTCCTGCAGATAAGCCCTGGATTAATATTTTAAGGAATGTTGTAGACATCTTCCATATTTCTAGTTTATATCTGTCTAGTAAGGGTACTTTCACACTAGCGTCAAAGTTTTCCGTCATTGAGTTCCGTCCTCGGGGCTCAATAACGGAAAAAACTGATCGGTTTTATCCTAATGCATTCTGAATGGAAAGCAATTCGTTCAGTTTGCATCAGTTTGTCTTCAGTTCAGTCCTTTCACGTTTTTTGGACGCAAATAAAAGCGCAACATGTTGTATTTTTATCTCCCTCCAAAAAAACGAAAACACTTGACGAAATGACGGATCCGCCATTCGTTTCCATTGAAATGTATTAAGGGCGGATCCGACATTAAAAATTGGCGCATTAACTGATCCGTTCTTCTACTCTGCGCATGCGCAGACCTTTAAAATGGTAAATTAATAAATAATGGATCAGTTGACGGAACTGCCTGACGGAGTCTTCACACTTAAATTCTGAAAGGAGGTGTGGACTTTGCCATAGGAAGTCCCCCAGGTCATAAATTGGTAGTAACAGTGCTGATGGAGAAGTAGAGAAGTCAATGGAGCCAAGAGTCATCCCCATGTGAGCGGTCAGGATGGATCAAACTGGAGGATGAAATGGGAGCTTAGTCAGGAGCCAAGCCAAGGTTTAGGACAAGGAGTAGGACAACAGGTACCAGGCGAACAATCCCAAGGGGGAGGCAGAAGCCATATCTGGGAATAGGTTGAGGTCAGGATCAGGGTCAAACAGGAATTAGGATCAGAAGGACCCAGAATGAGAGCCAAGGCAACAGTGAGTGACTTCTGCCTAGGTTGTGGACTGCTTCTGTTGACCAGGCTGCTTGAGTGAGAGCTCACTGCTAGTGAGGAGATCAACCTTATTAACACAAGTGATTTTGGACCACTTTGGGCTACAGACTGCAATATAGTAGACCCAAACCTGATGGTCAGGAGTGAGTACTAATCAGAGATTGTGACCTAGCTAGGCCATGCTGCGACTATGTACGTATAGAGGACTGTGAATAATGGTTCTGTTAATGTGTACCTTGAGACATACTGTGACATTAGAAAAGAGATTATGCTGTGGTTAGTGATGACCTCCTGTTAAGCCTGCTGTGAGTGTGAAACGTGTCTGTCTTACTTCTATCAGCAACTACCTGGTAAAAGTATCCTGGGTGAGGATTAGAAGAGAGTTCTGCCGCCAAGGGCAACCACCAGTATAGACACTGATCTGTTACCAGTGTCAATCACCTGTACAGTATAGAGACTGCTCTGTTACCAGTGGTAGGCACTTGTTGAGTATACCGACTGCTTTGATACATGGGGCTAACACCTGTATAGAGACTGCCCTGCTACCAGTGTCAACCTTTTGTATAGAGACTGTCCTGTTAGCAGCGGCAACTGCCTGTGGAGTACAGAGACTAGCGATAACCACCAAGCTCTACGCCTCTCATTAAAGTGTGTAACCACCAAGCTCTACGCCTCACATTAAAGTGTGTAACTACCAAGCTCTGTGCCACCATGCTGTGTGTAACCACCAAGCTCTGTGCCACCATGCTGTGTGTGACCCAGGGGCGTAGCTAACGGCTCATGGGCCCTGGTGCAAGAGTTCAGCTTGGGCCCCCCTTCCCTTAGTGCTTTGTGTGTCTTCTTATGCGGCACAAGTGTCTTTGGACCCCCTCAGGCTCCTGGGCCCGGTAGCGACTGCTACCTCTGCACCCCCTATAGATACGCCCATGGTGTGACCACCAAGCTCTGTGCCACCATGCTGTGTGTGACCACCAAGCTCTGTGCCACCATGCTGTGTGTGACCACCAAGCTATGTGCCACCATGCTGTGTTTAACCACTAAGCTCTGTGCCACCATGCTGTGTGTGACCACCAAGCTCTGTGCCACCATGCTGTGTGTGACCACCAAGCTATGTGCCACCATGCTGTGTTTAACCACTAAGCTCTGTGCCACCATGCTGTGTGTAACCACCAAGCTCTGTGCCACCATGCTGTGTGTAACCACCAAGCTGTGTGCCACCATGCTGTGTGCAACCACTAAGCTCTGTGCCACCATGCTGTGTGTAACCACCAAGCTCTGTGCCGCCATGCTGTGTGTAACCACCAAGCTCTGTGCCACCATGCTGTGTGTGATTACCAAGCTCTGTGCCACCATGCTGTGTGTAACCACCAAGCTCTGTGCCACCATGCTGTGTGTAACCACCAAGCTCTGTGCCACCCTGCTGTGTGTAACCAAGCTCTGTGCCACCCTGCTGTTTGTAACCACCAAGCTCTGTGCCAACATGCTGTGTGTAACCACCAAGCTCTGTGCCACCATGCTGTGTGTAACCACCAAGCTCTGTGCCGCCATGCTGTGTGTAACCAACAAGTTTGTGTCCAATATCCCAAATCTTATGCAACTAACCCAATCTCTTTGATAATGGCCCTGGTTCTATGTGGCTCCACCACCTCCACCACAATCTATCAACATCCAGTGTAATTCATTTCACACCTTCAGGGCTATATAGCAACTACAACAGACCACTCATATTTAGTAGTCCAAATAGGAAAATCCTTTATTCCAAAAATTCAAATAGTCCATACACGCCAGGAAAGCGCTATTTTACACAGAATCCTACCAAGTGCTTGTTAGCTATTTTCGGACCTTTCATTACATATGTGAGGAATAGCCTCTCTATAAAGAATGGACCCTGGGAGCCCCTTGTTCTCAGATGCAGTGCGGGTGCCAGTGGTTACTCTCCACCAATCGCACTTTCATGCCACGTCTAATGGAGAGGAAAACGTACTTAAGTCATGATAAGTAGTTTGGGGTTTTCTTTCTTTTGAAAACATATTTTAATTTTTACGACATCAACTGTACAAGGTTTTTCAGTCCACTGCACCACCTCTTTACAACCTGCAGATGTCACTCTTGATACTGCTGTATATGCGGAGTACAAGCTAATGACTCTTACTTTATTAGTTCCATTAAAATTATAACTTGGGTACAATGGCAATTTTATCTTTAAGACAACATACAGTTTTACCTTTTTTTTTTATAACAATATACAAATATGGGGTTGGATAGCTGGCTTTTGGCCAAACAAAATGTAATAATACGAAGAGTGCAAAATCTTACCCAGATTTTGAGCGGATTTTGAGCCTAAAAAGTAGAATGTTTCACCAGTTCGCTGCCATAAACGTGTCAGTGTGTATTGGTCGCTCTTACCTACACTGATGCATTGTAACGCACCCCCAGTTGTTTAAGCAGGACATGGTTAGGATGGTTTTAGCCTTTGAAGACAAACCATCCGGAGGATAGGTCATCCAGTATCTGATCGATGAGGATCCATCTCCCAACACCCTCGATGATCAGCTATTTGAAAGGGCACCCTTCACAACATACCAAGCACAGCACCGCACCTTGTATAGTGGCTGTACTTGGTATTGCAGCCCAAGCCCATTCACCCATTCGCTGATCATCTGACAAATGAGCAAACACAACTGTCCTCTGTAAACAGGGACCTATAATGAAACTATATAGGGATGAACGATCGTAACAACCGCCCTTCATCCCCATACAGCGGTAGGCAATGATCAGGAATAAACAGTTTCATTTGTAATTATTGTCCTGGGTATCAGCCCATGTAAATGGCCCCTTAGACTACGTTCACATGTGACTGATTAGCTGCAGATTTGACGATGCAGATTTTTGTGCGACAAAGTGGATGAGAATTCCTGAATTCTCATCCACACCCTGCATAAAATAAAATAAAAACACAGCAGAAAAGCTGTGGTATTGCGGATTTGAAATCTGCAGAATGTCAATTTATACAGCAGATTTCTCAGTGGAGAGGGTGAAATCTGATGGCTTTTGCACTGGAAAAAAAACCCAGAAACACAGCAAAAGCCGCAGCGGATTTTCTGTCACGTGTGACTACAGTTGTACTCGGCCAAAAGAAGAACAAGTTGTAAGACCCCATACTTACCAAATATTACTGCAGAAAGAAGACCCATGTCTGGGTATCTGGACATCTAATTTAGGGAGAATTAACGCACATAATAATAGCCTTAGATTAGTCATAGGATTAAGGGGTTACCAGGACCACAGACAGGAACACAGGGTGTTCCCAGAAACACCCTAATACAGCCCAACATAAGTCCTGCATGAGCAGAGGCAGCTCATTTCCTGGGTGCACATCATAAGGAAACACGCCTATGCTCCGGATTAATGTTACGTGACACTTCTGTGTTCCTTACCCTTGTATTCATGCTGGATAAATGTACGTGGCCTCTGTGTATACATATCAGGGTGGCAAAAAATGGGTGCCAAACACTGTATGCAGGGTAATATAGATAGATGGAGGGATAGATAAATAGTAGATAGATAGACAGATAGTTATGAGATGGATTGATAGATGATAGATATCTCACAAAAGTCAGTACACCCCTCACATATTTGTAAATATTTTATCTTTCCATGTGCCAACACTGCAGATCTGACACTTTGATGCAATGTAAAGTAGTCAGTGTACAGCTTGTATAACAGTGTGAATTTGGTGTGCCCTTAAGATAACTCAACACATAGCAATTAATGTCTAAACTGCTGGCAACTAAAGTGAGTACACCCCTAAGTGACAATGGCTACACTGTGCCCAATTAGCCATTTTCCCTCCCCAGTGTCATGTGACTTGTTAGTGTTACAAGGTGTGAATGGGAAGCAGGTGTATTATATTTGGTGTTATCGCTCTCACACTCTCTCATACTGGACCCTGAAAGGTTAACATGGGTCCTCATTAGAGATGAGCGAACTTTAAAAAAAGTTCGGCGTTCAGGTTGTGGTAATCGCCGCATCCCGTTATGGATTCCATAACGGATTCAAATCCAGTGCTGAGCCACGCCCCCTGCACTGATCACATGACGGTGACGTCACCCCAGGTCCTTTGGCTGTTCAACAGTTCGGGTTGGTGGAAGCCGCCCCTTATGGATTCTATATGCCGCGATAGTCCGCGGTAGTGGAATCCATAACGGGATGCGGCGATTACCACAACCCGAATGCCAAACTTTTTTTTAAAGTTCGCTCATCTCTAGTCCTCATGTCAAAGAACTTTTTCTGAGCATCTGAAAAGAAATATTGTTACCCCACATAAAGATGGCCGAGGCTATAAGAAGATAACACCCTAAAACTGAGCTGCAGCACGGTGGCCAAGACCATACAGCAGTTTAACAAGGCCTCGCCTTGGTCGACCAAATAAGTTGAGTGCACGTGCTCAGCGTCATATCCAGAGGTTGTCTTTTCAAAATAGACGCACGAGTGCTGCCAACATTACGGCAGAGGTTAAAGGGGTGGGAGGTCAGTTTGTCAGTGCTCAGACCATACGCCGCACACTGCATCAAAATGATCTGCATGGCTGTCGTCCCAGAAAGAAGGCTCTTCTAAAGATGATGCACAAGAAAATCCTCAAGCAGTTTGCTGAAGACAAGCAGACTAAGGGCATGGATTACTGGAATCATGTCCTGTGGTCTGATGAGACCACATAAAACCTATCTGGTTCAGATGGTGTCAAGCATGTGTGGTGGGAACCAGGTGAGGAGTATAAAGACAAGTTTGTCTTGCCCACAGTCAAGCATGGTGGTGGGAGCATCATGGTTTGGGGCAGAATGAGTACTGCCGGATGTGGGGAGCTACAGTTCATTGAGAGAACCATGAATGCCAACATTTACCGTGACATACTGAAGCAGAGCATGATCCCCTCCCTTCAGAAACTGGGCCGCATGGCAGTATTCCAACATGATAACGACCCCAAACACACCTCCAAGATGACCTCCTAAAGCAACCCTGCTAAAGAAACTGAGGGTAAAGGTGCTGGTCAAGCATGTCTCCAGACCTAAACCCTATCAAGCATCTGTGGGGCATCCTGAAACAGAAGGTGGAGGAGCTCAAGGTCTCTAACATTCACCAGCTCCGTGATGTCGTCATGGAGGAGTGGAAAAGGATTCCAGTGGCAACCTGTGAAGTTCTAGTGAACTTCATACCCCAGAGAGTTAAAGGCAAGTTTTAGGCAAAAAACTATATTTCCTAATTTCCCTGGTTCTCTTCTGACCCTTTGTTTACCTGTAGTAACAACAATCTCTGCCCCTCCCCCTGCTCTTCAATGGGAGTGAATACAAGTGCTGCCCTGAGTGACATGTCTGCCTGCTGGGAGAGTCAGCAGCATGTTGTATGTGTAGGACTACAAGTCCCAACTGTACAATGACACTGCTGATACACACAGGATCTTCCCTCTACCTGTTCTTGTGCCATGCTCTGCAGAAGTCCTCTAGTCAGCTCCTATGCCCCGTATTTGTCTCCTCACTGTCTGCAGCTACTCAGTAAAGCCTTCAGCCTTGAGTCTGTGCAGCTGAAAGGGGTTAATGTTTTTCCTCAGGAATCCAGGGAGAGAGCAATAAGCAGCAGCAGTACAGGGGGGCGTGGCCAGCACAGTGACGTCTGGTGTACAGACACATATCTGCTCTCCCAGGCTTGTGCACAAAACATCATCAGAGCTGGGAGAGAAGCTGACATCGCAAGTCATGTGAACCTCAGTGAAATCTGAGAAACCAGCAACTGGAGATGCAGTAAGTGAATTGTAAAGTCATTTCATTTGCCTAGTTGGAAACATACAAAGAACAAAAAAATGACTCAGACAACTCCTTTAAGTCCTGGAAAATAATGGTGGCCACACAAAATATGGACACAATTTGGCCATTTTCACTAAGGGGTGTACTCACTTTTGTTGCCAGCAGTTTAGACATTAATGGCTGAGTGTTGAGTTATTTTGAGGGCATATCAAATACATTGTTATACAAGTTGTACACTGACGACTTTACATTGCATCAAAGTGTCAGATCTTCAGTGTTGTCCCATGAAAAGATAGAATGAAATATTTACAAAAATGTGAGGGGTGGACTGACTTTTGTGAGATACTGTAGAAAGATATATAGATAGTACAAATAGATAGGAGATAGTTATGAGATAGATCTAAGATTAGATAGATAGATAGATAGATAGATAGATAGATAGATAGATAGATAGATAAAATATACCAACTTGATTTAGACAGCAGTGGCCAATGACGCCCAATGCCAGTCAGCAGTACAAATCACGTATAATAATATGTTGGAATGGCTGCTAGGTAGTAGCAGGAGACAGATGAGTCTTGTATATCAGTGGAGTGCGCCCACCGGGTGCCCGTCCATCACCGCTACTTTCATTGCAGTGTACTGTTCACACAGAAAAATTGCATTGTGCTGCTCATAAAGCAAATGGATGTGTGCACACTGCCATAACTCACATGACGTTATATAGCTCCTGGCACAATCTATGAATTACTGATATAGACGTTCATATTGCTGCCAATGAAAAACGTAATCTCCCGCTAAGTGTTAGTGATAGGAACAGCGAATCCTGCCGGAAACGTGAAGCTGCAGCCGACCAGTGAGCATAAAACATCCGCTCCTGTCCAGCTTAATCACTAATCCCTTTCAAATCCCCCATTTTGCTTAGAGGAAACCTTGAGGAATGGTTTGCAGGTTCCCACAGGCACTGCTTTAATAGACAGGACCAGATTTAGGAGGGTGGTCGGACATCAATCTTTTTTAAAACAAAGGTCAGAATGGCATAAAAAACAAAAAAAGAAGCGATACTCACATCACCGGTTCTCCGCCACTCGCCAGGTCCTCACTGGTCTGTACTTCCTGTTCCCTCTTGACACACAGGAAATGACTGGTCAGCCAATCACTGGCTGAGGTAAGTCATCACTGCAACCAGTGATTGGCTGAAGGGTCATTTCCTGTGAGTTTCGAGAGACCAGAGGCGACCTGGGAAGTGGAGGAAGACCTGTGAAGTGAGTATGACTATGTTTTTTATGCCGTTCTAACCATTCTTCACAAGCACTATACTGGCCAGACAACCCCTTGTAAGAAAACTTTGATGAGGGTTTCCATCTTACCTCTGGGACCTGGATCCCACCTGACCAGTCAAAGGCACCCATGCACTCGTGAGACGTCTCGCTGTCTTGATCTGGTTTTAATAACTGTATCGGACAGGGAGGAAGGGTGGTAGAGGCCAGAATCACATGCCCTGCTTATAATCAGGCCCAGTTAATAGATGCGTGCAGGCAAATATGTAACGTTTTTTGCTTAATACTTTAGCTGGGTCACACTCATATGTCCAGTACGGGTCCACGCATGCACAGTGTGCTCTCCATTCCTCACTATGGGAGTTTTCAAAAGAGACGAAAGAGCGAGGTTGGCTATTTTTGGAAGTCCCATAGTGGTGAATGGAGACTTTGCCACGCAAGCGCGGGTACCTCTCCATTCAATAGAGGGTGGCTGAGGCACTTTGGGGTCCTGTTCTGGAGATAGGAGCAGGTTCCAGATGTGGGACCTGCATCTATCATACACTGATGGTTTATCCTAGCTACATGCCATCAATGTCCCATAAGGGAATAGAAATAAGTATGTGGGAAAAAAGCTAAAAAGGGATATTCCTATCGCAGACATTGGGGGCATATCGCTAGAATATCTGATAGGTGCGAGTCCCACCTCTGGAATGGAGCCCGCAAAGACCGGGGGGGGGGGGGGGGAGGTGCACCGCAAATGCATTCATTCCTAAGGGAGCGCTGAAAATAGCCAAGCGGCACGCTCGGCTATTTTCGGAAGTCCTACTGAAATGAATGGGATGCGTGCCGTGCAAGCACAGCCACCGTTCCTTTCACTTCTATGGGGCTAACGTAAATAGCGCTCAGCTATTTTCGGCGCTCGCATAAGAATGAATGGAGGGGAACAACAACTATCAGACATTGGCAAATCCTAGCAATATGGCCTCAGTGTCTGAGATGGGAAAACCCCTTTAAGCATCCGATAGGAAATAAAAATTCCATCCTGTATCCAATTTCCATAAATTCCACACACAGTACGCAGCACCGCTGATGAGTTCCGGATCAACAGTGGTCTTCATAGCTAGTTATGAGGAAGACTGTTGTAGGTTCAAAACGCATTAGTGGTGTGGCACTCGTGTAATACAGATTCTATGGACACTGAATACTTTCTAATAGACACTGGAGCGTTCTTCGCCCCTGCGTGGTCCACAGCACGTGAGTGCGCCCTCCGCAACGCGGGTGAGCAGAATCTACTGTCTGCATAGTCACATAAATACGTCTGATGGCTTATTAGGAAGGAGTGCCCTGATACAATGTAACAAAGCTGCATGCCGATGTGAACAGGGCTAGGTCAGGACAGGCGTTCAGCCCCTGGAGTTAAACAATGGATGTTTTCTTCACTGATTCCAAACGCGGATACTGAGTTCAGGGAGGATTTCTGAACACGGGGTAAATTAGAAATTTGTAGAACTTTTCAGAATACAGCCAAGCTTTGTTTCACAAAAACTAGAGAACTTCTTTGGGGCCCCTTCACACACAAAATTGACTTTGGCATTCTTTGACCACTAAAAATCCCATAGAAACTGTGAAACCGCACAAGTTTTAAAGGCTTTTTTTTTTTTTTTTTTTTAAAGGGCATCTGTCAGCAGATTTGTACGCCCCCGTTGCTCCTAGAGGCTCATTTGCATATATTACAACATAATATTTCTCAGCAGTGCGGGCACATATGAACATGGGACAACACAGATGCAAGTGCACATGGAACAGGTCAGCCAGTTTCATAGGCACAAATCTGCTGACAGATGCCTTTTAATAAAAAAAAAAAGCACCAAAAAACACAGGTGCAGAAAACGCCACTAAAAATACAAAAGTGATGAAGAACTAAAAAGCTATGTGTGAACTAACCCTAAAGGGGCATTTACAAGGCTCGAGAATCGGGCAGGTTATCGCGAACCACCGCTCGGGAACGGTGGTTCCCAAACATATGGCCGTGTAAATGTGCTGCCGATCACCCGATCCTGTCGCTCGTGAAGGCACCACCGCCAAGAGTGCACCTAGCCTTTCTGCTGTCTGAGGCAAAAATTTAAATGGTGCCCCCTCAGGCCCTACTGTTAAAGGCATACTTTCCCATGGCCCTGCCACCGCCCCCACTTGTCTCCAGGTTTCGCCTGGCCTCATTGGAGGTGCACCCCTAACCAACGCTCATGGCTTCTCAGCACTTAGGCCTCTTTCACACTAGCGTTGTGAGGATCCGGCGTACACTTCTGTCGCCGGAAATGCCCGCCGGATCTGTCACAACGCAAGACAACTGAAAGCATTTGAATACTGATCAGTCTTCAAAATGCTTTCAGTGTTACCATGGCAGCCAGGACGCTACTAAAGTCTAGGCTGCCATGATAAAGTAGTGGGGAGCAGTGGAGAAGCTATTTACCGTATATGCGGCTCCCGGGGCGCTCCACAATGACGTCACAGCGCCCCTACATCGCATGGATCATCAACGGCAAAAAAACGTTTGAATACTGAACTGAAGACATCCTGATGCATCCTGAACGGATTTCTCTCCATTCAAGATGCACTGGTACAATCCTGATCAGTATCTTTCCGTCTTAGAGCCCCGAAGACGGAACTCTAGGACGGAAAGGAAAAACGCAGATATGAAAGAGGCCCAAGCGATCTGCTGCTCAGAAGCTATGATTCTGTATGAGGACAAGGGATCGCGATAGTGATCTCTCGTCCTCATAATGTGGAGGTGATCGCTGCACGTAAACGCGTGGTCTCCTTCACTGAACGAACATCCGACTGTCAGGATGGAATGCTTCCTTCCCGCTCAGTCGGCCAGTCTAAATCCAGCTTAAGGCCTCTTGCACACGACCGTATGTATTTTGCTGTCCGCAAAAAATACAAATGACGTCCGTGTGCATTCCGTATTTTGCAGAACTGCTGGCCCCTAATAGAACATTACTATACTTGTCCGTAATGCGGGCAATAATAGGACATGTTCTATTCTTTTGCGGAATGGAAATACGGAAGTGGAATGCACACGGAGTACCTTCCGTTTTTTTGCTGACCCATTGAAGTGAATGGTTCCACATACAGTCCACCAAAAAACGGAACGGACACGGAAAGAAATTACGTTTGTGTGCAAAATACGTTTGTGTGCAAGAGGCCTAAAAGAGTCACGGTATGTTCACAAGGTGTTTTTCCGGGGCTGAAAAAAGCCTGCCGGGGAATCTGCTACAGGATTCCTTGTGTTTTTTTTACAATATAGTTTCTATCCCGATGTGGTTTTTGGCGCGGTTTTTTCATCCTGCGCCTGGACGTGAATGTCATGCAGAATCAACGTCAAGAATGGAGACGTTATCTCATTTTTCAGCGGCACGGTTTCTAAAACCGCAAGCAGAAAAAAGGTGCCATATAAGTTAGGCCTCATGAACACAGCCGTGCGCGGACCGTGGTATCCCGGCCTGGAATCCAGCTGACAGCAGGAGCGCACGGCGTCATTGGTTGCTATGACGCTGTGCGCTTCATGCCGCCGCTGGACTACAGTAATACACTCGTACGGGTGTATTACTGTAGTCCAGCGGCAGCATGAAGCGTACGGCGTCATAGCAACCAATGACGCCGTGCACTCCTGCTGTCAGCTGGATTCCAGGCCGGGATACAACGGTCCGAGCACGGCCGTGTGCATGAGGCCTTAACAAGAGGTTAAAGGAGTTGTCTCATGTCAGATAATGGGGGCATATCGCTAGGATATGGCGTCTGATAGGTGCGGTTCCCCGCAACTATATCAAGAACGGAGCCCCGAAAATGGTGGAATGCGCACTGCGTGTACGCAGCCGCCCTCCATTCATTTTCTATGGGGCCGCTGAAAATAGCCAAGCGCTGGCTCTGCTATTTCCTTGGGGCCCATAAAGGTGAATGGTAGCTGTGGCCGGTCACGTGCCGTCTGCTCCCATTCACTTCTCTGGGGAACGCGCTTGGTGGTGGCCGGGCCGGAGTCCTCCAGCCACCACCTTGCGGGGTTCTGTTCCCGATATAGGTGCAGGCACCTGAGGTGGGATCCGCACCTATAAGACAATGGGGCCATATCCTAGTGATATGCCCCCATTGTCTCCGTTCTGGCTCCTGAACTCTTTTCTCTGGTGGTCCGGTCCCCACCTATCAAATTCCACCCGGATGGGTTCACATGCGCCACTACAGGGGACACATCACCACTGAGGCCAGTCATTCATCAATATATGTTTGGTGGGGCTTCAACACTTCAGGGGAGCAGCACTGCAGTTACCAGCTCTGTCCACTGCACAATGGCTGGCGCTGTTCTGGTGCTGCAGCATGGTTCACATGGGGCGGTTCCACAGCAGATTTTCCGTCTTCAGGGTGGGAAATCTGCAGCTTATTACAGCGGCAGGAAAGCAGATGAGCTTTTAACAAATGTAATCCACACTGTGCGGAAAAAACCTGTGTGAATTCAGCCCTGCGGATTTAAAATCGGTTTACGTTGCGGATTGTCAGCGACGATTTCGCCGATGGTAACGCAGAGGGTAAAATCTGCCCCAAAATCGGATGCTGATTTGCCGCAGAGGATTTTTTTGCACTTAATTCCCGTACCCTTGGTTCTGTATAAATGGGGGTCTGGTGTGGGGTCTACAGTCATTTGGGGCTGTGCTGACGATGGGGGGGAGGGGGGGTCATTACGTGCACTTTCTGTGATCCAAATTCCTGCGGCTCACCAGCTGCTGTGACACTACAACTCCCAGCATTTCACCGGACATTGCATTCTCGTTAGGCTCTGGCTTGGAGCCATTCTAACACGTTCTAAAACCTGTAACGATCGATTCTCGTCCCTCACGAGGCGAGGATTCCCACTTCGCGATCACTCCCGGGCGCTAACGGGTTAAACACTTCCGTCTAGCGATACAATGTAGCGCCCATCCCCCCTCTCTCTCTCTTTCACTCCCTCCCTCCCTTCCTAGCACGTTAGCGGTTCGATGATCTCGGCGCTTTTCTGCTCTGGCCTGGCGCGGCCTGGGGTTCGGGAGAGTGGGGGCGGTGCCATGATGAGGGAGGGGCGTGGCCTGGAACGGCAGGAGAAGAAGGGAAGGCTCGTGAATATTAATGAGCGGCAGCATTGTGCAATTTGAGATGAGACGGTGAGGCTGGAGGAGAGAGGAGGTGGGTGAGCGGCCGCAGCATGGGGCACAGGAGCTGAGCGCGCTGCCAACGGGTCTCGGTTTCAGCTCCTCATTGTCACTTGATTGCTGTGTCTATCTGGCTGGCACGTCCCTCTGCCCCTCCCCCACCCATCCTCCCTGCACTGCACCCTCTCACTGCATGCACTGCACCTTCCTCCCTTCCCCGTGCAGTGCATGCTCTGCACCTCCTCACCACTCACCTTCCCCGTGCCTCCTCCTTTGTGCCAGGGGCTTACCCCCTTCTCCCTCTTCTCAGTTCCTGCTTGGGATATTTTGGGTGCAGAAGTCCTCCCCCCAGCTCAGAAGCTTCAGTAGTATGGGGAGGTGAGATTGTATCGCAGCCTGATACAGCTTCTTGGGCAAGGTAAGTGTACACATTGTGGTCTTCCTGCAGTAGATCATTTCTGAGGGCATAGACTTGGCACCTTGGTGTGCAGGTGCCAGGGGGGGTCTTGTGGGCACCAGCCGTGTGTGCCTTGACAAGTGAAGGCTATGGAGAACCTATCATCAGATGTGTCTGGGGATCTGACTGTGCCATTATCTGATTGTCCCTTGGCATGCTAGATCTTGATACGATGTGACGTACCTGGCAGCGTGAAAGTCCGTGTGTTATCTTGGCCTTTGTACGGTCAGGCGAGGATTTGGCTATGTCAGCTGTAGGCTACGGTTGGGGCAGATGAGTGTGGTCTTCAGCCGGTAGGAGGTTATGGTTGGCCACTTTAAAGTGTATGGTTAGGACATTGGATAGGTTGTTATCTCGTAGTTATGGCGGCGACAAACGTGTGCGGTGTAGGAGCAGTTGAAGGATATTTTTGGTCAGTGTCTTGAAGGACTTGGTCAGATCTCATGGCTATTATAGGGCATGGTCCACTGAAGTGTAGGTTTGTGTTGGTAGGTTCGAATGTGCGTTCTGAACTATGTTCACCTGATCCAGCAGAGGAACGGGCTCCTGGTTTCACTGTATCTGGTAGAGCTGGCTACTACTAGACCCCAGTGGCGATAATGGAATCTGGTGGTGAACCAGCCAACAGCCGGCATGAATGCTGGATTTCCGCCGTACAGATACCTCTGTGTGGCCAGCTCTGGGATATGCTTGTGGGCATGGCTGGCTCTGGGATATGCTTGTGGGCATGGCCGGCTCTGGGATATGCTTGTGGGCATGGTCGGCTCGGGGCCATGGCCGGCCCTGGGATATGCTCAGGGGGCCATGGCCGGCCCAAGGATAACGTTGGTTCTCTGATTGGTATGGCTTGAATATTTGGTTATTGGGCATGGGTAGCTACAGATGGGTCACCTGACTCCAATTTAGACAGTGTAAAATGGTATAGTATGATTTGGGTCAACTAGATAAATGCAACGATATAGATAGATTGATGAAGGGCTGGATTCTGTAGCCCGAAACGCGTGACTTTGGTGGATTTTATATGATGAGCTAATAAAGAACCTTTTTTATTCCATAAGAAGCGGGATTCCATTTTTCCATTGGATACTTCATAAGGCCCAGTTCTGGTCTCTTTTCCGTGCCTCTTGGATTAAAGGTAGAGGTGAGAGCTGCAGCCATTTGAACTATTGTTTGTAGATAGGTTAGGACGGGTCCTTTGGCTTCTACCGTTTGTGGTCAGCAGAAGGACTAGGTTGGGTCAGTTGATTGCTATGAAGTATGGTCATCAAGGTTTTGGCTGGGTCACTTGATGATGGCATATGGACTGCTGATGGTTACAGTTCATATTTTGTGGTTGGGTCCTAACCTACTCAGTGTTTTTCATGTCAGTTGGCCAACTTTGAGAAGTGGGTAGTACTTAATGTTGGCAGAATGCATGCTGTAGCGCCCCCCTGGAAATGTGTATTGTGCTTGGTATGGCATGGATTGTCTGTTTACTGGTATGGGCTGGGAAAGCTTCCAGCGTATACTGTACATGGTGACCTAGCGTACCCATAGGGTCCTAGTGGCACAATCAATTTCAAGAGTGCCCTTTCCTGGATCCATCTGGCTGGTATATGTTGGGGTACGTTGTAGTCATGGGAGGTATACGTCAAGAAATAACTTGGCTAAGATACGCGGTTTAAGACTAGGGCTCCCCTCTCCGTGATGCACAGTAACTGGAAGGGGGAGTGTTAATAGGACCAAACTGGAGATGTCGAGTAGAAACGTTCCATTTGATCTGCTCAGTTGGTTGACGATTGTTACGTCTCATTTCGGAAGGAACAGTCTTAGGTCAAACTTAATGAGTCTGCTGATTGAGATGGGATGAGGACATCCCTATTCTGGCCATACACGTAAGAGGTGGGAGATGAGCGCCTGCCTGATGCTTATGAGTCCACTTATGTCTGAGTGAAACAGAATTGGCCAGGTATGGTCAAGTACCGTACAGTTGCGCCATACCCATGCACGTTACACTTACCGTCTCCTGACTCCGCCCACAAAGGTGGCGGTGGACACCTCTGGCAATGGCTTATTACCTGGGGGTGTGTGAAAAGATTGAACGACTGTTGTGCTGCCCTCATACATATTTGATCGCTCAGCGACATACTGTGTCCTATCAAATCCTTGTGTCCAGTGTATGGAGGTTTTTGTTTTTAGGAATTTTTGTTTTTTTTAGGAAGCTATTGTTTGTGAATCTATATGGAGGCAACTTTTGGTTTGGGGTAATGTCTCTTGACTGCAAGCTTAAAGGGGTATTCTAGTAGCAACAAGTTATGCACTGGGATAGGGAACACCCATGGTCACAAGAACAGGGGTCCTAAGACCCCCCTGTATGAGCAGAGCAGGGGTTCAGTTTCCCTATTGATTCTCCAGTTCAGTGATGGTGGAGTACAGCGCTTGGCTATCTAAAGCTGTCCAATAGAATTTGGATGGGGCATCACTTGACCACCACTCCCTTCAAATGAGGGACATGTTAACCCCATTCTCATGATGAGTGGGTATAGGTTGGAACCCCACAAGCTTACAGTAATGCCGCCCCCCTCCATTGGAAAGGAGATCATTTGTTGTAGCCGGAATACCCTTTAAACCGGTCATACACATTATATAATTGTCGGCTGACCATCCGAATATAGACTTGCCCCTCATGGTAGGTGTTGGGGGAGATCTCGCCTCTGGGGGAAATGTGTAAACCCTCACACTGAAACAAGTGAAAATTCGTGAAATAAGTTGGCAACCTGCAATTTTTTAAAATCTGAACTGCATCTCAATGAAGCTACTACGTAAAGTGAGCATTATAGTAATTGAAGTAGTATATACAGAATGTGTGGACCAAGTGTGGCCTCCCGGTACATATCCGCAGAGGTTATTACCCTGCTGAATTCCAAGTTTGCCTAGTTGTGTAGTGATAAGGGATGAGCGAAGCCGAACTTTACAGGTTCGGAGTCAGCGTTCAGGCAGTGGAGGAATCCCGTTATAACGGAATATAACTGAATTCCACGACTGAAGCCTTTAAGAGGCCTTCCGTTTTGATCTGTCCTAATGGAGGTCTATGGCCAAGCAGAACAGATCCGTCTGGTTTCCGTTATGCCGGACTTTTTCGTCCTGCATAACGGACTCCTAAAGCAGGGCAGGCATTTCATTGTGTCTGTGGCTTAAGGCCTGCCCCTCCCCCAGAACTTCCTGTTGAGTGTATGCCTGTGCACCTAGCCGTTCTGTAGCCGAAGATGGGGTAGAGAGGGGGCAGGGAGAAAGTGTCTGCAAGATCGCACGTAAACTGCTTATGCCACCTTGTAGACATGGCTCTGTGTGCACTATGGGTTCAGATATTGGTTTTATGTTCTTTAAGGGTTTAGTGTCCCTTTTAAAGGGATTGTCTAGCTGATTACATTGGAATAAATTGTGTCATACATGTTCCATCCTTACTGTCACTGTGTAAGATGAAAGCGCGTCGTATCTTTCACATGTGTAGGCCTTCAAGATGTATAACAATCTTCATGTCTCCTGTTATCCATACTTTTCTATTGCTCTGATACTAATGTAGACATGGCACACCAGTCAGTATATGTGCCCCAATATGGACCGGCTCATCAGAACCATGACTAACGATGTGAAGGTCATCCCTGTTTCACCCTCCAAAAACTGAAAATCGATCATGTGAATTGGCCTATTGACTTTACAGGGATTTTCCAGGAATATAAATTGATGACCTATTCTCGGGATATGTCATCAGTATCTGATCGGGAACCCCGCCAATCGGCTCTGTGGCCTCCTCGCAGCTCATTGCATAGTGGCTGTCCTTGGTATTGCAGCCCAGGCCTAGTCACTTGAATGGGACCGAGCAGCAAGTAGGCCATGTGACCGTCGATCGTAAGGTCACAGGCCTAGGAAGAGCCCGCAGTGCTTCTTCAGGATCCCGTCTGACGTGTATCGGGCTGTGTTCGCAGCTGGACTACTTGTTGCAGACATTTCTGCCACTGAAAATTTGTTCCATATAACTGCCAGAGGTTGTTTCTGCGGCATGTGCATAGCTTTCTGCAAGCTCCGAAAATGTATGCGACAAGTCGGCTGTGTGTGAACCTGCCCTTAGGATACGGTATAGGAGCTCTCATGGTTGCTGGCGGTTGCAGCACTGGTTTTCGTGGCTGCAGCCCTCTGTTGAGCAGGAGCTGGGGGGTAGCTTGGAGCTGCAGAGGATATGTTTCTTCCCCGTATTACTAGTAATCCCAGCCACCGCAGTTGTATGTCTCTGACCTTTTGTAATTCTTGCATTTCCTTGTTACGTTTTTTTTTTTAAAGTAGCTAAGGGGCGGGTCATGACAACTGCGAAACAGAGGTGCTCACTGGAGGCTGTCCCGGAGTCAGATCAGCTGTTTGCTTAGTGTCGGCTTTAAAGCAGCACTTCGCCAATTTTTCCCCCCTTTAGTACTTCATGTACAAGGTAGAGCAGGAAATTCAGCTTCATAACTGAACTATCCTACTGTTTCAGCCCGCCCCCCCCACCGCGACTAAGGGAATCGCACAGCGTCTATGTGGACCGCTCTGTACGTTCCTATGAGATCTTGGATGTGACTCCCATAGGAATGCACAGAGAAACTGGCGTCCGGTCTGTAGACATTGGATGGGAATTTGCCTTTGTCCACTGCACATCCAGTCTCCTTTACTTGAGCGAATGCTGAGCTGCAGTACCCCGGCATGGCCACTACCCAATGGGTGGCGCTTCGTTTTCTCCGACTTCGTCCTGGAAGTGGCCTCTTAGTGCCAGGCGCAGAAGGCCTTTTTCTCGACCCCCTGTGATCCCATTGCAGAACACTGCCGATGACCGAAAAACGGATGGCGCTGACCTTCGCGTTAAATGGAGAGAAGAGATTTCAGGTCTACCTTCCTTCACGTTAGCAGCAGATAGTGGAGCGCCCTTCTGCCCTGTGTATTGAAATCATCTTCAGTTACCTCATAGACCTTGCACAATCTGTTCCGTCTGTGTGCCAACTTGCCGCCCGGGCCACATGAGGACACTTAGGAGTCTGCTGGCATGACCTACTTTATCTATAGAGAGCCGCAGGCGTGAGTCGTCGCAATTAATTATTAGAACGACTTAGGGGTGCTTTTGTTATTTTACGTTTAATTAGATTTTTTTCCCCCAAAAAATAATTTGTAACCCATTGATGAGCATTTCCGGGATGACTGATTCCTTCCAAAAACAGCCCTGTACCTGTCTGTCTATGGTTTTTTTCCGGATATTGTAGCTTGGCTCCATGGAAGTGAATAGGACTGAGCTGTAATACCAGACTCAACCTGTGGACAGGTGTGGTGCCGTTTTTTTTTTGGAAGAAAGCAGTCTATATATATTTTTTTTCTCCAGTTGAGTACAGTCTATTCTCTGTATCTGCCATGATCATAACTTTATCTTTCTTGTTTACATACATAACCGGCACAGCTCCGTTTTAGTTTTTTTTGTAGCGGCAATTTTTACAATTTTTCTAGTTTTGTCTCGTTCAAGTCAGTGGGTCTGAGCTGTAGCACTAGCCACATCTCCTTTGCCCTTTCAGACAGCTGATCTTGGGGGTGCTGGAGTCTGATCCCCACTGATCCATTGATCACCCCATAAACATCAAAGATAGCAATGCAAAGCTTAGATCTAGGGCCGGGTGGCCAACCTGAGACTCTCCAGCTGTTGCACCAGGGCATGGTGGAAGTTGTAGTTTTAGAACAGCTGGAGAGCCGCAGGTTGTCCATTCCTGATTTGCGAGGTCCTCGCACCGTACTGGGGTGTGACCTAGAAGGAATCCCAGTGTTTGTGATGTAGGAGTGCCACCTTAGCGGGCACGGTACAGTCCGCTGGCCATCTTTGCATGTGTTATATGATGTCTCCCAGCGGCCGGCTGCCATCATTTGCTCGCCTTGTTATACTGTTTTTTGTTTTTGGAAATTGGAGTCCATGCTGTCTTTTTCTGTCGAACATAAAACTGAGCATCTGACTGGTCATCATGATTTAGCATTTTCCAGTTCTGTAATGCAGAATCTAAAACCCTTGTGTTGTCCTTCCTGCTGAGCAGGGACACAACGGCCTTCATACATATAAGCTAATGTGGGGGGCACTTGTTGGAACAGAAGATGCCCATTGTCTCTCCTGCTGATCAATAAGCTCAATATGTGCTTATCCAGGTACAGAATCTCCATATTTGTTGACCCCCTTCACCAGAACATGGGAACCTAGTGTTGTCACCCCCTGGTGGCAGTGCTTGTTGGTAGGCATCCAGACCACACCTGCAGAAATGGAGACTGAAGGCCTCACCATTGGACAATTAGAACAGTAGAGTCCAGTTTTTATGGATTTTCCCTGTAAATTACTTTATTACAAGTGCTGTCTGCTAAGTGGTACCGTGTTGGTTGTCCTTCAGGGAATGTAAAGTAAAATGGTGGGGGTGGGTTGCACATTAATTTGATTGAAACTCCTACGTTATGCTGTCAATACATATTAGATGTAGGTTGACCGAACGTGTCGATTTTAGGTGGGATTGGTCAATCATTTAGTGCATATGGCGGCCTCTCCACTCTAATGCCAACAGCAGATGTCGGGGGAGATAAGGATCGGGCTGTTGGATTGCAACATGCACAAAGACGGATGTGTATGGGGGGGGGGGGGATGGGGTTGGGAGAGAGATCTGTCCTCTGAACAAGTGCTCCACTACTGTTATCATGTGTAGGGCCAACCTTGGGTAGGAAAAGAGCCACTGAAGCCTTTAGTTCTAGAGGGCTACAGATGTACATAAAAAAAAATGGATGCCACTGAATGCTTTAGAAACAAGCCACGTTAGTTGTCTAGCTGATCTGACTGATGGTGAGAAGAAGTTGGCTGCGTATGGCCTGACTGGACCAGGTTGAGGAACCATATTGCCAGTGTGCCTTCCAATTTTCTACTGGTGCCAGTAATATGTAGCTTGGATTACTGCTAATTTCTGACTTTCGAAGGATAGTAATTTCAATCCTCAAAGGCCACCTACAGACGGGCCTAATATGGCCTTGTGTTGGGGTCTATATTACGACACTTGGATCTTTGGTGCATTATGGACATGAAACCATCTGTGTGTTCCATGCTGTATAGATGGAGGTATCTTCCTGCATTACGTGTTTCATACATAGACTACTTGCAAAATTTTTGCTGTCCAGGTTCTGTACACGGGGCTCTGCCGTGTACGTGAGGCCTAATTTTGTGTGATTCAGTGGTAGGTAATGACTTGTTACAGCTTACGGTGAAAACATTATATCCCGTGTAAGACTATGGCCTGACTTGCGTTCTGTGGGGCTTGTCATACAGATGACCTAGTAGTCAGGGTGTGACTGATTTGGGTGTTGGTTGTGAACAGTGTTTCTTGAAAAGCCGTTCAGATTATTAGAGTGGACACAGCCTAATGTACTCCCTGGTGTCCTCAGAATTACCTGAAAAGTTGACAACTATCTGTACTACCAGGGCCCAGTAGATTAGTCTATTGATATGACCATGCCTGCCAATATGGAATATATGGTAGTCTACTCATTTACCCTCAAGCTAAGAGGATTAGCTTGAGGAACCTCTCTAGATATGAACATATGGGGCCTGTGCTATGACTATCTTCAAGTCCTTATCGTATTGATCGCCTATTAGGTCAGGGTTTGAGAAATCCCAGCAGCCATTTAGTACATGGATATGTGTCATTAGTGCCCGTTTGGGTTGTTTTCTATTGATTTCTGTTAAAATGACTATTGAGCTACCAAAGGGGAGATGTATATAATATGTCCTCCTTGATGGGTTGTACCGGGCTCCTAAAGGCTTTTATGTATATTGTCCATCTTTGTCTTGGGGAGGGCTCTCTGATTTGGTTGATTATTTGTTAGAAGAGCCACCCATCATGCATTTTGGAAATGACTGTCCGATCCTTGTTGTATGACTTGGTAAACCACAGATTGTTCATTGGTAGTTTGGAGTCATTTCATGAAGAAGGGACTTTACTGGTGAGTTTATTATGACAGAGATATTAGGTTACACGTATTTGTGTTCTACATCTACCATTCCAGTAGAACGGCATGGTCATTTAGGGCTCCTGCACACCGCCGTCTCCGTTTTTGCAGTCCACAGATCCGCAAAACATGGACACTGGCTAAGAGCCTACCACCATTTTTATCTATATTTTTTTTGGGGAATTTCATTTATTTATTTTTTACTCCACAAATGTCCTATTCTTTTCCACAAAACAGACAAGAATAGGACATGTTCTATTATTTTTGCGGGGCCAGACATATGGATGCAGAGAGCACACGAGGGGACCTCTGGAGACGTGACACCTGATTTTTGGAGAAAATCTCTGAACCTGTAGAGATCACTAAATTGTTTGGTGAAGGACTGAGTAACGTTGGTCCAGGTAAATAGTAACTCTTGATAAGTGCAAACAATATTTGCATGGTGGCCTCTTGTACGTATTGCTTATAGCTCTCTTGTACATGGGCTGAAGATCAGAGAACAAACATTCGTTCCTGAAGAATTTTTACATTGGGCAACAAGTCAGGTTTAACACCAAAGCATGTTTTTTCCAACACCAGAGTGTTCTTCCACCCCGCAGAATCTTTCTGATCATCTTGAGGTCGTTTTCTCTGGGCTTTCATAGAGTTGACAAAATCCACTGGCTTCTGAATCCTGTGATATATAGTTAGAAGGTTATTTCGGTTGGTTAAAGTGATCCCCTATCCACAGTAGGGGGACTAACTATCAGATCGGTGGGATTCTTACTGCTGGGACCCCCACCGATCACAAGAGCAGGCCTCCGTACCCCCTGGCATTCATGTGGTCGCTCAATTCATCTCTATGGGAATAGTACAGCGCTCAGCTATCTCTGAAACTCCTATAGAAATTAATGGTACAACCGGCCGCTCCGTTCTTTTCAGGGAAGCTGCAGGGGTATGGGGCTCCCCTTGAGATCGGTGAGGGTCCCTACAGTAGGATAGGGGATAATTTTAACCAACTGGAATACCTCTTTAAGCAATGTTTATCGGTACAGAAGAAGGAGCAGACCTTGAGACTACCCCACTCAGTTTTCTTGAGTTGTCATGATTTGAACGGAATTAGGTCCTAGGTGCCCGAAGAGTCTCTGGGGCAGGAACATTGGGGGTGGGAGATTAAGCATTGCCTGGAGTTACACCTTAAGAAAAGACTTGTCCGTTTTGTCACAAGACCTTATGCAGAACAGTTCCGTGATTGGAATATGCAGCATTCCTTGGCCATTAACCTCCTTGTCTACATTGCCTTCTGGCTATTTGTGTAGATGTTGAATTCTAGTCGCTCTTGTTTACTTGAGCCCCAGTGATGGTGGGCTTTATTAGAACATATTATACTGTATTGCAGAAGGCTAATTAGTTCTTACTGCCAGTTTCCATGCGTCCAGGTGTAGGCTGGTTGTGGTGGTACGGATTATGTTCTAGTTTAACATGGGGACTCCCGTTCTTGCCAACGTCCAGATTTGTAATTGTTTACCGCCTAGTAGCTCTGCTAACATCTTTGCAGGTTTACTTACCTCATGGGGAGGGGAAATGTTTGCCTGATGCCTCCTTCCAAGACCCAGTGATGTTTATCAATGATTACCAGGTAGGTTAACCTTTACCAGCGCCTTGTAATGTTTGTACTTTTCCACGCTCGCCACTATAGTATGCGAGTTTTTGTGTTTTATGGAATATGCTCTTTAAACTTTCCCGTCTTCCAGTGGTACTGTTGTCAATGATATTGGTAGTCTCAAGTTTTAAAGAAGGAACCGTTGGACAGAATTTTAGAAACTGAAAGGGACACCTAAATCTGGCCACACACCTTGTCTTGCCAATTTTGGCACAACTGGCCAACTTTCTAATTTGGTTCCCGATTCCCACCTGATGGCAGATTTTGGAGGGGGAGAGGGTGGTTGGAATTCAGCATGCCCGATTAGGAAATGTGTTGCTTTCTATACGTGATCGGGCAAGTGTGTATTCTGGTGGAAAAATCTGAATGCATAGCTGAAAGCTATTTCTCCTGATTTCTCTCAACCACCACCCCATACACATGCAGGCTCTGCTGAGTGTGCATGTGTTGCCAATGGGAAGAGGAGAGTAAACCGCGGCCAAACTCCTCTGGTATCGGCCTATCATTCATCTGCTTTGGTGGGCGAGTCCCGTATGTGTTAAAGGGTCAGCCGGCCCTGCTGAAATTGTCAGGTTCAGCCAACATTTATCTAATATGTATGGGCAACTTGACGTTTACCAGTAATACATGTTGTTTTTATTTTTTTAAAATCTAGTTTTACCTATGGAAATATTGTTTCAAGGGATTGTCCATTTGGTAGATACCATTGCTGAACTAGTTGTGCCCTTGCCCAGCTATGTATTTGGCTACTCTGTAGACGGCAAGCTTCTGTTTTCATCAGTGTATTGGCTAATGATGGATACCTATTCATTTAAATAAAGCTACGAGCCATGGTGTGGCAGGTTAAAAGAACTGACTTGCCATAGGTACAATTTTGGGTGACCAGAGGGGTTGTCTCTAGCCTCCATACTACCAAACAGGAATGTGGCAGTGGGAAGTTCTCCAAGTGCAGGTGGAAAACGGCGCTTGGCAAGGGGACATTTGAAGTCTGCTCCCTACAACCTGCAGCCTGGTCTGTGCTTTAGGACTCGGGGGTTGTTTTTAATTACTACTACTACTATGTCTAGTGCATAAATGTCTGTGGCTGGCTTTAGGTGAGCATGCATGTTATATTTGCGGTTTCATAGCGTTACCACGTAGCTTTATAAAGCACACATAAAAGATACACATTTCAGGCCATAAAAGGGAATCACTGCTGCTAGGAATAAAAATAACCTACACTTCGAGCCCCTTCTATATCACGGATAGGACAACGTAGATTTTTGTTGCCTTCAGGGAAATCATGTGGGCGGTCATCGTGCTCCAGTGAGCTATAGATTCTCAGATAGACGTGGACGTTTCATGTGAATTCCATGTTCTTGGAAATGCCGTAGATGCTCTTTATTTTTGCTCCCTATATGGGTTGACTTTTTGGATTGCAGAATAGGAAAGTTTTTCCCACTCCGTCCTCCATATAAACCAAGGAACACCCTAGTGTGTCCTCCACCTTCTGTGCCTATACTTATGGCTGTCATGTATGCCATCACATGTCTTGGCCTACATTGTACCAAAGGGTTAACCATGACATTTTTTTTTTTCTCAAATTTCTTCTCCGCCCATATAAAGCTGATCCATACATAGATGAAATTGATATCTCTTCTTAATATAGTATTGGCAGTATAGTATCTTTTTTATTTTTTATAAATTGACTCTCGATGCATTATTTACATTCCTAAAAGATGAGACCATGATGTGGTGCACCTGGCACGACATTCTTAATTCCATAGGGACGGGCTAGCAAGGCTCCGTTTCCCCCACCAGTAACTATTTCAACTGGTTTGTGACTCTTAGGAGACAAGGAGGTAATGCGAATCTGTGAAAGCACAATCTAATCTACAGGAAACGTATGCTCTTCTGCAAAAAATAAAAAATGCACCCAAGAAGGAGTTGTTGGGATGAAATGAAACTTGGTGAACATAACGATGATGGATGTCCGTGATGACTATATTAGAAAGGAGAAGTTTATAGGGGAAAACTTTGCAATGGCATGGAGGCCCTAATACCCTGATGGGCCACCTCTAGCCTGGATACAAGATGAGATACGGCCTCTGGTCTGGATTCAAGGTGACATATGGTTGGACATGGAGACATACAGGTTCTGCATGGTATTCTATGGCACATTTGCCTTCAGATGTTGCAGCTGGGCCTGTAGATCCTGCACTCTTGCACGTTGCCAAACCTGGCGTCTCATGTTCGATCAGCGATGAATCTGGTGACCGGGCAGCCAACAAAGTGTTTTAATCTGGTGGAGAAGTTCCTGGGAAGCCCTTGTTGTATGTGGGCCAGCTTTTAATGGCAGGGCATGTAATGGGCGGCGTGACACCAAATTTCCTCCTGCTAAACATCTGGAAATGTTCCGGACAGAGACAGGGGTGTAATGAAGGTGCCACCTATGTCTGAATGGTGGACAACAAAACTGTGGGAGCTGCTCGTTCTTCTCAGCTGATCAAACGATCCTCTCTACTGCTGGTCGGTCTGCCTGTCTGGAGCCTGTTTGCCATGTGTGCCTGCCCTCATGAAGCCACACTCCCAACACCTCCTAAAACAGGGTTTCTCAACTCCGTTCCTCGGGACCCACCTACCGGTCAGGATTTGGGAATATCCCACAGAATGAATACCAGTGGTAAGTCCTGATGCATGGACACTAATTATATCACCTGCTCAATTCTAGGGAAATCCTAAAAACATGACCGGTAGGTGGGTCCCGAGGACCGGAGTTGAAAAACCCTGCCCTAAAAGCTCGGCCACAAAGGCTTGGATGGCGGGCAGTTCATTGAAATGATCATCCAGCTTTTCTCAGTCCAAAGATGCGGCCCCTCTCAACGTCTGTCAGCCGGGCAAAAGGTCGTAGAGGCATGTCTAGCAATAGGTGATCTCTCGCCAAGAGGTACACTACCCAAAAGTAGCTCCTGAGAGCCTTTTTATACGGCAGTTAAGGAAGCAATGTTACGCCGTCTTGTGCCAAGAACCAGTATCTAATCGGACCTCACCTGTAATCATTTACATATCTGCAGTTATAACTGGAAGCTGAGTTTTAGAGCAATCTGACATTTCTATCTAGGTGCAGTGTTGTTTATATTACTATTCTTATTATTTATTTTTTTGTCTGAGTTTATTAGAGCTGAGCAGACTAATATATATATATATATTTTTGTGGGAACTGATTGAGTAAAACTTTATAATGCATTATTCATAGGAATTCTTGCTATTTTTGTGCTAAGTCAAATAGAACTGTGTCCACTAGTGATTGGACCGCCCACTGGACTCCTAAGCATAGAATAGGCAGAGCTTTACCGGCTATAATGACACTTTCCCCACAGATCTATATGTCGGTGTGCTCTGCTCCTCCCGCTCTACTGCATGCTGCCCACAGATCAGACACCATGTTCAACATGACAGGTTCCCTTTAAAGAAGTGATGGAGATGTGTCATAAGGGGGAACATGATGAACTTCCACATTTGTCCTGTGATCTCATCATTTGACAAAAGGGATTTCCAGATTGAGTAAAAAAGCTGGTGATACCAGCACCATGTCTAAAGTTGCCCAAAGATGTTTTTCAGTGCGATCCTCCAATGTATAAGGTGGTGCCAGACTCTCACCCGATGGATAATGTGTGCAACGACTGAAGGATAGATTTCCATTTTATTTGTTAGCTTATTAGAGCTAGGCATGTATACCTGACATAGTCTGTCATTGATTATCAAAAGATCTGTAATTACCTTATAATAACAGCTTTCATTAATGTCCTGTCCCTTTCCACTGCTCCTTCTTTTTTTTTTTTTTTTTTTTTTAAATGCTGCTAGGGCTTGTCTGTCTTCCTTTTGGTATAAACAGAAGACGGACGGCCGGTCCTTCATACTGCATGCCTGCATTAGGTTTCAGAGTGAGGAGGCGTGTCTCTCAGTAATCCAATCTGATTGGCTGGCAGGGAGCTGCTGGCTCCAGCAAGTGTGTATGTGAAGTGAGGGAAAGCAGTTTTGGCCTCAGAGAACTGGCAGAGGAGCCAATCTTGAGAAGATCCTCATATTGTAGAGGTTAAAACAGCTGTAACTAAGAGGAAAAACTCAAAGAAAACAGTGGTGTGTGAAGAAACTAAAGACTGCTTTATGCATAATGCTGCAGCAGTAGTAACATATGCTGAAACTGATTTATATATATTTTTTTAATGAAAACATGATAGTTACCCTTTAAAGAAGACCTGTCGCCTCTCCTGTATCTTTTTAGTAACTTCCTTTTTTTTTTTTTTTTTTTTTTTTTTTAACAAAAATAAATAGATAAAAAAAAGATATAGATATCTATATTATAAAAATTAGGGCCCATATACATTTATGGGGGTCCTATTACAGTTCTGTTCAACTTGTATGGTATGTGGAGCACTAATATGGTCATGTTCAAAAGGCTGAAGCCATATGTTTCCAGTGGCATTGGCCAGCAGCCGTTCTTTCTGACTAGCCTACCCATAAACATGCATGCTCGGCTGAATGTAGGAACCTTATGGATCTGCTGATGGAATAAGAATCTAGAGCCCAGAGAACCCCCTCTAATCTCATGTGTATGGGCAGCCTTAAAGGGGTATGCTCATCTGGGACATTGATGGCATCGCTAGGATATGCTTTCAATAGCAGATAGGTGTGAGTCCCAAGGACTGTGAAGTGAAGGAGAGCACACTGAGCATGTTCTGCGTGCTCTCTGTTCATTGCTATGGATATTCAGAAAGGAGTGACTGGAGTGCACACCACACAAGGCCTCTCCATATGGAACTTCAGGAAATGGCCAATCCAGGGCTCAGCTATTTTCGGAACTCCAGTAGCAGTGAACAGAGGGTTGTCACGCATGCACTGCTGCTCTCTGTTAACTTCGGGGGTCCCACCTGAGACCCGCTCCTATCTCACATTGATGGCATATTCTAGCAATGCTCTAGGTCCAGGGATCAGCAACCTTCGGCACGTCGGCTGCTGTGAAACTACAACTCCCAGCATGCAAACTTACTTGTCTGTTCTTGCAACTCCCATCAAAGTGAAAGGAGGATTCTGGGAGTTGTAGTTTCAGAGCAGCTGGAGTGCCGGAGGTTGCCAATTCCCGGTCTAGATAGTCTGACCCCTGGGTTTTGATCTTATCTGATCCTCACTGTTGGGTTCCGGCTCCGTCACTGCTCTGCAGGTCCCAGGTATGACCTGACGCATGGGTGACACTTTACCCCTGTGGCCGGTCAATGACATGACCCGCATCGAAGCGGCAGTTGACGTGGGGACACCTGGGACCTGCAGAGCTGATGGGCCAGCACTGTGGGTCAGATAAGTGTGTAGAAAATATCCCTGAGGGTGAACAACTCAAAATTTTTTTATTTTATATAATTTTACATAGTTTTTGGTAAAGTTTCATATAAGAATAAAGAAAAATTCAGGTTGGCCACTGTAAGTGACAGGTTCCCTTTTAGGGCTTCCCCATATATAACATGCCTGTAGGCACCTGGCCAGCAGCGTGCCATCTGTTTCCTTCCTGTTTATTTCTGATTTTATTGCGCGATCTCGTCTTTGTCTATGATTTAGGTTGTGTATATTTGTGTAGGATGGTCACTGCTGTGGTGTCCAGCTTGTTGACAACAAGTTTATGACCGGTTATAAAAATCCGATCAGCAGGAAGCCACCTGCAGAGACTCCTCCCCCCCCCCCCCCTCCCACCAATTTTATTTTTTATTTTTTTAAAGGTGGAGTTCCTGTTAACCCTGCACTGAGTGGAGGCTGCATCATGTGTGGTCCTTTTTTGTGTTGGCAATTAGCTCCTATCCTAAATTTTGTAAATCGTCCCATGAAAACCCCTTAAAGGGGTAATCCCAACTGGACATATTTATGCGATATGGGTAGGCCATGCCATAAATGTTGGATGGGTGCTGGTCCCATCTCAAGATCATGCCCCTGTCATGAACTGAGAGCATGCTGTGCCCTCACTATTCACTGCTGTGGGACTTCCGAAAATAGCTATTTTCAGAAGTTCTATAGTTGTGAACGGAAAAAGCTCGACATGCGTGCGCTTGTTTCTTAATAGGAGTAAGGCCTCATGCACACGGCCGTTGTTGTGGTCCGAGCCACATATTTTGGGCCGCAAAAGTTGCTCCGTTCCGTGCCCTCGCAAAAAAAAAATAGAGCTTGTCCGTTTTGCGAACAAGAATAGGCACTTCTATAATGGGCCGCGTTCCGTTCTGCAAACTACGGAACGCGGAGCAGCTTCCGTGTTTTGCGGATCCGAGGTTTGCAGACCGCGACCGCAAAACTCCAACGGTCGTGTGCATGTAGCCTAAGATGGTGGGACTAGAACCCATCGGACATATCGATGTACCATAAATGTGCAGATGGAAATACCCTTTTAAAGAGGACCTGTCCCCTCTACTGACAAGTCTGTTTTAGTCACTGCTTGCATTCTATTATCACTATGTTGTACCATTCCTCTATTATTCCTGCTAGAACTTATGAATGAATTACTAGTCATTTGCTAAGAATGTGCAGACGAGTGTTATCTGTTGGGGGAGGAGTGTCTCACCATTGAATAGTGTTAGACCGTGCAGGGACACCTCCCCCAACTGGTAATTTGCAAATTTGCAAACTGCTAGTAATTCATTTAGAACTTCTAGTAGGAATAATAAAGGAATGGAGCAGCATAGTCATAAGAATAGATGCTCCAGAATTGTCATTACATAGGGAATGAAGGTAGTTACTAAAACAGACATGTCAGGAGAGGTCCGCTTTAAGTCGTCTTACCAGGGTTGTTGCCCAGTTGGGTTTTTAGCAGCAAATTCGGCTTTATGGTAAAGCTGTATGTGAAATGTTCTCTAACTGCTGTATAAAAGTGAGATTTTTCCATTCAGGACTCTAGGAAAGCTGGATACAGTGCATGGTATGAATAATGAACTGATAAAGAGAAGTTTTAGTAACCTGATAGGAGGAAAACTTGGTGACTTTTGCTGTTCCCCGGCCATAGTGAGAGTGCACGCGGAGCGCTAGAGGAAAAGGAAACCGCATGCTCTACAGACGAGGGAAGGTGTACCACCATCTGTGAAGTTTAGTCTCTTCCTCTTACTAAAATATCAGGCCTGGATTGTGCAAAATACTGAATAAGGCTACATGCACACGACAGTTGTTTTTTGCTGTCCGCAAATCTGGATCCGCAAAAAAAACTCATGGCCTAGTGATGTAATAAATGCTTATCCTCGTCCGCAAATGAGAAAAAAGTAGGACATGCACTACTTTTTTCGCTGAAGGGAAACACTGACAATGGACACGGAACACAAACGGATAAACTGTCAGCATTTTTTTTGCTGACCCATTGAAATTAATAGGTTCCTATCCGCAAAAAAAACTGAAGCGGAAGCCGAGAAAAAAAACAGTCGTGTGCATATAGTCTAAGCTGGTTATTGTCCCTGTGAATCAAATTACACAGTCTCCTTATTTTACCTAAACGTGTTTTTTTTTTTTTTTTTCTTGTCTAAAATCCACATAAATGTAGTAATTTCATAACAGCTGACCTCAGGATAGGACACCATTATCAGATCAGCAGGGGTCCAACACCCAGCACCGCCACGATCGGCTGTTTAGAGGCTAGCACCTTACCAAGCACAGCGCCCGCCGTACATTGTATAGCGGCCGTATTCACATGAATAGGACTGAGCTGCACCTAGGCCATGTGACCGATAAACATGATGTCACCGGCCTAGGTAGAGGCTGCAGCGATCACCGGCGCGCAGCTGCGTTTTTAAATTAATTGGCGGGCAAGCCGGGAGTCAGGCTTCCACGATCAGTTACTCAAGGCCTGTCCTGAGGGTAGAACATCAATAGTCTGGTTCCAGAAAACCCATTTAACAATTCTTTTCTTCCTTCTCCTTGAAAATTCCTTTTTTCCCACCTTCTCCAGAATCGGTGGTGGGACATTTCATACCCCTCCCTCCAAGGTGTCCTACTGATTCAAGCTTTATTGGACCTACAAAGCAGGACCACCTTATGCAGAAGATGGCATCTAATCAATGTGCCAAGCTAAAGATAAGGTACTACTTGATTTAAAGGGGTTATCCAATGCCTAAAACGTGCCTGGGTCCCCACATCACGGGTGACACTAGGGAGGCTGGTCCCTGTCGCGGCCTGCTACTGGCAGCCATGTGGGGATCAGGAGCGACGCTGGTGCCAGGGAGCGAAGTAAGTATAATCTATATGAGGGGCCTGGGCATGTTTTAGACACTGGATAACCCCTTTAAGTGGACCTTTCTTCTTATTAATTTGTCAAGGAGGGTGGTATCTCTGTTATGATGGGCACTCATTGATTTGAATAACAATTCAGACTTCTGTGTTCTGGGTCCACGTGTGGAACCAATAAAGGTGAGCACCAGAGCCGCCCCCTTGGGTCATCACTCGGGCATTGTTTTCGGTACATTGGTACAGAGTGCAAATGGCCGCCCCGGCACTGTGCAATGAGGGTGTTGATGCCTATCTCGGTGGACGGTTCTGCTGCTCTGAGCCACGAGCTTTGGCTCCTGGACCCATGTCTCCATGCTCTGATGGACTACCTCATGATGTTGCCTGTTTGCCCTGTGGCAGCGACTGACTATAATGCTCATCATCTCCCCCTCTCTCTCCTGTGGTGCCTGCCTGTGTGACACAGATAGGACTGAGGCGGGGGAGGTGTGACAGCCCTTCCACCTCGGGCTTTGCACAGCAGGTTGGACAGGGAGGGGGCAGGGAGAGAATTGGCAGACGTCCTGTGGATTTAAATAATTGGGAGAATTCCAAGTATCTTGTGTGACGAGCAAGAGAATTGTTCAAGGAGGGCTAGATAGGGGGGCGGAGGAGAGAGGCCGGGCGTGGATAAGAATTCACTAGTGGAGGGGAGATAAGTGTGGAGCTTTCATGGCAGAGAGGCATGATGGGACAGAGGTGTGGTTGGGAGTTATCTTATGTCAGGACAGGCATTCAGTGGATAGGTTCATATATTGGGAAATAACTGTAACATAACACGGGCTTCATATACATGTAGACACGGTAAGTCACTTGCAGGACCCACTGTTGCCCTTTAACTCTATCAGCAGACCACAAGCTGCTGCTTATGGACTGTGGCCTACAGGCTGTTGTAAAAACAGGCCTTAAAGGGATTGCCTAGGATCTTTTATATTGATTCTCTATGCGCAGGACAGACGACACCCAGAACCCCCGCCACAAGTAGCTGTTCCCGTGTCGCTCTAGCGCCCGAACCACGCAGCTCCTCCCACTATGTAGTGGGCGGAGTTGATTGCTGCAGTACTGCTCCCATTGAAGTGAATGGCCGCAGTGACCAGCTCTAGTCATTAGTGGACGGAGCTGTGCAGGGCGTTGAACCCCCGCTGATCAGATTTTAAAGGGGTTATCTAATGACCCTCAGAATGCCTGGGCCCCTCCTCTAGAGCATACTTGCCTGCTCCTTGGCACCCCTGCGTCCCTCCGGATCCCTGCATGGCTGCCGCTGCATCTCCCCACTGCGTGGATCAAAACATCCAGCAACGGGGGCGAGACTCCCTAGGATCGTGGGATTACTGTTAAAAATGAAAATCAGGCACCATATAGTGCATGACAATCTGTAACAAAGCTAGAACCAGCCCTGTACCCCACATGGATCCGATGATTCCCTCTTTCATTGTTCAAATTGCTCCGCTAGATTTGGCTTGGGGGCATGTCCTTTCTGATGCAGCTCTCTGGCAATCACAGATCAGGAGCATGTGCGTCCACCTCAGTGAGGTGGACCGAGAAATGAAAGCAAAAAAACAGCAGCTGGTGCTATAGATATACATTTTACTGAATAACTCGCTGGCTATACTACATTTTTTAATTGCATGCAATTACAACAGTGTTCAGATCCAGTTGCTGGTTTGAAAACTGCAGAATATTTTTTGTGGAACACCCCCTTTAAGGTTATTTTTCATAGATTTCCTGTCCGTAAGGAGCGCCGATTTTCTGCAGACCAGTTATTGTCATAAACTGTGGTCAATAATATGACCGGTTTGACGGCGGACATGTTTACACAGGGCATTGCCTCGGAATGAACACTTGGAAGAACGATCATTCGCCGCCCATGTAGAAGAACCTCCAGTCTGCTTTCTCAGATCAGGCAATTGCTATGTAATCAATTCCTATAGTTTTAAGGCGGATCTCTAACTCCCACAACTTCCTGTGGATTTTTGTTCCAGATTTCGGGCGCACCGAGGCGTGAGTCTCTTTATCGTAGTCTGTGTCCAGTGATCAGACCCCTGAGATCTTGGCAGTAACTGGTAGGATCTTGTATCATATCTGGTGCCTTGGAGTTCTCCTTTAAGTCTTGATATTAAACACCTTGCTTTTGTGGTATTGATGCCTGTACCTCAGACATGTGCTACCATCCTCCGTTCTCATCCAGCGAGTGTGCTTGGGTTTACTCCTGCCCCATATACAGTTCTGCTGGTACCGGTATAGGATTTGTCCTCGGTGTTTGAGCAGTTTGTGTACTTGAGTGTGCGTTTTGGCACCGCTTATCTTCTCTGTGGCAGGAATGATGAGAGCAAATGTTTGCAGAGCACCATAGCTGTGAACTCGACAATAGTGTGTTGTCAGGGAGCGTGTGATCACCAAGCACGGGCAGACTTGTGGGCACGAACCTATAGGTGCCTCCAAAGAAGATTAAAACGGTTGTCCCACAATCCCACAATTTTCCCACAATTTTCAAAGCAACAGCTGGATCTGAATACTTTTGTAACTGCACATCATGAGAAAAGGTATTATAGCGACTGAGTTAGGTTAAATCCATCTGTGCAGCGCCACCTGCTGTTTGTTCTTGTTCCAATTTCTCTGTCCACCTCACTGGGGTGGACACACATACTCAGTTCTGTCCTTAAACTGCCACCAACTGTTGAAAAAGGACACACCCCCTGAGCTGCCAGCAGGAAATAAATCTAGAAGAGAAATGAATGGGGAGATCTCAAGATCAATGTGAGGTACAGCGCTGCCTGGGTGAAAATGGGGATATGTCCGGGTTCAGCTAAGGAATTGGGATAAGGATTTGGCTCTAAACTGACAAAAGCAATATTTGTAAAGGCGTGGGTGATCTACCTGTATTCTCTTATCTAATAGTTACCTAGGCCGTGTACTATGCAAAAAATGAATTGGGAGAGATTTATAAAACCTGGTGTAAAGTAGAACTGGCTTAGTTGCCCATAGCAATCAATCGGATTTCTCTTTTCATTTTTCACATTGCCTTTGGAAACAAAGATGGAATCTGATTGGTTTCTATGGGCAACTAAGCCAAGTCTTTTACACCAGGTTTGATTTACTCCAGTGGGTTTTTATGTTGGTTTTTAAAATGCTCCATTTATGAAAAGTGTCAGGTCTTTAGTGGTTCACAAGTGTTGAACAGAACACTACAAAAACTGGTGCACCACAATGGTAAATGCCATTGACAATATATGGCTAAACCCTCACTCTGATATTAAAAATGAGACTTTCGCCAATATATTATTTTATCAAGAACATACCGGAGCCGGCGCACCTCGTTAAGGTCTTTCATGGTGGCAACGGACCTAACGCTAACCTACCTGTGCCGTATGGGCAATTACAGGGGTATGAAGTCCGACACACAGAAAACAATTTCCCAGTTACCTCCAGCGTGAGATTACACATACAATGGAAGGACGGAGGAGGCGGAGGGTCCCACCTACCACTAACTCGTGTGACGCAGGCCGCACAGTGCACCTGAATAATACTCAATCTGGAGTTGCCACACCTCCAGGTACACATATACTAACAAAATAAAGTGGTCTTAAAAGGCCGAAAAATGCTCAAAGCACCAAATTCTGTTGCACGTTTCTAGCTGGGGGAGCAAATCCTGCCCATGTGGTCCGTTGCTAACCGCAATCCCCAGCAAAAATGCATACAATGGAGGATGCCCGCAACGGACTACATGTACCACAAGGACATCCTAAACAGGATAGCCAAATGTGCGGATGTGATTGATTATATAAGACAGAACATTACAAAAACTGGTGCACTACAAGGGTAAATGCAATTGACTTTTACTGTCAGTTGCATTTACCATTGTAGTGCACCAGTTTTTGTAATGCTCTGTTTTATATAATAAATCACATCCGCACATTTCATATCCTGTCTAGGCCCCTTGCACACAAACTTATTTTTATTTTCCTTTTGCATTCCGTATACCTAACTATTCATTTCAATGGATCCGCAAAAAAGGGAAGGTACTCCGTATGCCTCCCATGTCCGTTTTTCCGTTCCAAGATAGAACATGTCCTATCAACACATAACGGACAAGGATAGTACTGCTCTATCAAGGGCCAGCTGTTCCGTTCGACAAAAAACGGAATGCACATTGTGTTTTGCGGATCGCAAAATACTAGGAGCCATTTGTGGTACACGTGGTCCGTTGCAGGCATCCTCCATTGTATGCATTTTTGCTGGGGATTGCTGTTAGCAACGGATCACATGGGCAGGTTTTTTTTCTCCCAGCTAGAATGCAACAGCATTTGGGGCTTTGAGCAATTTTCGGCCTTTTAAGACCACTTTATTTTGATATTTTGTTCACAATTATTGGTCAGATTTGGGGTTAAAGAGGCCCTGTTGCCTCTCCTGACGCGTATAATTGTATTCCACACGAAATGACCATTCTGGAGCATTTATTTTTCTAGCTCTTCGTTGTGCCATTCCTCCTCTTATCCCTGCTACAAGTTTATAAATAAAGGTTCAGCTGGGTGTTACCAGTTTGGGAGGGGGGACACTGTCCAAACAGTGCTGCCCATGTCTGACTGTGTAGGGACATGCCCCTCCCAACTGTTAACGCCCATATGTACATTTTTTTTTCATAAATGCTTTCTAGTAGTAGTAATAGAAGAATGGCAAAACAGTCATACGAAGAAAAAAATGCCCCAGAATTGTTACATGGGGAATGCAAGTGGTTAATAAAACATGTCAGGAGAGGTGACTGGTCTCTTTAAGTAATATTGGGTAGTGTTTTTGTACATTCTAGCTGTAAGAGTCCCTGCGATCTCGGCTGACGCCCACACTGGAGCAAGTCCTGACATCACAACGGGGTCATATGTCCATGAGTCACATGAGCTCGGAGATTAGTGGTTGTGACCGTGCACAACCCGGGCTGTGTCACACTGACGAGTGCACTCGTGTGTTGCACTGCAGCCACTGCACATGTCCGGCACCTCTTCTGTTCCACCATGTATCTCTTTGTGGGAAAGCTGGGTGACTCGGGTGGCCGTCGTTACAGTATCCAGCTTTCCTAGGGTTTTGAATGGCAAGCTTGCTAAGTATGACATTCATATCCATAGGTCAGCCATATTGATTGTCACCCAGGCCTCGATTTTTGTGATGTTCTTTATTTTAATACTTGGGTATTTTTATATTTTTTTAACTTAAGGGCCCAGGATGGCTCTGGGTACAATGATTGGAGTAGGTAGTAGATTTCAGTTTTATTGTAATGTTGCGGTGGGGACACGAGGATGTGGACGGGTGCGGGGATGCTGCGGCACAGGATAGAATACAATGTGGATTGCAGCATTCTTTTTGAGAAGCTTTTGGTTTGCTATGTGTGACGTGCAGGGAGGGGTAGTGAGGGATGGAGGGGCACTGTGCTATAAAGGAGGGGGGCTCATACATTTTTGTGTTTGGGTTGGACAGAGAGATCCTGGTGAGAGAGAACAAGACAGAACCCGATGTTCCAGGGACATGACGGGAGAGGCGGAGGAGGGAGGGGGAGCATCATGAGGATTTGTGTAGAGATGCCAGCCGTACATACTGCAATACAGCTATTAACCCTGTCCTGTGTGTTTACAGACGTCATAATGTCTCGTCTGACCGGTTTCTGGACCAAACTTCAAGACTCTTCTTAGAATTTTTAATTTGATCATCAGTCTGGTAATTTCCTAGAAATGGAGACAATGGCTTCCAACAAATGATTCTTAAGGAACAGATTTTTTTTTTTTTTATGTGGGTCTTATGATGATCTGTGTGATCGCTGGATATCGATCGGTTGTAATCACAATTCATACGGGTTTAGGTAGGATGAGGCGAGATTCTTGCAGATTGTCTCGCTTTCCTAAATGCCAATTCTACCTACGGATGTGGAATTCTTGGAAATCTGGATGACGGGAGATGTGGCCACCTTCCCAAAAGGGTTGTTGCCCGACCATCCTGGCACACTAAAGGCCATTCTGGCTAGTTCTGCTGTGATTCTTGTGTAGCTTGAATCTTGGGAAAAACTGGTTGGTAACCCTTGTGGAAGCATGATTCTTATTGACTTCTCCAGGAACTGGTAGAAGAAATGCTCAGTAGTAGAGCACCTTCTCAAAAATCAAGACCAAGAAAATGTTAGAAATCCACATTGACCTGGGAAGGCCTCATGACTTGAATATATATATACACACACACAGAATTGATGTCAGGTTTTCGAAAAAATTTAAGGTATTGTTGAAGCTTACAGAAACGGCGCCACTGTTTCAGCACAGCCTTATTCCAGAATAGAGCGCTACGTTCTTGGAAGGAAGCAGTCACGTCTTTGTAATCCTATACATCCCCTCTAATACTTTTGAAGCTGCTGATATTTCTTTAAAGGGGTTCTTTAACACCTTCTTCACTTTGCATGGGGTGGTGTAAAAAGCCCCTTAAGTGAGCACTGATCGACTTGTACATGGACTTGTAAAAGGACTCTAACCTATATAATTGTATAAGCATGCCGCTTGTACGATTCATCTTGATTCTATAACATCTCATGATGATCGCTGCTGGTGAATGACCTCTACCGACTCTTTTCTGTCACCCACCAAGGTTTATATTGGCTTGTGAGCAGCCATTTTAAGCCTTCTTCATAGGAGGGAGTGGCTTCACATTGACAGGTCAACTATTTTATGGAATAGTGCAGATGGTGTAAAAAAAACTTTGCAAGCACTTTTATGTACAATCGTAATAATCGTTGGGTGGAAGATCTACTTGGGTATTTGTGGAATTACAAGGAAGCTCACCCAGATCAGCCCCATGTTCTTCACGGGCTCACGGCTTTGCCCTTGTGTACGACTAGATATGTTTTCCTCACAGCTGTCAGTATTAACCATGGTGGATCTATAAAGATGCGGTTTTCTGTAAGGTAGCCCTCAGATGTTCTCTCTTTTGAAGTCTCGCCCACTTTCCTATCGAATAGGGTTGTGCGTTACAATGAGGTAAAGGTGGCCAAGGATGAGAGACCTGAGGATAATTTAGCTGGTCCCAGTTGTGTCTCTGGGCGTCAGAAAATATCCTTGCAAGCGAATGTGCCTAATCATCTGACGGGGAGTGTGTAGGTCTATATCTACATAAAAAAAATGGGAACAGCAGGGAAAGGATAATACATAAGTGATTGATCTCTAAGTGGCAGATGCTTGTGCACACCAGCACTAAGGAAGATGGATCTCCTGGGAAGACGGAGGAGGAGTAGAGCATGTCCAGCTTCTCTCTGAAGGTCTATCTTCATTAATTCCCGTGTTCTCATAGTAATTACTGATCTATCCATCCCACCTCATCAAAAATTCAATGAATGGGTATGCAGACAAAGCCTACAACGGGTTGTCTTCTCCCAACTTGCTGTGCCAGTGAATGACTGACTATTGTTTCCATGTTATCAGAAAATTTATTAAAGCTTGAAGGACATGAGGAACGTGAAGACCATGTAATGCCACAGCGATATTGGCAAAGTATCTTGTGTGATTTATGGATGTGGATGTGCTCTAAGGTCTTCACAAGGTTATGTGGTCAACCTATTTGCAAGTCTGGAAGTGAGGAAATTGACTATTTGTCAGGCTGCAAGACTGTAATCTCTAGAAACTAACTCTGAGGCAGCGCCAAAGGGCTTTGGGTATTCTGTACAATCTTATTCATTTAAGAATGTTTTCACAGTCAGAGATCAGGCTTTTTCCTGTGAAGATGATTTTGACTAGCTTCTCTCTTTAATGAATAATTGGTACTTATGCGGCCATACACATTAGATAGACGGCGATGGTTGAACAACCGTTGACTGATCATTTGGTGGACCATACACATCCGGACACATTTTAGTCCGTAAAGAGGTTTTAACTGGCCATAGATGCTCGGTGACAGCAGGTGAAGGGCAACCAATCCTTTTTGGAATGTTATTTCAAAGAAAGATCGTTTATCTGTGAAGATAATTATTTAAACTAACGATTTTTCGTCCGACTGTCAGAGGAAAATTTCAAACATGGCCGACTTCTCTTCAGGTGATGACCTCTCATCCATCAGCTGGAACAATAGTCATTAAGTATCACCTGACGAACGATGGTATTGGTTGAAATTGTTCATTATGATCAACTTTAGACGAACGTGTCCAACTCCTGTCCTATTGTAAGCTTAGGTCAGGGATGGGCAAACTGCGGCTCTCTAGCTGTTGCAACACTACAACTCCCAGCATGCAAATACTGCTTACCGCTATCAGCCTACAGCAGGGCATGGTGGGAATTGTAGTTTTAAAACAGCTGGAGAGCCGCAGTTTGCCCTACCCTGGCTTAGGCCTATTGCACACGAACGTAGGTGTCCCGTTGCCTTATTGAAAGACCGCATATGCGGATCCGCAATACACGGGCACCGTTCCGCATCACGGATGCGGACCCAATTACTTCAATGGGTCTGCAAATCCGGAGATGCGGAACGGGCTCGTGGAACACTACGGAAGCAATACCGTGGGGTTTTGTCCCGTAATTCTGTTCCGCAAAAAGATAGGACATGTTCTATCTTTTTGCGGATCGCGGACCCATTCAAGTAAATGAGTCCACTGTGGCTGCCCCACGGTCGGTGTTCATGCACGGCCACGGGGCGCACACGTTCGTGTGCATTAGGCCTTAGGTAGCAACAAGTTCCACCACCAGCAGGTGACAACATTTGAACTCCATGTGTTGGGGAAGATGTAGTAGTGTTACCCTCAGAAGGGCTGGTGCCACATATTGATCTACACCAGAATCTTTCAACCCAATTTGAGGTCTTCAGAACATGTGAGGTGGAGATTTCAGTTCATGTGGGGTACCTAGACGTTTTACTTATGGCCTGTAATTTCAAGTCCTCTGTGGTAAAACAGCATTGAGGGAAGCTAAACATATTGACACCCCTGGTGCTTTGCACTGTGGCTGATAGGCGATATCTCTTGCTCCATTTACTGAATTACCCTGGATGAAACCACCTAAAAGCCATAGATAACACTATCAAGCTATAACCGGTAATAAATACATGAAGAGAGTCGTAAAGTTGTGAGACAGAGAATGTTCCAGGAATTTGTGCTACAGTATCGTCACAAAAAAAATATATACTTTTATTTATGGGTGGAGACCCATCGCCCTTCATGTATAAAAATAAAATGGCACTGCCAAAAAGGAAGTTGTCTACGACTATCTCCATGGCATGGAATACTGTATCGGATCACAAGATGGCTGCCTCCTCGTCTCTTCCAGGAGCCATTATTGCTGTATATGTCGTCCATGTGTATTGCCGGTAGATGATGGATTACATCAGTACCTCGGCTTTTTCTTCTGGTAACCTCGGTACCACCCATTACATTGTGGTTAACGTGCTGGACATGACACAGATGAATGGGTTTTTTTGGTAAAAAAGACCACGGTTGGGCCTCAAAATGCGTAGTTCACTTCCACAGAGTGTAATTGGGGGTTTTAGGAAGTTCCTTTCTCTAATATGTAATGGCTGACCACTACAGACGGGTTTGAAAAAGATCCTTTAAAGCTCTGTGCGTGGTGGTTATGGTAACTCATGATGGTGGTTATCTACGCTCCATCACTGAGACATGAGGCAGGATATACCTCATGAGTCATAGATGACACCCGTGTCTAGTGAATTGATATTTCCAAGAAGGTTCTGTCACAAAATGGCTGTGAGTGGGGGGGGGAATGAGTACACAGTAACCTCAAAATGTTATCTTCTCCTCTACTACAAGACTGACTTCCTCTGGTGGATAATTACACTTCTCCTTTCTTCAGTGTCTGGTACATTAGAATTGACCCTTTATTGGAGGCCACTTGTCAGGACAAGGATTGTGACACCTGTCACCTCAGGCTACTTGTCCTCCATGCTTGACTTGGCCTCACCTTCCAGCTCTGCACTTTGCTTACTCCCACCCGCTATGCGTTGTTTTCCGTTCCCTCCTCTTGCTTCCTTCCTGTCCCCCAGTGTAAGCTCCCTGCCCTGCGCCCCCTCTTCCTGAGCACGCCCTGCACCGTCACCCTCATTCATTCTAAGGGGCTGCCGGTACCCCCAACCTTTATTATGTCAGCTGTGCTCGCCCACTACCATTGCCCGGAATTTCCTCTTGTGGTTGACTTTTTTTTTTCTTCCTTCTTCGAACACCTCCACCATGGCAGCTTAAAGACATTATGATTGTAGATTTTTTTTTCTTAATGCGGACAAAGTTAAAACGTATGTGTGTATATATATATATATATATATATATATATATATATATATATATATATATATATATATACATACATACACACACACCCCGATATATATTATAATTTTTTTTTTTTTTTTTTTTCTGGTTTCCATATCTGCCCTACCAAGATGGAGACACCAGTAAAGATGGGTGTCCATCTGGTAAGGTCATGTCTGCGCTGCGGCCAATTGGTCAGTGGATTGGGTTGCCCATGGCAGCACCAGGGTTAATCAAGGGTTGTCTTGTCTAACGAGTGCCAAGTATTGGCAGGGGGCCAGCTTCCACGTCCTGTGTACAGAATGCATGATCATGTGACCAGAGGGAAGGCCGGGGGCACATGAGCAGAACGTTAACCCTTGCTGTAGGAAAATGCTTAGCAATGCAACCTCTGTATGACATGCTGCATAGAGATCTTAGAGGGGAAGAGCCGCCAGCCTTGCAGGGCAATTTAAAGGTGCGCGGTGACAAGCCTCTGGGGACGGAGACATAATAGATGACTGAGGTTCTCTCTCTCTCTCTGCAGCCACTGACGAAACAGTCGCCTGCAAATGAATTCAATGAACCCCATGAAACCATCTCATCCAGGCACAGGACACAGGTAAGCTTCAGCATGGGGCGATCCCAATGAATTGTGCATCCGTGACGACTCTTAAATGATTGCGCTTGCACCTTTTTTATATATAGATTTATTTATTGTACTCGCTTTCATATATTATTTTTAATGTTTTTTTTTTCTGTTTATGTATGTTTGTGTGTATATATATATATGTGTGTATGTAATATATATATATATATATATATATATATATATATATATATATATATATATATATATATATATATATATATTTCTCTCTTTTTAAGTAGTTTTTTTTTTTGCCCAAATATAATGTATATTTATTATATTTACTGCATACTGTATTTACCGTTCCAGAAAGCCCATGCATAGGGATTTTGCTATAAATAGGTTTTTCTGTGAAGAAGTTTTGTTTTTTTTTTTGTGCTAATTTTATATATTTTATGTATGTAATAATTTAGGTTGTGCTGAGCGCTCACTGAATGTCTGGTGGAGAGTTTCCCTGTATGTGTGGATGCTGCCTGCCTAATCTCTTGTTTCTGTGCCTTCTGTATCCGATGTATCTAAACGTTTTCGTATGGTTCGTGCGCACGCACACACACCGCTAACTCCCGCCTCTGCCCCCTAAACAGTGATGGTTCATTTGCATACGACTCTGTTCCCTGGCAACCAAACACCAATCAGCCTGCAGGATCGCTCTCCGTAGTAACCACCGTCTGGGGTTTGAGCAACACGTCGCAGAGCCAGGTAACGCATGACGTCACCGCAGTTACTCCCCTGGTATAGAGCCCGTCCGGCATTGCCTCGCTTAACCCTTTCCTGCATCCACTCCTGTTTAGTCATCTGCTCACTATTATCTCAGACATTTACCTTTTTACACGTGAATATTTTTTTTTTTTTTCTTCTCTTGTGCCCTTCCTCAGGAGGTTCTTGGGAATCCCATGGTGCCCAGCGGTGGCCCCACAGGAGGCGGAGTCATGCCAGGTCTGGCTGGCAACAGCGGGGGAATGGGAAGCCCTCAGTTCATTGGTCAGCAAGGGTATCCAGAAAATGGCGCTGGGAAAGGTTATATGCCACAAAACATGTATGGACGTGGGGGATATCCAGGAGGCTCGGCCTATAGTAACAGGTAACCATTACACAATCGAAATTAAAGGGGAGCTCCTTTTTTTTTTTTTCTATCTTTGCTGGGATTTGTAGTTTTTAGATGACGCTGGAGATCTACAGGTTGGAGAACCCTATGAAACATTTGTCCTGGAGCACCTTTTCTTAGAAGTCTTGTTCTTCTGTTATTCCCTCACGTTTCAAGAAGTTGACAACTGGGCGTTTGCTTCCTGCTTGTCAAAAGGGTGGGTCCCTACTCAATTTGATAGGGTCAGCATTGTTCAGTCAATGTCAGAATGAGTAAGGACACGCCCTCAATTGGTAACACTCATACATTTCTAGTAGGAATAACAGAGGAGCAGCATAGTGCAGAGCTATAGTACTAGTTGATGTTTGTATGTGTTCCCCTTTGTAAATGGCAGATCATATGCTAGGCCACGGGGCTCAAACCTTTACCCCTCCAGCTACTGACAAAAACTGCCACTGATTGGAGACCGCTGTGCTCGGCCATGTCGTCTGTGAGGCCACTTACTTGCCCAATACATTTTCATGGATTCGCGGAGTTGCCCTTTAATTTACAAAGTGACTGCATTGTATCCTTTATGTTAACTTTTTTTTTTTTTGTCTCACAATTTGCAGTTACCCTGGTGGCCCCACAGCTGGCGGCGGAATGGGCATGGGTCAGCACTCCGGACGCGGTCCCACAGACTTCACACAGGCGGCAGCTGCAGCAGCTGTGGCCGCTGCCACGGCCACAGCGACTGCGACAGCAACAGTGGCTGCACTGCAGGAGAAACAGACCCAGGAGATGAATCAGTACGGCGGGGTGAGTGCAAGTGTCGCGCAACTCCAGTTATAGTTCAGTGATGCTTAAAGGGGACGTTCACTCATAATGGTCCTCTGGTATGGTGTTAATAGAGTCATGCGAGAAGATGAAACCTGTAGTCTTGGACCGTTCACAGGTTCCTACAAGATGCTCAGACAGTAGCTAACAATCTTGAACAGTTCAAATCTGATGTCTAGAGCCAAAGGGGCGGTGTACGCCGTAGAGATTTCATTCTGGAAATGTGATGTTCCATGTCATAGACTTCTTCTACAGCACCGCAAGATGATTTACTCCCTCTCCTCATAGAGAACCATCTCATTTATTATCATCCTCCTTGTTCTTTTTCCTCAGGTGGGACCTACTCATAACTTTGGAGGCCAGTTCTTACCTCACTCTGGTCCCCGTGGACCCTCCATCCAGGGTGGAATGTCATCTGGCGGTATGGGATCAGTCATGGGACCTGCAGGAATGGCTCAGATGAGTATGAATTCTGCAAGAGCACAAAGTATGAACTCAGTGTATAGTGGGCAAAGAATACCACCCCATGGCTACCCTGGGCAACTCCAAGGCCAGCAGATGTCACGTCAAGGAGTAAAGAGGACCTACTCCAATGAGGTGAGTCTGGCTGTAGGTCCCCAAGTAAGGCGACTTTCACACTGGCGTTTTGGTTTCCGTTTGTGAGATCTGTTCTGGGATCTCACAAGCGGTCCAAAACCGATTAGTTTTGCCCTTCATGCTTTCTGAATGGATAAGGATCCGCTCAGAATGCATCAGTTTCGCTCCGTTCCGCCTGCATTCCACTTTGACGCTGCCTGCAGCGTTTTGGTGTCTGTCTGACGAAACTGAGCCAAACGGATCCGTCCTGGCACACAATGTAAGTCAATGGGGACGGATCCTTTTTCACGGACAGAATCTGACACAATAGAAAACGGATTTGTCCCCCATTGACTTTCAGTGGTGTTCAAGACGGATCCGTTTTGGCTATGTTAAAGGTAATCTAAACAGATCCGTTCTGAACGGATGCATGCGGTTGTATTATCTGAACGGTTGCGTTTGTGAAGATCCATGACGGATCCACACCAAATGCGAGTGTGAAAGTAGCCTAAGTTATAATGCTACTTTTGTGATGTGAAAGTCGCAAACTGTTTGTTTTCAACGTTCAACTGTACTTCCGCAAAAATTTCTGCCCAAGTTCTATTACTCTTCCGGCTTTGCCACTTTCCCAAAAAGGGTCATGTTGAGGGAAGGGGTGGCCCCTGAAGTCTTGACATATTTATGATCTTCTACACCAGATTTCTGGCATGGAAGAAGACTTAAATCTATGCCAGCCTGGTGCTGGCGGAGATATCTGTGTAGGCGCACAGAATTCGGGATGCTGCGCCTAATGTATGATGAGGCGTATGTGCGTCGGGCTATGATAAATCTGGCCCATAGTGTTGAGCAAATCGATCTTCGGATCATAGATCCAAAGTCCATTCGTTTTAATGCTGTACGGGGATCTGTCTCCGTAGAGCATTAAAATGTATCGCCTCTGCGGAGGCAAAATGCGTTTCACCCGAAGACGCTCAAGACTTCAGTGAATGAATTCGGTATTTATTTCTATATCTTCAAAAACACTTAAAATTAGGAATCCGAAGTCTGATTTGGTACCAAGGTACCTGCCGCTACCAAACCCGACTTCGGATTCCGGATTTGAAATGCTTTTAAAGATTTAGAAATGAAAACTGAAGTCTTGTGCGACTTCAGGTGAAACGAATTTTGCCTCCACGGAGGAAATACATTTTAAAGCTGTACGGCGACAGGTCTCTGACGGCATTAAAACAGTGTTTGAACGAACTGACTTGGGGTCTATGATCCGACGCTCAATTCGCTCAACACTAGTCCCTGTCATTGCCCTTATAGGGTCACGTTTTGTCCTTGGTGGATTCCTGTTGATACGTTACACTTTCTAACGATGGGTTCACATTGTAGAAATATCTGACGTATATTTGCTGTGGAATCCGCGGCAGAAATCCAAGGCTGACCCTTTTGGATTTTTTTACATAAATTTGCAACTAGGACCGCATCCGGATTAGCCCGATTCAGTGGGGTTTCCAGATAAAAACTGCATCAAGACATGACTTGTAACCTTTTCTACCATCAGAAGTAGTAATGCGTTTTTTTTTCTTCATAGGGCTACGCTCCTCAACAGTACATACAAAGCGGACAGTATCCACCCCACGGGGCTCAGTATGCACCATCTACACCACAACAATCTGCCCCATCCCCTTCCTATCCTGGGCATCGTGTACAGCAGAATATGTCGCAGTACATGCCCCAGGCAGGTCCTGGAGGCCATTTTTATAAGGTAAGTAATTATATATACCTTTTTTTTTTTTCTCCGTTTTCTAGCTATAATTTTATTTCACCGCTCTAATTTAATGTAAATCGTACTGATTATTGTGAAATGTAGACACTGGCAAAAAAAAAACTCCTCCCAATGTTTCCAATATATAGAGGCTGTAACTGATGCTTAAAGGGGTTGACTCATCATGGACAAATGGGGGCATGTCACCACCTTGCAGGGCTCCGTTCTCTATATAGATGTGGGACCCGCGTCTATAAAACCAGGCATACTCAACCTGTGGCCCTCCAGCTGTTGCAAAACTACAACTCCCAGCATGCCCGAACAGCCTACAGCAGGGCATTGTGGGAGTTGTAGTTTTAAAACAGCTGGAGGGCCGCAGGTTGAGTATGCCTGTATAAGACCATGGGGGCATATCCTAGCGATATGCCCCCATTGTCTATGATGAGACAACCCCTTTAACAGTGGCATCTGTCGCCCATGGACTATTATGCTACCTGTTTAACAGACTTTTATTTTTTTTATACAAGCATACAGATTGAATAGCAGTCTGTTCCGCTGTTCCCTCCAGCAAAAAAACATCCAGCAAAAAAATTGCAACCCCTTTGTATACCATTTATCATATGCTTTCCTGGTACATACAGTGAACGTGCACTAGGAGAAGACCCTTGAAGGGCTTTCTAGGATTTTGGCAGACCTATCCTAAGGATAGGTCATGAATAACTGATTGCAGGGGTCCGACATGCCTGCCGATCAGCAGTTTTTAAGAGGTCGCATTGCTCTGGGGATCACTGCAGCCTCCTCGCAGCTTACCTGGCACAGTGGTGTCCATTGTATAGGGCAGGCATGTCCAAACTCTGGCCCTCCAGGTGTTGCAGAGCTACAACTCCCATCATGCCCTTCTGTAGGTTGTCCAGGAATGATGGGAGTTGTAGTTTTGCAACATCTGGAGGGCCGGAGTTTGGACATGCCTGGTATAGGGGCCGTTCTTGGTGTTGCAGCCCAGGCCCATTCACTTGAGTCTTGAATGGGACTGAGCTGCACCCAGGCCATGTGTCCGACTGCTGTGGCGTCTCTGCCTCTTAAAACACCTGATCGACAGGGGTGCTGGGAGTCGGACCCCCACCGATCTGATATTGACCTATCCTGAGGATAAGCCACCCGTGTTAAAATCCTGGGCAACCCCTTTAACCGTTATGCCATATTGGATGGAATATGATCAGGATCACAGGCCAATCCTTTTTGCCTCTGTTATGTTTTATTTTTAAGACTTATCAGTAGTTTTAAATTGTGGGGTCCATGTACTAGAACTAGTCCTGTACTCCAGCTTTTAGCAAAATATCTGCATCTTTGACAGATGTCCACTACAGTGAGACTCCCGTCCAGTTGAAGTCAGTGGGTGCCACGCCGCCATTACAGGATTTTGATCCTTAGAAAGGTAGAAATTGCCAGCTTGCGGCATATATGCCTGGTATCAGATGGGACTTGTGGCAAACCGTTGCTCCAGGGTAATTGGGAGGAATAAATTGTTCCATCCTTACATAAATTGCCTCATAAATAACACTAGTATAGCGGGTTGAAATGTAGAGGTGCAGTATATAACAGGGATAGTCATACGGTTTTGAGACCAGAATATGAATGCCTAAACATCGGACAATGTAATAGGGTGCTAATGTCTAAATGGACAACCAGACTTTCGAGGATTAGGCATCCCGGTCTATATATAATCTCATCAGCTGCTCTATTTACTTCTATGAGACAGTTGAGTAAGTGTGCACGCTGGGAGTTGTAGTTTTACAGTAGCTGGAGTGCCGAAGGTTGCTGATCTTAGTCTTACAAGAAAGTGTGAGCGCTGGTAATCTGCGGGGTGCTGCATTCTCCTTATAAATTCCTTCAAGGACATCTAAGCTTCACAGTGCGTGATATGCATAGGCTTCTGTTGAAATCCTCCGGCGGTCCATGCACCTAAACAGCTCTGAGCTGCTGTAGGTTTCTGACTTCATTTTCACCAGAAAACTGGCGTAAATGAAGATAAATTTGTCGCGGCAGATGGCCACGCCACCATCCCACCCTTGCCATACCCCCTTTTAGAAAAGTGCCATAAAAACTGCTTTGTGGCTTTTATTTTTTTTAAGTTTTAAACACACCTGTTTTGACTTTTTTCAGCCACTTTTCTGGTGCAGGGAGATAAATCTTCCCCATCTCTAGCAAATCTGATCTGGCATGTTATTTCAGTTTTATCAAGAGATTTGTGGAAAACTGCTGTGCCAGTCCCATCCTTCAGATCTGACGTTTTTTCTTCTCTTTTTCTCTACAGCTTACAGATCAATACAATGGACAGAGCAATAACTTCAATGGTGGAAACTTTGCATATAATCAGACGATGAGTGGGGTAAGCATAAAGCACTCCATAAAAATCGCTTAACCGCTTTCGCCCGCCTGCTAACTATATATGTCCGGGCGCTCCGCATTTATCTCTGCAAGAATGTTTCTGCATGTCCTTGCAGGGGTGTCGGCTGCGCACACGTAGCAGAGCTCTCGATAAATATGTCAGGGACGTCTTTTTTTTACGGTCTCTGCTTTGCCTATCACTGTATATATGGTGTTCAATAAGTGATGTGTAAGCAGATTGGGAAGCTCATGTAATCGGCAGCGCAGGGTGTCTACATGAGCTGCTGAGTCCTAGCAGACACACGATCAGCTCTGCAGCACGGATGTACCGTCTTGTACAACCTCCCTGTTTTTGGGGCTAATATGTCAACCTCAGTCACAGGGGAAATCAGCAATAAAACCAATGTAATGTTAAACGTCGCCAAAATGTCTTGTGTAGGGCACAAAGTGTTAAAAAAAATAAAAAATGGAATCTCCAAGATAAAATAAAGTTAAAAAACCCCATGGCACTGCAGATTTGAGCCCCAGCCCCTATTTGACCATTATGGAAGAGGGGACATAATACGAAAAGAAATATTAAAATATAAATGACCTAAAAATGATGCCCATATATCGCCAAAAAAGGCACAAAAATTATTTGCATAAGCGAATGGGAAAAAAGGTTATAGCATTTAAAGACGCATGTACCTAAAGAAACGGAAAATGCGCCTGGTTCAGGATATAGGTAAAATGGCATGGTTTTGAACTGGTTAAATAACTGGGTTATTTCGTACATGTCCTGCCCATCTGACAGACTCGAGCACACTGATCTCTATGGTTGTGTTCTGTGTCCAAGGGCTAGGAAGCCGTCTTGCATTTAGAAGTGGCGGTGGATCCGCCAAGTTATGTACGCATCCACCAGAAGTGCAGGGCTTTATTAGGACCGGCGTCTAAAATGCGAGCATTAATAAATGTGCCCCTGAATCTGTATGGGGATGAATGATCGTAATGGTGATCTTTCATCCCCACACATAGGAAATAATTGCTGCTGTAAATGCAACTGGACACTCGGGGACAAACTGTTCCTGATCATTGCCCTGTGCATCCGCCCATGTAAATAGGCCCTAAGGTTAGGGTGTCATTGGTTCACCTACAAGGCACAGTAAAGGCATGGCATTTCTGTGATTCACAAGAATACCATCCGTGCTGGAGTACTTGTGCTGGCCGTGCAACGACGAAGCTAAAATTATACACAACTGAAGATGAAAGGGGTCCTAAAGGATTAGAAATGGCCTCTTTCTTCTAGCGACAGTGCCACACCTCTCCACGGTTTGTTGTGTTGCAGCTCAACTCTAATCACGTCAGTGGAGCAGAACTGCAATACCAGACACGACCCATGTAGCGGTGTGGTGCTGTAAGCGCTCACTTTGTTTTACAGCCAGGACGCCCCATGCCTGGATATCCCAGCTCTCCCCTGCCTGGAAATCCCACGCCACCCATGACTCCAGGAAGCAGTGCTCCACCCTATATGTCACCAGGTCAAGACGTCAAGTCCCCATTTCTGCCTGATATCAAACCGACACACAACTCTCTGCACCAGTCTCCCACGGGTAAGTCTTAGAAAAAAAATCTAGACACTACTATGGGCAACTAAGATGGAGAACGATGTAACGTTGCTATGAATCTTTGCCCTTAGGTGCCTCCAATGATGAGCTGAGGCTGACCTTCCCGGTACGGGATGGGATTGTCCTTGAACCCTTCAGATTGCAGCACAACCTGGCGGTCAGTAACCATGTATATCACCTGCGGGAGTCGGTGTATAAGACGCTTATGATGAGGTATGCTCACGTCGGGGTTCTTCCCATGCAGTACGGTGGATGTGAGTTATTGTGCGATTCACACTCTTTCTCTCTCGTTCACAGGCCTGATCTTGAGCTGCAGTTTAAATGTTACCACCATGAAGATCGACAGATGAACACCAATTGGCCTTGTTCTGTACAAGTCAGCGTGAACTCTACACCACTGAGTATTGAGCGGGGGGACAACAAAACTTCCCATAAACCTCTCTACCTGAAGCAGGTGTGCCAGCCTGGCCGGAACAGCATCCAGATCACTGTCAGCGCCTGCTGCTGTGTAAGTACCGCATGAGGAGCCCCAGTGAAATCTCACGTTTGGCCTCTTGGGGACACCAGAAATGATTAGCTGACTCCAAGCCTATACTAAGCCTAATTTCATACGTGCGTGTTCAGTCCAGGAAACGTGGTGGCTGCATCTCCTGGACTGAAAGCTGCTCCTTTTAACCTGAACTGATTCTGTCAGTTCGTGCCCGGCTGCGGGTCTACTTTAGTGTACTCACATAATGCCGTGAGTACAGTACAGTAGACCCGCAGTCGGGCAGGAACTCACTGTATCCTAAATCATTACGGTGCTGTGAGTTCAGGTTAGAAGATGCAGTGTTCAGGCCGGGAAATGCAGCCACCACACGGTGAAACTGGTCTAACAGGTCAATTGGCTTCTTTAAAAAAAGATTGCTCTTAAAGTTCTCCCACTCATTAAACTATCCCGTGTACTTTAAATTTCATCACCGTAATCATTTTGTTCTCCTGGGAGATAAGCTGCCGCCAGAGATGTCTGGCTTAAGGGTCGGACCACAATAGAGAATCCTGGCTGCTTTCTTTGGGAACTGGTGCTACTGGTGCCATGGGTTGTGTCTGGTATTGCTTCTCACCCCCATTGTAGTGTATAAGGCTGAGCTGCAATAACACACACATCCCATGGACAGGTGTGGCGCTGTTGTCCCCAAACACTTTGTGTACCTCTTCTTAGCACCTCTTTTGCCAGCAATGATTAAAGTGTATCCTGCATGGATAAACTTATGTAGGCAAATTATGCAAACCATTAGAAAACGTGGTGTGGTGTTTAACAAGCAGGATATGCTCAACCCATATGCAGTTGTGCATGTATATAGGGGAGCACATCCTGCACTTGTAGTCCGTTGCTAGGGGCAATCAACAGCAAAAAATGCATACAATGGAAGATGCCAGCATTGGACTACAAGTACCACAATAACCATCCTACATACGATAACGATAATGTGGATGTGGAAAACAATCAAAAACATAACCATAGCAAAGGCAAGTGCACTCTGCGGCAATACTAAACCCGCACACTGATGTTAAAATTGAGAGGTTAGTTTGACACATCCTACTAGGAGGACATGTCTTAAGCTCGGACACCACGCCAAGGTCTCTCAAGTAGCCCGAGACCCTACCACTCAACCTACCTGTGCCGTATGGGCGATACCAGGGGCCGTTGGGCATTACGGGAGCGTAAGGCCTGACTCACAAACAGCTCACCAGTGACCTCCAGCATGTAACCATGCTTGCAATGGGAGGTGCCTGTGAGCCCCACCCGAGACCAGCTGATATGGCCCAGAGCCTACAAGGTGCACCTGAATGTAGCCTGTAGATGAAAAGCAGGCACATTTAAATTGGAGTTTATACACCTCCAAACATATATTATACAAACCATTAGAAAACGTGGTGTGGTGTTTAACAAGCAGGATATGCTCAACCCATATGCAATTGTGCATGTATATAGGGGAGCACATCCTGCACTTGTAGTCCGTTGCTAGGGGCAATCAACAGCAAAAAATGCATACAATGGAAGATGCCAGCAACGGACTACAAGTACCACAATAACCATCCTACATACGATGACGATAATGTGGAGAACAATCAAAAACATAACCATAGCAAAGGCAGGTCCACTCTGCGGCAATACTAAACCCTCACACTGATGTTAAAATTGAGAGGTTAGTTTGACACATCCTACTAAGAGGACATGTCTTAAGCTCGGACACCACGCCAAGGTCTCTCAAGTAGCCCGAGACCCTACCACTCAGGCAAATTATGCCCAATTCCAGCCACTGCAGTCTGCGATATGACTTCAACGGCTGCACTTGCACGACCAGGGAAGTAAAACGTGTCCATACGCTTGAATTCAGCAGACACTCCAGTCATGTGCGCTCTTAGATTGGGGTCTTCTGGGGCCAAAGGGGTTATCCAGGATTTTTCTATTGATGGCTTATCCTCAAAATAGGCGTTCAATATCAGATTGGTGGAGATTCTGCATCGTGCCAATCGGCTGTTTCGAAGTTAGGCTACTTTCACACTTGCGTTTGGTGCGGATCTGTCATGGTTCTGCACAGACGGATCCATTCAGATAATACAACCGTCTGCATCCGTTCAGAACGGATCCGTTTGTATTATCTGTAACATAGCCGAGACGGGTCTGTCTTGAACACCATTGAAAGTCAATGGAGGACAGGATCCGTTTTTTAGTGTCATAGAAAACGGATCCGTCCCCGTTGACTTACATTGTGTCAGGACAGATCCGTTTGGCTCAGTTTCGTCAGACAGACACCAAAACGCTGCAGGCAGCGTTTTGGTGTCCGCCTTCACCCTAGGTACACACCTAAGCGTTTTACAGCGCGTTCAAACGCGCTGTAAAACGCACAACATGTGAAAAGCCATGCTTCCCTATGGGCATGGTTCACATTTGGGCGTTTTACAGCGCGTTTGAACGCGCTATAAAACGCCCCACGGCCAAACAAGTACATGAGCTTCTTTGGGGCGTTTTAATGCGCCTATGGACAATGATGCCATAGGGGAGAATCACTGAATCGTGCGTATGACGCGCGTTTCTTAGTTACAAAAACGTGCGTAAACGCGCGTCATACGCGCGATTCAGAAACTCCTAGGTGTGTTCCCAGCCTCAAAGTGGAATGGAGGCAAACTGATGCATTCTGAGCGGATCCTTTTCATTTAGAATGAATTGGGGCAAAACTGATCAGTTTTGGACCGCTTGTGAGGGCCCTGAACGGATCTCCCAAACGGAAAGCCAAAACGCCAGTGTGAAAGTAGCCTTGGTGCCCAAAGTCCACGCCAGAAGTATACAGCTCCATCACGTCAATGAGTGCAGCGCTGCTTTGTCCACTACACAGTGGACGGAAATTTAAAGGTAATTGTCTGTTTTGCTGGACTTGTGTACTCATGTGATAATTGGATTGACGCCTTCAAAACCATTCATAGCTGCTGGACACACTCTAGACTCTAACAAAGTGAAAAGTTTCACCGGCCCACTCCCATAATTAAAGGATTATACTGCAAACTGAAAATTACGAAGAGTTCAAGAGGTTTGACAACAATAAGAAAGTGGTTTGCCTACTCGTTGCGACTTCTCAGGCACGGTCGTCATCGCGAACATGGCTCCGTGCCTGCTTGAAGCATGTCTCAACTTGTCGCCACTGGTTTTCTTTCCCATGAACAAGATGCTAGGTTAAGGAATGATGCGTTGATTTTACTAGTCGGGAGAAAATCACTGGTGACATCTGGTCTGTGCTGGTTGATGGGACCCTGAAAACGCCCATCTCTGCTTCCTGGACAAAATGGAAGTGAGAGGGATGTAGATAGATATTGTTTGCATAGTTTCTGAGTGTTAATATAACTTTATCTGTCTGTTCCTTACAGTCTCATCTGTTTGTTCTCCAACTGGTTCACCGACCATCTGTAAGATCTGTCCTCCAGGGTCTGATAAAGAAGAGGCTGCTCCCTGCAGAACATTGCATCACGAAAAGTAATATCATTGCTCCAGATACTGCTTTTCTTATTACCCTTCACGCCTCTTTCCCATTCTTTCCTTTCCTGTTTTCTCCAGTATAATTGCCTCTTTGCTCATATTCTATCTAATTTTTTTTTCACAGTTAAAAGAAACTTCAGCAATGGCAGCATCCCCGGGACTCCTGGGCCTAATGGGGAGGATGGTGTGGAGCAGACGGCTATCAAGGTGTCCCTGAAATGTCCAATCACCTTCCGAAGAATTCAACTCCCTGCCAGGGGCCATGATTGTAGACACATCCAGGTAATAAAGGGTTGACCACCTGAGCCCTGTTTTTCCAAGTGCCTCATTTCTTTGCACGTAGCATTCAGATTTCTTTTTTTTTTTTTTTTTCCTCCAGCAAATTTCATGCCACAAACTCAAACATAAAATTCCAGAAGCCAGTCTACTCTTATTGTAGGAGGTTGTTCGTCTAAGCCAGGGATGCCCAACCTGCGGCCCTCCAGCTGTTGCAAAACTACAACTTCCAGCATGCCCATATAGCTTTAGGCTGTGGAGGCATGCTGGGAATTGTAGTTTTGCAACAGCTGGAGGGCTGCAGGTTGGGCATCCCTGGTCTATACAGTGCTGCACTTTGCCTTTTCTGGCTATGTATGATAGTGTAGCTCAGGGATGGGCAAACTGCGGCTCTCCAGCTGTTGCAAAACTACAACTCCCAGCATGCCCTGTCTGGCTACAGCTATCAGCCTACAGCAGGGCATAGTGGGAGTTGTAGGTTTACAACAGCTGGAGAGCCGCAGTTTGCTCATCCCTGGTCTAGCTATAGCTAGTTAGACATATTCACAAACTCATTAAGACGGTCGTATGTTTGGAAGAAAAGATGCGGACAGCACACGGAGTGCTGTCTGCATCTTTTGGGGCCCCATAGAAGTGAATGGGTCCGCATCTCATCCGCAAAATTGCGGATCAGATGCAGAAAGCAACACGGCCGTCTGAATGAGCCCTAATCTTGTACACACAGGGACAAAATTGTTGGAACCCTTCTGTTAAAGAGAGAAAAACCCACAATGGTCGCTGAAATAACTTGAAACTTAGAAAAGCAATGATAAATAGAAATGACTAAAAATCGGCTAATGAAATTCAGACATTGCTTTTGAGTTGTGGTTCAACAAAATCCATTAATAAAAACAGAACAAACTAAAGAAATTGGCCTAGACAAAAATGATGATACCCATGGAAAAGATTGAAAATAATTGACCATAGGGACCTGGTAATAAGGCGTGTCCTGTAATGGGCATCACAGATGTCTTCAAACTTGTAATCCGTCGGTCTGCCTGAGAAGTAGTCACTGTGCGGTTTGGTATGATGGTGGATACCACAATGAACATTACTTCTGGGAGAATAGCCTTTGGATAGATGAGATAAAACTGGAGCATTTTGGCAAGTCACACCAGCTCTATGTTCAGATGCAAAAATGCAGCATACAAAGAAAAGAACGTTGTACCTCCTGTGAAGCATGGAGGAGGCTCGGTTATGTTTTGGGGCTGCTTTGCTGCATCTAGCACAGGGTGTCTTGAGTCTCCGCAGGGTACAATGAAATCTCAAGACTATGAAGGCATTCTGGAGCGAAATGTGCTGCCCAGCGTCAGAAAGCTTGGTCTTGGTCGCAGATCAACTGGATAATGACCCAAAAAACTCAACTATAAACATCCAAGAACCAGAGTATTTTAAAGTTGCCTTCTATGATCCCTGATCTAAATCCTATTGGACATCTGGAGCTGAAACATGCAGTCTGGAGAATGCATCCTTCAATCCTGAGAGGAGCGGCCAAAATACTTGTGGACAGGTGCAGAAGTCTCGTTGAGTGTTACAGAAATCGCTCGATTCCCTAAAAAGGTTGTGCAACAAAATATTAAAGGGGGTTATCCCTTTTTTACATTAATCATATAGTACATGACATCTCTTTCTAACAAAAGTTAGATCCAGCCCTGTACCTCACATGGGTCCAGAGATCTCCCCATTTTATTGCTCTGTTAGATTTATATCCAGCTGACAGCTCAGGGGAGTGTCTTCTCTTCTGCAGCTCAGGGGGCGTGTCCATGATCTGCCTATCACAGCTCAGGATGAAACTGAGCATGTGCGACCATCTTAGTGAGCAGATCACTGAAATAAGAAAAAAAAACAGCAGGTGACGCCATACAGATATATTTTATTGAATAACTCTGTGGCTATACTAAGCTTTTAACTAGATGCGATTACAAAAGTATTCAGATCCAGATGCTAGTTTAAAGAGGACCTTTCATCACTTCTAAAGATATAAACCAAGTATGCTCACATGTAGAGCGGCGCCCAGGGATCTCCCTGCACTTACTATTATCCCTGGGCGCCGCTCCGTTCTCCCGGTATAGGCTCCGGTCTCTGTGCTCACAAAGTTATAGTAGGCGGGGACTTGGTTATAGTAGGCGGAGCCTGCCCTTTATCTCCTTCTCCCAGGCTGTAGCGCTGGCCAATCGCAGCGCAGAGCTCATAGCCTGGGAGGTTTTTTTCTCCCAGGCTATGAGCTCTGCGCTGCGACTGGCCAGCGCTACAGCCGGGGAGAAGGAGATGAAGGGCAGGCTCCTCGCCCCTACTATAACTTTGTGAGCACAGATACCGGAGCCTATACCGGAGAACGGAGCGGCGCCCAGGGATAATAGTAAGTGCAGGGAGATCCCTGGGCGCCGCTCTACATGTGAGCATCGTTAGTTAATATCTTTAGAAGTGATGAAAGGTCCTCTTTAAGTTAGGGGTATTATCATTTTTGTCCAGGCCAATTTCATTAGTTTGTTTTATAAATTATTCTGTTGAACCACTATTCAAAAGCAATGTAATTTTTATTTTATTTTTTGTAAAAATTTATTACTTTTGTCAGTTTCAAGTTATTTCAGTGACCATTGTGGGGTTTTTCTTTAACTGAAGGGAACCAACAGTTTTGTCCACGTGTGTTTGCGGTTAAAAGGGTTTGGGGGCCACTACCTCTGGAGTTTTGGACAGTGCCAGATCTTATGCAGCAAAGATCCAGGGTGCATTTTACATCGGGGACAGAACTGGGAGCTCCTGGTTTTAGTATTGTGCATGAATGCTGCAGTTCGGTGCACCCTATATAACATGAGGCATGCAATGTGCCTTACTGCGTGCCAGTGTGGGTGCTGACATTTTAGTGATGCTCAAGAAGCCCTCAGGAGATGGAAATTGAATCTCGAAATTTTAGCAGGAGACTTTGGTATATGAATTAAATTGGACCTGACGCTGTGTCATAGGCTTATTAGTTACTGCCAGCACTTGGGTTCGAGGTTCAACACCACGTACATGACGAGGTTGAAGATATCGGTAATACATGTTTGGAACTGATCAGACTGTATAACCCCACTCGTTGTAGATGTCTTATTCCGGCCTGTTTTCTCTGCAGTGCTTTGATCTGGAATCGTACCTGCAGCTGAACTGTGAACGTGGGACCTGGAGATGCCCTGTGTGCAAGTAAGTGTCAGACATGGCTCCTTCTTCCATATTGACCTTTTAGAGACTTTTTTCTATTCTATGTGACCATTTTTTAAAAGCTCCTTTTCGCGCAACTGATGACTGACTGACTGGTGCTTGGAAAAGTTGTTTGCAAGGATCTGATGGACCTCTCCCTCCTGAGAATTCTTGAAGCCCATGGGCAGGCGTGTCCTCCAGCCATGTGAAGATCGTCATTGTTGCTGGAAGCTGTTCTAGCAAGCAATGCCTTAGGTTAAATGCATGTATGCGGGTTTGCACGTGGATTTCGCAGCCCAGATTTCCCATTTATGCATTCGCCATATGCAAAGGGTGAATCACAAAATGAAAATCCGCAGAAAGTAATGGCATGCTGTCCATTTTGAAATCCACACTGCAGGTCAATTTACACATGGACAAATACTATTCCGACTGCTTAAACTAGAAAATAATGGAGATAATTGGTCAATGTGAACATTCCTTAAAGGGGTTCAGGTGATGACGTCACATTAGGATAGGTCACCTGGCGTCCCTGCGGTCACTTCATTGGGACCAGTGCTGCAGTTACCAGCTCTGTCCTCTACACAATGGCTGAAGCTGTGCACTTACAGCGCCAGAACTAGTTGGTCAGTGACTTGTTGGCCCCCTTTCATAGGGATAGGTCATGAATTGTTCAATCCTACGGTAATTCTGTCCCCAAATAATAAAGAGCGTCTATATGATGTTCATAGTTATGTGCTTCAGTGGGCTCTGTTGCCATTCAAAAGCATGGTTGGGGGTCACAAGGTAGCATGTGATAAGGAAAGTTTTAGTAAGGATGCTATGCTAGCATTGCTCAATGAGCTACTATCTAATTTTTTATTTTATTTAGCTCATCCATAACTGCTAAAACATGGCTAAAGTGAAAAGCGCATGCTGATAAGAATTGCATGTAGTTTACGGTTGCAGTACCTACTAACAAACAGCAGATGGTGCTAGATCTCCATGGATATCACTGCAGGCAGTGACTGGCACATAATAACATTTATTTATATAGCGCCACCATATTCTGCAGCGCTTTACAAATTCATAGGGTTCATGTACAAAACAAAAGTTACCGGCTAATATACAACTAAAACACTAGGAGTGGGGGCCCTACTCGCAAGAGCTTAGAATCTATGAGGAAGTGGGGGTGACACAGAAGGTAGTTCATTGTGATAAGTAGGATTCAAGCCATTATAGAACTGATAGGAGTGGTGCTGGACGATCTTCTTCGGGTTTGGGACTACTAGATGATCGAGTTTAGGCCAGAGGAGTTGATGGGGGAGAAGTTTAGTCGGGGGGGAAAAGTTATTTTGGGTAGATTGATGTGTTTTTAAGGCACATTTGAAGGTGGAGAAGTTGTGAACTGACCTAATATTCCGGGGCAGGGTATTCCAGTGAGTAGGTGCAGTTCGAGAAAAGTCTTGAAGACTGGAGTAAGAGGGACGGATTATGGAGGTTAAAAATATTGGGTCATTAACAGAACGGAGAGCGCAAGTAAGGGTGGTAGATGGAAATGAGGGAGGAGATGTATGGAGGTGCAGCACTGTGGATAGCACGAGTAGGGTGGTAGATGGAAATGAGGGAGGAGATGTATGGAGGTGCAGCACTGTGGAGAGTACGAGTAATGTGGTAGATGGAAATGAGGGAGGAGATGTATGGAGGTGCGGCACTGTGGAGAGCACAAGTAATGTGGTAGATGGAAATGAGGGAGGAGATGTATGGAGGTGCAGCACTGTGGAGAGTACGAGTAATGTGGTAGATGGAAATGAGGGAGGAGATGTATGGAGGTGCGGCACTGTGGAGAGCACGAGTAATGTGGTAGATGGAAATGAGGGAGGAGATGTATGGAGGTGCAGCACTGTGGAGAGCAGGAGTAATGTGGTAGATGGAAATGAGGGAGGAGATGTATGGAGGTGTAGCACTGTGGGGAGCTTTGTGGGTGAGAAGTTTGAACTGTATTCTGTGGTGGATGGACAACCAGTGAAGTGACTGGCACAGACTAGTAGCATCAGTGTAGCGGTTGGATGGATAGATGGCACATAGCTTACCATTGATTACAAGTCATTGCCATTATCTCGCGCTGTAAAGCAATATCCTGAGATACTATTCTATTGCTGGAAAATGTTTATGAATGACGAATATTCTTTTCTTTGTTTTGCAGTAAAACCGCCCTATTAGAGGGCTTGGAAGTTGATCAGTACATGCTGGGAACCTTGCTGTATATCCAGAAGTGAGTATTACTGGAGTATAGTACATGTGGTCATGATCGCCTATGGTTATGTCTCATAGAATCTCGTTTGTAACCTGTTTTTATATCTAATTTCAATGAATTCTGGGCTTTTCATACATTGTGTTCTGTTCTCTAGCTCTGATTATGAAGAGATTACTATTGATCCCTCCTGTTGCTGGAAGCCGGTCCCCGTGAAGCCAGACACCCACGTGAAGGAAGAAGCAGATGGACCAGTACTGAAGCGTTGTCGGAGCCTGAGCCCAGCACACATGGTTATGCCAAATGTTATGGAAATGATCGCTGCACTGGGACCAAATTCTTCTCCCTTCAATAGTATGCAGTCAGGTGGCGGTGTGCGAACGGACTACAGCGGCCAACAGGGTGAGTAGATAGATACGGTGGGATCACTTACATGATTTAATGTAAAAAATGAAAATTTGCTATCATAGTACATGACTATCTCTTTCTAACAAGCTTAGAACCCTGTACCTCACATGGATCCAGAGCTCTCCCCATTTCAAGCTGGCAGTTTTAGGGGGTGTGTCCTTTCTACTGTAGCTGTTGGTAGTTGAAGGATGGAACCGAGCATACATTTCCATCTCAGTGAGATGGACAGAGAAATTAGAATTTGGGCAAACAGCAGTTGGCGCTATAAAGATACATTTTAGTGAATAACTAATTTTCAATTACAAAAGTCTTTAGATCCAGGTGCCAGTATGAAAAATGTAGATTATTTTTTGTGGGACAACCCCTTTTGATAAAGTTAATACAAGGCACTTACTAATGTATTGTGATTGTCCATATTGCCTCCTTTGCTGGCTGGATTCATTTTTCTATTACATTATACACTGCTCGTATCCAGGTGTTATGACCACCCTGCAATCCATCAGAAGTGTCCGTGCTTGCACACTATAAGACATGGCAGTAACCTATGCGCATTCCCATGGTCTCTGCCTTCAGAGAGGTTGGTGCTTTTTCCTACAGAGTGCAAGCATGACCACTCCGGTTGGATTGCAGGGTGGTCATAACACCTGGAAACGAGCAGTGTATAATGTGATAGAAAAACGAATCCAGCAAGCAAAGGAGGCAATATGGACAATCACAGTACATTAGTAAGTGCCTTGTATTAACTTTCTCTACATGATGCCATTTGCTGAAGTGAGACGACCTTTTTAGAGCACTATTCTTGAACATATTTTATAACTTTGCTATGTTCATACCAGATTCAAGTCTATAGGAATGAGCCATCCCATTGAAGTGAATGGGACGGCTTCTTGTAATTACACCTGCTCACATCTGCGCTGTCGACAGCGAGCAGGTAAACAATGAAGAGATGGAGGTGCTGGCAAAGCGCGCCTTCTCTTCAACTAGCTGATAGACAGGAGTGCTGGGTGTCGGACCCTCGCCGATCTGATATTAATGACCTAACCTGAGGATAGATTATCAAAAAAAAAAAATGACTTGGACGACCCCTTTAACCCCTTCCCGACCAGCACTGTAATAGTACAGCGCTGGGCAAGTCTTTAAACATGGCGCACTCTCCTTACCTCTGCAGGCGCCATAGCCGCAGGTGGCCGCCTGCTTCTTATAGCAGACACCCACGGCTCCTGTCCGCAACCAGCAGTAATGCCGATCGTGGACATTTAACCCCTCAGATGCTGTGGTCAATCCTGACCATGGCACCTGAACGCGCTGAAAACTGAAAGCGCGCGCTTTCTGTAGTGCTCCGGCTACCCCGTGTGTAAATGACAGGAGGCTGCTGCATAGTATTTCCTATTAAGCCCTTGCCTGTAATGGGGCTCCATAGGAAAGTAGTAAAATCATCATAGACTCCAATGCAAGTGCATTGGAGTCTATGATAACAGCAATCAGATGATTGATTGTTATAGTTCCCTATGGGAACTATAAAAAGTGTAAAAAAAAAAAAAAAAACTAGAATTCAAATTACCCCCCTTTTCCCAAAAGAAAAATAAAAGGATTAAAAAAATACACATCATGGGTGCGAAAACGCCCATAGTATAAAAATTCCCCATACGGCAAACAGCAAAACGGGGAAAAAAGCGTCCAAATGGCCGATTTGCCTTTTTTGGTAGCTTCATTTTCTACAAAAAAAAAATAAAATAAAAAGTGATCAGAAAGTCATACACAACCCGGAATGGTATCAATGAAAAGTTCAGATCGACCCTGCAAAAAATGAGCCCCTATACAACTCCGTACACATAATTACAAAAATGTTAGAGGTCAAAATATGTTCATATTCATTTTTTTATCGCTATCCAAAACGCAAGAAAAACTATAGATATAAGGTATCGATGGATTCGTGCTGACCTGTAGAATAAAAGTAACTGGTCAGTTTAATCACACATCGAACGTCGTAAATAAAACTGTAAAACTGGTGTTTTTGTTTGTTTGTTTTTTGTTTTTGTTTTTTTGCAATTTCGCCCCATTTGGAATTTTTTTTTCCCACTACGTCATATGCAGTATTAAATGGTGGCACTGGCAAGTACAACTTGTTCCGCAGAAAACGCAAAAAAAACTAAAAAAAAAACTCTGGGGGTGAAAGGGTTAATAAACCAATTATTTCTACAAATTGAGATGTTACTTTTTTGCTGGATGTTTCCTGTATGATTAGAGCTTGTGTCTACACATCTTCTAAAGAGGTATTACCATCTGGGACATTTATGGCATATCACAAGGATACACCGTTACTTTCCTATAAGGGCAGATCCCATCTCTGGACTGGTGCACCAGAGTAAGGGCTCATTCAGACGGCCATCAGCATGTCCACAAAAAAACGGATTGCATTCCGTTTTTTTGCTGAGCCATGGACTTCAATAGGGCCATGTCCTGATTTCCACTGACAAAGGGCCCCATAGAAGTGAATGGGACTTCACATCCGCAAAAAAAACAGATCCGCATTTTTGCGGACAGCATACGGTCGTCTGAATGAGCCCTAAAGGAACGCATGCTGCACATGCATAGCTTGCCCTCCATTCACTACTATGGGGACTTCCAAAAGTGATTCTTCAGCTATTTTCAGTAGTCCTGTAGCAGTGAATAGAGAGAACCAGAGGTGGGACCCGCACCTATCTGCTAATTATGGCGCATCCTAGCGCTATGCCATACATTTCCCAGATGGGACAAGCACTTTAACTTCCCCATTGATTTTAATGGGATTTTACTGGCAAATGCCAAAAGAAGGGGAACATGTTGTCCTCTGTTCCACCAGGTCCTGCTATTTTATCCACACAGTGTTTGTAGTTCTTCATTGCAGAGTAGCGGGTACTCCTGACAGCCTACATACAGCCTCTGTGCCCCTTCTGCCATGTGTGATATTAGTTTTTTGGAGCATGTTTTGAGGCAGATTTCCCTTCAGTGGATCCAGCAGGAACGAGAATTGTATAAATCCTTCCTTTTAGGCCTCGTGCACACGACCGTTGGTGTTTTGCGGTCCGCAAAACACGGAAGCTGCTCCGCGAAATTGTGGAACGGAATGCGGCCCATTGTAGAAATACCTTTTCTTGTCCGCAAAACGGACAAGAATAGGACATGTTCGTTTTTTTTTTTGCGTGGGGCACGTAACAGAGCAACGGCAACAGCAGCGGCCCCATTGAAGTGTGTGGTTCCGCGCCCGAGACGCAAAACATGCGGCTCGGACGCGGACCACAACAACGGCCGTGTGCATGAGGCCTTATATTTCCAAATCGTTTTGAATCCACTTTTGGGTTTGGCTGAAAAAACCTGAAGGAAAATCTGCATCAAAAACTGTGTGTGAACCTAGTCTGAGGTGGAAACCCCATCTTTACTAGTACTGCTCACACTGCCATTGGGCTTGTCACAGTAGATCTGTAAAAGTCCAGTTCAGGAAAGATCTGTCATGTGTCTTATCTCCAACAACTCGTCTGTGCGAGAGGACTGCGGTTTGAAGCGTCCCTCATCTCGCATTGGACGTGGAGAGAAGCAGGGGGCACACTGGGCAGTACGTGGTTGAGACCACCATATGAGGCTCAGTTTTATGCATGGGTCCTATTCTGGTTGATGGGACCTCTCCTGGAGATCCTGCGCTGCGTGCTGCCGGTGTCTCTCCACCCTTCACGTCAGATCGATCAGGAAAATGGAATTATAGCGCCATTTTCTTCCCCTGCATGTAAACTATCAGTGCACCATGAAGTAACTGCAAGCGGAGATCTTGAACATTGTGGAAGGTGGCAGATCGTTTCTGTATTCAGTGACTAGACTTCACAGGAAACAACTGAGAAATCCAATCACCGTGCATTCCTTTATCCCTTCTAGGCCCAACTTTCCAGAATCAAGGGGGATTTCCTGAAGGCGGCTTCCCGTCCTCTAACCCCAGCACGCCCACAATGAATGACTTCACCCCGAATGGTCCGCCGCCCATCTCCTATCAGTCTGACATTCCAAACCAGATGATGAACCAGGAAAAGAGCGGAGGTCCACCCTTAACTGGGCAGGTAAGGAATACATTGCTAGCGTGACATTTAAAAGCGGGGCATGGGGACAGGTTGCTGCGTCCCATACAAGACGCTGTGACTGTCCCAGAGTTATGTCTCATGCACACGGCCGTAAGTGAATTATTGCGGATCCGCAAAACCCAGGCCGAGTGCATGCTGCCGATTTTATTTATTTTTTTCATACTACTAGAAACATCCTGTCCTTGTCTGCAAAACGGACAAGAATAGGACACGTTCTATGCTTTTTGGACTGGCATACGGATGTGGACAGTGTACTGTCTGCTTCTTTTGACGCCCCATTGAAATGAATGGGTCCACATTCAATGCGCAAAAAAATGCGGATCGGATGCGGACAAACGATAGCTGTGCACGTCACGTGAGCCCTTATTGCCAGCGCCGGAATACCCATCTGGGCTCCTCCACTATTACCTAGTGACCATTCATATTGGAGGCAGGGGGTGTAATGCTGTGTATCTCTCAGTGCCAATTATTTTTGCACTTGGTATATTTGCAGGTCCCTCCTACAGGGCGGATAGACGCATCACACAATCCCTCCCAGTCACTTCATACCGCCAACCTCAACAGTCAGTCCCCGCAGCAGCTTCACCATCGGAACCAGCAGCGGCAGACATTGGCTCAGCCTGGCAGCGATCTGTCTTTTAATCCTTCAGTGGGGATCCCAGCTGGAGGCGATGTGAGCGAACCCTCCCTTGATGTAAGAGATTTTTTTCTTCCACATTAAATTTCTTTTTCTTTTTATTGTCAATCTACCGCGTGTTCCAATACGCCCATCCTCTCTGCTTTCCAGCTTCTCCCCGAACTGACAAATCCGGACGAGCTGCTCTCCTACCTTGGACCTCCGGACCTTCCAAGCAGCGGCAACGATGACCTCCTGTCCTTGTTCGAGAATAACTGATTCAAGATTTTATTTGAAGTTTTTTTTTTTATTTTATTATTTCTTCCTCGTGCCCAAGTTTTAACAAAACGGATGACTGGGAGCAGTGCTGAGCACAAGACTTGATCTGGATCCGGACAGTTCACCTCCACAGATGAACACAGACTCTCCAGATCATTGCACTATTGTAAACCTGCAGCGCTGCCCCGGAGGATTTAAGAGACTCTCTGCGGATTAGGAATACGTAAACTTTTGTGAATAGAAATTGTCGACTATGTTATCTGCAGATCTCCATTTCAAAGAAACCAGCAATGTTCCTCTTTGTTAATACCTCCGCTACCAGGCAAAGGTGCCACGTGCCGGCTGACTTGTGTACATGCCCTTTTTTTCTTTTCGCCACAAAGCACCAGCCTGAGAGTTTGTTGCAGGGCCGGTAGCCCATTTTATTATAGGGGGACCCCAGTCCGTGGGCGATGGAAGCTAAGAGCACAACGCAGGTGTGTGTACTAGTCTACACACTACCTCTTCGTCGGGCCCCCCCCCCCCCCCCTCTTTTTGTAATGTAAAGATACATACATTGCTTGTGTGTGTGTGTATACATGTATAATATTGCTGGTCCATAAGTCATAACTCATTCCTTTTTGTGGGGCGGGAGGGTGGTTTGGTTTTAAAGGACACTGTAAGATCCTGGTGCCACACTTCATTATATTTCCTACCGTCTCAGCCATAGCCTGAGGTGACTTTGCTACGTATATCTATCTTATTATACAGGAGCTGACCCCCTGTAGTAACGTGTCCTTGTCGTTGTATGTTATTTCCGATATTAAAGCTTCAGTAGCCCGGGCAGCGCCACCCACTGTACATGCAATAAACAAGGGCCTGCAGCCTTGCAACACCTGCATTATTCGCTCTGCAGCAGAGCGGGAATCTGTGTACAGTATATAAATATATATATTTATATATATGTTTTGTGTGATAATATCACATGACCGCGGGAAGGATGCAGCATGTACATACATTTCTTACATTTAGCCGTCGCCTGCACAGTGGGGAGGGGGTAGTCCCCTTGGAGATCGAGGCGTCATGTACAAGATGTTCAGATTTTAGCGATTCGTCAGCCAGCCTTAGGCTTTGAAGGGATGAATTTTCATGCAACCTGATGTAGCTAATAAAACGGCTGCCCCCCTCCCATCCAACTGTGCAATAGGGCATGAGCGCACTGCAGACAAATGGTCAGTGATTTGCATAGACCATCTACGATGCTGCCGAGACCCACGCCGATTAGCCATAGCTGTTTTTATTTATTGTTCTAGATTATTTCTGGACTTTTTGTTTCTGGATTTCTAAAAAGTAAAAATCCTGCAAATTGTTTTTAAATAAGCCATGAAGGAGTTTGAGCGAGGTATGGCGACGAAGCGGGGGGAGAAAAAAAAAAAAAAAGGGACCACCAGTTAATAAAGTCGGCAGCCTCCGCTACTGAAGTGCAGATTTATTGCAAAGCCAAAAAACCAGATAACTCTTTCCAGACATGGGAAAACAGGCCAGGGATATATCCTGCTGGTGAGTGTGGTTAAATGTCGGGTTCCTATTTAAATATCTAGGGTTTGTGCTACGTGCTGGAAAAATGTGCGTTTTGCATAAATAAAAAAAATATATAAATCTCTATATATTGAAACCATGGCGTCACGTGGTTTGTGCGTGTATGTAGATAATAGATACGACATAGATGGATAGGGACGTTCACAGGTGAACAGATGTCGACTAGGATTAGGAGTCCACCGAAGATCCGAAACTTTATTTATTTTTTTGCTGCCTCTCTCCGGTAACCTGTTCCATGATTTATGAGATAAATGGAAAATTGGGTCATAAAAGAATGGCCATTCCAAACAGGAATTGTAGAAGTGCCCTGCGCACTATAGGGCCTACTACTGGACCGCACTTTGGACCAGATTGAATAATGGTTTTGAGCTTAGACTTTGCCTAAAAAGTTGCACAGTTTTGGTGCAGTTTGGTACATCTAGGCCTGTGATGGCTATCCTCCGGCACTCCAGCTGTGTTAAAACTAAGACTCCAAAGATATACATTTGCTTGGCTGCTCTCAGAACTTCATAGGAATTAAGCCCTATTCACATGTCCGCACTCGTTCCGCAAATTTGCGGAACGGGTGCGGACCCATTCATTTTTGAATGGGGACGTGATGGATGCGGAGAGCACACACTGTGCTCTCCGCATTTGTGGAGCGCACCGCCGATCTTCTGGACGGCGGCTCCGCAAAAAAGTAGAGCATGTCCTATTCTTGCCCGCAATTGCGGACAAGTATAGGCATCTCTATAGGGCTGGTGGCAAGGTGTTTTGTGGATCCGCAAAACACAACGGACGTGTGAATAAGGCCTTAATAGAGCAGGGATCAGGAACCTCCGGCACTCCAGCTGTCCAGAAACTACAATTCCCAGAGTGCTTCATTCACTTCTATGGGAGTTAAAATAACAGCCGAGCATGTTTGCATGCTGGGAGTTGTAGTTTCACAGCAGCTGGCGTGCCGAAGGTTGCTGACCGCTGTTATAGAGCATGCTGGGGGTCATTGATTTCAACAGGCTTTCTGACTTGCTCAAAACGGAGAGGGACTTCATGGGGAAAGGGACGTGGCCTCAGATGCAACTTCTGCTCCAAAATTGCACCACACTTCAGGTGGTGGTAGTGGTATAGAGATGGGGGAAAAGTGTGTATCCCTGCACCAGATTTATCATCCTGCCTGAGCCCCTGTGCTATATCTAGTGCAGGTCTAGACCTCTTTAGGATTAGTACGGTAAGTCTGGGCCTTTTGTAGTTATTTGTGTAGTGCTGTGTTATGCAGTGTGCAGAAGATTAAAGGATAATGCTGAAGCAGGTCCTGTGCCTTTAAAATCTGTGGAAACCTTTATAAAATAACTTATTTTGTTCATTTGATTCTTGATTGCACAATTAAGCAACTTTCTAAATAGTCTTCATTAGAAATTTCCTACCTTTTTATTTTTTTTGTATGAAAGTCCTTCACCTAGCTGGTACTGCTGCTGGCCCTGAGCTGTAAGAGCACGGCTCCTTTTTCTAAAGGTGGATTTAGACATCCAGATAATCAAGTTCCCAACAATCTGCCCATGTAAAGGTGCTGCCGTTCATCGGGTGCAGGCACCTAAATTATGCAGCTGTATGAGGACAAGTGATCGCTATAGAGACCCCTTGGTCCTCTTACTGTGGAGGAGATTGTTGCATGTAAATGCAGCGCTTCACCTCCACTGAATGAGCAGGAACACTTCCTTCCGGACAATCTGCTGCTCATCGGTCCGTCTAAATCACCTTAAGGGCTCATGCACACGACTGTATTTTCTTTCCGCTTCCGTTCTGTTTTTTTTTTTTTTTTGTGAGGCCTGTATGCGGAACCATTCACTTCAATGGGGCTGTAGAAAATACGGCCGTTTGTCAAATTCCGTTTGTCCGCATGGCCGTTCTGAAAAATAGTAGTGCATGTCCTATTATTGCCCGCAAATCACGAGGTCCGAGGCCCCATTCAAGTCAATAGGGCCGCAAAAAATACGGAACACAGCAGTATGTCATCCGTATCTTGCTGATCCAAACTGTAGAAATGCTATGCCCAGCCCATATTGCTCATGTGTTTGGTGATTAATAAGTTACTGTTTCCGATCTGCAAAAAACAGATTGCATACGGAAACCATATGGATATGTTTTGTGGAATAACGGAATGAAAGAGAACTTAAATCAGAGAAAAAAACCTCAGATGCGGAACAATGGATCCATGAAAAAACGGACCGCAAAACAACAGTCGTGTGCATGAGCCCTAAATCCCCATATTGTGTAAGTGTTGAGAGGAGGAAAGAATCCAAGGAGGACGACGCATACAACTTGTAGTAATGGAGGAGAATATGAGCGCTCGCCATCAACACTGCAGCAGCAAGCAGTGTAATTACAGTTCCTCCGTCCCATTCACTTGAATGGGACAGAGTGTAACTACCACTGCTCCTTCCCATTCAAGTCAGTGGGACGGAGGAGCTGTAATCTGCTGATCGGACACCCCCCGATCTGATATTGATGACCTAACCTGAAGGTAGGTCATCAATATCGTAATCTGTACAGCCCCTTTAAAAAGTTCTTTTCTGTCATGTTTCCAATTTTTTTTTTTCCATTTTAAGTACTTTGTCAGGTTTCAGTTGTTTTTGATAATAGAAAAGCAAATAAGAAAATAAGGGCTGCACAGTCGTGTGAATCATTCAACCCTAACACTTTTAAACAAACGAGGACTACGGCAAGTCTCACAACTGCAGCAGGCTGTTCCGGCAGAGAAAAGCCTACCGGAGTTCTCTAGATCTGGCAACGCCGGATACTGACCCCTGCCCGCTGGACTCCATTGACTATAATTGGGTCTGGCAGAGATCTGGCAAATTCCCGGCATTCTCTGCTGGAACAGCAGACGGGAGATAAGAAAGCAGCCTAAAATGGATCCAGAGAGCCTTGATGTTAGGTGCCATTGCCCTGTGGTAGGTCCCGCCCTTGCTTTGGTACCCGTCTATTAGACAGAACACACAGATTCTGAAACGGCTGCTCTTGCTATGGAGGACTGGATGTGACCATTTGGGGTTTATTCGTAGGTCTTTGTTATGTTTCATATATATATTGTGCCAGAAACCACAACACCCGTGTATAAATTCTTATCATTCTGCTGGCCACTGATGTAATTGGCGTTATGCCAAATGTAAAGGTGCCTGTGAAGAGATCTATGGCACACCAAAATGCTTTGCAAAGGGGTTCTTTAATACATATTGTGCATCTTTACATAATCATTGTGTTTTTTGAACATCTGGATTTTTGGAAAGAACAAAGTAATAGGCCATATAAAGTGTCCCAACGTTTCGGTCAAAGCTGACCTTTTTCAAGGGATCTGTGGCCGGAGCAATTGGGAGATCCAAAACTGTTCTGTTTAATGTTAACACATCCAGATGCATCCGTTCTGTTAGGATGCGGTTGTGTTACAGCGAAACGTAACAAACCGGATCCGGCACTAAAATCATTGTAAGGCAATGGTTGACTGATCCGAAAATGATCCAGCATCGTTGGGTTACATTGATTTTGCAGTTGGATCTGGTTTGTTCTGTATCGCAGACCGGACCCAAACCTACAGCTTGCAGCGGTTTTGTGTCTGGTCAAAACATGAAGCATCTTGAGCACTTTTGTCTCCACTGACAATGAATAGGGATAAAACTGAATCGTTTTGGTCCGGTTTTGAGATCCTCTGCCGGATCTCAAAACCGGAATGCCTCAACGCAAGTGTAAAACAGCCCTAAGCCGCATTTGCATTGTACCCAGCCAGAATCCTACTCCATACTGACAAGGGGCAACCCCCTCAAAAAAAAAAAAAAAAAAGGCTGTCTACAGATGCATATCGGACTTGGCTATATTCCCTTTGTCAAATCCCAAGGCTTATTGGAAAGTTGGATTTTGTCTCCTAGGGAGCCACTTCTAAGGCTGCTTTCACACTGGCGTTTTGGATTCTGTTTGTGAGATCCGTTTCAGGGCTCTCACAAACGGTCTAAAACGGATCAGTTCAGCCCCAATGCATTCTGAATGGATAAGGATCCGCTCAGAATGCATCAGTTCGGCTCCGTTCTGGAGGCGGACACCAAAACGCAGCTTGCAGCATTTTGGTGTCCGTCTGACGATGCGGAGCCGAACGGATCCGTTTTGACTTACAATGTAAGTCAATGGGGACGGATCCGTTTTCAATGACACAATATGGTGCATTTGAAGACTGATCCGTTCCCCATTGACTTTCAATGTAATTCAAAACGGATCCGTTTTGACTTTGACCATTTTTTTTTTTTAAAGCTATTGCAAACGGATCCGTTCTGAACGGATACAAACGTTTGCATTATAGGTGCGGATCCGTCTGTGCAAATACCAGACGGATCAGCACCTAACGCCAGTGTGAAAGTAGTCTAAGAGGTGTATACTCCACTGCCTAAAAAAAAGGCTTTAACCTATCCTGACCCTGGTCCAAAACAAATATTATTTAAAACATCACTTTTAATTGTAAATAAACGTAAAATGGTCGTGAGCCTAACAGATGCTTAAAATTAAAGTTGTCACTCTGAGAGCGATGGTATATTTTTGGTAAGATTTTTCAGGAACCAGAGATGTGCACTCTCTCTTATCCTACTTTACTGAAAAAGATCCACCTCGGTTGAAAGCCAGTATTACGGTCTCTATATACCTAGAGGCCAGAATCTCTAGCCAGAAATTAACACTGCCTTTCGTAATATTAAGGCTACATGCACACGACCGTTGCCTGCCTCCGCTCCTCCTTGAAATTTTGCGTCCGTCAAAAAAAACGGATGACGGACCGTTTTTTTTGACGGATCCGATTTTTATGGCAGATCCATTGTAAAAATGCCTATCCTTGTCCGCAAACGTGAAAAAAATAGGACATGCACTATTTTTTTGACGGAATGAAAACACGGATCACGGATGCGGAACTAAAACGGTTGACCATCCGCATTTTTTGACGGACCCATTGAAATGAATGGGGAAGCATCCTATCAGTGTAAAAAAAACGGAACGGACGCGGAAACAAACAACGGTCGTGTGCATGGGGCCTAAGGCGTCCACAGAGCTGTGCTGACGCCACACTAATACCGGAAGAGGGTGTGCAAAAGAACCAAAAGGTTGTGGTTGAATGATACTTGGTGTTGTTATTGTTATGTGTTGGTTATTGAGGGCTGGCTTCAGTGTGTCCTATACAATCACCAGACACACACACTTCACAACACACTGGTCTGACACTATGTCAATAGCTGTCGGCGTTCACTCATACAATACACACACCACGGCACTTCCTATGTGAACTTGGCAGACTATTTTGGCTAACTGGCCATCTGGTATGGGCCAACTGGCAACCGCCTATGTCACTGTGAAAATGCTTGGTGTCCAGACAAGGACTACCTAACTACTAAGCTACAACAGAGCGATCAACTATTATTAAAATCTACAACTGCCCCCCGACATGTTTCACCAGTGCCCAGGGGTATTTGGGCAGCAATGATTAGGTTAGGTCCTTTTTGTTAAGTAACTTCTAAGAGGTGCCCCTTTCGAGATGGTTCTCGTTCCTCGGGAGATAACTCTTTGCATATTAGTTTCCCATGGAGCGTTGCCAATAAGTCTCCATACAGGACTGGTCTCTTTAAGGAGATTCAACTGTATAGGAAAGCGCAGCAGATTGTACAGAACCTTGAACTTTAATGGGGTTTTCTTATCTGAGACATTGGTGGCATATTGCTGGGTTATTCCACCTCTGGGACCTTCACCGATCTCTAGAACGGGGCTCCTAAAGCACAGTCACTCTCCATTTAATCCTATGGGAAATCTGAAAATAGCTGGTTGCTGGCTCGGCTATTTCCAGAACTCCCAAAGAGGTGAATGGAGAGGAGGCTATGCATGTACGGTGAATTCCCCATTCTCTTCTGTGAGAGTTCTAGAAATAGCGGAGTACACTAGGGTTAGGGTTATATACCATAAAAATACACCATGCGTTGAGCCCCTCCAAAAAAAAAAACACGAAGTCTGGCATTTTGCAAAAATAATAAAAAAAAAACACTACAAAAAAATGCATGTTTGGCCTTTGTTGCATAATTCCCTTAGACTTACAGCTAACAAATGCGCACAAAAAAAAAACATGGAAACAGTGGCAAAAATTTTGAAAAAAAAATCTAGAAAAAAAGAAAAACTCTGGATCCACCCAAATAAGGTCTGTCTGCTTTAGCACAGTGACTCGGTTGCACTGGATTCTCTGCTTGTTCATAGCTAAGATTGTAGCATTAATACAGACTTTCAGAAGCGTTCATGGTGCCTGCACATCCATATAGGGCCAAGATGCAGACACGGGTTTTATTTTCCGTGTTTACGTAGATCTGGCACGGATAGAAAGGACGTCCACGGACTGCCAACACTTCTGCTGTTACTCGTCTTATGACTGCTTTTTCCTGCAGTAAAGGATGGAGAATGCAGTAGGCACCAACAAATGTGCTATGTTTAATCAGTGGCACTTCCTCGTGACTGTAAAGTCTAAGGGTGTACACAAAAAAAAACGGATGCAGAATCCAATAAGGCTTCACCATGGTTTTTTTAGGATGTTTTTTCACCCTGCCCATTTCAATGAGAACTCTATGTGGATTCTGTGCTGAAAAAAATGCCATATGAACGAACGCGGTTTAAACTATTGAAATCATCGGAGATGATTTGGAAGCATTTTTGCCGCGGTTTTTGGGTGTGGAACCAGCACTAAAATCCAGGTCTAAAAAACTCTGTGTGAATGTACTGGCCATAAGGCCCCATGCACACGACCGTTGTTTGTTTCCGCGTCCGTTCCGTTTTTTTTCACGGATAGGATGCTTCCCCATTCATTTCAATGGGTCCGTCAAAAAATGCGGATGGTCAACCGTTTTTGTTCTGCATCCGTGATCCGTGTTTTTATTCCGTCAAAAAAATAGTGCATGTCCTATTTTTTTCATGTTTGCGGACAAGGATAGGCATTTTTACAATGGATCTGCCATAAAAATCGGATCCGTCAAAAAAAACGGTCTTTTATCCGTTTTTTTTTGACAGACGCAAAATTTCAAGGAGGAGCGGACGCGGAGCCAGGCAACGGTCGTGTGCATGTAGCCTAAGAGGCTGAACCTGATGGCAGATTTAGTGGAGAGGGAATGAATTTGCTGGAACCTTTGTCCTGGGAGAAGATGAGCTGCTGCCAGAGGCAATTCAGCAGGCATTTTGTATGGCCGCCTTCACTGTAGGGGAGGGGGGGGAATTAAAGCTCCGCTTTTATACGAATTTATGCTTTTCTCCATCTATCCAAAGAGGGCTGCTCTGGAGATCCTGCTCCTGCTGGACATGGCAATGGAGTCAGCATTGAAAGTACTACAACCATCATGACTGTAGTTTTGAGCCGCAGAGGAGTCCTTATAGGCAAGATTGTGACCATCTAGAGATACTGGGTGAGACCACCAAGAATTCATTAACGGTGGAGTAAATGGCAGGCACCAAAATTTGTTTTTAAATTATTTTTTAATGCTTTTTAAACCTTCCTTGACAGATCTGAAAAGTGTCTGGAAAAAGGATGTGGCTACAACACATGGCTAGGAGTAAAATGCATAAAAAAAAGGTGCACTCTGCAACTTTTTAAACAGTGGGCCTAAATTTAGGGGCAAAGTGGTAATTTTACCCCACCCCTGCCACTTTCTGAAAAGGTGGTGAGGCAGGGATGGGGCCGTCAGCTCCAGCTCATTTACACCAATTTTTTTAGAAGAATTAATTTATTTTCCACAGACATTATCATCACTCACTGTCCCCAGTGGGGCTCACAATCAGTATGTCTTTGGAGTGTAGGAGGCATTTCACACAAACACGGAGAGAACATACAAACCCCGTGCAGATGATGGCCTTGGTCAGATTTGACACTAGAGACTGAGAGACTCCCACAGAAATCCAGCCAATGCAACTTTAAACAAAACAATGCTGAAGCAGCCCTATTTCTGGATTTCAGTTATCTCACCCAGCTAAACTGAACCACCGGGTGAAATACAGAGTGTATACAGAGACAGCTGTCAGTCACTAATAGTTTTACACAGGGGAGGTGTTATCAATGATAGCATTTTCTGTTTAAATGTGTTACAGAGATAGCTGTCAGTCACTGATAGTTACACATGGGGGAGGTGTTATCAGGGATAGCATTGCATTAGTGTGTATACAGAGACAGCTATCAGTCACTAATAGTTGTACACAGGGAGGTGTTATTAGTAACTGATACCATTCATGGGTAAGTGTGTATACAGAGATAGCTGTCAGTCACTGATAGCTGTACACGGGGAGGTATTATCACAGATTAATAGCATTCTCTGTGTAAGTGTGTATCTAGAGATAGCTGTCAGCCGCTGATAGTTGTACATAGGAAGGTGTTATCAGTGATTGATAGCATTCTCTCTGTGTAAGTGTGTATCTAGAGATAGCTGTCAGTCACTAATAGTTATACACAGGGAGGTGTTATCAGTGACTGATACCATTCTCTGTTTAAGGCTGGGTTCACACGAGCGTGTACGGATTAGGTCCGGATGCGTTGCGGATGCGTTCAGTGAAAACTGTGCGATTTCACAGGCAAAGCCATTCAGTTTTGCCTGCGATTGCGTTCAGTTGTTCAGTTTTTCCGCGGGTGCAATGCGTTTTGATGCATTTTTCACGCGCATGATAAAAAACTGAAGGTTTACAAACATCATATCCTAGCAACCATTAGTGAAAAATGCAACGCACCCGCACTTGCTTGCGGATGCAATGCGTTTTTAACGCAGCCCCATTCACTTCTATGGGGCTAGGGCTGCGTGAAAAACGCAGAATATAGAACATGCTGCGATTTTCACGCAACGCACAAGTGATGCGTGAAAAAAAACGCTCATGTACACAGCTCCATTAAAATGAATGGGTCAGGATTCAGTGCGGATGCTATGCGTTCACGTCACGCATTGCACCCGCGCGGAAAACTCGCTCGTGTGAAAGGGGCCTTAAGGCTACATGCACACAACAGTTGTTTTTCTCGCCTTCCATTTCAGTTTTTTTTGCGGATAGGACAGGATCCCATTCATTTCAATGGGTCAGCAAAAAAATGCTGACAGTTCATCCATTTGTGTTCCATGTGTTTCCCTTCAGCAAAAAAAGTAGTGCATGTCCTACTTTTTTCTCATTTGTGGACGAGGATAGGCATTTATTACAAGGGATGATGTGAAAACAAAGGAGACCTCCAAAAAAAACTGATGGACCATGGTGCATGTAGCCTAAATGTGTATACAGAGATAGCTGTCAGTCACTCATAGTTGTACACAGGGGAGCTGTTATCAATGATTGACAGAATTCTCTGTTTAAATGTGTATACAGAGATAGCTGTCAGTCATATAATTCTCCAGAACCCCAATGAGGAAACGCATGTACAGAAAGATCTTTTAGTTCATGTTTGCAGGGTCCACTTGCAGAGTATCATGAATTTGCTAATTTTTGTGTGTGAAAAGACTGCTAATGTCCTTATCCCTCATGCCCAAAGAGGTATCCCATCTCAGATGTTGATGGCATATTAGATAGGAGCAGGTCCCAGATATGGGACCACCACCTATCTGACATTGATGGCATATCTTAGCAATATGCTATCAAAGTCTAAGATGGTAATAGCCCTTTAAAGGGAATTTGTCAGTAGCAACCTCCCTATTCAACTGTTTGCGCAGACACATACACACCTTTGGTGCAATGAGGGCGTCATCATTGCCCTTGCTGCACCCAAGATCCATTTATTTCTGTAGTGACACCCTGATTAGCTTAAAATGCAAATCAGGCATTTGGTGCAAAGTATTCATAACTCAGGAACGGAGCCTTACATCAACAAAGTAAAACTAGCGGTTTAATCATATTTTCTCTAATAGCTGCAAACTCCTCACAACAGGCTGCTAACTGCATTTACACACTTTCACCACTAGGTGTAGCTGTCACATCATATATATAGTAAAAGGCAGGCATAGGAAGAGAGTTGGAAGTAGGAGAGGAAAGCCTGTAACTTAAACTGTGTACCTCTGGGTACTCCCCAGGAGAAGAGCATGAAAGATAGTAAACCAAGCATGGACTACTGGATCCCTTCTTTTTGTAGTGCCACTGTCCTGGAATCAGAGGCGAAGTGGGTTAATTGTATTGAAGCATCCTGTTCAAATAATGGAGTAGATGACTGATGCCTTCCGCTAGGGAGACCGCCCTGTTGGTTGCCAAGTTCTAGTTCATTAGATCCAAAAGGCTGAAGTTTCAGAGCAAGTTGAGCAAGATAAGGAAAGTATTACCCCCTCCATCAGATTGAGTTGGAACCTGCAGTTTACCACTAACCCACCCTGCCTGTTGTCTGGAGTTGCACTGGGACCTGCACCTATATCAAGAAGGGAGCGGGGAAAATGGTGGCTGGACAACCCCGGGTCTAGCCACCACCAAGCACTCTCCCCATAGAAGTCAATGGGAGCGCATGGGCGGCCACCGCGCTCCCATTCACTTCTATGGGCCAGACGAAAATAGCCGAGCCAGCGCTGTCACATGGATAACACAGTGATAACTCTCTGAGTGCAGATAATGTAGTAGATATCACCTGCAGTCCTATGTAACACCACAGAAAACACAGTGACCACTCTGAGTACAGATAATGTAGTAGATGTCACATGCAGCCCTGTGTAACTACAGATAACACAGTGATAACTCTCTGAGTGCAGATAATGTAGTAGATGTCACCTGCAGTCCTATGTAACAACACAGTGACCACTCTGAGTACAGATAATGTAGTAGATGTCACATGCAGCCCTGTGTAACTACAGATAACACAGTGATAACTCTCTGAGTGCCAATAATGTAGTAGATGTCACCTGCAGTCCTATGTAACAACACAGTGACCACTCTGAGTACAGATAATGTAGTAGATGTCACATGCAGCCCTGTGTAACTACAGATAATACAGTGATAACTCTGAGTACATATAATGTAGTAGATGTCATCTGCAGTCCTATGTAACTACAGATAATACAGTGATAACTGTCTGAGTACAGATAGTCTAGTAGATGTCGAACCTGCAGTCCTATGTAACACCACAGATAACATGGTCGTAACTCTCGCCTATGAGATCTGTCTATGACCCCGAAGGGACCCCGCTGATCTGCTATTAATGATCTATCCTCAAGATATGTCCTCAATAAGTCCTGGAAAATGTTATGGGTTCATGTGCTATGCAGGTGCAGTCTGGATAGCACATGGACAGGAATGAATGTCATCTGAATAAGCCCAAGAAATACATTTTTCATCACAAGCACCCTGGATACACAGCGAGATATTATTGCTTCTGAAAATAGTTTGGCTTCATCTGGTTTTGTGAGCGGCAATGTGCGGTGATTTGCAGCTTGAGTAAATAGGTCAGGACACTCAGCGGGGAATACAGATGCCACAGGGAGGTGGAAGCAGTATATGAACCCCTTAGAGGCTCCTAACTATATCAGCTTCTAAATCTCAAGCTTCTAGCATGTACGATTTTATCATATAAAGTGCAAAAAAAATCAGTGTTGAGCCAGCGGCTTTATGATTCTGATTTAACGCCACGCATGTCTAAATTGCACTAGTTTGGCTACATGGGATGCACAGGGACCAGACCCTAAGGTTACGGCCACACGTTCAGGTTTCTGCATGCAGTTTTGAAAGCCAAAATCAGGACCGGATCATAACAAGAGAGAAAATATATAGGACTGATTTCTCCCGTGTTTTGAATTCACTTCTGGTTTTGGCTTCCAAAACTGGACGCAGAAACCTGACGGTATTATTTATTCATGTATCTTATAATCTACAGCGCTAATGAGAGATTGTAATTTCTCACAGTAGTCCCTGACCCAAGGAACATGCTTTGGGGTCAAAGTCATAGGCATGGTGTGTGGGAGGATACAGGTGTAACAAAAGGACCATGCACACTTGAGGATAACTTACAAACACCATGCAGACGTTGACCTTGGTCAGACTTAAACCCAGAGCTGCAAGACAACAGTGCTAACCATAAAGCCAATGTATTCAGGGGCGTAACTAGAGCGTGCTGGCCCATGCCACACTTTCAGACAAATCAGACAACCATAATGAAAACAGGCATTTACTTGCCTATCATCTATCTTGTCTTCTCTTGTCTAAAGGGCTTGGCATACAGGTTTTTGGTTGCGGCACATACAAGGTCCCAACATCTGTTAGCCTCAGGACTTTGTATGTGATGCAGTGTTCAGGGTCCTGGATGAGAGAACATAGGCGACAATACCAGTTTACATAAATGTCCTGGATGAGGTCAGGGCTGCATAACGTGGTGAGAGTGCTGCAGCAGGTAATCAATAGTTCTCAACTTTATCTGGGTCCCGAGGATACAGATCCAGTTGAAAATGGCACCCTTCTAGGCTCACGGTTATGCCACTGACTGTGCAGGCCTTCTTGACTGGTGTCCATTTCTTTTAAAAACGGATGCTCAACTTGCGGCCCTCCAGCTGTTGCAAAGCTACAACTCCCAGTAGCTGTAGGCTGTGCAGGCATGCTGGGAATTGTAGTTTTGCAACAGCTCGAGGGCTGCAGGTTGGGTATCCCTGTCCGAAAAGATCCAGAGAAATTAAAAACTCATAGTGCAGCATGCAGGCCTGCAGGGGAAAAGTGAGGTGGAAGAGGAGTGGTGGCTGCAGCGATGAGGGCGGTTATAGTCCTCACGGTGGCTATTTACTGCTCCGGTGCTCTCCCAGGCCACGCATGCAGTGGTTTGAGGCATGCAACCCTTCTCCTCAGGGCAAACCGTGGACTTTGGGGTCTCCAGCCTGGTGCTGGCTGGAGTGGGAGTATTAGTAATATTACCCCCTACAATGCACCCAATAATAATGTTCCCTGAGAATGCCCGTTAGTAGTAGTGTACTCCAGTGTCGGACTGGGGTGCCTAGGGCCCACCAGTAAAATTTCTTTTGGGGGCCCACTGTATGGATACATCCAAATATTACCTGCTCACACAGCAGCAAGATGCTACCAGATGATTGAATATGGGGGTCCCTGCAGCAACTTTGAGAAGGTGAGTCCCTGGGGAAAAGAGGACACTGACTCTACTTAGAAGTCATCTCAGTTTCTTTAATAATCTATCACATTTTTATATGAACATAGTCTGGTTGAGGTGCTGTACATGAATTATATGTATGCAGTGCAGTAAGTCTACTGTGTTATGTGCCACTTGTGCAGGGGGTGGGAGACTAGGGGCCAACCTACAAGCCCACCGGGGCATTCCCCTGTAGGCCAGTCCGAGCCTGGCGTACTCCATAGTGTGCCAAATAATAATGCCCACCATAGTGCACCCAGTAGTATTAAGACCCCTCTTTTGTGCCCCCAGTAGTTATAATGTCCCCTATAGTACCCACAGTAGTTACTCTATGATGCCCCGCATAGAGCTGCCAGTAGTTATAATGCCCCCTTATGGTACCCCAGTAGTTAAAATGTGTCCTATAGTGCCCCAGTTGGAGTAGTTCGAATTCCTCTGCTCCCTGTAATGTCCTAGAAGATATAATTATGCTTGAGTGAATCGGGTTTAGATTGCTCTATCCAAACCTGTCTCCTTCGTAGTGCGCTAAAATGTGTGGCTTCCACTGAGGCCTGGAAAACCTTGCTGCAAATAAGGCGAGTCTTGCTTCGTCTTATGTCCACTTCGGTTACGCACATATAAATTTTTTAAATGACTGTTCCAAAATTTCATTAACAAAGTTCGGATTTTGGAACAGTAATTTATGTGCATAAACAGGGCCCTGGATGTTTTGGCCTAGCAACGCCCCTGTGCTGGGGTACTTGAGTCATCCCTGACTACTACCCTGACCACCTCCTGTCAATTTGGACCCACTTATGGCACGCCACCCACTTTATTTTATTTTTTTACAAGTGCCACTTTATGTTCCCAATCTGCCCCTGAGGATAGGTCATCATTATTAGATTGGAAGGAGTCCGACACATCGGGGTCATTTATTAATTCCGGTGTTTTAGACACCACCGGTCTTAATAACGCTTATGGCTGGCAGTGGATCTGCTGAAGTTTGAAAAGGTGCTGGTGTATACATAGTTTTGGCGTATCCAGTGCCTGTCTAAATGTAATTGGAATCATCCTAACTGGGACTATATATCAAGTCTGGAAGGAGTAATAACTAAATTTGCACCAATACTGGATTTTTTATCTTTTATTTTTACTTTTAAACAGAATCTTGTTAAATTAAATAACACCCCTGCAGCAACAAGATAAAAAAGAAGTAATAGATGCCCTTTTTCTCTACAGCCAGTTACAAAATTGTGATCTGGTCCTTCAGCACTGACATCATCTTCCGGGCTGCAGCGGTAATGTCCCATACACATCAGGTCTCTGTGCAGCCAGTCACTGGTCTCAGCAGCAGTCGCCGTGTATGGGGTGTCACTGCTGCACCGAGGAAAACAAACACCAGTGGGGAGGGTCAGAGCCTGGTGCAGGAAGCAGCAGGGGAGAATAGTTTTTACTGTTTCTGTGGAGGTTTTTGTTTCACTTGCACTGTTCTTTTAAAGGGCATCTGTCAGCAGCTTTGTCCCTATGACACTGGCTGACCTGTTACATGTGCACTTGGCAGCTGAAGGCATCTGTGTTGGTCCCATGTTCATATGCGGCCGCATTGCTGAGAAAAATAATGTTTCAATATATGCAAATGAGCCTCTAGGAGCAAAGGAGGCACCTAGAGGCACATTTGCATATATTGAAACATTATTTTTCTCAGCAATGCGGGCGCATATGAACATGGGACCAACACAGACGCCTTCAGCTGCCAAGCGCACATGTAACAGGTCAGCCAGTGTCATAGGTACAAATCTGCTGACAGATGCCCTTTAAAAGGACAGTGCAAGTGAAACAAAAACTCCACAGAAACAGTAAAAACTATTCAAATATAAAAAAAAATGGCACTTTTCTCCCTTGCTGCTTCCTGCACCAAGCTCTGATCCTCCCCACTGGTGTTTCATAGGTACAGATGTGCTGACGGATGCCCTTTAAAAGCTTGCACAGTCCTGCAATCAGGACTGGTGATAATAAACCACCAGGTGATGCGGTACAGCCCTGGCACACACCATGTCTGTTAATTGTTAGGCTGCCTGTTTTCAGAACTGGTCACGTGGAAAACCACTGTTTAGTGCTGTATAATGCCGGTATACTCAGTACTTTTCCAGCACAATGATTTCCAGGTTAGAGAAAAGAAAACTATTCCATTTGTCGCTGATCAAGTCCTGCACGGGGTAAGTAAAGTCTAAAGTCTACCAGCCAAAATGCACAGGAGGCGGGTGTTCAGGAATACCTGCAATATTACTCATCTTCTCAAATATACTGACTGCCAAAAGCACTCACAATATCAGAAATCAGGTTTTTCCTTTTCCCAGCTATTGAACTTTTATTAAACACAAGGGAGTGCTGCAGTTAAAAGGGTTAACCCATGACTAATGTAAAAAGTGAACATCATACTATACTACGTGACAATCTCTTTCTAACAAAGCTAGAACCAGCCCTGTACCTCACTGGTTATTAGCGGTGGAAATCCTATTTTCTCGGATGTATTCCCGTACCACTTTGTTCCTAAAGGTGGGGGCTTTTCTGAAAATAAATGGTGGTCTCTCTGGGATTAGGGGACCTAATATTTCATGGTTTCTCAAAATTCTCCAATTTTGGCAAATAGGATTTCCACCGCTAATAACCTGTTTATGTGGTGCGGTTTTTGTGCTGGGTGCAAAAACAGAGGAAAGGAAGATAAAAATATTAGGAAGGTGGAGGAGCTGTGAGGAGAAAAATTAAGGGAAATATGTCCTGCAAATCCAGTGGGGTGATATACGTACTGGAGTGCTCATGTAAGTTTCAGTATGTGGGGCGGCCCTTGAGAAAGTTGAAAACTAGGATAAATGAACATCTGCGGAATATCAGAAAAGGTCTAGATACACACAGTGTTTCAGCGCATTTTAAAAAATATCACGGGAAAAACCCTGCTGGTTTGAAGTTTAGGGCTGTTGAAAAGGTCCATAACAATTGGAGAGGAGGGGACCCAGTGAAAAACATCAACAAAAGAGAGGCAGAATGGATCCATGACCTGGGATCCCTGCAGCCCATGGGTCTGAACATAGAGTGGCCGTCAGCATGGCATAAGGGTTAGGAGGAACCACAATATGATTAGGCCTAATTCACACGTCCGCAAAATGGATCCACATCCCATCCGCAATTTTGCGGAAGGGTTGCAGACCCATTCATTTCAAAGGGGCAGGAATGGATGTGGATAGCACACTATGTGATGTCCGTATCCGCGTTTCCGCAAAAAAATAGAACATGTCCTATTCTTGTCCGCAATTGCGGACAAGAAAAGGCATTCTCTATATAGTGCCAGAAATGTGCAGTCCACAAAATGCGGAATGCACATTGCAGCCGTCCGTGTTTTGCAGATTCGTGTTTCCGTGTTTCCGCAAAACACACTACGGACGTGTGAATTAGGCCTAAGGGAAGATTTTCTTGCCAGGGAGTATAGTCACTATTTCTCTTGCCGGTTCATTTGAATAGGGTGTGATTAAGTACCCAAGGTGCACCTTTGAGTGATCACACGTACAGGAAAGAAAAAATCTTTGTATAGTTTTTTATATAGTAATTTTGGATATTTATGCGATTTTAAATTGATAGCGAATGATATTATGGCTAATAGTTATTGTTTTATATACATTGTTTTATTCTGTATGGATGTGACTAACTCTAATTTAAATGAGTATTTGTTACGTGAGTAGCGGAAGTGAAGTAAAAATGAGGTCATGAACCTTCCGTGGTTTAAATTATACTGATTGCCTATGGACTCAGAACCCCTGAAGAAGCTATCGGCGAAACCCGGGTCGGGTAGGCAGTGATTTTACCTGCATTGTTATATATTGGACTGGTGACAAGTATCTTATCTTGTAAGTACAATAAAGCACACTTTGTGATAAGCAGCTGGATGCACTACACTATGTCCGATCGTTTGCCTTGAAGGGAGAGGACGTATTGGAGCAACTGCGGTTTGGTTGGTCGGTACAAGACATCAGAAGTAGCAGTGGAGGATTGCTGTGATTATCCGGTGCTGTGTTCCCCGCGAGTGATCTCTGGATTGAAAGCGCGGCCCACCACCTTTATCTTTTATGTGTGACTAAAAACGGTGATTAGGATCCACACCGACTTGTGTGGGACTGCTGCTAACTGACTGTGTTGTCCCCTATAAGAGCCACATAGCGCTTTTTTTTGCATTATTATAAGGATAAAACTCAATTATATATAGATGTAGTCAAAACATGATTGCATTATTCAATCCCCAAAAAAATGATTATATTTATGATGCCATCGCATGCACAATAGAGACCCAAAAAAGGGGATCAACTACTATGTCAACCCATGGGCCTACACTGGTAAGACACAACATGTTGGAGGATAAAAATAGGCATCAATACCAAAATCAAAAATGGTTACATAGACATGATGATATAGTCCATTTAGTACATCTCCTATATAATCCTGGGGGGGCCCCATGGTCCTGAGAAGGGCGGCTTCTAGAATGTCTTCACAAATCCATCTGAAACTCTTTTAGTGTGTCCATTTATGGGAAATCCATTCGAAAGTACAATGGGCTAATGACATCCCTCCTTGGGATTGGCATTATATTAGAGAGGATTGTATTCATTGCAGAGGTTTCCTCTTCCTCAACTTCCTTAGGGTCCATTTACACGTCCGCAAAATGGGTGCGGAAAGGGTGCAGACCCACTCATTTTCAATGGGGACAGAAAAGATGCGGACAGCACACAGTGTGCTGTCCGCATCCGCACTTCCGTTCTGCATCGGTACTTCCGTTTTGCAAAAAAATAGACCATGTCCTATTCTTGTCCACAGACATGGACAAGAAAAGACATTTCTATTAACGTGCTGGCCATATGCGGACCGAAAATCACTTTCGGACGTGTGAATGGACTCTAAGGGTGGCCCCTCTGTCAATAGATAGGGCCACCATTGGCATATACAGTGGGGAAAATAAGTATTTGATACACTAGTGATTTTGGAAGTTTTCCCACCTACTAAGAATGCAGAGGTCTGTAATTTTTAAAGTAGGTTCACTTCCACTGTGAGAGACAGAATCTAAAAAAAAATTATCCAGAAGATCACATTGTTTGATTTTTAACCACTTCCAGACCGGCCCATTTACCCCCTTCCTGACCAGGTCTAATTTAGCAAATCTGACATGGGTCACTTTATGTGGTAATAACTTTGGAACGCTTTTACTTATTCAAGCCATTCTGAGATTGTTTTCTCGTGACGCATTGTGCTTCATATTAATGGTAAATTTGAGTCAATATGTTTTACCTTTATTTATAAAAAAAAAATCCAAAAGTTTACGAATATGTGAAAAAATTTACTGTTTTCTTAATCTGAATCTCTCTGCTTTTAGGACAGATAATGATGCCTCATAAAATATTTATTAATATTCCCCATATGTCTATTTTATGTTGCCAACATTTTAGTAATGTAATTTTATTTTTTTGGGACGTTAGAAGGCTTAGAATTAGAGATGAGCGAACATTTAAAAAAAGTCCGTTGTTCGGGGTTCGGGTGGTGGTTAATTGCGCATCCCGTTATGGATTCCACAATAGCGCATATGGAATCCATAAGGGGCGGCTGCCACCAACCCGAACTGTAGAACAGCTGAAGGACCTGGCGTGACGTCACTGTCATGTGATCAGTGCAGGGGGCGTGGCTCAGCACGGGATCAAATCCCGTGCTGAGCCACGCCCCCTGCACTGATCACATGACAGTGACGTCACGCCAGGTCCTTCAGCTGTTCTACAGTTCGGGTTGGTGGCAGCCGCCCCTTATGGATTCCATATGCGCTATTGTGGAATCCATAACGGGATGCGCAATTAACCACCACCCGAACCCCGAACAACGGACTTTTTTTAAATGTTCGCTCATCTCTATTTAGAATCTTAAAAGCAATTTTTGAAATTTTTAAGAGAATTTCCAAAGTCAACTTTTTTAAGGACCAGTCAGTTCTGAAGTCACTTTGTGGGGCTTACACAATAGAACCAACCCATAAATGACCCCATTTTAGAAATGACACCCCTCAAGGTATTCAAAACTGGTTTTAGAAATGTTGTTAACCCTTAGGTATTCCACAGGAATTAAAGCAAAATAGAGGTGCAATTTCAAAATGTCTCTTTTTGTTGCAGATTTTTCCATTTTAATCAATTTTTTCCTGGAACACATCAAGGGTTAACAACAAAACAAACCTCATTATTTATTACCTTGATTTTGCAGTTTACAGAAACACCCCATATGTGGTCGTATACCGCTGTTTGGGCACACTACAGGGCACAAAATGCAAGGAGCGCCATATGATTTTTGGAGGGCAGATTTTGCTGGAATGGTCTTTGTGAAAACCCCCAAAAAGTGACTACATTTTATAAACTACACCACCCAAGGAAATTTTAAGGGGTGTAGCGAGCACTTCACTCAACAGCTGTTTCATAAATTTTAAATACTTGGGTGTGAAAATGAAAAATTACATTTTTTTAATTTATTTTTTTACAAGAAAATGGTGCTTTAGGCCCAAACTTTCTTTTTCACAAAAGATAACAGGAAAATATCCCCTCACAATTTGCTACCCACTTTCTCCTGAATACAGTATCACCCCAATTGTGGTAGTAAACTGTTATTTGGGGATACGTCAGGGATCAGAAGGGAAGGAGCGGCATCTGGATTTTCTAACATGGTTTTTAAAAACAATAACTTTTTTTTTGTTGAATAAACTGCGTCGGCTTATTTTGTGCGAGACAAGCTGTAGTTGTTATTGGCACCGATTTGGGGTAAATTTGGTTTTATGGTTGCTTTTTATTTCATTTTTGGGAGGTGGTGTCATTTTTTTTTTTACACCGTTCACTTGATGGGGTAGATCATGTAAAATTTTTATAGATCTGGTCATTATGGATGCAACGATAACCAAATATGTCTATTTTTTTTACGTTTTACACAATAAAAACATTTTTTGAAAAAAAAATTATGTTTTTGTGTTGCCATTTTCTTAACCATATTTCTTTCATTTTTCTGGCTATAGTCTTGTGTGAGGGCTTGTTTTTTTCGGGACGAGGTGACTTTTTTATTGCTACCATTTTGGGGTACATACGACTTTTTGATTGATTGATATTATGTGTTTTGTGAGGTTAGGTGACTTTTGGCATCATTTTTTATTTTATTTTTTTACACCGTTCACTTGATCATGTGATATTTTTGTAGAGCCAATTGTTACGGACTCGGAGATACCAAATATGTCTATTATTATTTTTTTTTACATTTTACACAATAAGGGCTCTTTCACACTTGCGTTTTTGTTTTCCGGCATAGAGATCCGTCGTCGGGTCTCTATGCCGGAAATATCCTGATCAGGATTATCCCAATGCATTCTGAATGGAGAGAAATCCGTTCAGGATGCATCAGGATGTCTTCAGTTCAGGACCGCAACGTTTTTTGGCCGGAGAAAATACTAGAGCATGCTGCGCTTTTTGCTCCGGCCAAAAATCCTGAACACTTGCCGCAAGGCCGGATCCGGAATTAATGCCCATTGAAAGGCATTAATCCGGAGCCGTCGTTTCGGCGCATCGCCGGATCCGACGTTTAGCTTTTTCTCAATGGTTACCATGGCAGCCAGGACGCTAAAGTCCCGGCTGCCATGGTAAAGTGTAGTGGGGAGCGGGGGAGCAGTATACTTACAGTCCGTGCGGCTCCCGGGGCGCTCCAGAGTGACATTAGGGCGCCCTATGCGGGCGCTCTGACGTCATTCTGGAGCGCCCCGGGAGCCGCACGGACTGTAAGTATCTGCTCCCCGCTCCTCACTACTACTATGGCAACCAGGACTTTAATAGCGTCCTGGCTGCCATATCAAGGATCCTGATCAGTCTTCTAATGCTTTTAAGGCGACTTGCGTTCTGACGGATCCGGCGGGACGGAAGTGCCTGCCGGATCCTCAGAACGCAAGTGTGAAAGAGGCCTAAGAGCATTTTTAGAAAAAAAAATGTTTTTGTGTTGCAATTTTCATAGAGACATATTTTTTTATCTTTCTGGCTATGATCTTGTGTGGGGGCTCATTTTTTGCAGGATGCAGTCCCTGCCTTCTCTCTGGGGTGCCCTACTGTGACTGACAGCAGGCCCCCCGCTCAGCAGCTGCACGATTAGCGTGCAGCTGCCATCTCTAAAAGGACGTTCCAGAACGTCCATTCAGGGATAAACTGACTGCCCAAGGACTGGCCAGAATCTTACGATACATTGCACCATCCATCCTCCCTTCAATATGGTGCAGTTGTCCTGTCCCCAGTGGCGTAGCGTGGGTTGCCAGCACCCGAGGCCAGACAAGTATTGCCCCCCCCCCAACCTGTGGTCACACCCTTTTTTTTACAGATAATGTAGTAGATATCACTTGCAGGCATACGTAACACCACAGATTACACAGTGATAACTCTCTGAGTACAGGTAATGTAGTAGATGGGTGTGAGTCCCCAAATTTCAGAACACGCACAGTGTGACCTGAAGTCTGGGGCCAGGATGCGGCAGGGTGGGCCAAATTCTATATCCACCCTCTCCTCACTACAGAACATACAGGCTATCACAGCGCCCCACACCTGTGTGTGTGTTTGTTTGTGTGTGTGTGCATGGGGGGTTAGTAGTACAGTACTATCTGCACATAAAGAAAAATTAATCTTCAAAATACTATATATTTTGCTGAGTAAGTGTTTTCTCAGGATCGCATGCCAGTAATTACTGTTTTGTTTTTCTTAAATGCGGAGCCTTTCAGTATGTACGCTGTTATCAAGAGATGATGTAGGCTCCCTTTACATTTTCAATAGGTATGGCACTCTTGTATTGTATGTTTATTGCTCTGTAACCATTTCGTTTGTTATTGGATATGGGTCCTGCACTGTATACTGCTCTGACCCTTTTCTTTTTGAAAACTTTAATAAAAACAGAGTACACATAAAATACTATATATTTGTGTCAGAAGTTGTGCTTTTTTAATTTTTAGGATAATGATACAGCCATTTCATTTGATACTTTTGTGCTGATTCTTTTTTTTTCTCTATATTAAAGGGATTGTCCAAGTGTATAGAAACGAGCCGTCCCATTGAAATGAATGGGGCGGCTTGGGTGTAATTACACATGCTCATCGCTGCAGATGGGACAGCCAACAGGTAAACAATGAAGAGGAGGCAGCGCTGGCACGGCGCGCGCCTTCTCTTCAAACAGCTGATCGGCAGGGGTGCCGGCTGTCGGACCCCTCCCGATCTGATATTGATGACCTATCCTAAGGATAGGTCATCAATAAATATAACTTGGACAACCCCTTTAAGGGACACTATAGTCACCAGAACCACAACAGCTAAGCATAGTAGTTTTGGTGTCTATAGCATGTCTCTGCAAGCTTTTTAATGTAAACACTGCCTTTTCAGAAAAAAAAAGCAGTATTTATATTACTGCCAAGGAACACCTCTAGTGGCCACTCGTTAGACGGCCACTAGAGGTGCTGCCTGGTCCAGTGTTGCACAACATGCAACACTGGCATTCACGCTAACCACTCCTCATAGAAATGCATTGATTCAAAGCATCTCTATGAAGCCACGCATGTGCAATAGCCTCTCAATCAGGGGCGTACATATAGGGGTCGCAGTTGCGACCGGGCCCGGCTCCCCAGGGGGCCCGGCCGCCTGCGGACCCCTGGCCCCAGCCCGGGCCCTGGAGCTGCTGCGCGCAAAGTAAGTGACTGGAGTCCTCCAGTCCTCAATCATCCCGCGAGACCTGCGAACTGCCTGCGGCAGGTCTCGTGGGAATATGCGCGCGAAATCTCGTAGGCGGCGCCAGAAGCAGACGGGACCCGACCAGACCAGGGAGAGACGTCTGAGAGCCGGGAGTCACTGCCAGCCAGCCAGCCAACAGGAGCCGCCTTGCCTAGTTGCCTTGCCCAGTACCACAGTTAAGCCAGCCAGTAAGAAAAATGAACGCTGGGCTGAATTTCTTCTTCTTGTTGTTGTGCTCTAGCCTCTGCCTCTGTGCTGTATGATCATGCTGCTATACGCACGCCTGGAGCATTGAGTGGCCTGAGGGCCCTGGCCCTGGAGGGGGAGAGGGGAGAGGGGGGATAGCATTGAGTGGCCTGAGGGCCCTGGCCCTGGAGGGGGGATAGCATTGAGTGGCCTGAGGGCCATGGCCCTGGAGGGGGAGAGGGGGATAGCATTGAGTGGCCTGAGGGCCCTGGCCCTGGAGGGGAGAGGGGGATAGCATTGAGTGGCCTGAGGGCCCTGGCCTGGAGGGGGAGAGGGGGATAGCATTGAGTGGCCTGAGGGCTCTGGCCCTGGAGGGGGAGAGGGGGGATAGCATTGAGTGGCCTGAGGGCCCTGGCCCTGGAGGGGGAGAGGGGGGGATAGCATTGAGTGGCCTGAGGGCCCTGGCCCTGGAGGGGGAGAGGGGGGATAGCATTGAGTAGCCTGAGGGCCCTGGCCCTGGAGGGGGGATAGCATTGAGTGGCCTGAGGGCCCTGGAGGGGGAGAGGGGGGGGGGGATAGCATTGAGTGGCCTGAAGGCCCTGGCCCTGGAGAGGGGGGGGGGAGGGGGGCGGGTTTGAGGGGGGGGGGCCCATGATTCGGTTTCGCACCGGGGCCCCATGGATTGTGTGTACGCCACTGCTCTCAATGCTTCCCCATGGGAAAGCAGTGGGTTGGCTATGATATACTCACACATTGCACATTCCTGTGCATTGTATTGATGACATTGTGTGTGTGTTGTGGTGGAGGGCGTGATTGCATGCTAGGGTGGCGGGATCCAGGGGTCCAAGTAAATTCTTACCCAGGGTCCAATCAATATTAAAGACGGCCCTGGGAACGGGGAAGGGAGACGCCTCTCCCCTGCCCTGCAGCCTCCATCTGTATCGCTGTGCTGAGGACAACGATACAGATGACTATGGAGATGAGTGCTTCCACAATGGAAGCGCTCATCTCCCTGTGCCCTGTCGCCGCCCCTCACTTGTCAGCAGGGCTGCGCTGCCTGGGGAGATCACCTCTGCCTAATTGGCAGTGCGGCCCTGCTGGCGCCCCCTGATATTTTGCGCCCCGGGCAACGCCCCCCCCCCCCCCAACGCTACGCCACTGCCTGTCCTCTTTGCAGAAAAGCACCCCCTAAAGTATATTTCCACCCCCATGCTTCATGGTTGGCACAGTGTTCTTGGGGTTCTACTCATCCCTCTTCTTCCTCCAAACACAGCAAGTGGAGTTGACACCAAAAAATTATATTTTGGTCTCCCCTAACTACAAGACCTTCTCCCATATCTCCTCTGGATCATCCAGATGGTCATTGGCGAACTTCAAACGGGTCTGGACATGTGCTGGCATGAGCAGGGGGACCTTGCGTCCTCTGCAGGATTTTAATCCGTGACAGCGTAGTGTGTTACTAAAAGTAATTTTTGAGACTGTGGTCCCAGCTCTCTTCAGGTCATTGACTAGGTCCTCCCGCTATAGCCCATCCCAGCCTTGTGCAGGTCTACAATTTTGTCCCTGGTGTCCTTAGACAGCTCTTTGGTCTTGGCCGTGGTGGAGAGGTTGGAGTGTGATTGATTGTGTGGACAAGTGTCTTTTATACAGGTAACGAGTTCAAACAGGTGCAATTAATACAGTTAATGAGCGCAGAGTAAAGAAATACTGAGGCCCCTTTCACATCTGCGTTTTTCCTTTCTGTCCTAGAGTTCCGTCCTCGGGGCTCTAGGACGGAAAGATACTGATCAGGATTATCCCAATGCATTCTGAATGGAGAGAAATTCCGTTCAGGATGCATCAGGATGTCTTCAGTTAAGTACTGACATGTTTTTTGGCCATAGCAAAATCCGCAGCATGCTGCGGATTTTCCTCCGGCCAAAAACCCTGAAGACATGCTGCAAGGACGGATCCGAAATTAATGCCCATTGAAAAGCATTAATCCGGATCCGACTTTAAGCTAAGCGTCGTTTCGGCGCATTGCCGTATCCGACGTTAAGCTTTTAAGAATGGTAACCATGGCAGCCAGGACACTACTAAAGTCCCGGCTGCCATGGAAAAGCAGTGGGGAGCCGGGGGAGAAGCTACTTACCTTCCATGCGGCGGCCTGGGCTCTCCTCGATGACGTCACCGGGTCCCTGCGTCGCATGGATCACATAGCTATGCTATGTGAGCAATGTGCCATATGATTCATTCATCAGCACAGGGTGCACTATAAACGGCACAGGCAGTGCATTGAATGCAGGCAGGTTAATTTAGCTACCGCATTTTTCGCCCTATAAGACGCACTGGCCCATAAGACGCACCTGGGGTTTTTGGGGAGGAAAATAAGAAAAAAATGTTTTTTAACCAAAAGGTGTGCTTTTGGAACTAATGGTGGTCTGTGGATGGCACTATTATGGGGGATCTGTGGATGTCACTGTTATGGGGGGGATCTGTGAAGGACACTGTTATGGGGGATCTGGGGATGACGTACTGTTATGGGGGGTCTGGGGATGACGCACTGTTATGGGGGGATCTGTGGATGACGCACTGTTATGGGGGGGGGATCTGTGACTGACACTGTTATGGGGGGGGAGGGGGTGGATCTGTGAAGGATACTGTTACAGCCCCCCTGTAACAGTATCCTTCACAGATCCCCCCCATAACAGGGCTGGCACTGTTCTGGGGGATCTGTGGATGGCACTGTTATATATGTGTCATCCACAGACCCTCCCCACCCTATAACAGTGCCATCCACAGATCCCCCATCCCATAACAGTGCCATCCACAGACCCCCTCCACCCATAAAACTGAGGGAGCGGGGAGGGACTAGGAGGAGTCGCTGGGGGCCAGCAATTGCAGAGGGGCCGGTGCAGTGACTGTACCCGGCCCCCCCGCTCCAGTGCTGCACTAATAAAATATAAGGTATCTAAATCAATTAAAAGTTCTGGTCCATGCCCCCCACCCCTAATATTACCGACACACCGCTTGTTCAGTTGATAGCAGGCATTCCGGGCGCCCGACGCGCCACTCACTGACGTCCAAGCCTGCGCCGCCTGCTTCATTCATAAAGTAGGCGGCGCAGGCACGTGACGTCAGTGAGTGACGCGCGGGCCGCCCGGAATGCCTGCTATCAACTGAACAAGCCGTGTGTCGGCCCCCAGCTCCTCCTCCCAGTCCCTCCCCGCTCGCGCATACATCGCAGCTGGCAATGTAAAAATGTCAGCATTCGCCCCATAAGACGCAGGGGCACTTTTCCCCCATTTTTTGGGGGAAAAGTGCGTCTTATGGGGCGAAAAATACGGTAAATGATAAAATATATGGAAGATATACTATATTCGACTGCAGTATTCAGGTTAAATTACCGTCGGCACTTCGCGATAAATAAGTGGGTTTTGGGTTGCAATTTGGGCACTTGGTCTTTAAAAGGTTCGCCATCACTGCCCTAGACCCTGATACATACTATATATGAAGCAGGACACACATAAAATCTAAAATAGATTAGTGGAGGATCTCGCAGCTCTGTTATTATGTTACACTGGAAAGCATGGCATTGATTCTTTGCAGTTGCAGAAAACTGGGAATAAAATCAGGGCTTGACCCCAGCTGACATGACCCATGTAATAATACGAGCCTGTCTATTATTAACTCCAGCAGAGGACCTTTCACTGGTTCTGAGATTACAATATTAATACCTGGCATGGTAGGGCATGTTTAGGAAATGTCATATCGCTATTTATTTTTTTCATTACAGCACTGTATTCCCCCCGTCTCTTTTGGCGCCCTGTACGCTAATCAATAGCATCGGTACTGGGAGGAGGAGCCGCGTTTTTCAGGGGGGCGTCTCCTTCTCCCTAAGCTTTTTTTGTTTACTCAATGGCTGTGACGCGCTCCACTGTGATTGGACAGCCCTGAGAAACGCGTCAGTCTCCTCCTCCCTGTACTGATGCTATTGATTAGCATATAGGGCGCCAAAAGAGATGGAGGAATGAACAAAAAATAGCGATATGACTAAACATGCCCTACAGTGCCAGGTATTAATACTGTAATCTCAGAACCAGTGAAAGGTCCTCTTTCATAAACTGCAGGATTAGCTAAAGGGGTTTTTCTAGCTACACAAAAATATTTTAAAATTTAGTCAGAAGTAGTGTTGAGTGCGAATATTCGAATTGCGAATTTTTATCGCGAATAACGCAACTTTCGATAATTCACGAATATTGCGAATATAGCGCTATATATTCACAATTTCGAATATTCGTTTTTTTGAACTCTTTTATTGTACTCCCTATCACCACCTCCTCAGGCAGAGAGTTCCATAGTCTCACTGCTCTTACCATAAAGAATCCTCTTCTATGTTTGTGTAGAAACCTTCTTTCCTCCAGACGCAGAGGATGTCCCCTCGTCACAGTCACAGTCCTGGGGATAAATGGATGATGGGAGTGATCTCTTTACTGACCCCTGATATATTTATACATGGTTATTAGTATTGTTGAGTGCGAATAGTGAATTTTTTTGCCAATATCGGCACTTCGCTAATTCGCGAATATTGCGAAGATAGCGCTATATATTCGCTATTTCGAATATTCGTGTTTTTTTTTTAGTTGTTAATCCTTGTTGCTCTCTGGTTGTCTTCCCACTTCCCAAAAGCTGTTCTTACCTGTCCGGAGGATTCCTGGCTCCCTGCCCGCTCCAGTCAATGCCCGTTGCCGCTTCTGCCGACTTCCCGTGTGCATGGGAACGCCTCCATGCTAAAATGTACTGTCGGATGTGAGAATCACAATCTCACAAATTTGACTAAGTTGTAATCGCAATGCGATTAATATAACCTGAATTATTCGCATCGCGATATTCGTAATATTCTAGCAATACAACCATTAGGAACCCAGCATTAGGAACATATACTCGCATTGCGAAATCAACTTAGAGCTGAGTTCCTAATGGCTGTATTGCTAGAATATAACGAAGAATGAGAATATAGTGATATATTCGTGAATTTGTGATATTCGTCATCTTCGTTATATTCTAGCAATACAACCATTAGGAACCCAGCTCTAAGATCAATTCACAATGCGAGTATATGTTCGCTTCACGAATGAAACTTAGGGCTGGGTTCCTAATGATTGTTGCTAGAATATAACGGAGATTGAGAAAATAGCGCTATATTCGTGAATTCGTGATATTTGTCATCTTCGTTATATTCTAGCAATACAACAACCATTAGGAACTCAGATCTAAGTTGTAATCGCAATGCGATTAATATAACCTGAATTACTCGCATTGCGATTACAACTTAGATCTGAGTTCCCATCGGTTGTATTGCTAGAATATAACGAAGATTGAGAATATAGCGCTATATTCATGATATTCGTTATCTTCGCTCAATTCTAGCAATACAATTACAACCATTAGAAACTCAGCTCTAAGTTTAATTCGCGATGCAAATATAAATTCGCGTAACATTCGCAATATATAGAAAAATGACGAATATTCGATTTCTACAAATATATAATGAATATTCAAGCGAATATTCGCGAAATCGAATATGGCACCTACCGCTCATCACTAGTCAGAAGGTATTAAAAACATAAAAGAAGCGATTTCCTGCCGCTACCCACTACTTTCTTGACAAGCAAGAAGATTTTTTATTTTTTTTATCACTTATATAGCGCTGACATATTCTGCAGAGCTTTAAAGACATTAGCATCAGGATGTCCCCAATGGGGCTTACAATCTAATCAGAGAACCCGTAGGAAACCCACCTAAACACAGGAAGAACATACAGACTCCATGCAGATGTTGTCCTTGGTTGGATTCGAACCTAGGACCCCAGCGCTATAACTACTGAGCCGGCAAAGCCTCAAAATGCCCTCTCAGCCAATCACATAGTAACAGCTACGCTGTAAAGCAGGTGCTGATGGTTACCGGAGACCAACTTATCCCAAAAAGCGATAGGCATCGAAAAGAGGCAAATACCCTGTACCCCTGGAGGCTTTTTTGTTTTTCACTCTCTGCTTTCCCAGGGCCAAAACTTTTTATTTTTCTGTTTTTGTGCAGGACAAGTTGTACTTTGTAATGGCACTATTTAATATTTCATACGATGTAGAGGGGAGCTGGAAAAAAATTCCAGATTGGGTGGAATTGGAAAAAAATGCAATTCTGACACAGTTTCATGGGTTTTGTTTTTACGGCATTCCCTACGTAGTTAAACGGACCTGTACCTTTCATTCTTCAGGTCAGTACGACTATGATACCACATTGATATAGTTTTTATACAGAAAAACAAAAACTAAACCTAAATCGCGATATTTTGACCCAATGATTTTTTTTTTTTTAATTATGTGTACGGAGCTTTAGGGGGGTTCATTTTTTGATGGACAATCTGGAGTTTTTATTGATACCATTTTGGAATGCATATGACGTTTTCATCACTTCTTAGTCAATTTTATTATGGGAAGCAAAGCAGCAAAAAAGGGGCAAATCAGCAATGTTGATTTTTTTTTTCCGTTTCGCCGTCTCTGATAAATATTTTAATAGTATGGGCATTTAGGAACACGGCAATGTCTATGATGTTTATTTTTTGACCACTTACCGGTATTTTTATTCTGGGAAAAGGGGGTTATTTTAATGTTATGGTTTTTTTTTTTTTTTACTTTTTGTAACTTTTTTTTTCTAGACACCCAAAGGGCCTAACAACATGCAATCGTTAGATTGCCATTTCTATTTAGCAATTTAAGACATTGTTAAATAGAAAATTCAGTATATTCAAATGCAGGCCTAACTCAAACCTCAGTGTTTTGTTAAGGCCTCATGTACACGGCTGTGAGCATGCCAGGTTTTTTTCCTATTCTTGTATAAAAATGGACAAGAACAGGACTATGTTCTATTTTTATGCAGGGCCATGGAACGGACTTACGGATGCGGATAGCACACAATTTACTAACATTTATTCATGGAAACAGATGTAAATGTTGGCAAAAAAAACTATGCCAGCCAGGAAATCGGAACTAAGACTAAGGCCTCTTGCACACAAACGTCATTTCAATGGGTCTGCAAAAAAAAAAAACGGACGGTACCCCGTGTGCATTCCGTTTTCGTATGTCCTTATTTCCGTTCCGCAAAAAAAATTGAACATGTCCTATTATTGTCCGCATTACGGACAAGGATAGTATTGTTCTATTAGGGGTCAGCTGTTCTGTTCCGCAAAATACGGAATGCACACGGACGTCATCTGTATTTTTTGCGGATCCGTTTTTTGCAGACCGCAAAATACATACATTCGTGTGCATTAGCCCTAAGGTCCTTTTACATGGGAAGGCAGAGCAGCAGATGATCAGGAAGAAAGCGTTCCTTCCAAGCAATTTTCTGCTCATTGGTGGCGGAGAGCGCTGCATTTACATTCAGCGATCTCCTCCACAGTACGGGGAGCAGTGATCGCTAATGCCATCACTCTTCCCCATACTGGCTCATTGTTTGCTGGCAGCAGATTGTGTTTGCACAGCACTACCTGCTGCCGGCAAGCGATTTTTGTGTACACACAAACGATTAGATTACCCAATGAATGAGCGTTTCGCTCGTTGATCGGCAGTACATTTACACAGCCAGATAAGAACGCTCGTTAACTATTATCTTTAAGATTCTAGGTCCGTGTAAAGGACCCTTTAGTAAATGTGCCCCACAAAGTAGTTGCAGATCTTGCCATTATACCTTATACCTGTGTAGGCTTCACTCCTGGTTTTGGCTCACAATCACTGACTTGTGAATTAGGCCTTAATATGTGCATGCTTCGCAGTAAAATAATACTGTCTTGTGACTGCTCACTGCCACATGTACGGCTCTCCTCTGGACTAATAGAGGAGCACTCCGCAGACACAGTATACATTTCTGTGGTGCCAGCATGCACAGACTGGTGTGTAAAATATTTATCCAACGTCTGTGGAGCAAATATACAGAGATATGAAACTATTCTATTATATCCGTCATGCTGAATTGATTCACTTTATTAAAGGGCATCTGTCAGCAGATTTGCACCTATGACACCGGCTGACCTGTTACATGTGCACTTGGCAGCTGAAGGCATCTGTGTTGGCCCCATGTTCATATGTGGACACATTGCTGAGAAAAATGATGTTTTACTATGTGCAAATGAGCCTCAAAGAGCAACAGGGGCGTTACCATTACACCTAGAGGCTTTGATCTTTCTGCAACTGCCTCGTCCTCTGCACTTTGATTGACAGGACCAGGCAGTATTAGGCTACGTTCACACGACGACAATTGTCGCGCGACAAAAAGTCGCACTATTGTCGCGCGACAATTTTTATAATGGGAGTCTATGGTGTCGCAGTGCGACATGCTGCGACTGCGACACGAGAGTCGGAAAAAATCCATCCGGGATGGATTTTTTGCGACTGTTATGTCGCAGTCGCAACATGTCGCATGTTGCACGTGCGACACCGCCATAGACTTCCATTATAAAAATTGTCGCACGACATTAATGTGACATCAATGTCGCGCTACAAATGTTGCAGTGTAGTGGTTCCCAAATTGTCGCGCGACTTTTTGTCGTCGTGTGAACGTAGCCTAAATGTAATCATATCTGGCCCTGTCAATGAAACTGCAGTTTTACCAAGGGGTTATTGAAGCAGTTCCTGGAACCGCTGAATGAAAGTGCGACCACAGCGTTTCTCAGTTCAGGTTTGGAAATAGAAAGCCGTTATCCCCGCCTTTATTCCTCCTGACCCCCTCATACACACGCAGGTTTGGTTCACCGAGCATGTATGTGTACTCAATAGGGAGAGGGGATGCAGCTTGTCTCTCTTAAGAACTTGGATTGGGCATGTTAAAATCCAACTGCTCAATCCTTATCTCCCTAACACTCAGGGAGATTTAGTAGGCCCCCCACACCTATTTGACCAAATCTGCTGAAATGAACAGGTTTGGCTGCCATTCATTTAGTGTGTGGCCATTGGATAGGTGTCACAGACGTTCCCGTGACAGGTGGCAGGAGATCTGAGAGACTGGCAACACATGGTTTGATCTGACAGGTTTCCTTGTGGATCAATAGGCGTCTGTGTTGTTTCTGGTAATGGCCACACCCCTTGCCTCAGGTGTTGCTTATGTGGTCATTTAACCTTGCTTATTTATAGTTGCCTGTCCCACTATGCTGTGCTGTTTATAGCTTCAGTTTTAGTTGTGGATAGCTGTTGTGTGGATCTCGGCTGAGTTCCTGGTTCTTCCATTGCTGTAGTTAAGTCTTTTCTTTCCTTCTTTGTATTTTGTTTGGGTTATTTTGTCTGTTGCATTTCCCTGTCATTTGTTTTAATGCCTGAGGGAGACTCCTATTTGTCCTTCCTTTTGGAGGAACAGGTTGTCTCAGTCCTGAGATTAGTACCAGGGTCCTACAGGGTGAGTTAGGACACTAGGTATTCCTGAGTATGAACTCACCTACCTCTGGGGTCTGTTCATACGGGTAGTTAGTCAGGACTTTGATTAGGGTTTTAGTAGGAGGTGTCCATCTCCTTTCCCTAGTTTCCAGGCCTTATTCCCTCACCCCTTTCCCTCCTATGTTCAGTGTGGTTTTTCCCTCTCACACCCAAACGTGGAGGTAGCTGACCTCCGCACAACCGTCTCGCAGATCCAGAGACCATAGGCTGCTGGTCCTAGTTGTGGTTACCAGGCCTGTTTTGAGCCGAAAGTTACCATCCCAGACAGATTCTCTGAGGGAATTGATAATTTAATTTTGTTTAGAAAGACCTGCAAATTGTATTTTAGGCTACGTCCATACTCATCTGGGGATGAGATTTAGAAAGTTGGTGTGGTTAATTCGCTGCTTAAAGGGGACGCCCAGTCATGGGCTTTTTCTCTGCCGACTGGATCGCAGTCTCTCTGGTCGGTGGATGAATTTTTAAAAGCTCTGGGTCTCATCTAGGATGACCCGGATCGGAGCTACATGGCTTCGTCAGGGACAGCGTTCTGCTAAGATCTATTGCTCTGCGTTTAGGAGGTGGGCTCTGGATACTGGATGAAACAATCGGCTCTCCGTAGTCAGTTTTGTCAGGGATTATCAGAGAGGCTGAAAGAAGCTTTGGCCTTTCATGAGAATCCTGATTCTCTGGAAGCCGCTATGTCTCTTGCTGTACGCGTTGATAGACACCTGAGAGAGAGATCTAGGGGATTCCACTTTCAGGACGTACCATCACATAACGTATGGTCTTCCTCTGACACTTTGGGTGAAAATACTCCTGGGTGTATGTCTAGGGACGAACCCATGCAATTAGGGGGAGCTATTCCTGGATCCGCCTTTAAGCATACTGGTAATATGAAGGGAGTGTGTTTTTTCTGCAGACAAAAGGGACATTTTATCAGAGTATGTCCAACAGCAAAAAAGAAAAAGCGGGACATTTAAGTCCCATCTGACTCTTGGAGGGGTGAGAGGAGAGTCAAAAAAAGTTCATCTGTCTTTTACTGGAAGTACCAGATTTCTCCTGGCTGCTAAGGTGGCACTAGAGTAAAAAACTGGTGTTTATCGACAGCGAGGCTGGGGTGAACCTGATTGATGCTCAGTTCGTCCGTATGCACGGGTTGTGCATTAGAAAAAAAAATCAGTTTTTGCTATTGATTCTGCACCTCTTGCTCAGAAGTATTTATCTCAAGCGGTGCATGAACGTATTTTTTTTCCGTTCCGTTTTTTTGGGCGGACCGCATGCGGAACCATTCACTTCAATGGGTCCACAAAAACAACGGAAATTACCCCGTTTGCATTCTGTTTCCGTATGTCCGCTTGCCCGTTCCTCAAAAAAGTAGTGAATGTCCTATTATTGTCCGCAAATCACGGTCAATGGCTCCATTTAACGGAACGGATGCAGACACAAAACCGAAAAAACAACTCAGATACGGAACAACGGATCCGTGAAAAACGCACCGCAAAACTACAACGGTCGTGTGCATGAGCCCTAAGAGTGGGTGACTTTCATCAAGAATTTATCTTGTGTTTTGTATTGGAGGGTCTCCCTGCTCCAGTGGTTCTGGGTTTACCGTGGTTAAGCAAGCACCATCCAACCATCGATTGGCAAGCTAGACAGATTCTGGAGTGGGGTGATTATTGCATTGACAATTGTCTGAATACATCTTTTTCTGTTTTAACTACTAAGACATTACCCTCTTTTATATCTGATTTTGCCGACGTGTTTTCTGAGAGTGGATACCAGGATTTACAGGATGTATAACCTTTCTGAACCTGAAAGACTAGCCAAACTCACAGTAATATACTCTCTCATGGCCAAAAGGACACATAAGACCTTCCAAGTCGCCAGTGGTAGCAGGGTTCTTGTTTGTTAAAAAAAAAAGGATGGAGGTCTTCGGCCATGTCTGGATTTCCGTGAGCTCAATCAGATTACTGTCCATGATCCTTAACTTCTTCCTTTGATTCCTAATTTGTTGAACCAGATTATTGGTGCCAAGGTGTTCTCCAAGTTGGATTTAAGGGGAGCATATAATCTGGTCAGGATCAAGGAAGGGGATGAATGGAAGACTGCTTTTAATACTCCTGAGGGGCACTTTGAGAACCTGGTCAGGCCTTTCGGGTTGACCAATGCTCCTGCGGTTTTGTGAATTACATTTTTTATTACCTTGTGGGGAGATTTGTAGTTGTGTATTTGGATGACATTCTAAGTTATTCTCCAGACGTGGAGACACATCAGGATCATGTTAGACAGGTGGTACAGATCCTAAAGGACAATAAACTGTACGCAAAATTAGAGAAGTGTGGTTTTGATGTACACAAGGTGCAATTTTTGGTCTACCTGCTGTCATCTTCTTTTCGAATAGATCCATAGAAAGTCCGTGCTGTATTGGACTGAGATTGACCCGAAAATCTAAAGGCTCTTATGGGGTTTTAAGGGGTTCACCAACTATTATGAAATATTTATTCAGAATTATTCGACAATAGTAAAACCCTTAACGAATATGACTAAGGGTACTTTCACACTTGTGTTGGTGCGGATCCGTCTGTTTATTTGCACAGACGGATCCGCACCTATAATGCAAACGTTTATATCCGTTCAGAAAGGATCCGTTTGCATTAGTTAAAAGAAAAATGACAGATCCGTTTTGAATTACATTGAGAGTCAATGGGGAACGGATCCGTTATCAAATGCACCATATTGTGTCATTGAAAACGGATCCGTCCCCATTGACTTACATTGTAATTCAAAACGGATCCCTTAGGCTCCGCTTCTTCAGACGGACACCAAAATGCTGCGTTTTGGTGTCCGCCTTCAAAACAGAATAGAAGCGGAACGGAGCCTAACTGATGCATTCTGAACGGATCCTTATCCATTCAGAACGCACTGGGGCTTAACTGATTCGTTTTGGAACGTTTGTGAGAGCCCTGAAACGGATCCCACAAACAGAATCCAAAATGCTAGTGTGAAAGTACCCTAAGAAAGGGACAGATGTCTCAGTGTGGTCTGATTCAGCATTGCGAGCCTTTTCTGCGATTAAGGAATGCTTTTCTTCTGCTCTTATATTGGCGCACCCGGATATATTACAAGCTTTCATTGTGGCCCTTAGGTATTCCTGTGTATGAACTCGCCTACCTCTGGGGTCTGTTCATACTGGTAATTAGTCAGGACTTTGATTAGGGTTTTAGCAGGAGGTGTCCATCTCCTTTCCCTAGTTTCCAGGTCTTATTCCCTCCTATGTTTGGTGCGGTGTTCCCCTCCCACGCCCTATCGTGACAATAGGCCACAAATATCAGATTGTGATGGTCCAAAACCCAGCACCCGCCACCATTCAGCTGACTGCAGGGCCGGTGTTCCTCCATCTGCGTCCCCCTTCGTTGTTTCAGGTGCAGTGTTGTACATTTTGTAGTGGCTGCACCTGGTATTGTCCATCAGTCCCATTCACTTGATTGGGACTGAGCTGCAGTACCAGGCATGACCACTACCAATTGTATGACGCTGTGCTCGGTAAAAACACAGTCAGCGGATCAGCTGGGGTGCCTGGCGTCAGACTCCCACCATATTTCCAGAAGACCCTTTAAAACAGAACTTATTCTTGTTTCAACTCCTCATATTTTTTAAGATCTCTGCTTGCTGTTAGTGAATGAAAAGATTCCTGGTTCCAGACAGAGACTGGGACTGTTAAGTGATCATGACTGATACGGGTGCATGCCTCTAACACACGGGATGGGTCCAACGTGGATAAAGTCTGTTACGTATCTGCTTCGTGTCCTATAAGCGTAAGGACCATGTCAAAGGTTGTTTTTTTTTTTTGGGGGGGGGGGGTAATTTCATACTGATCCGCAGCATAGGTCATGAACAGTGTAGAGCAAAGTATTCAAAATTCGATTTGGCTGCTTTGACGAATTTTACAAAAAAATTAGCTTAGTGACAAATTACTTTGTCATGAAGCGCATTTCTTTGTAAGTAGTGGGTGGAATGACAGGGAGTGGCGATTGCGCCACCCTCCCCCTCCCTCCGTCATTGTACCCCTCCGATGCCTCGTTCATAGCTGATCCCGGTATCGGATATTTCATTTAAAGTTTAAAAAAACTAAAAAAATTATACCTCATCTATTTGCGCGCTTCGGGTCGGCCACCGCCATCTTGCTTGAAGATCTGTCGTGAAATCTTGCACGGCCCGTGGTGACGCAAGACGGTATTTCGTGCAAGATCTTCAAGCAAGGTGGTGGGGTCGGCAGCAAATGGATTAGGTATGATTTTTTTTTGTTTTTTTTACACTATTTCAGGTAAAATCGATTCACTATCATGAAGCAGGAGGAAATTCGGCTACGCAGCAAATTGAATTTCTCCCGAAATTCTGGATCGCTCTACACTAGTCATGAATAGGAGATTGTCAGCGGAATAAAGGGGCTGCTGCACTCTATCACGGCTTAGGCCATCAGTCACATGGCCTAAGCGCAGATCAGTCCCATTCAAGTGATGCAATACCAAGCACGGCCACTATACAATGGATGGCGCTGTTCTCGGCAGGGCTGTGGAGTCGGAGTCGGAGTCGAGGAGTCGGAGGCAATTTTGGGTACCTGGAGTCGGAGTCGGCAAAAAATGGACCGACTCCGACTCCTACTAGATTTAAATTGGAATAAAAAAAAATTGGAATAAAAAAAAAGCAAGTTTAAATGTCCCAATTCAGATAAAGTTATAATTAATTACTTCTCTACTGTAAGAATAAAGGCCAATGCATGCAGTGCGTCACGTTACCGCTAAACAAAGACGTTAAGTGACCGTGAAGAAGCTTTTCATATGCTTTACTATGCAGTTAAAGGGACACTGACAGGCTGATATATCTGCTGGTATTCATCAGAGGATTAGGAATACAACTAGACGACTGTTACCCCCAGTTGAGGTTTACTTGTGTTTAAAAACGTTTTAATCAATATGCAAATTCTCTACCTTTGTGCCCAAGGGGGCAGGCACACATGTAGAGTACTGGCAGCACTAGACAGGACTAGGTAGCGAGGAGGAAGAGAGAAAGCTGGCACAGCCTCAGCATAGCCAGACGAGGCTGCTGCCAGCACTCTACACGTGCGCCTGCGCAGAAATTCAGCGTTCGCTAGCCTGAAAAAAAAGGCCAGTGCAGTGAATAATAACGAGGGGAACAGCGCTGGGAAGCTGTACTTCGGGCGCAGCTGGGCACAAAGCCGCAGGAGACGCTGCCCCATTGGGCACAAGATAGTGAATTTGCATACAGATTAAAATGTTTTTTAAACACAAGTACAGCTTAACTGGGGGTAACATTAGTATAGTTTTATTCCTAATTCTCTGATGAATACCAGTATATATATATCTTTAGCTGGAAAATCAGCCTGTCAGTGTCCCTTTAAGGAGCGGCAATACTTACACTTTCCATTGTCTTGTGGTCTGCTCTTACAGGGAACCCATGGTTATCCTCGCCCCTCACTGATAACTGATTAAGGACTGGAGACACTTGTATAGGTGAAGGGAATGGATAGTCAATAGTTCAAGACTGAAGCTGTAAACCATTTGAAAAACTGCTATCATTCAGCTAAGGCTATAAAACATGTAAACTCAGATTGTTAGCTTAAATTTTAAACATGACTATGGGATTCTACTAGGAAAATCATGTTTTAAAATAAATGCCCCTTCCCCTGCCCCTTCCTGGATCCTCCCACTGCTCTATCTTCAGCAGAAGATCAGCACACAAAGGAGAAGGCAGCAGCTTCTGCTCAACTACCTCTCTGTGCTAGAGGAGATTAGAAGAACTTGGTGGAACAGCTTCGTATTTGCATATTAAATACAGAGGAGTCGGAAGTTTCAAAATCTGAGGAGTCGGAGTCGGACAATTTATCTACCGACTCCACAGCCCTGGTTCTCAGTAAGCTGTGACGCTCACCAAAGCTCTGGTGAGCACCGTGGCCTCTTCAAACAGTTGCTCAGCATCAGTCGCACCACCACCGATCTCATAATGATCGCCTATGGGCCTGCAGAATGAAAACCCCTTTAAACCGTATACCTGGAATTAGTCTAGCAGCTACGTATATACGATTACACTGCTTATCCTCTACCGCTCCAGAGCTGCATTCATAATTCAGCAGGTCGCCATTGGAAACAATCAGCTACCCTGTTGCCAGACACCTCCCTTAAACGCTTAGCTAAGATACTATATTGTGATGGAACCGCTCACTTTTCCTAAATCAAACCAGAGTGAGGTCCATTTAAAAAATGCAGGAAGATTTCAGCTCTGAAGCACTCAGAATTGCGTATGAGCCCTTACAGCATACACTACAAGCAAAACAAGAATAGCATAAGGCAGAAGCCTATGGACAGCTCTTCTTAAGGGGCTCCAGTAGCCAAAGGCATCCATTACAGGGCTGTGGGCTCCATTTTGGTGCCTGCAGGAGGACTAACGCCTCAACATCCGAAATTCCCGAGGACTGACACGCCCTTGGTACATTAGGGTGCTGCACTTTTTTTTTTTACGTCGGTCACGTGTTCAATGTCTCACAAGAAACCCCTCCTTAAATCTTCAGACTATACAAGATACGGGCCGTCGATCGTTCACAAGTCCTGCCCTCTCAGGTCTGACCTTCTCCACAAACTAGGTCATTGTTTTTCAGAATTAATCCCAAAACAGCGCAACCGGGCACAACGTCCATCACCGACCGCGTCACCGCCCTCCGCCATCCCAAAACACCGCGCCTTATCAGACCCCGCCCACTTACTTGCAGAAGGACACGCCCTCTGTCACACTACTTTCGTTCAATTGGTTGGTAGATCTTTGATTTCGCGCTCCTGGCGCCCTGACCAATCGGAGAAAGGCGTGTCGGGGGGAGGTGGAGCCAGCGCTCTACGCTACATATAATAGCGACTGAGCCGCCCACAGGAGGTTCTTTTCGGTTGTTCTGCCGCACCGAAAGGAGTCGTGACTGGTTTCTGTTCTCACTGGCTTTTTGGCGAACCGCAGCGCGATCTGTCATTATGGCAAATCCTAAGGTTTACTTCGATGTCTCCGCGGACAACGTACCCATTGGCCGTGTTGTTATGGAGGTAACCATGAAGCTTCGCCATTTTTTTTATCTTTTTTTGTTCGTAATGCGCTTGTTGTTCATTCATACAGAAGGGCTTGCATGACTGCTGCAGCGGAAGGGAGTGGTCACGTGGTGCGATATCTGGCTTGGCTCTGCGCTATTGTGTAGGGATGGGGGCGCTTATACGCTACAGCCGACTGTGGTTGCATGTAACGCGCATGTTTGTCGTACCCCAACCATGTCGGACGATTAATGTGCAGACGATATCGCTCGCTTAGGTTGGTGGTAACCCTGTCTTCACTAGAGGCTGCAGTGTCTGGAGGAGCCTGCTGATTGGTGGAACGACTGTTGGAAGAGAGCGTGGTTTAGTCGCTTGCCCCGCCCTCCCCTGGCGAGCTCGAGGGTGGGGGCCTGAGGAAGGAATCCATTTTGGGCACCCTGCTTTTATTTAAAATGTCTGCTTCCTCCTCGGTAGTGCAGGAGAGGCCTGAGGCGCCATTTTCCGCTAGTCTCATGCGGCCATGTTTCCTGGGGTTTTCTAATGCTTTTGTGCAGAAAACTGAAGACAATCCATATTCTATCCCAGGTTTCCTGTAATAAAATCCCGTCTCGAGGTGTGGCTATGCCTAGGGCACCGTTCACATCCAGCAGTGCTGCGTCTGTCACCTGCAGCACCCCCAGGACTGCCTGCTTCCCCTCATAAGGATGTAAGCGGGTCTGTCAGCAGTTACCAATGCAAAACTGCTGACAGGAGGTGATGAGTGCTGAGGGAGAATACCTAAAACCAACATGGAGTCCCCTGGGGGCCCAAAGCCTTATTGTATGGCTGTGGAGTGGGGCCTATACTGCCCCATTGGTGCCCTTTCTGTAGCAGCAGCTGTAGACCTAAAAAAAAATGCATAAAACCTCAGTAAAATGCACCAAAACATGAGTGGGGGGGGGGGGGGGGGTTGTCCAGGATCAGAAAAACATGGCTGCTTGCTTTCAAAAACACTGACCCCTGTCCATAGGTTTTGTCTGGTATTGTAGTTCAGCTCCGTTAGTCAGAGCTGTAATACCGCACCTAACCTGTGGACATGGGGGTGCTGTTCTTGGAGGGAAGCAGCCGTGTTTATCTAATTCTAGACATCCCATTTAAGGGGGGGGTTCTGAGACTTAAACACTGAGCTATGCTCAGGATCGGTGAGGGTCTGACATCAGGGACCCCTGCTGATCTGGGGAGGCTCTGGCTTTCCCTAGGCCGGTGATGTCATGGCCTACGTGCAGCCCACTATTGATGTCAATGCGCTGTGCTTGGTACGCTGCAAGAAGGATACGGCACTACAGCCGACTGGTGGGGGTCCTGGGTCTCGGACCCCCAGCGATCAGATACTGGACCTATCCTGCATGTAGGTCACGGGTATTAACATCTCAGAAAACCTTTTAAGTGTACATATAGTCAGCCGAGCCACTGAGGGTTGTACATGGATGAGTTCAGAAAGAGCAGAGATGTATTTTAAAGGGCTTGTCTGCTCTCTAGCACTGCCTCTGGTGGTGATGGGTTACCTTTAAGGGTCCGGTGCCAGGTTAAAAAAGCTCCAAACAAAAAGTCTCCTGTCTTGGTGGTCTTGTGCTGAGCTGTCTCCACTGCAGTCAGGACAGGGCGGCGTGCTGCTCATGTCTGGCCTAAGGGCTCATGGATGTGTGACCCCCAAATACCAGTCTGCAATGCATGGACATCCTGTGTGCCCGCAGATGTGGACCCCTTCACTTGATTGGGTCTGATCTGCAAGATTCACTCTGCACCCCAAAAAAATCTATCATTTTTTGTATTTTTGTGGTGCGGAGGCTCGGACCGAAATCCCACTGAAGCGCTCCATAGCGGTACTGTGGGGCTCCACACCACTCTGTGTTTTACAGATTGTAGACCTCAAATTCTCCAAGAAGCTCTTTCTTGTCCTTGGGCTGCAGATGGTTTGGTTCATTCCCATGAATGGTCTAAATCCGTAAACTTTGGTAATCGATCGCCCCGCCCAGGCGGTTTGTTCTAGAAGGTTCTGATTTCTCTGCATGTCGTCCCCGGCTGCTCCTATAATGCGCTCTACCTGGAAGGCATGCTCGCATATAATCTGTCTGCTGGCCTCTAATGTGTTTAAGCTTGCAGACGCTGGGCACGGCATTGTGAATGACAGTGACCTACAGCCCGAGGCATCTGCCACATGCCAGCCTGAATAAACAGCTATGTCAGGCCTTCGCCCGGCTGAGTGTCGTAATAATGGCTTCTGTCTGATTTCTTCTGCAGTTGAGACCAGACGTCGTCCCGAAGACCGCAGGTAAGGAGCTTCTGTGGTCCATGTTAATAACTAGTACAGCAAACAAGTCGCTCGGCAAGAACAGATCTGTGAAAGTGGTATGGGGGCTCAGTGGCTAGCAGTGGGGTCTTAGGTTTAAAGCCTAGCAAGGAGAAGACCTGCACGGGGTCAGTTCTCGTGTCTGGGTTTCCTACTTATCCACTGGGTAGGGTGATAACTGTTCTAGTGAGTATTCAGACCCCAACCGATAGACGCAGTACCCCATGGAGCCCCCAAATCAAACCGAGCGGCTGGTTGGGCAGGTGAGCAACCACTCCATTAATTTCTATGGGAGTTCTGTAGATAGCGGAGTACTGTACAACAACTCCCATAGAAGTCAGTGGAGCAGCTGCTTGCATGTTCATTTCAGGGGGGTCACAGAGGTCTAATGTGGCCCCCATTCCTGGAGGAGCATTTTTTTTGCAAAGAATGTTCATATTTGCATGTGACTGACTCAAGGACTGACTTGTATAATGCACTGAACACATAATGTGCCCCAATAAGTATCTGACAAATGAACAGGCTCTCGGTGCCACGATCAGCCTGCCTTCTATTAGTCTGAATGCGCCTCTACTGTGGCCACAGTTGTTGCTGTCCCCGGACCCTGCCATGTTTCTAGAGCCCAACGTAAAGGGAACCTGTCGCGTCCAGAAGCCACCCCAAGCCGCTGACAGTATCCAGCAGCGCGTTTCATAAGTCAGATGCAGTAAAAGCTCAGAAAATTATCTTTTATCCCCGGCCGGCGCGCTTCTCGTGTCAGGCTTAAGGTCAAGGGGGCAGCGGCCTCCTTGCTTCAAGCCCTGGTAACCCCGCCCCTTCACTGTGACAGCGCTTATGCCCTACAGTCACAGCGAAGGGGGTGGGGCTGCTGCCCCCTTGACCTCAAGCCTGAGACGAGGAGTGTGTCGGCCGGGATAAGAGATCATTTTCTGAGCTTTTACCGCATCTGACTTATGAAACACGGGGATCATTAGAAACGCGCTGCTGGATACTGTCGGCTGCTGCTGGCGGCTTGGGGTGGTTTCTGGAGGTAACAGGTTCCCTTTAAATTCAGATGTGCCTTAAGCTGACCCCCTTCCTTCCATGTCCTGATCTGTGAAGAACCAGGAATTAAAGGTATTGGATCCTGGCTCATCAGTGGCATCTGGGATTGTAACTGAAATGTCATCTGTCAACGCCGTCATCCTCGGAGTGTTTCCTTAGTAATCACTCTTCCTACAGCCTCAGAGGGGATTCAGATTGGCAGCGGTTGGACCCCCACACCCCATATAAGGTGGCTGAAGCAAATGGGTGCAGAGCTGCAGTAACTGGCCACTAGAGGGCACCACTGAATTTCAGAGTGAAAACCTCCCAGGATGTGAGCGCTGTGATTGGACAGCACTACGGCCAGGGAGAAGGAACGCCCAGGGAGAGAAGCCGATGTCTCCTCCCTGTTGCGATATTAGTAGCAATTACCAAACAGCATGGGAGGAGGTAACGGGGCCACAGTGGGCGAACGGAGCGGCGCCCAGGGATAATGGTGAGTGCAGTGAGATCCCTGGGCGCCGCTCTACAAGTCCAGATACTTATCTTGCAGTGTTCAGACCCATGAAAGGTTCTCTTTACGCTGAGGCTTGCATCCAGTTAGTGTGCAGGTTAATGTAGGTGTTCAGTCGGGTTCTCATGTAGGTTTTAGCTGTACATAGAAATGTCCTCCATGGCCACTATTATCCAGCAATCTGAATCATGTGCACATTGTCTGAGGGCCCGGTGCTGCCCCTACTACTGGGTAAGGGCTGATGTGGATCTTTACTTCAGAAAAGCAGCTGAAAGGGTGTAAAGGTGTCTGTACACATTAGATGAATGGCAAACATTGACCCTCTGGTGTGTACGGGGTCTCCAACACTGCCCTGACATCAGATTCAGGGGAGAAGATCAGGCTGTTGGATTGTAACATGCTTGATCTTTCGTTCTGAGGCTTTTCCTGCTATGTCATGCTTGGCTGAGTGTATTGGGGTGGAGTAATACAATCATAAGGTGGCCATACTGGTCCTCCACCTAATGATCGCACCTAGCCGGTCATAAAATGCACTGACATTTGGGCATCTAGCTTCTGACATTAGACGCCTGTCTAGCCATGCTCCAGACTTATCAAGCAGGAACTATAATTGTGGCACATGTGACCACTGAGCCAGGTTTACTCTGAATTAGGTTTAGCACGTTTGCAGGAGAAGTGACTGGATCGACCTCGCAGCAGGCCCAGAGGGGTTGTCGGGGGACCCCTGTTCTCAGTGGGTGTGGCACACAGCATCCTGCAGATACATCATGCATGTGGTAGAATTCCCCTTTAAGATTATTCCTAACCTCAATGGCCCCCTGTAGGATGTTAAATGCTCTCCATGCATTTCAACAAGGACCTTTCCCTACTTGGATCTCTTTTGGTATATGAATGAGACTCCATCATATAGTCATCAATATAATGTGGCTCAGACAAGTGCAAACTAAGCATTGTCCTGAACCGAGAGGTACCCAGCGCGGGCTCTGCCAGAGGTACCCACATGTCGGGGTACTGTTGGGTATCAGGCTTGTGCATCTTATGCTTCCCCAGACAATTGCTGATCCACCACCAAACTAGTCATGCTGTATGATGGGCAGTGTTCACACAGCATCTTCAGGCTTTCATTCTGTAAATGCTGTGTGAACTAGTGAGGTGATGAGGAGTTTGATGCCTGTCCAGCAATATCATTAATGGCCTGTTCCATTGCTATACCACAAGTGTCCCAGATGGGACTATGCATTTAAAGAGGACTTGTCACCTGTCCCGATAAATCTGTTAGGGGGTGTCCCTGTGGAGTCTGTCAATGGCAGCACTGATTGGATAATATCGGACTGTGCAGGGACACCCCAACTGGTTACCTCCCCTCTGTACCCTTACTGCAGACTGCTAGTAATTTACCCATAACTTCTAGCGGAAATAAAGGAATGGCACATCTTGGTCATAAAACTAGATGCTTCAGAATTGTTACATGGAGAATTACTAAAACATGTCAGGAGAGGTCCTCTAACCCTTTCAAGCCCAAAGGTTTTTTGCATTTTCGTTTTGCGCTCCCTGCCTTCTCAGAGCCATAACTTTATTTTTCTGTTCACATGGCCATATGAGGGCTTGTTTTTTTTTTTTGTGGGACAAGTAGTCCTTTCCAACGCCACAATTTAATATTGCATATGATGTAGTGGGGAGCGGGAAAACAATTCCAAATTGGGTGAAATTGAAAAAAAAGCAATTCCACCAGTTCTACGGGTTTTTATTTACGATGTTCGATAAAACTGACCAGTTACTTTTATGGTACAGGTTAGTACGAATCCGGCGATGCCTTATGTATAGCTTTTCTTGCATTTTGATAGTGATAAAAAAACTTAGCATGCCATATTTTGACCCCATAGCTTTTTGTAATTATGTGTACGGAGCTGTATGGGGGCTTATTTAATTTTTTTTTTTGTGGGGTTGATCTGAACTTTTCATTGCCATTCTGGGCTGTGTGACTTTGATCACTTTAATATGATGGGTGTTTTCACACATTGTGACACCATGATGTGTATTTAATTTTTTTATTTTGGGGAAAGGGGGTGATTTGAATAATTTTTTTTTCCAATCATCTGATTTGCTATTATCGTAGACTCCAATGCACTTGCATAGGAATCTATGAATTCACTACTTTCCTATGGAGCCCTATTACAGGCAAGCGCTCCATAGGAAATGCTATCCAGCAGCCTCATGTCATTCAGACAGGGGCTGCTGCATACATGCTCCGGCTTCTCCGATCACCACACGGGGGCACCGGAGCACCCCATTTTCAGTGCACTCAGATGCTGAGGTCGGGATTGACCACTGCATCTGATGGGTTATATGTCTGCTATAGGAAGCAGGCGGCTATAGCGCCATCTTTAAACGCACTAAATTACGTACATGTACATCATGGGGCGTGAAAGAGTTAAGAACCTGCAGTAGAAGACTAACATCACATGGAAGTACTTGGAGTGCTCTCAATAGGACTTTGGCTCTTCATGGCTAGAAATTGAAAATCTATTGGAAGCCTATTTCTTTAGGTGAAATGTTACTGCATTCCTGTCTTGTGTCCTGGAACATCCATATTTTTAATGAGAATTTTCTGCTCTTAGAAAACTTCCGTCAACTGTGCACTGGTGAGAGAGGATTTGGCTACAAGGGATCCACCTTCCACAGGATCATCCCAAACTTCATGTGCCAGGTATGACTTGTATCCTAAGTCACAGTATGCTTCAGTGTTCCTTACACTTGGTGAGGTAAACGACAAGTCTTGAGTAGCTTATGGCTACCTGGACCATGTCTTGCTCACATCCTGCTTCTGCAATGCAAATGTAGACATGTCATGGCCTACAAGATGTTGTGGCAGGTTCCTCCCACTCCCCCCTAAAGACTGGTCAGATATCCTAGAGATGCGCTCCATGCTTCCTGAGAAATCCCTTTCTCACTGTCTTCCATATTAATTTTCATGCTTACAGGGAGGAGACTTCACTCATCACAATGGCACCGGTGGAAAGTCGGTCTATGGATCCAAGTTCCCTGATGAGAACTTCACCCTGAAGCACACTGGACCTGGTATCCTGTCTATGGCAAATGCTGGACCTAACACAAACGGTTCCCAGTTTTTTATCTGCACTGCTAAAACTGAATGGTGAGTTTCTTTAACATTTTTTGCCAAGCCATCAAACCTAGTGTTCCCCAGCAATTGGCAATGCATTTTTTTGCTTGTGTAGTCACTGTATATGGACCGTGTGTCAATCCTTTGGGCCTATATGCTCATTCAACCCTTAACTTGCATTGGTCCTCATATAATTGACACTGTAGCTGAACCATATGCTTCCTGAGGCTGTCCATAAACTTTAGATGGGTGTTGGGAGAGTCACTGGCCAGGGTGTGGATGTCTTGAATAGGTAGAGGGGAATAAGCTCCTGGCAGACACATGGCAGAAGGTTCAACCTGTCCAGATTTGTCTTAAGGCCCTTCATATACTTCCGGTCAATGGTCTCAATCTGTGGCTCTCCAGCTGTTCCAAAACTAGAGCTCCCATCATGCCATATTGGCAGGTAGCTGGAGTGCCACAGGTTGGGAAACGCTGCATTAGATGGTCAGTTGACATTAAGGTTCATGTATGGTCTTAAGGCACTCTGGTAGTTCAGTATGGAGATGGTAACTGTCCTGTACACAAGGTATGTAACCCATGTTCTCATTCTTCAGGCTGGATGGGAAGCACGTGGTGTTCGGCAAAGTCATAGAGGGCCTCGATGTTGTAAAGAAAATGGAGGCATGTGGCCACAACAGCGGGAAGACAACCAAGAAAGTCATTATTGCTGACTGTGGTCAGCTTTAGAGAACTCGTCACTTGTCTTAACATTACAAGCATTCCTTACTCCCCTTGACTGCTTTGGACCCATTCGATTATAAAATGAGGCTTTATGGACTGCTGGAGCATAACATTACACACTGTAACATCTTTTGTTTTTTGTTCATTTTCCATAAGTTCTGTGGTCTGCAGGACATGATCAGAGATTAAATAAAAAACCAGTGATAAATGGCTCATGTGACTTATTGCAGGGGTTCCTGCCCTGTTGAGTGGTGCTAATGACAGAAGGGAGTGATGGCTCCTGCACTCAGGAGGCTGGACACAATCTGCACACTAAGTCTTGCCGACTGTTCAGGTTTACATATGAGGTCCACAGCTGCCAAGTTTAATTTACTGCTTGGGGTTGGTGATTTTGCCCAAAAACTTGTCAGTTTAATTGACTTCTATTTGGCAAAAATTTCACTTTCCTGCTCTCCCTTAATGGCACCCACAGAGGAGGATCTGCCTCCAAGGACAGGAAACCTATAAAAAAAAAAAAAAAAAAAAAAACCTTCAGGAATTAATCCCCTGGTGTGGTTTCCTGTCCTTGCAGGCAGGAGGCCTGGGAGCTTTTTCTCCAGTACTTTATGGCGTCCTGGCTACCAGGACCTAATTGGATCTATAGATACAGAGACTGCACTCCTTGTTTCTGTATCTCTTTGGGGGTGATCTACAGGCAGGTGGCTTGTACCCCACTGGAGCACTGCAACATGCAGGCTTTTGTAGTGGGCATGTGCACAATAGGTTAATTTCCTGGTCAGGGTGATGGCGCTGAATGTTAGTGGCACTAGTAAGTGGTTAGCCGACATCACTAGGGCTGCACAGTCAGTGTGCCACATGGTGGCAGAGGGGAGATTTAAGGAGCTACTGGGGAATGGCATGTTTCACACCTAAAAGCACAGCCAGTTCTGAAACCATACTGGCCAGTAGCCTGGGGGTGCGCTTTGGCAACGGCAACATGTCTGAGGGACAGGAGACTCCTATAACCATGGTTATGGTATGAGGTTTACTGATGCCTACAGCATCTTCAGGAGATGTAAGTAACCATCTAAGGACAATGTCTTATACATTTTAGGGGAATCTTTAACCAGGAAAGCTAGCAACAAAAGTGCATTAAGGGGAAACGAATTGTATGTAGAAGTCTTGATGTAGATTTTGCAAAGTAATATCAAACGTGCAAAATGTTGTGTTTATTAGTTTAAAAGCCTCATCAAATCTGAAGTCCATAATTTGGTAGTAGCACTAAGTACAACTAAAGCATCTACCTCAACAATCTCACCTGCTATAATGGAGTCTGATCTGGAAGAGGGACTGATGGTTAATGATATTCCAGGTTCTGAGGATGATTTATTATTCATTGGAAAGAGGTTTTAGGCAGGGAAAATCCTTATTTCCACCAAGGACACTGAACAACTTTAAGCAATAAGGACCACTTTGGATGTTGAGGCTATAAGAGAACCTCACTGTTTGCAGAATTGGGGACACTGAAATGTAGACTGTTTCCTGTGTCTATGCAATAAAGTATACCCTCCAAGTGTGTCGATCCTGCGATCGCCTCCTCCCAACGCTGTTTCGCTCAAACTGGCTTCTTCCGCAGATGAATCACTGTTACTACTCCTCCTTAAATAAGGCTTATCATTAGATTAAAATGTATCGTAGGTGAGTATATGGGTCCATAGAACATACCACCCAATAGGAGTATCATAGTCCACCGGCACGTCACGGACTCCTAGTGACATTACGTGACCGCAATGCCAGGGATAATTAGTACAGCGTTACATAGCTCAGTATTGTGGACCACCAAATACTGAACACCATATCCGATACAATCCTTCTCATGGGTAAGTATTTATCTAGTGGATTGCTCCTATTCGTAACCCCACCGTCATAATCAATTCAGCTCCTTTTGTGCCAATACTACCTATCTGTGCCTACCTACTCCAGTTTCCTGTCCCTCAGGATGGGTGGAAGCCTTGCCAGTGCACTGGCTGGAAGACTGGTGCGGTCAGCCTAGAATTCTTCCCCTTCTTGGAAGGGCTGAGCAGGGGACAGAGCCTTCGGGTGGAGCGTTGGCTCTCTTGTCCTTCGGTGTAAGTCCCAGTTAGGGCATCCCGAGCTGTTCCTGCCTCTGGGTAGGGGAAATCGACGCCTTGTGTGTCTTTGCAGAAGGAATCTTCTGTGGGCAGGAGGATTCCTGAGACACGCTGCATTGCCCTTCCGCTGCCAATACTGGTCACACCTCTGGCGGTAGCTGACGTAATAACGCGTGCCAGCCGGCCAGGAGGAAGTGTGGTGTGCTCTCGGGCTTTGGTGTGGAGGTGGAGCCTGTAGAAGTGCGGGGCGCAGAGTAAAAATGGCTCTGTTATCCCAGGAAGATGCGGTTTGCTCTGGAGAATAGCCAGGATGTCCTCCGCTGATGCTGACGCCCCACGCAGATCTGCTGATCCCAATAAAGCCCTCAGCCTGGTAAGAGTCCTCCTCCGAGTATGTTGGATGGATAGTATTGTCCCTTCTAGATTCCCATATTCATCACCCGGGTGCTGGTGTTGGTACTCTCTTTGGGTCTAGTTTTCTAACTTAATGTATGTATTCTCTAGGTAAGAGAGGCTGGCCCTGCAAAGTCCACAGGTGGTGAATCTACAAAAAAGAAATGTGTTATGTGCAGAAAGAACCTATCCCCTGCTAGTAAAAAAAAACGATATGTCCACGCTGCACAAAAAAAAGTGGTAGCGGAAGAGTCGCCGTCATTTATGGAAAACCTGAGAACCCTTATTAGGGATGAGGTTAATCTGGCAATAGACCAACGTATGGCAGCCGCCTCTCCCCATCCATCTATCTCAAAATCGGTGGATCTGTCCCCGGAAGTAACTTTTGATGAAGGAGAACTATTTTCTGGGGACTCTGATTACGGTTCCGGTCGTCCATTATGTTCCCCTGAGGATACAGATTTTCTATTAAAAACTATACGGGCAACTAAGAAGTTAAAAGACGTTAAAGAACCCTTATCAATCCAGGACCAAATGTTTCAGGGATTGGGGGAAAAGAAAAGACGGGTGTTCCCTATTCATGATAATATAAGGGAAATGATATCTAGGGAGTGGAAAGACCCTGAAAAAAGACCCACTATTTCTAAAGCCTTCAAACGTAAATATCTGTTTGCAGATTCAGAATGTGAAGCATGGGTGAAAACCCCTAGGATTGATGCCCTCGTAGCTAGGATTTCAAAAAAATCCTCCCTCCCCTTTGAGGAAATGGGTTTATTGAAGGACCCCATAGACTGAAGGGCTCCTTAAAAAATCTTGGAATGCGGGGTCGGCCATGTTTAGACCTGCTATTGCTGCCACCTGCACAGCTAGGTCCCTTTCTGTGTGGATCAACCAGCTGGAAAACCTTCTAGCAGCCGGTACCCCCCGGGAAGAAATTATATAATCTTTCCTGGTTTTAAAGCAGGCTTCTAATTTTTTGGCGGACGCCTCAACAGATTTGGTAAGGCTCTCGGCCAGGTCTACAGCTCTATCAAGTGCTACCCGTAGAGTGGTTAAGGTCCTGGTCGGGGGGATACGGGCTCAAAGAGTCACCTCTGTGCTATTCCCAGTGAGGGGGATAGACTCTTTGGGTCCGCATTGGATGATATTCTAGATCAGGCATCCTCAAACTGCGGCCCTCCAGATGTTGCAAAACTACAACTCCCAGCATGCTCGAACAGCCTACAGATATCAGCCTACAGCAAGGAATTGTGGGAGTTGTAGTTTTGCAACAGCTGGAGAGCCGCAGTTTGAGGATGCCTGTTCTAGATAAAGCCTTGGACAAAAAAAAGAGATTTCCATTTAAATCATGTTTTTTTCAGCAGAAGAAAAATTTTCGTTCCCAAGCTAGGTTTATGCAGGCTCAAAACAAAAAAGAGTCCTCAGGTGGATAGCAATCGTGAGACTGGGGGAGGGGATTTTTATTGAATACCGATTACTCTTTTTAGAAATCCCAATAACGCCAGAAGTCCGGTAGGGGGCAGGCTTTCAAAGCTTGGTCAAGCATGGGACGCTATAGGAGCCTCCCCCTGGGTCTTAAAACTAATCGGGTCAGGTTAAGATAGAGTTACGTTTCCTGCCGCCAGTAAGATTCCTTACAAACAAGTTTTTTTCAGATCTATTCAAAAAGGAGGTTCTAGAGGCAGAAGTCTCCTCCTTGTTAGAAAAAAGTGTCATTGTTAAGGTTCCGTTAGACCAGACGGGTCTTGAGGGGTTACCTATTTCTGATAAATAAACCAAGTGGGAAGTTCAGAACAATCTTCAATCTAAGATACCTAAATCACTTTATCATTTGCAAACAATTCAAAATGGAGTCAATAAGATCTGCAGTGAATCCCTTTTTTCAAGAATATAACATGGTAACAATCGATCTGGCGGATGCCTGTTATCATACTCCTATCCACAGCGAAAGTCAAAAATATCTCAGGTTCAGGGTCCATTCACATGTCAGTATTTTTACCTTTCCAGATAAGCGTTCAGTTTTTTTGCGGATCCGTTTTTCTGTACAACCTTCCGTTTTTGTACTAAAGTGCATCCGAATCTGTTCCGTGTTTCCGTTTTTCCGTTTTTTTTTCCAAAATAAATAAAAGAGTAGGAGGAATACAAAAAAAACCGATCCGCAAAATTGGATGACATTCGGATGCTAAACTGCATGTCTTCCGTTTATTTTGCCGATCCATTGACTACAATGGGAAAACGGAACGGAAAGTTGGACAGAAAGTAGGACAAAGTGTTTCTTTTTTCAGGATCCACATGCAAGGATCCCAAGGAACGGAACTGAGTCACGGATGCGGACAGCACCATGAGTATTAAATGTTCCGATTTTTTTCCGGAACAGAATGATTGCAAAATCGGACGTGTGAATGGACCCTCACTGTGTACAGAAAAGGAGAGCTCAGTCATTTTCAGTATCAGGCTTTGCCCTTCGGCCTCTCCAGTGCGCCACGTCTTTTCACAAAGATTATGGCAGATGTAGTAGGTTACTTTCATCTAAAAGGAATAATTGTGGTTCTCTGAAAGGCCTTCTGATTGCTGCACATTCCTATTCACGTCTTCTCGACCATCTCAGAATTGTGAAAGAAACCCTTGGTTCTTTAGGGTGGGTCATTAACCGGGAGTCAAGTCTAATTCCAAGCCACCAGAAGTTATTTTTGGGGGTAGTTCTGGACACCCACCATCTATCTTCCTTTTTGCCCCAAGAAAAACAAGACAACCTAGTAGCCCTGGTAAGAGTGTTTTGTTCCAAAAGGACAGCATCGATAAGAGAAATCATGCGCTTGTTGGGGCTTTTAACGTCGACAATATTCTCAGTGAACTGGGCTCAGGCCCACACCAGGATCCTGCAGTCTTTCCTTTTTTCATCAAGAAAAGTGGAGTGAGTGCACAGATTGGGCCCAAACCTGAACATAGCAGGTGGGCCAGGAGAGAACGGGGAGAGGTCCTCTAGAGCGAGACAGGTCATAATGAAGTATTGAGACTTCTCTAATAAAGATGACATCATACGAGCCTATCGGGCTCGCAAAGAACCACTAAAGTATCAAGGACATAAAGTCATGTTGTTTAATGATTACTCTGTTGTGGTAACTAAGAAAAGAAGAGCCTTCAGCGGAATTTTTACCTCCCTATTTCAACGTAACATACGCTTCCAACTACTACATCCAGCACTGTTGAGTGCTAGATGTGCTGATGGATCATACAAGATCTTTGAATCTGCCTCGGAGGCCGAGGCCTTTTTTCCGCAGGGCCCATATCTTCCAGATCAAGAGGGCAGTAAGGAGACGGGGAGAAACGGCCCAAGATCTACACAGCGCACTTCGTCTGGGTCACCGCCAGGACCACCAAAATGAGGGATGTAAGATACAGCTCCAACTGTCAAGGAACAGAGGCGACACCGAGAGACTTTCCACTGGACTTCTCAGTTAGTCCCCTAGGGTTTTTTTCTTACGTTATGAAGGTACTGTCACACGGGATGATTTTCTTTCCCAATATATCTAAGATGGGAGGGAGTGAAGTGTTGTGAGATACCAGAAAAAATAAGTCCACGACTGCTCATTCTTTGCTATAGTGGGACTACTGCTTGGTACACTATGTTTATGTTCTTTTTTTGTTTGAGTTATTGCTGTTTTATACTTGCTGATTCATTTTTTACCTCTATGAGACGATGCAGCAAGGGTGAAATGCTCTATATATATATATATATATACACTATAATATATACTATATTGTATAATGGTTAAAATAATCACCTGGAATGTCAAAGGCCTGCGTTCACCGCAGAAACGCATGATGGTGCTACGCCATCTCAAGCGCCTAGGAGCAGATTTTACTCTTCTGCAGGAAACACACCTTGTAGAATCTGACTTCCAGAGGATCGCCAAGCTCTTGGTGGGAGGGGTATATGGTTCTTTAGCAGCCCAAGGCAAAGCAGGAGTGATTACATTAATGCATAAAAATCTTGTTGATAAGGTACAGTGTCAAGCAACCGACGATGAAGGCAGATTGTTAGTATTGAAAATATCAGGCCCAGATGAGGAACTTAGTCTTTATAACGTATATGATCCTATTGTAGCCCAGAAGCCATTCTTTGTATCTCTGAGAGACAAGCTCTTGCAAGACCCGATAAGGGACAAGTTAGTATGTGGAGATTTCAATGCGGTAGCAATCCTAAAGGAAGATAGCAAACAGGCAGATAGATCTGGGGCCACCAAGAGGACGGGTGGGGGTGTACTATCAGCCTTCCTAGAAGATACAGCGCTGCTAGACGCATGGAGGGTCTCACATCCTGACAATAGGCAATATACCCACTACTCTCATGCACAAAACTCATGGCCCAGAATCGATTACTGGCTCACAGACCCCCAGTTATTAGCCAGGGTGCAAGAGGTACTAATTGGGGATCTGGGGATATCAGATCATTTACCAGTCGAGGGGAACAGAGTTTATATGGAAATTCCCGTCCTTCCTGGTGAAGGATTAATTTTTTGCGGGGTTGGTGGCTGGAGTACAGTACTTTGAATCAAGAACATGTCAACAATCCTGTTTTGGGAGCCAGGCAAGGCAGTGCTAAGGGGCCACCTGATTGCATACGTTAAAGGGCTTAAAAAGGCCACCAAGGCGCAGTATATTGAAACCAGTAAGGAGGTTCAAAAAACGTATAGAGAATTCATACAAACCCACTCGTCATACCATAAACAAGCAAGTCTCAATGGGAATTGGAACTCCTCAAATATGGGAACAAGGCAGGTAGATTGATGGCCAACTTAGCTAAGGGACGCCGTCCGACATGTCCCTTGTACCAGCTGCGTGGTCCCGGAGGGGCTCTGGAATCCAGTCCCTCGGAAATGCTAAAGATTTTTAGGGAATACTACTCAAAGCTCTATTGTAAACCTACAGATTGTAGAGGGGGGAGGGGTGGCGAATTTCCTGAACGGTTTAAGTCTTCCAGCCCTATCCCCTGAGCAGCTGGGGTGCCTAATTGCACCCATTACGGCTGAAGAGATAGGCTGTTCTTAGGGTATTAGAGTAGGAAGTATCGCACTAAAAGCAGCCTTTTTTGCAGATGACATTCTATTATTCATGGAAAGACCCCGGGAGGAACTACAAGGAGTGTTGAACAGTATAAAGGAATTTGGAAAGCTCTCAGGCTTCAGAATTAACACTGCAAAATGTGCACTCTTACAGTTGGAGCGAGGGAAAGATATGGTTAATCAGGAACCAACAATATGTGGCATACCTATAGCGAAGGACATATTTGGGGATTAAACTGGTACATATGGCAGATTCTCTATACAAGCTAAATTATTCTCCCCTCTTTCATAAAATAGCTTAAGATTTACGAAAATGGCACAATCTACCTCTATCACTTCTAGGATGGATACACTTAATTAAAATGATGAGCTTTTCAAGACTCTTATACCCTCTTCAGACTCTACCCCTATTAATCAAACATGTAGATATAGCTAAGCTGCACAGCAAAATTACACATTTCATATGGCAAGGAAGACGCCCCCGGATAGGTCCAAAAAAACTCATGTCCCAAAAAATAAAGGGGGGAATGAATATGCTGAATATTAGAGTATACAATCTGTCCTGTCTATTTATACATATTATAGACTTGGTCCGGCATACGAGTTTTCATTCAGATTATGTGCTGGAGAAGAACTTGTGCTCCCCTTGGGACTCCTGCACCCTGCTCCATACGGGTCTAAAACCTGCCCATGCATCTAAGAAACTCAGCTCTATTTAGACATACCTGGGCAGCTTGGAGAGCTCTTAGGAAAGATTTCCGCCTTTCTCAGAAAGTATCTAAATATTTACCACTGTGGGGCCATCCAGAATTCGATGAGGGAAGGAGTAGTGGTCTCTTTAAGGAGTGGAGAGCGAAGGGGATCTTAATAGCTCAACATGTGATGCATACCTCAGAAAGTAGCTGGCTGACTCAGCAAGAGGTCAGAGATGAATACAAATTAGGCCCTTTCAAGAACATCACATTTGCCCAAGTTAGAAAATTTCTCAGTGACAGACTGTCTGATCCCTCGAGAGAAGTCATTCAAAACTGTTTTGATAAGATCTTACAGAGGGACAGGTCCTCAATCCATATCTTTCTTATATTCCCAAGTTAGAGAAGCCTTGGGGGATGGATGATCAGGAAGCACGGGACAAGATTTTGAAAGGCTTGTGGGCGTTGAGAAAATCTATATTGAATGAAACTTGGAGGGACACGCATTTTAGAATAATGCACAATGCCATATATGCCTTCAATCTGCCACCAGCCCTTAGTAGACCTGGGAGATTGACAAGCTGCTCAAAGTGTCTTATGCCACATACTGATTTATATCACGGCCTTTGGGCCTGCCTGCAGACCTATATTCTAAGGGGTCAAATAGCAGAAACAGTGAAGGACATTTGGAGCCTTAAGTTCCCTCTAAGACCTATGATTTATTTATTTCATTATTTTGAAGAAACGGGAAGGGAAGGTACAACAGAGCAAAGATTACCTATCTTATTTCATGCCATTTGCATGGTGACTAAGAGGAGCTCATTGCAGAATTGGTAGCAACCCACCGTTCCCACAAAAGAAGTTCGCCGGGCACACCCCCCTACAACACGCTCCAGGCCTGATGAAGGGCTTTTTACTCAGCCTGAAACGTTGCTTATGAGCTTATGAATTACTATGTCCGGCTGAATATTCAATAAATCACTTCAAGCATAATATCTTATGTGTGTGCCGTCTGAATCCTGTCAAGCCCACAAAAAATATAGTCATACAAAACCTGAAAGGTTTATTGGCACTGGAAAGGAGGGAGGTAGAGAGATATAAGGAGGGAAAGGTAGGAAAATTCAAAAATGGCGTGGTTTCCTGGTACAACTCCTCACCAACTCGGAGATTAAAAGCATTATGAGAACCTTCACTCTCACTCAATGGTTTCTGACTGAGCAGCTGAAAGGCACGCTATGCAGGCTGAAACAGTGACAGTAATATTATGCCATTATTAGGCTGAAAAGTATATGACCTACAGAAGGCTCTCGCTGGATTAAAATAAAGGCTTGAATGTGACATCTAGATAACTTGCTTTGATCATGGAAGGTATTTATTGTTCTTCTATATGCAGGACATGTTTGTATGTGTTGGTTCTACATTGTATGTACAAAGTACTATATCTTAAATAAAAACATTTAAAAAATAAATAAAATTCCACACCAAGTAAAAAAATCACTAAGTTGGTGGACGGTGGAGAAACATCTACAAACAGGGGTGCAGTGTCGGCCGAAGCACTGAGTTACAGTGACCACCGACGCAAGGGTTGAGGAGCTCATGCTCTGCAAAAAAAATGGTACAAGGAACATGGAGTCTCCAGATGTTGTTAGCATCCTCAAATCTGAGGAAGTTGACAGCAGTTTTCCGAGTCTTCCTAAGCTTGAAACCAACTATCCAACACCACCATGTCAAGGTACTTTCAGACAATGCGACGACTGTGGCATATCTAAATCATCAAGGGGGGACGAGGAGCAAGTACTTGACTGCTGTCTCGAAAATGATATTTGAATGGGGAGAGAAGAAGCAAAAGTCCATCCCAGTAGTAAATTCAAAAGGAGAAGAGAATATATTAGCAGATTTTCTTAGCAGACAAACTCTCAGAGAGGGGCAATGGTCTTTGAATCAAGAAATCCTCAGAGTAGTTTAGATGTAGGCTTGATTTGAATTCCTGAAATCAGGATTTGATAAGGGTCTTAGAACCAGGACCTTAAAAGTTCAGGTTTAGTGCCTTTCTGGATGGCAAAGTGGCAGAAGTTCCCCTGGTCAGTGGATTCCTTAAGGGTACAAGCAGGTTACGTCCTTCTCCTTTTGTGAAAGTTCCCCCTTGGGATCTAAAAAGTGTCCTCTCTGCTCCCACGTCTATGCCCTTTAACCCCCTTTCAGAATTATCCGTACTACGGTCAGGAGAGTGGGGGAGATCTAGGCCTTTTCCTGTAAACAACCATACCTCACGGTTCTGAATGATAGAGTGATTCTTAGACACTCCCTAGCTTTTCTGCCTAAGGTTTTCTCTAAGTTTCATTCTCAGTAGAAAATAGCTTTACCATCCCTTTGTGCATCTCCAGCTTTAGATCAGGAAAAAAATGTCTCACCTTCTAGACGTGAGGGGATGTATTCTAGCGTACCTTAAGGCCACAGAATCTTTTAGAAAGTTCTTTGACCAGTTTCAGGGAAGAAATAAAGGTCTAGAAGCCTCTAAAGCTTCAATATCCCGATGGATAAAACTGACCATCATCCTTTGTTATAAAGAAAAGAAGGTTTCTCCTCCCTCAGGGTTGAAGGCCCATTTCACGAGAGCATTGTCCACCTCTTGGGCTAAAAGAGGGGCTGCCTCGGTGTATCAGATATCTAAGGCAGCCACATGGTCTAACCCCATGACCTTCTTTAGGCATTATAAACTTGATGTTATGGCTAGCCAGGATCTGGCATTTGGATGTAAAGTCCTTTCGGCAGGGGCGTAGCTAACGGCTGATGGGCCCTGGTGCAAGAGTTCAGCTTGGGCCCCCCTTCCCTTAGTGCTTTGTGTGTCTTCTTATGCGGCACAGGGGTCTTTGGGCCCCCTCAGGCTCCTGGGCCCGGTAGCGACTGCTACCTCTGCACCCCCTATAGCTACGCCCCTGCCTTTCGGGCTGTGGTCCCTCCCTAGAAAAATTCTACTCTGAAAATCCTCCTATAAGTGCCGGCGTGGAGGCGTTAGGGAAAGATGAAAATTACTCTTACCGGTAATTTGATTTCCCGTAGTGTCCAAAACGGCACTGGGTTTCCCCTCCTAAAAAACAAATAAAAAAACAACACATATATATATATTTGTTTGTTCTAAGTCACAGATTGTATTTTTTCATATGATGTTGTTATGTTTATGAAATATCTTCGGTTCTCTGGAATTAAATGGAGTAGGTAGGAGGAGGTGTCTTTTTGTTTTGGGCTTCCGCTGTTGTTTGCTTTCCCTAGGAGGCGGGATCAAGCTCCTATCCTATCTGTGCCATTGTGAAGGCTACGGGAAATCAAATTACCGGTAAAAGTAATTGTCATCTTTTCCAGAATGGGCAGCCATATCCAACAGCAAATGAGTGCTCAGGGTGATTCAGGAGGGCTTAAGACTAAAGTTCTCCCGTCCTCCCACCATAAGATTTATGGTGTCAAGGGCACATGCAAAAGAGTGTGCGGGTTCGTGTTGTGATATTTATTGAATTGCATTATGGATTCCGTTACCACGGACCATAACGCAATTCCATGACGGAATGCCTCTAAAGAAGGTTCTCAAGGTTCAGCAGGCGGCACGGACTTTGATTGCAAAACCCAGAGTAACCCTCAGATTGGCAATGTCTATTCTGGGGCTATTTACAGCCTGCATTCAAGCGGTCGCATGGGCCCAGATCAATTCCAGAATGCTACAAGTGGATATCCTAAGGAATTGGGATGGGAACTCTCGAAATCTGCACATGAAATTCACTTTTTCCCAGGGCACAGTGAAGTCTCTAGCTTGGTGGACTGTGATAGATCATCTAGTCAGACGATTTGCTTGGTCCACAAAAGATCAGATATTAGTGACTCCCTGGGGGTGGGAAGGCCATATGGAGGACAAGTTTTTTCAGGGCAACTGGAGGGGGAAAGAGATAGACATCAGCTCCAATGCCAAGGAGTTAATAGTAATGGAGGAAGTATTGACCTCGGCCCTTCCAATAGTAAACGGAAGGTCTCCACTTCTACTAGAGATTTCACAGCGGATTTTCCTTATAGCAGAAAAAGAACTGACATCACTATTGGCAATATATCTAAAGGGGAGCATGAATCAGAAGGCAAACTTCTTAAGCTGTCACCATATAGATCAGGGGGAATGGTTAGAAAATTTTCAACATGATAGTCTCTCTTTGGGGTCAAGCAGAGGTGGACCTCTTTGCCACCAGAAAGATCAGAGAGTTTTACTATATACAAAAGGAGACAACCCAATAGTGGTAGATGCGCTGGCTCAGAAATGGACCTGGAATCTGGCTTATGCTTTTCCCCCTCTGTTGCCGTTAATTCCCAGAGTCCTGAATAAGATCAGTGAACACAGGACAAGAGTCATTCTAATAGCTCCTTTTTGGCCCAGAAGGGCGTGGTTTACTTGGCTTCAAAGACTTCCAGAGATAGAGGATCTTCTATTCCAGGGTCCAGTAGTGCATCAATTCAGGAGATGATAAATTTACACCTCTCGGCATGGATACTGAAAGGTCTATACTAGAGAGTAGAGGTTTATCTTCTAGGGTGGTGTCCACAATTTGTTAAGAAGTAGAAAACCTATTATCTACCTTAGGGTCTGGAATACTTTTCAGAATTTTCTGGAAAGGACAGATGGGAGGATTCCAACCTTTCAGGTGGCTCAGGTATTGGAGTTCTTACAGGCTGGTTATCTACATTAAAGGTACAGGGGTCAGCTTTGATTTTTCTGTTCCAGAGAAGTTTTAATTGTTCTTGACTTGAACACTCTGAGTAATTGGGCATCAACTTGGCAAATGAGGTTAAATGTGGATAAATGTAAAGTTACGCATCTTGGTAGTAATAATCTCCGTGCATCATATGTCCTAGGGCAGTGATGGGCAACGTGCGGCTCTCCAGCTGTTGCAGAACTACAACTCCCAGCATGCAAAGCCTGTCTATAGCTATCAGCCTACTGCAGGGCATGGTGGGAGTTGTAGTTTAGCAACAGCTGGAGAGCCGCACGTTGCCCATCACTGTCCTAGGGGATGTAACACTGGGAGAGTCACTTTTAAAAAAGGATTTGGGTGTCCTTGTAGATGGTAGATTAAATAATAGCATACAATGTCAATCAGCTGCTTCTAAGGCTACTGGGATATTGTCATGCATTAAACAAGGCATGGACTCGCAGGACAGGGATGTAATATCACCACTTTACAAAGCTTTGGTGCCGACTCATTTAGAATATACAGTTCAATTCTGGGCACAAGTCCATAGAAAGGATGCACTGGAGCTAGAAAAAGTACACAGGAGAGCAAATAAACTGAAAAGGGGCATGGAGAGTCTGAGTTATGAAGAAAGATTAAAAGATTTATTTAGTCTTGAGAAGAGACATCTAAGTGGGAACATGATTAACCTATACAAATATAAAAATGGGCCATACAAAAACTGTTCCATGTAAAATGCCCTCAAAAGACAAGGGGGCACTGCCTCTGACTGGAGAAGAAAAAGCTCAGTCTCCAAAAACGTCAAAGCTTCTTTACTGTAAGAACTGTGAATCTGTGGAATAGACTTCCTCAGGACGTGGTCACAGCAGGAACAGTGGACAGTTTTAAAAATGGCTTAGATGAATTCTTAAAAGTAAATGACATTAATGCTTATGAAAACGTGTAGAAATCTGAGTCACACTTCCTTCTGGGATTCACGTCCCCACCTATCCCTTGGTTGAACTTGATGGACTTGTGTCTTTTTTCAACGGTATTAACTATGTAACTATGATGAAACTTTGGTGGGTGGGTTTATAAAGGCCGTTTCCAGATCTCAGCTTTCTCCCCTTTCACACGGGCGAGTTTTCCGCGCGGGTGCAATGGGTGAGGAGGACGCATTGCACCCGCACTGAATCCGGACCCATTTATTTCTATGAGGCTGTGCACATGAGCGATGATTTTCACGCATCACTTCTGCGTTGCGTGAAAATCGCAGCATGCTCTATATTGTGCGTTTTTCACGCAACGCAGGCCCCATAGAAGTGAATGGGGCTGCGGGAAAATCGCAAGCATCCGCAAGCAAGTGCGGATGCGTTGCGATTTTCCCGCATGGTTGCTTAGCAACGGGACCCAATCTCTATTATTTTCCCTTATAACATGGTACACAGTACCCTTATTTTCCCTTATAACATCTAAAGGACCTGTGATGACGTCACATCACATGGTCCAATCACATGGTCGATCTTACCATGGTGATGGACCATGTGATTGGACCATGTGATGTGACGTCATCACAGGTCCTTTAGATCTTAGCTGATGCTGGAAAAGAGGACAGATCATGACTACGCGATCAAGTGGCTAAGGTAAGTTAACTTTTATTATTTTTAACCCCTTCCACTTCATTTTACTAAGCATTCTTTATTAAGAATGCTATTATTTCCCCTTATAACCATGTTATAAGGGATAAATAATTAATTCTCCAGAAGACCCGAAACCGGACTTCAGTGATGAAGTCCGGCTTCGGGTTGGGTACCAAACATGGCGATTTTTCTCACGCGCGTGCAAAACGCATTACAAACGTTTGCACCCGCACGGGAAAAACGCGCATATTCCCGCAACGCACCCGCCTCTTATCCGGGCGTCAAACATGACGCCCGTGTGAAAGAGGCCTTAGGGTTTCATTTGAACCTCTGGATAAAATATCACTAAGAATAAGGGAGTTACAGATCTTGTCATGTGCACAACCTCATATGGAATTTAGAGAATATAGAGTAACTATTAGACCTGATCCGGTTTTCTTACCAAAGGTAGTCTCAAGTTTTCATTGTTCTTCTGTGATAATCTTCATAATGAGAAGGAGAATTAGCTTAATTGTTTGGACCAGTGATAGTGAACCTTTTAGAGACCATGTGCCTAAACTACAAACCACTTATTTATTGCAAAGTGCCAACACAGCAGTTTAACCTGAACACTACAGTCTAGTATAGTATATCTTCCATGCACTTTATCCTTTAGCTACAACCAGGTCCATAAATATTGGGACACTGACACAATTCTAACATTTTTGGCTCTATACAGCACCACAATGGATTTGAAATAAAACGAACAAGATGTGGTTTAACTGCAGACTGTCAGCTTTAATTTGAGGGTATTTACATCCAAATCAGACAAACAGTGTAGGAATTACAATAGTTTGCATATGTGCCTCCCACTTGTTAAGGGACCAAAAGTAACGGCACCGAATAATAATCATAAATCAAACTTTTACTTTTTAATACTTGGTTGCAAATCCTTTGCAGTCATTTACAGCCTGAAGTCTGGAACGCATAGACATCACCAGACGCTGGGTTTCATCCCTGGTGATGCTCTGCCAGGCCTCTACTGCAACTGTCTTCAGTTCCTGCTTGTTCTTGGGGCATTTTCCCTTCAGTTTTGTCTTCAGCAAGTGAAATGCATGCTCAATCGGATTCAGGTCAGGTGATTGACTTGGCCATTGCATAACATTCCACTTCTTTCCCTTAAACTCTTTGGTTGCTTTTGCAGTATGCTTTGGGTCATTGTCCATCTGCACTGTGAAGCGCTGTCCAATGAATTCTGAAATATTTGGCTAAATATGAGCAGATAATATTGCCCGAAACACTTCAGAATTCATCCTGCTGCTTTTGTTAGCAGTCACATCATCAATAAATACAAGAGAACCAGATCCATTGGCAGCCATACATGCCCACGCCATGACACTACCACCACCATGCTTCACTGATGAGGTGGTATGCTTAGGATCATGAGCAGTTCCTTTCCTTCTCCATACTCTTCTCTTCCCATCACTCTGGTACAAGTTGATCTTGGTCTCATCTGTCCATAGGATGTTGTTCCAGAACTGTGAAGGCTTTTTTAGATGTCGTTTGGCAAACTCTAATCTGGCCTTCCTGTTTTTGAGGCTCACCAATGGTTTACATCTTGTGGTGAACCTTCTGTATTCACTCTGGTGAAGACTTCTCTTGATTGTTGACTTTGACACACAGACACCTACCTCCTGGAGAGTGTTCTTAATCTGGCCAACTGTTGTGACGGGTGTTTTCTTCACCAGGGAAATAATTCTTAGGTCATCCACCGCAGTTGTTTTCCGTGGTCTTCCGGGTCTTTTGGTGTTGATGAGCTCACCGGCGCGTTCCTTCTTTTTAAGAATGTTCCAAACAGTTGTTTTGGCCACGCCTAATGTTTTTGCTATCTCTCTGACGGGTTTGTTTTGTTTTTTCAGTCTAATGATGGCTTGCTTCACTGATGGTGACAGCTCTTTGGATCTCATCTTGAGAGTTGACAGCAACAGATTCCAAATGCAAATAGCACACTTGAAATGAACTCTGGACCTTTTATCTGCTTATTGTAATTGGGATAATGAGGGAATAACACACACCTGGCCATGAAATAGCTGAAAAGCCAATTGTCCCATTATTTTTGGTCCCTTAACAAGTGGGAGGCACATTTGTAAACTGTTGTAATTCCTACACAGTTCACCTGATTTGGATGTAAATACCCTCAAATTAAAGCTGACAGTCTGCAGTTAAAGCACAAATTGTTTGTTTTATTTCAAATCCATTGTGGTAGTGTATAGAGCCAAAAATGTTAGAATTGTGTTGATGTCCCAATCTTTATGGACATTACTGTACATTCAGTGCGCTGCCTGTGCTGTTCATAGTGCACCCTGCGCTGATGAATGGAAGGAAAAGTCTAAGGCATATTGGTACACCATAGACTTTTTCCAGGGTGCAGGTGCCTACAGAGAGGGCTCTGAGTGGCTCCCCTGGCACCAGTGCCATAGGTTCGCCACCACTGGTTTAGATGTTAGGAGATGTCTTCTTCAGTACCTAGATAGCACAAGGGTATCTAGGAAATCAAAGTCTCTTCTATTTTTCTGGTCAGAATAAGGGAAGAGAACAACTAAGGATTCACTTGCAAGATGGATCAGACAAAAAACTGGCATGGCCTATGAATTGACAGGGACTACTCTACCAACAGCTATTAATGCCCATTCCACTTGTGCTATGGCAGCCTCTTGGGCTGAAAATGGCAATACTTCTATTGATCAGATTTGTAGTGCTGCAGTCTGGTCTTCACCTTCTACTTTCTTTCGTCTCTGTGGGTTGGACTTGGGACTTTCTGATCTTTTCTTTGGGTGGAAAGTTCTGCACGAGGTAGGCCCACCCTAATTTTCCATTGATAAATCTATGTGGGTGCTGTCATGGAAGAGGGGGAAAATGATAATTACTTACCGGTAATTTGATTTCCTCGAGCCCATGACAGCACCCCATATATTCCCACCCTTTATATATTGGTTGTGTATGTATGTATATACTTAGTTAGGTTCTTGTATGTGCATGGTGGTTAGCTTCCGGAATGTATATTTACTAATTATGTCTCCATGCTCCATATCTCGGAAACCACACTGAGATTAGAGAAGTTTCTAAAGTTTTTTTTATAGGTTTCCTGTCCTTGGAGTTGGATCCTCCTCTCTCTGTGGGTGCTGTCATGGGCTTGAGGAAATCAAATTACCTGTAAGTAGTTATCATTTTTTTGCCAGACAAGAGCTTTTTTTTTGCAGGACATATTGTATTTTTAGTCGCACAATCTTGAAAAATGGCTATTTTTTTTAGTTTATTGTCTGTCCTTTAACTTTTTTTTTTTCCATGTAGGAGACACCACTTTATAATGCATTGGTATACCTTCTATAGCAGTGCATTATAGCCTGTCTCAGTGGTCAGCAAACTGCGGCTCTAGAGCCACATGTGGCTCTTTAGCCCCTTGACATTGGCTCTTCCAGGTGCGGGCTCACATGTACAGTGCGATCGCATTTTCATTGCCCGTGGCAAAAATCGTCAGGAGAGGGGGGGGACCAGGAAGCAGTGAAGGCTTTGTACTCACCGCTTCCTGGTCCTCGGCTGTAGGCTGTGCAGGGCTGTGCACAGTGTGAGGCGCTCTGTGCCGTCACGCTGTGCACGCCAGTTCACAGCACAGCCGACAGCAGGAGGAACACAGAGCGAGGGTGGTGAGGAGCAGCGGCATCCAGAAGCAGTAGATGTAAGGGCTTTTTTATTTTATGAAACTTGGGGCTGATCTGAGGCAATGGGGTGATGAGAATCATAATGGGGGATATGAGAGGCATCATGGATGATGAGAGGCATCAATTCATGAATAATAAAGGGGATGATGAGAATCATAATGGGGGATATGAGAGGCATTATGGATGATGAGAGGCATCATTGATGATAATGGGGATGATGAGAGGCATCATGGATAATAACAGGCTTTATAAGAGGCATTGTGGATGATAATGGAGATGAGAGGCATGGGGCTCTTATCTGAGGTCTGATTGGGGGTCATTTACTTTGGGGTCTGAGCTGACATTTGATCTGAGGGAAGTCTTATTAACATTGGGGGTCTGATTAGTGGTTTGACCTGAGGTGTAATGAAAAATATTTTTTTTCATATTGTGCTCCTCTAAAACCTAAGTGCGTCTTATAGGGTGAAACGTTGTGGAGTGAAAGATGTAGTGTCGAGGATTGAGAAAGGTATGTTCAGATGGTTAGGAATATCCATATTAAGTTAATAACAATGTACCTTCCTATATAGTTTACATTTAAAAAATTTGGCTCTCAGAAAAAGTTAAATCGCTGTTTTTGTTGATATTTGGCACAGTTGACTAATAAGTTTGCCCACCGCTGGCCTATCTAATAGACATACAGTGATGGCAATCCTGAGGGCCTGTGTTAAGCTGTCAGCTGCCAATGCTCAATCGTTAAACTCCCACCCAGCAGTTGGCACTTGAGTCCAGCAGCTGGCAGACTGACAGACATTACTCACTGTCGGAGCTCAGAACTGCAGCTGTTGCGCGTGGCTTCCTCTTCCACTCGGTCCTTAATTCCTGTTTGGCTGTCTAGTGAAAATGGTGGTCTTAAGACAGTCCCCTCTGACTGTGCCCTATCTGCTCCCCTCCGACATGCTGGCATTATGTTATGTGGAGAAGGTATGGGCAGGCAGTGGTAAACTGTGGCTGAAATTACACTGCCATGCTGGGCAGTCCCTGTCTGCATGGAGATGAGCTCTAATGACTTTTCTGTAAGAACAGAATGTGAGTGAAGCTGGCAGTGGATACCAGTAAGTGCCCCTGATGGCAGTACCACTAGTACTGCCTTGATGGCGGCACATTGGCACCCTGCAATTGCATAAACGGGGTCCTATTGGTAATGGGGAGCTACTTGTATAACTGCCTAGATGCCTCATTTGACTGAAGACTCTAAAGTGTTAAGCAGCTGGCAGTGGAGTTCTCTTCAACGTTGGCCTACAGTCGGTGCCAGGCTCTTGCTGTGATCAGAGCCCTGGATAAGGGCACCCTGTGCAGCTCTAGGGGCAGAAGGGGCACCAGGCAAAACATTTTCATAAAAATATGCATTGTTAAGCTCTAGAAAGGTAAAGTAGGACTGGGCGGGACTACAACTTTATTGCAAACTGCTGGTGATTAATGTATAACTTCTAGCAGGAATAACTGAGTAATGGAGCAACAGTCATACTAGGTGCTCCAGAATTATTACTATGGGGAATGCAAGTAGTTTATTAAGATAGACATGTTAGGAGAGGTGGCATCTAAAGATGACCAGGAGAGATGACCTATCCGTCTGGTATTGCAGTGGATGGCTTCAGTTGGTCATCCGCATTTTTTGCGGACCCATTGACTTCTTCGGGTCCGCAAACCGTTTTTTGCGGACAAGAATAGGACATGCCATATTTTTTTTGCGGACGTGAAATGCGGACAAGGACAGGCAACGGAAGAGGCATCAGCATTTTTAACGGATCCATAGAAATGAATGGGAAACCATTGGATCCGCAAAAAAAACGGAACGGAGGCCGCAAAAAACCACTGCCGTGTGCATGTAGGCTTATGGAGATGCTAGTTTCATTTTCCAGCAGGACTTGGCACCTGCCCACACTGCCAAAAGTACCAATATCTGGGTTAATAACCACGGTATCACTGGGCTTGACTGGCCAGAAAACTCACCTGACCTAAGGGTATTGTCAAAAGGAAGATGAGAGACACCGGACCCAACAATGCAGACGAGCTGAAGGCCTCTATCAAAGCAACCTTTACCTGAGCTTCCATTACAGCCCAGCAGTGCCACTGGCTGATCCCCTCCATGCCACTCCGCACTGAAGCAGTAATTCATGCACAAGGAGCCCCGACCAAGTATTGAATGCATATACTAGACAGAATTTTCAGTAGGCCAACATTTTTGTATTAAAATCATTTTTTTAACCCCTTATGGACCAGAGTTTTTTGTTTTTTTTTTCATTTTTGTTTTTTGCGCTCCCAGCCTTCCCAGAGACATAACTTTTTTATTTATCGATTCACATGGCCATATGAGGGCTTGTATTTTGTGGGACAAGTTGTACTTTCCAACGCCATTACTTATGCCATTGCCATTGCATATGAAGTAGTGGGAAGCGGGAAACAAATTCCAAATGGGGTGAAATTGCAAAAAAATAAGCAATTCCACCGCAGTTTTGCGGGTTTTGAAATTTCGACGTTCGATCTGCGATAAGACTGACCAGTTAGTTTTATTCTACAGGTCAGTACGAATCCAGCGATACCCTATATGTATAGGTTTTCCTGCTTTTTGATAGTGAAAAAAAAAATTCTAAAGTGGGAAAAATCAGTTTTACTTTTTTGTCGCCATATTTTGACCCTTAAAACTTTTTTTGTAATTATGTGTACGGAGCTGTATGGGGCCTTATTTTTTGCATTGTAATCTGATCTTTTTATCTATACCATTCTGGGGTATGTATGACCTTTTGATCACCATTTATTTATTTTTTAGGAAATGAAGCGTCCAAAAATGGCGAATCGGTCAATGCAATAGCATTGGAATATATGAGAAAATCGCATATTTCCTATGGAGCCTATTACAGGTTAGGCTCCATAGGAAATACTATACAGCAGCCTGGGTTTTATTCATAGAGACCCAGGCTGCTGCAGGTGCGCTCCAGCTCCTCCAATCGCCACACAGGGGGAGCCGGAGCGCAAACCGAAAGTAAAACTTTCGGTTTGTGTGCGCTCAGATGCCGTGCTCAGGATTGACCATGGCATCTGAGGGGCTAAATGTCCGCGATCGCTGCCGGTCGCGGACATGAGCCGTGGGTGTCTGATTCAAGACAGGAGCATCAGGCCGGAGCGGGCGCCATGTTTAAGGAGCGGACACAGGACGTACCCGTACGTCCTGTGTCCTTACGAGGCTAATTGGTGTTATATAATATAATAATTTTCCGAGACACTTTTGAGTTTACATTAGCTGTAAGCCATAATCGACATTAAAAGAAATAAACGCTTGAAATTGATCATTATGTGTGTAATGCATCTATAGAAAATAGAAGCTTCACTTTTTGAAATGAAATACTGGAATAAACTAACTTTTTGATAATATTCTAATCTATTGAGATGCACCTGTAAGTGTATTAAAACCGGAGGGGGGGCAGCAATCACCATTATAGATTTTTCAATTCAATTTCGCTACAAAATCCACAAGTACATGCAAATGTGGCCACAGGTTTGCTGCAGATTTCACGACATGCATCACAACGGATAAAATCTGTGTTGAAATCTACAGAAAGAGTTGACATGCTATGGATTTAAAAGGGGTTTTCAGGTCCCACAAAGCCCTTACACACAAGGACCCATACAAACTTATTTTTTTTCCGTGTTTGTTCCGTATTTTGACTCCGTATGCATTCCGTTTCCGTATGTCTGCCAAAAAATAGAACTTGTCCTATTATTGTCCGCACTACAGACAAGGTTAGGACTGTTCTATTAGGGGCCGGATGTTCCGTTCTGTAAAATACGGAATGCTCACGGAGGGTGTCCGTGAGGGCAATGTGTTTTGGGGTGTATTTTTACATATACCCATGTTGGGTGAGAGAAATATCTCTGTAAATTGACAACTTTGTATAAAAAAGTTTAAAAAGTTCTCGTTTACAGCGATATTTCTCACACCCAGCATGGGTATATATAAAAATACATCCCAAAACACATTGCCCTACTTCTTCTGAGTACGGCGATACCACATGTGTGACACTTTTTTGCAGCCAAGATGCGCAAAGGGGCCCTAATTCCAATGAGGACCTTTAGGATTTCACAGGGCATTTTTATGCATTTGGATTCTCACGCTTTAGGACCCCTAAAATGCCAGGGCAGTATAAATACCCCACAAGTGACCCCATTGTGGAAAGAAGACACCCCAAGGTATTCCGTGAGGGGCATGGCGAGTTCACACAAATTTTTTTTTTTTTGGCACAAGTTAGCGGAAATTTATATATATATATATATTTTTTTTTTACAGAGTCTCATATTCCACTAACTTGTGACAAAAAATAAAATTTTACATGAACTCACTATACCCCTCACGGAATACTTTGGGGTGTCTTCTTTCTAAAATGGGGTCACATGTGGGGTGTTTGTACTGCCCTGGCATTTGAGGGTCTCCGCAATCATTACATGTATGGCCAGCATTAGGAGTTTCTGTGATTCTCCTTATATTGAGCATACGGGTAATGAGATTTTTTTTTTCCGTTCAGCCTCTGCGCTGAAAAAAATAAAATAAATGAACGGCACAGATTTCTTCATTCGCATCGATCAATGTGGATGAAAAAATCTCTGCCAAAATCAGTGACTGCGGTGCGGTGGGCTGGGCGCTAGCTACCTAACAAGTAGCTAACTAACTGGCGGTGATAACGTCTGAATGGAGCCATACAGGGGGGTGATCAGGGAGTCTATATGGGGTGATCAGGGGTTAATAAGTGACAGGGGGGGGTGTAGTGTGGTGCTTGGTGCTACTTTACATAGCTACCTGGTCCTCTGGTGGTCGATCCCAGCAAATGGGACCACCAGAGGACCAGGTAGCAGCTATATCAGACGCTGTTAACAAACGCTGTATAACTGCCGAGCTGCGAGCTGCTGTGAACGCATGCGTTCACAGCAAATCTCGCCTCTCGCGAGATGACGCGTCGACGTGTCAAGGAGGAACATCCCGGCCGCCCGCAGGACGCAGCCCTGCGTTCGGCGGTCAGGATGAGGTTAATTGCATGTAATTAAAAATGTATTATAGCTACTGAGTTATTTAATGAAATCTATCTGTACAGCGCCACCTCTTTGCTCTTTTTCTACTTTCTGTGTCCTGCTCACTGAGATGGCAGCACATGCTCAGTTCCATCCTTCAACTGCCTCTAGTTGCAGCAAACAGGGCACACCCCCTGATAAAGCATATGTCCCCAGAGCTGCCAGCTTGAAAATGAAAATCAGACATCATATAACACATGACAATCTCTTTCTAACTAAGCTAGAACCGGCCCTGTACCCCACATGGATCCAGAGATCTCCTCATTCATTGATTTATATTAAGCTGGCAGTTCAGGGGGTGTCTCTGTTCTGCTGCAGATCAGGGGGCGTGTCGTTTCTTCTGCAGATCTGGGGGCACATCTTTTCTCAGGAGGTATGCTCCTTCTGCTGCAGGTCTCGCCTCTCTAACAGTAGATACGGCTGATATCAGCTGAAGATGAAAATGAGCATGTGTGTCCACCTGAGAGATGTTACTGAGGTGGACAGTAACACTAGTAAGAGCACAAACAGCAGGTGGCGCTGTACAGTTACATTTTATTGATTACCTTTGTGACTGCACTAAATGCAAGTACCAAAGTCTTCAGAGCCAGGTGATGGTTTGAAATATTGATCACACATTTTTGACATACATTTTTTTAGGCCTTTTTTACTATAGAGAAGTCTGCGACAAACCTCATAGTAGAAACATAGAAGACCGATGCATCTCCTTTCGAGTGATATGTTTTATGACATTAATTTGGACTGTTTAAAAGGAAAACTGGCAACCAGTCACTGATCACAGGATTTCCTGCCCACGTCAGACAGAACTCACCGAGCCAAAATGAGAGCACAAACGTTTGACGGCGGACATGCGAATAGGTTTAACTATGCGACAATGCTCATTAGAGAGGACCTGCCATCGCTCCTTACTTCCCCATGATATAACACTGCAGGGGCCTCTTTACTTACATCTCTGCATTGTGCTATTCCTCTTGGAGTGTTAAAATTACCCTTGTCCTTCCTACCCAATCTGATTAAACACTGAGGATCGGTGGGGGTCACAAAATTCAGACCCCCACCGATCATAAATCGATCCTCATAATTGAAATGAGAAGACCCCTTTAAGGGTACTTTCCCACTTGCGGCAGAGGATTCCGGCAGGCAGTTACGTCGCCGGAATTGCCTGCTGGATCCGGTAAACTGTATATAAACCCATGTCATCTTTTCTGACTGATCAGGCATTTTTATACCTGATCAGTCAGAAAAATGCATTGCAATGCCGGATCCGTTTTTCCGGTGTCATCCGGCAAAACGGATCCACAATTTATTTTTTCTACATTTTTAGAGATCTGCGCATGCGCAGAACTGAATGCCGGACCCGTCATTGTGGTGTTTTTAATGCCGGATCCGGCACTAATGCAAGTCAATGGGAATTAATGCCGGATCCGGCATGTGTTCCGGCATTTTGGACGGAGATAAAACCGCAGCATGCTGCGGTATTTCCTCCGTCCAAAACGACTGACAGTGACTGAACTGATGCATCCGGAACAGATTTCTCTCCATTCAGAATGCATAGGAATGTGACTGATCATTTTTTCCGGCATAGAGCCCCGATGACGGAAAAGAATAACTTTAGTGTGAAAGTAGCCTAACTTATAGGGTACTTAGAAATATTATTATCCCCTTTAGAGAGGACCTGTCTGCCCTCTGGATGTGTCTGTTTTAGTAAATACTTGCATTTCCCATAAAAAAAAAAGTATTCTGGATCATATTTTCTTTGTATTGTACTGTTCCACTGTTATTCCTCTTAGAAATGTATAACTAAACCAACTAAATGTTTCCATGTCCTTCCTACACAATCTGATTAAACATTGAACAGTGTCAGGCTAGGGACACACCCCTTTTAATACGTGAAATGGTAACAACTGGCAGGGAGGAATAACAGAGGAACAGTACAATGCTAAGAAAATATGATCCAGAATAAGTTTTTATGCAAGTATTAACTAAAACAGACATAGGCCTCTTGCACACGAACGTTGTGCATCTGTTCCGTGCATTGGGGACCGCAATTTCGGGTCCCCAATGCACGGGCGGCGGCCGGGAAGGATCAAGACCCATTTAACTTGAATGGGTCCGTGATCCGTCCGCACCGCAAAAAGATAGAACAAGTTCAATTCTTTTGCAGTGCGGAGGCACTACGTAGTCCTTCCGTGAGGTCCCGATCCGTGCTTCAGTTCCGCATCTCCGTGATTGCGGATCCATTCAAGTGAATGGGTCCGCATCCGTGATGCGGAGTGCACACGGGCTGTTGCCCGTGTATTGCGGACCCGCCGTATGCGGGCCGCAATACGGGCACACAACGTTCGTGTGCAAGAGGCCATATTCAGAGAGGTCCTTTTTGGTCATTCCAAAATGCAACATCTTCCAAGTGCAACATTCTAAGTGCTGAGACCGAATTATACCAGAATTTAATATTATGGATATGGAATCCACCTTGTCATCACTGCCTACTGACCATCACCCAATTCTCTCCTCTCCAGGTATGTCTACTCTGAAGCTAACTGCTACATCCAGCTTTCCCAGAGTCTGATATCGTCCACACCCCTCCTGTTTCCTTCACATTGCTTGGTATGTCTACTCTGAAGCTAACTGCTACATCCAGCTTTCCCAGAGTCTGATATTGTCCACACCCCTCCTGTTTCCTTCACATTGCTTGGTATGTCTACTCTGAAGCATTAATGTCTCTTTCCCTGCTGGATTTATTGAGTATTTGTTTACATTGACTATTTCTGTATCTGGTCCTCCCTTGATTAGGCCATAAGTAGCCCCTCCCCTCTTGTTCACACCTGATTGAACACTGAGTGGTATAAATCTAAGTTGTTAGGTCATTCCAGACCTTGGTCATTCCAAAATGCAACATCTTCCAAGTGCAACATTCTAAGTGCTGAGACCGAATTATACCAGAATTTAATATTATGGATATGGAATCCACCTTGTCATCACTGCCTACTGACCATCACCCAATTCTCTCCTCTCCAGGTATGTCTACTCTGAAGCTAACTGCTACATCCAGCTTTCCCAGAGTCTGATATTGTCCACACCCCTCCTGTTTCCTTCACATTGCTTGGTATGTCTACTCTGAAGCATTAATGTCTCTTTCCCTGCTGGATTTATTGAGTATTTGTTTACATTGACTATTTCTGTATCTGGTCCTCCCTTGATTAGGCCATAAGTAGCCCCTCCCCTCTTGTTCACACCTGATTGAACACTGAGTGGTATAAATCTAAGTTGTTAGGTCATTCCAGACCTTGGTCATTCCAAAATGCAACATCTTCCAAGTGCAACATTCTAAGTGCTGAGACCGAATTATACCAGAATTTAATATTATGGATATGGAATCCACCTTGTCATCACTGCCTACTGACCATCACCCAATTCTCTCCTCTCCAGGTATGTCTACTCTGAAGCTAACTGCTACATCCAGCTTTCCCAGAGTCTGATATTGTCCACACCCCTCCTGTTTCCTTCACATTGCTTGGTATGTCTACTCTGAAGCATTAATGTCTCTTTCCCTGCTGGATTTATTGAGTATTTGTTTACATTGACTATTTCTGTATCTGGTCCTCCCTTGATTAGGCCATAAGTAGCCCCCTCCCTCTTGTTCACACCTGATTGAACACTGAGTGGTATAAATCTAAGTTGTTAGGTCATTCCAGACCTTGGTCATTCCAAAATGCAACATCTTCCAAGTGCAACATTCTAAGTGCTGAGACCGAATTATACCAGAATTTAATATTATGGATATGGAATCCACCTTGTCATCACTGCCTACTGACCATCACCCAATTCTCTCCTCTCCAGGTATGTCTACTCTGAAGCTAACTGCTACATCCAGCTTTCCCAGAGTCTGATATTGTCCACACCCCTCCTGTTTCCTTCACATTGCTTGGTATGTCTACTCTGAAGCATTAATGTCTCTTTCCCTGCTGGATTTATTGAGTATTTGTTTACATTGACTATTTCTGTATCTGGTCCTCCCTTGATTAGGCCATAAGTAGCCCCCTCCCCTCTTGTTCACACCTGATTGAACACTGAGTGGTATAAATCTAAGTTGTTAGGTCATTCCAGACCTTGGTCATTCCAAAATGCAACATCTTCCAAGTGCAACATTCTAAGTGCTGAGACCGAATTATACCAGAATTTAATATTATGGATATGGAATCCACCTTGTCATCACTGCCTACTGACCATCACCCAATTCTCTCCTCTCCAGGTATGTCTACTCTGAAGCTAACTGCTACATCCAGCTTTCCCAGAGTCTGATATTGTCCACACCCCTCCTGTTTCCTTCACATTGCTTGGTATGTCTACTCTGAAGCATTAATGTCTCTTTCCCTGCTGGATTTATTGAGTATTTGTTTACATTGACTATTTCTGTATCTGGTCCTCCCTTGATTAGGCCATAAGTAGCCCCCTCCCCTCTTGTTCACACCTGATTGAACACTGAGTGGTATAAATCTAAGTTGTTAGGTCATTCCAGACCTTGGTCATTCCAAAATGCAACATCTTCCAAGTGCAACATTCTAAGTGCTGAGACCGAATTATACCAGAATTTAATATTATGGATATGGAATCCACCTTGTCATCACTGCCTACTGACCATCACCCAATTCTCTCCTCTCCAGGTATGTCTACTCTGAAGCTAACTGCTACATCCAGCTTTCCCAGAGTCTGATATTGTCCACACCCCTCCTGTTTCCTTCACATTGCTTGGTATGTCTACTCTGAAGCATTAATGTCTCTTTCCCTGCTGGATTTATTGAGTATTTGTTTACATTGACTATTTCTGTATCTGGTCCTCCCTTGATTAGGCCATAAGTAGCCCCCTCCCCTCTTGTTCACACCTGATTGAACACTGAGTGGTATAAATCTAAGTTGTTAGGTCATTCCAGACCTTGGTCATTCCAAAATGCAACATCTTCCAAGTGCAACATTCTAAGTGCTGAGACCGAATTATACCAGAATTTAATATTATGGATATGGAATCCACCTTGTCATCACTGCCTACTGACCATCACCCAATTCTCTCCTCTCCAGGTATGTCTACTCTGAAGCTAACTGCTACATCCAGCTTTCCCAGAGTCTGATATTGTCCACACCCCTCCTGTTTCCTTCACATTGCTTGGTATGTCTACTCTGAAGCATTAATGTCTCTTTCCCTGCTGGATTTATTGAGTATTTGTTTACATTGACTATTTCTGTATCTGGTCCTCCCTTGATTAGGCCATAAGTAGCCCCCTCCCCTCTTGTTCACACCTGATTGAACACTGAGTGGTATAAATCTAAGTTGTTAGGTCATTCCAGACCTTGGTCATTCCAAAATGCAACATCTTCCAAGTGCAACATTCTAAGTGCTGAGACCGAATTATACCAGAATTTAATATTATGGATATGGAATCCACCTTGTCATCACTGCCTACTGACCATCACCCAATTCTCTCCTCTCCAGGTATGTCTACTCTGAAGCTAACTGCTACATCCAGCTTTCCCAGAGTCTGATATTGTCCACACCCCTCCTGTTTCCTTCACATTGCTTGGTATGTCTACTCTGAAGCATTAATGTCTCTTTCCCTGCTGGATTTATTGAGTATTTGTTTACATTGACTATTTCTGTATCTGGTCCTCCCTTGATTAGGCCATAAGTAGCCCCCTCCCCTCTTGTTCACACCTGATTGAACACTGAGTGGTATAAATCTAAGTTGTTAGGTCATTCCAGACCTTGGTCATTCCAAAATGCAACATCTTCCAAGTGCAACATTCTAAGTGCTGAGACCGAATTATACCAGAATTTAATATTATGGATATGGAATCCACCTTGTCATCACTGCCTACTGACCATCACCCAATTCTCTCCTCTCCAGGTATGTCTACTCTGAAGCTAACTGCTACATCCAGCTTTCCCAGAGTCTGATATTGTCCACACCCCTCCTGTTTCCTTCACATTGCTTGGTATGTCTACTCTGAAGCATTAATGTCTCTTTCCCTGCTGGATTTATTGAGTATTTGTTTACATTGACTATTTCTGTATCTGGTCCTCCCTTGATTAGGCCATAAGTAGCCCCCTCCCCTCTTGTTCACACCTGATTGAACACTGAGTGGTATAAATCTAAGTTGTTAGGTCATTCCAGACCTTGGTCATTCCAAAATGCAACATCTTCCAAGTGCAACATTCTAAGTGCTGAGACCGAATTATACCAGAATTTAATATTATGGATATGGAATCCACCTTGTCATCACTGCCTACTGACCATCACCCAATTCTCTCCTCTCCAGGTATGTCTACTCTGAAGCTAACTGCTACATCCAGCTTTCCCAGAGTCTGATATTGTCCACACCCCTCCTGTTTCCTTCACATTGCTTGGTATGTCTACTCTGAAGCATTAATGTCTCTTTCCCTGCTGGATTTATTGAGTATTTGTTTACATTGACTATTTCTGTATCTGGTCCTCCCTTGATTAGGCCATAAGTAGCCCCCTCCCCTCTTGTTCACACCTGATTGAACACTGAGTGGTATAAATCTAAGTTGTTAGGTCATTCCAGACCTTGGTCATTCCAAAATGCAACATCTTCCAAGTGCAACATTCTAAGTGCTGAGACTGAATTATACCAGAATTTAATATTATGGATATGGAATCCACCTTGTCATCACTGCCTACTGACCATCACCCAATTCTCTCCTCTCCAGGTATGTCTACTCTGAAGCTAACTGCTACATCCAGCTTTCCCAGAGTCTGATATCGTCCACACCCCTCCTGTTTCCTTCACATTGCTTGGTATGTCTACTCTGAAGCATTAATGTCTCTTTCCCTGCTGGATTTATTGAGTATTTGTTTACATTGACTATTTCTGTATCTGGTCCTCCCTTGATTAGGCCATAAGTAGCCCCCTCCCCTCTTGTTCACACCTGATTGAACACTGAGTGGTATAAATCTAAGTTGTTAGGTCATTCCAGACCTCGGTCATTCTAACATGCAACATCTTCAAAGTGCAACATTCTAAGTGCTGAGACTGAATTATACCAGAATTTAATATTATGGATATGGAATCCACCTTGTCATCACTGCCTACTGACCATCACCCAATTCTCTCCTCTCCAGGTATGTCTACTCTGAAGCTAACTGCTACATCCAGCTTTCCCAGAGTCTGATATCGTCCACACCCCTCCTGTTTCCTTCACATTGCTTGGTATGTCTACTCTGAAGCATTAATGTCTCTTTCCCTGCTGGATTTATTGAGTATTTGTTTACATTGACTATTTCTGTATCTGGTCCTCCCTTGATTAGGCCATAAGTAGCCCCCTCCCCTCTTGTTCACACCTGATTGAACACTGAGTGGTATAAATCTAAGTTGTTAGGTCATTCCAGACCTCGGTCATTCTAACATGCAACATCTTCAAAGTGCAACATTCTAAGTGCTGAGACTGAATTATACCAGAATTTAATATTATGGATATGGAATCCACCTTGTCATCACTGCCTACTGACCATCACCCAATTCTCTCCTCTCCAGGTATGTCTACTCTGAAGCTAACTGCTACATCCAGCTTTCCCAGAGTCTGATATCGTCCACACCCCTCCTGTTTCCTTCACATTGCTTGGTATGTCTACTCTGAAGCATTAATGTCTCTTTCCCTGCTGGATTTATTGAGTATTTGTTTACATTGACTATTTCTGTATCTGGTCCTCCCTTGATTAGGCCATAAGTAGCCCCCTCCCTCTTGTTCACACCTGATTGAACACTGAGTGGTATAAATCTAAGTTGTTAGGTCATTCCAGACCTTGGTCATTCCAAAATGCAACATCTTCCAAGTGCAACATTCTAAGTGCTGAGACCGAATTATACCAGAATTTAATATTATGGATATGGAATCCACCTTGTCATCACTGCCTACTGACCATCACCCAATTCTCTCCTCTCCAGGTATGTCTACTCTGAAGCTAACTGCTACATCCAGCTTTCCCAGAGTCTGATATTGTCCACACCCCTCCTGTTTCCTTCACATTGCTTGGTATGTCTACTCTGAAGCATTAATGTCTCTTTCCCTGCTGGATTTATTGAGTATTTGTTTACATTGACTATTTCTGTATCTGGTCCTCCCTTGATTAGGCCATAAGTAGCCCCCTCCCTCTTGTTCACACCTGATTGAACACTGAGTGGTATAAATCTAAGTTGTTAGGTCATTCCAGACCTTGGTCATTCCAAAATGCAACATCTTCCAAGTGCAACATTCTAAGTGCTGAGACCGAATTATACCAGAATTTAATATTATGGATATGGAATCCACCTTGTCATCACTGCCTACTGACCATCACCCAATTCTCTCCTCTCCAGGTATGTCTACTCTGAAGCTAACTGCTACATCCAGCTTTCCCAGAGTCTGATATTGTCCACACCCCTCCTGTTTCCTTCACATTGCTTGGTATGTCTACTCTGAAGCATTAATGTCTCTTTCCCTGCTGGATTTATTGAGTATTTGTTTACATTGACTATTTCTGTATCTGGTCCTCCCTTGATTAGGCCATAAGTAGCCCCCTCCCCTCTTGTTCACACCTGATTGAACACTGAGTGGTATAAATCTAAGTTGTTAGGTCATTCCAGACCTTGGTCATTCCAAAATGCAACATCTTCCAAGTGCAACATTCTAAGTGCTGAGACCGAATTATACCAGAATTTAATATTATGGATATGGAATCCACCTTGTCATCACTGCCTACTGACCATCACCCAATTCTCTCCTCTCCAGGTATGTCTACTCTGAAGCTAACTGCTACATCCAGCTTTCCCAGAGTCTGATATTGTCCACACCCCTCCTGTTTCCTTCACATTGCTTGGTATGTCTACTCTGAAGCATTAATGTCTCTTTCCCTGCTGGATTTATTGAGTATTTGTTTACATTGACTATTTCTGTATCTGGTCCTCCCTTGATTAGGCCATAAGTAGCCCCCTCCCTCTTGTTCACACCTGATTGAACACTGAGTGGTATAAATCTAAGTTGTTAGGTCATTCCAGACCTTGGTCATTCCAAATGCAACATCTTCCAAGTGCAACATTCTAAGTGCTGAGACCGAATTATACCAGAATTTAATATTATGGATATGGAATCCACCTTGTCATCACTGCCTACTGACCATCACCCAATTCTCTCCTCTCCAGGTATGTCTACTCTGAAGCTAACTGCTACATCCAGCTTTCCCAGAGTCTGATATTGTCCACACCCCTCCTGTTTCCTTCACATTGCTTGGTATGTCTACTCTGAAGCATTAATGTCTCTTTCCCTGCTGGATTTATTGAGTATTTGTTTACATTGACTATTTCTGTATCTGGTCCTCCCTTGATTAGGCCATAAGTAGCCCCCTCCCTCTTGTTCACACCTGATTGAACACTGAGTGGTATAAATCTAAGTTGTTAGGTCATTCCAGACCTTGGTCATTCCAAAATGCAACATCTTCCAAGTGCAACATTCTAAGTGCTGAGACCGAATTATACCAGAATTTAATATTATGGATATGGAATCCACCTTGTCATCACTGCCTACTGACCATCACCCAATTCTCTCCTCTCCAGGTATGTCTACTCTGAAGCTAACTGCTACATCCAGCTTTCCCAGGAGTCTGATATTGTCCACACCCCTCCTGTTTCCTTCACATTTGCTTGGTATGTCTACTCTGAAGCTAACTGCTACATCAGCTTTCCCAGAGTCTGATGTTGTCCACACCTCCTGTTTCCTTCACATTGCTTGGTATGTCTACTCTGAAGCATTAATGTCTCTTTCCCTGCTGGATTTATTGAGTATTTGTTTACATTGACTATTTCTGTATCTGGTCACTCCTTGATTAGGCCATAGTGGCCCCCCTCCCTCTTGTTCACACCTGATTGAACACTGAGTGGTATAAATCCTAAGTTGTTAGGTCATTCCAGACCTTGGTCATTCCAAAATGCAACATCTTCCAAGTGCAACATTCTAAGTGCTGAGACCGAATTATACCAGAATTTAATATTATGGATATGGAATCCACCTTGTCATCACTGCCTACTGACCATCACCCAATTCTCTCCTCTCCAGGTATGTCTACTCTGAAGCTAACTGCTACATCCAGCTTTCCCCAGAAGTCTGATATTGTCCACACCCCTCCTGTTTCCTTCACATTGCTTGGTATGTCTACTCTGAAGCATTAATGTCTCTTTCCTGCTGGATTTATTGAGTATTTTGTTTACATTGACTATTTCTGTATCTGGTCCTCCCTTGATTAGGCCATAAGTAGCCCCTCCCCTCTTGTTCACACCTGATTGAACACTGAGTGGGTATAAATCTAAGTTGTTAGGGTCATTCCAGACCTTGGTCATTCCAAAATGCAACATCTTCCAAGTGCAACATTCTAAGTGCTGAGACCGAATTATACCAGAATTTAATATTATGGATATGGAATCCACCTTGTCATCACTGCCTACTGACCATCACCCAATTCTCTCCTCTCCAGGTATGTCTACTCTGAAGCTAACTGCTACATCCAGCTTTAGAGTCTGATATGTCCACACTCCTCCTGTTTCCTTCACATTGCTTGGTATGTCTACTCTGAAGCATTAATGTCTCTTTCCTGCTGGATTTATTGAGTATTTGTTTACATTGACTATTTCTGTATCTGGTCCTCCCTTGATTAGGCCATAAGTAGCCCCCTCCTCTTGTTCACACCTGATTGAACACTGAGTGGTATAAATCTAAGTTGTTAGGTCATTCCAGACCTTGGTCATTCCAAAATGCACCATCTTCCAAGTGCAACATTCTAAGTGCTGAGACTGAATTATACCAGAATTTAATATTATGGATATGGAATCCACCTTTGTCATCACTGCCTACTGACCATCACCCAATTCTTCTCCTCTCCAGGTATGTCTACTCTGAAGCTAACTGCTACATCCAGCTTTCCCAGAGTCTGATATTGTCCACACCCCTCCTGTTTCCTTCACATTGCTTGGTATGTCTGCTCTGAAGCATTAATGTCTCTTTCCTGCTGGATTTATTGAGTATTTGTTTACATTGACTATTTCTGTATCTGGTCCTCCCTTGATTAGGCCATAAGTAGCCCCCTCCCCT